>OX243811.1:22371321-22401321 GCA_945859605.1 Lumbricus rubellus
AACTCAGCTTCATAAAATGTCCCTTTTATTTCTTCTCCATGATAGTCAGATATTTTATAGGTTATAGGATCTGTGTATTGGATTTGTGTTATTGTAAAAACTTCCTGTGTCCAACGATTTGTGTAGCCTTTCTCGAATGTCTTTTTCTTCTTAGAAATTCTTACTTTATCTCCGACTGAAAATTTAGGTTTACCAGTTTCAGGTACAGCGTCCCCATATAGATTCATCCACACAACCCATTCGTTTGCTTTGATACTCGCTTTAACAGGAGTCATTTTAATGGAAGAATGTCTTGTGTTGTTGTATAAATTAACCATATTATCTAAAACATCGATATATCTCTGAGTTGTATTTGCTGTAAAATATTTAAACATTTTCTCTTTAACTGTTCTATTAAATCTCTCTACGATACAAGATTTCTCTTCGTTCTCAGTTGAGTACAACTGCATACCTAGTGATTTTACCTGTTTATTATAGAATTCTGTTCCCTTATCGACCCAAAGTTTTTCACCCCTTCTTTTGCTCGTATTAAATATTTTAACGAAAGCATCTGCCACAGATTCTCCGCGCTTATCTTTTAACGGCTGAATAAATGCATACTTGGAGAATATATCAATGACGCTTAACAAATATTTCACACCAGAATTAAATTTAGCATAAGCCTGCATGTCAATCAAGTCAGCCGCCCAAACTTTGTCCACTCCCTGAACATAAACAACTCGCTTCCTGAACTTCCTGACTATAGGTTTATGCAATTCGTCAGCAAGTTTGTCTGTCCATCTCAGAGCTTTTTTTTCAATCCCATTCCAAAATGGGTTTTCGTTGATAAAATTGGTTTAACTATAGATCTTTCAACTCGTTCGCGGAAAGAAGGATTAGGTATATTATTTAATTCATCTATCATAGCTCTGTCAGCGACGTTTCTCCCTGCCGTATCAGTATGTTTAGCATAAGCTAGGTCGTGACGATAGGCTGCTTGATCAACCCTATCTACTGGTTTGCTCCAGTCTTTTGGCGTCCCGTCAGGGTTTAAACGCAAATCCAATCGAGTTCCTGGACCTGTGAAAGAATGTCCTGGAAGATGCATTTCACCCGGGTACTTTGCCCATGGAAGTTTAATGTTAGAAGTAGCAGAATTGAGAGCTGATACCAAATCACCTCCTTGTACAGGAGGGGACATTTTAGTAAACTGAGTTTTTCTAGCGCCACATTCAACGCATATACCTCTAATCATAGGTCTGCCATTCTTACTGACAACTCGTTGAATATCTTGGGATTGAGTTTGTCGCTTACATTTTACGCAATACGAGCTGTGCTCCATTTTAATATAATATAATTAAAATGGAAGTCCAAGACCTATCGTGGAATGAAGAATCAAGTAAACGCTTTAACAGTCCTCTCCTACCAAGAAGCATCAGAGGTTTGATCGTAGGTAAGTCTCAATGCGGCAAGACAATATTACTACTTAATTTATTACTGAGACCTGGTTGGTTAGACTACGATAACCTGCAGATCTTTGGCAAAAGTTTATTTCAATCAGAATACAAGATACTTAAAAAAGCATTCGAAGAGAAATTACCAAAGGAAGCAATTATAAGACTTTTTGATAATCGAGATGAGATAATGAAATTAAATGTATCACCGACCGCCGTAGTCGAGGAGATGTCTAAAAACATGGAAAAGAAATCGGATATAGAATGCAAGTTCTTTGAAACCTCTGAAGATGTTCCAGATCCACGAGACTTAAGTCGAGATAAGAAGAATCTCATGATTTTTGATGATTTACAGTTAGAGCGACAAAATAAATGCGAATCGTATTATATAAGAGGTAGGCATAGTAATGTAGACTGCTTTTACCTAGCACAAAATTATTTCAAGCTGCCTAGACAAACTATAAGAGAGAATGCTAACTTTATATGTCTATTCCCTCAAGACCTAAAAAATATTAATCATATCTACAGCGATCATATAGGCGTAGATGATATGACTATTGAAGAATTTCGAAAACTATGCAAAACTGCGTGGGATGAAACGCATGGTTTTGTGGTTATAGACCTTACTAGTAAAACAAATAAGGGCAAGTACAGATCTGGATTAGATACATTTTACATTAAATAAAAGCAATAATAAAATGATAACAAAATTTAAGATTTTATATTCTAGGTTTAAAAATAGCTATCTAAAATGGAAACCCTTCTTGACGAGATTTTATCTAATACTCAAACGATTGCACGCAACACAGAGGCTAAAGAATCCTTTTGCATTTTGTTGAGCGAAAGGAGCACACGAATTCGAACGAAATTTAATCCACTAATCGAACTGGACAAAAGTAAAACGTATGAAATGGCCCTTGTTAATCTTGAAACTTACTACAGTTTTCCTAATATAGACGAAACAAATAATAAATTCGTATATTCGTCAGATAACGGTGTAACGTGGAAAGATTTAGACATTCCAACCGGTTGCTATGAAATCGATGACTTAAACGAATACATACAGAGAATTTTAAAGGAAGAAGGTCATGGTCAATGTATAAAGTTGCGACCAAATAACAATACTTTGAAGGCTGTTTTGGAAATTGATGAGAACTATAAAATTGATTTTAGAGTACCAAATTCAATTAGTACCGTTCTAGGATTTCAGAGTCGTGTTTACTCCGAAGGATATAACGAATCCGAGCACATAGTCGAAGTAAACAGCGTGAATAGTTTACGAGTTACGAGTGATATAATAGGATCATCGTATGCTAACGGAACTACGGAGAACATAATTTATTCTTTCTTTCCATCGGTCGGGCCTGGTTACAAGATAATCGAATCTCCTCACAATCTCGTATATCTTCCAATAACGCTATACTCTATTTCATCGATGGAAACAAAACTAATAGACCAAAATGGAAAACTAATTAATTTAAGAGGTGAGGAATTGTCGATACGATTTCACATAAGAGAGGTTTAATTTAAAGTTTATATTTAATATAAGATGAGCGCTTACGCTAAGGTCAAAGTTAATATTTCTGAAGGGCAAAAAGAGAAGATTAAGCGAGCTGTTCAAGTAGGAACTGGAGTGAGTATAAGACTTTCTCATGGAGACATAACTGGTGAGCATGTATTAGCTCTAAACCAGAGGCAAATCAACAAGTTAACTAAAGCGTATCAGAATGGAACTGGAGTGACAATTAAAATGGGTAAAAAGCAATTAGAAGACAATGCGAGAGTCGAAGGCGGATTTATTGGCGCTATTCTACCGTTCTTAGCAACAGCCGGAAAGTTTCTACTGTCTAGTGTTCTTCCGAGTTTAGCCACAGGAGCCTTAACAGGATTGGGTTCTGCAGCTGGTTCCAAAATTGTCGATAAAATAAGTGGATCTTCGATCTCACACCCGATAAGTGGATCTTCGATCTCACAAAGTGGATCTGGAGTGCTCTACGTTAAGAAAGGAGGAATATGCTGTAAGATAGTGCCTGCTGGGGAAGGTCTTTTTCTATCTCCGTGGAAAAAGGGTATTTCGATATCGGGTTCCGGTCTGTTTATGAAAAGAGGAACAGGATATGTCAGCGGTGAAGGTCTTATACTTGGTCCCAATTCACCATTTAAAAATATTCCTATTCTTGGAATGTTACTTTAAACAATCTCTTATATAAATGTCTGGATACGGTCACCCAATACACAAATTTATCACCAAACGGAAGCCTCGTGTGAGTACAATAATTTGGTTGCCTAAAGTGGTCACTCACGCTCCTGCAAGACAACGAGCAGGCGACAGATATGAGATTTTTGCTCAGCAAGCGATAACGATTGAACCAAAGACAAATATTACAGTAGAAGTAGGCCTTGGAGTCCGAATGACCAGTGGAATGTGTCTAGTCTCTCTTAGACAGAAGTTGAAACAACTCAGACTGAGTCTTCAAGATGGTACTGTCCTAGAGGACGCAGAGGATATAATAATTACAATTCAAAACAACTCCGATTCACCAGTTACTATAAACGAAAAAGACTCCATTTGTTACGTTAATTACTACGATGCATAACGTGTACGTTTTACGTTTACGTTTTACGTTACGTTTTACGTTACGTTTTAAACATTATACTTATAATAAAAAATGTCGCTACTGAAAATTAGCGATCCTGCAAAAAGAGATTTTATTATCGAAGAGTTTTTAAAAACGAAAAAAAATATTAAACAAAACTTTCTCTCAGAGAGAATAGACGATCTTGGACTTCAACGAGAATTAACGAAAATCTACAAACCAATAGTCGACTCTCAATCAGCAATTTCAAAAGAACAAAACGCTTTGCTGTCGACAATAAAAGATAACTCTGCAGCAACATCACTCGCTCTAAAATCACTTCCAGATTCGTTGAAAACCATTCAATTTCCTCAGTATCCGTCTATAGAGGCGTACGATGACGATGACCCAGTAGAAGACATTAGAAGGTTAGAATTAGGAAATATTGCAGTTGAATACCTTAAAAAATATGCTTCTGATAAAAGACTTGTGGATACAACATTCGGATTAAGATCAAGAGATGGAAAATTCTACATCGGTGACAGCGAAGCCTCAATCCAAGGAAATGATATTACAGTTGGAACCACAACTTATCAAGGAACTCCAGGATTATGGGAATTGTTAACGTTAGCTAGTCCAAACAGTTCAATTTATGATAATCGTGATCTCGAAGAATACGCCGAGATTCTAATTAAAACGAATGCCATGAGTCAGCCAAATAAACCAAACAAACCTAAATCGTCTAGAAGTATAAAATATGCAAAGATAATAAAACCCATATGGGACGATTACATAAAGTTAAGAGGTAAAACAGGAAGCGGAATAATTACCATTCCTTCAGATCCTAACGAATTAGTAAAACAATTGGAGTTACGAATATATAGCTACAAAGCGGGAAATACGGGTGTAAGAAATGAAATTGTAGGTATGACGGATGAGTTACTAAGACAAGGAGTGATAACCAAAGATGAATATAAAAAATTGATGATCTAATTAAAAATTGATGATCTAATTTAAAAATTGATGATATAGAAATGCTGGTCGTTGCGAGAAGAAGTTATAAAAAAGTACACGTTGTCGGTGGAGCAGGAATATTCGATTCCATTGCAGGATTTCTCAAGAGACTACTGACATCGAATGCAGCCAAACAAATTGCGAGCACAGCTGTCAAAGAGATTGGGAGTGTTGCTAAGGATAAGGCGATCGACGTTGGAAAACGATTACTCAATAAGATACTTCCACCAACCACCGTTCAACAGCCGATAACTCAGGAAACTAAAGTCATTCTAGCTAGATTACTCGGGTCGAATCCGCAAATGACGGGAGGAGCTATTAGAATTCAAGATCTAGTAAAACGCTTAAACGGAGGTGGTTTGAAAATGGCTTAAGTTTAAATTTATTTTGCTTAAGTTTATTTTCTTATTTAGGTGTAAAAATTTATTTTCTTATTTAAAAATATATGTATAATAAAATGCAATCCGATATTCTAAGATTCACAGAGCAACCATTGATCGATGAAGGTATCGAGCGATACGAATGGCATGAGTACGAACCTGTAGCGAGAACTAACCTTAACAGTTCTGGGGAAATTAGAATAAATATTGAATTACAAGACTTATACAGTCACCCAGCAGAGTCATATCTACAATTCGATGGAAGACTAATTAAAGCCGATGACACCGCATACGTTAACGCCGATTTAGTCGCTCTTACGAATAATGGGCTTATGTATCTATTCAGTCAAATATCCTATCAGTTATCTAATCAAGAAATCGAAACGCTATTTCATCCGGGTCAAGCTACAACGATGCTCGGTTTACTTACGTATCCAAACGATTTTCAGCTGACTCAAGGCTTAAATCAGCTGTGGTATAAAGACACTGGAGCGACTGCTGTTATTGCAGACAACCCCGGATTTGCCACTAGACAAAGCTTTCTCATTCGCAAACCAAACACTAAAGGAATGTTCAGCTTTATTGTTCCGTTGAAGCATATTTTCGGGTTTTGCGATGATTACGACAAGATTATTTACGGCTTCAAACAGACGCTGACATTAGTTCGTAAAGCCGACGATGATGCAATATTCCGAGATAACGCTGCAGCTGCTGGAAAAGTTGCGATAAACAAAATTTCATGGTTTATTCCACACGTTATTCCTTCCGATATGGAACGAATGCAGTTGTATAAGACGATTGAATCAAAATTAACGTTGCCAGTTGCGTATAGAGCTCGTCAATGCGACACAATAACGGTTCCTCAGTCGACAAGTTTCAGTTGGCGTCTTAGCGTAAAAACATCACCTGAGAAACCTAGATATATCATCGTAGGATTTCAGACGGACCGTAGCGGTAATCAGGAAAGTAATCCGTCGCTATTTAATCACTGCGATCTCAAGAACATATATGTGATGATGAATCAAGAAAGATATCCAGCTGTCGATCATAACCTGTCGTTTCCTAATCAACAATTCTCCAGAGCGTACAGAGACGCGTCCTCCTTTAGTCAAAAATTCTATGGTATGGATAAGTTGATTACCCAAAGCAATATAACACCTGTTGATTATAAAGAATTATATCCGTTGTTCGTGTTCGATGTAAGCAAACAATCCGAGCGTTTGAAATCTTCAGTCGTTGATATTCAGATTAAGGCTCTTTTCAATGCAGCAGTGCCAGCCGACACCGAAGCGTATGCTGTCGTAATTTCAGATAGGTTGCTGCAGTTCCAATCGGATGGACAGAAAATGAGTGTAGTGTATGGAAAATTGATTTAAAGAATACTTATATATTATGAAGCTACCAGAGCTTAGAATGTTGGCCAAGCATAACAATGTTACAGGCACTTCGCATCTCAACAAACCTCAAATGATAGCTGTATTGATTGAAAAGAATATTCTTCCGACGGACTACAAGTCTGTGTCATATCGACATGACACGTTGAGCAGTATCAGGAAACAACCGAGAAGAGTAGATATTATAGATCGAGAGACTGGCGTTGTTACCTCGTATCCATCGATGTATAAAGCTGCTAAGGCGTATGGTCAGAGTGCTGGCATCATAGCTTATCATAACGGAAATGTCTGGAGAGATAGATACGAAATTAAAGTGTATGAGAGATAGATACATGTATGAAATTGAAGTGTTCGAATATGGATATTAATATTTTTGCGTGGTAAAAATAAAATGGATTTAAAGAAAAGTAGTTTAAGAAACATGAACCATGTTGAACACTTGCTCGACTCATCGGTTCCTGACATTAAGGTTCCTACGCTTACACCCACACCTGGTAAATACAAACCAGTAGCGCCTAAGAGAAAATACAAAAATAGGGTTAGAGCTAAAATAAATGATTTTGCGGATTGGCTACTTAGTTATGTGCCTGAACGAGACAATAAAGTCGTAAATGAAAAACTGGAGTCGTTGAAGTCAACTGTTTCCAGGATATTTGATAATATTAAAATTCGAGAAACGGCGTCAGCTATTAAAGGATTTACCAAGCAATATAGAATAGATGGAATTAATGGAATGGATGCCTCGTCGTTTCTTGATTTCGTCAGACCGCAGGTAGTTAATCTGTTGTCGAGTAATCGCCAAACAAAGGTTAATCTAGTTCTTATTTGTACTATGGAACGAGTAGATATGAAATCTGGAGTAGTAACTTTAGAGGATATACCATTCGTTTCCAGGGCAGAAGTTATTTTAGAAGCAACCGACTTGAATGAAATATACAGCAGAAAGCAGGATAAAATCATGGAGTCTATTGCTAGTTTTCAGATGCAAGGAAGTAATTGGAGATTTAAAGCTGTTGTAAAATTAGATATAAATACAGTAAAATATACCCCCTTAAGAGGTAGTTCTTACATTCCACTTCCCAGCTTCTTAGCTAATAAAAAGGCTATTATAAACATGAAAAACGACGACGAAGAATGTTTCAAATGGTGTATCACTAGAGCTTTGAATCCGGTTGTGAAAAATCCGGAAAAAATAACGAAAGCTTTGAAAGAACAGTCTAAAAAACTTAATTGGAGTGGTATTGAGTTTCCAGTTGCTGCTGATGCTAATGTGATAGGTAGGTTCGAGAGAAATAATAATGTTAATGTTAATGTATTCGGTTATGAAAAAGAAGTATACCCGCTTTATCTGTCTAAGTGTGAAAGTAGTATTTATGTAGATCTATTGCTTATTTCCAACGGAGAAAGGAAACATTATTGCTGGATCAAGAATTTTAACAGAATGATGAGATTGAGGACTCATTCGATGTATTATTGCAAAAGGTGTATGAATGGTTTCACAACGACAGGAGCGCTTAAAAACCATAATGAGTACTGCAAACTCCATAACGCACAAAAAATAGAAATGCCACCACCAGGAACTATGCTAAGTTTTAAAAATTATAACAATTCTATGAGGGTTCCGTTTATAGTCTACGCAGATTTTGAGTCTTTTGTAAAACCGATCGATACATGCCAACCAAATCCAGAGTTGTCGTACACTAATAAATATCAAAAGCATACTCCTAGCTCCTTTTGTTACCACATAAAATGTTTCGACGATAGTGTATATTCTCAAGATCCTGTGACGTTTACGGCTGAAAGCGAAGATGATGATGTTGGTCAAATATTTGTAGATAAACTAGAAGAGAATATAAAACAAATATATAATCAATTTAAATTCCCTAAGAAGATGATATTTACAGAAGAGGACAAGAAGTGTTTTGATGGAGCTACTATATGTCATATCTGTGAAAAAACGTTGGGCGAAGACCGAGTGAGAGATCACTGTCATCTTAGCGGTAAATTTAGAGGGGCTGCTCATAACATTTGTAATGTAAACTATAAAGTCCCCAAGTTTTTCCCTGTAGTGTTTCATAATCTTTCCGGGTACGATTGTCATCTGTTCATTAAGAAACTGAGAGGTAATAATGGAGAGAAAATTAATTGCATACCTAATAACGAGGAAAAGTATATATCTTTTAGCAGAGAGGTCGTTGTTGATAAGTTTGTAAATAAAGAGGGAAAAGAGATTACCGTCAAGCGACAACTGCGTTTTATCGACAGTTTTAAATTTATGGCTTCTAGTCTTGATGCTTTATCGAGGAACCTAAGCAAAGACCAGTGTAAAAATATTGGGAAACGATATACTGGAAAGAAGCTCAATCTTTTGCTGAGAAAAGGCATATATCCTTATGACTACGTCGATTCATTTACTACCTTTAATGAAACCGAACTACCACCAAAATCCGCTTTCTATTCTAAGCTAAATGATTCGAATATTAGCGATGAAGACTACGAGCATGCACAAACGGTATGGAAAGAATTTGGATGTAAAACATTCAGAGAATATCACGATTTATACAACGTTTCGGATGTTCTGCTACTTGCCGATGTTTTCGAAAACTTTAGAGATGTGTGTATGAAGAACTATACGCTTGACCCTGCATGGTATTTTACATCTCCTGGTTTAGCCTGGGATTCCGCTTTAAAATTGACAGGCGTGAAATTGGAGTTATTGAGTGATTACGATATGATTCTGATGATTAAGCAAGGGATGAGAGGAGGAGTGAGCACAATATCAAATCGTTACGGGAAAGCGAATAATAAATATATGAGCGATTTCAATAGCAACGAAAATTCTACATTTATCACTTACCTTGATGCGAATAATCTATATGGATGGGCTATGATCAAAAATTTACCTACTCACGGGTTCAAATGGATGAACGAAGATGAATTAAAAAATTGGAGAAGTATTCCATGCATATTGGAAGTTGATTTTAATACCCTAAAGAGTTACACGACCTGCATAACGATTTTCCGTTAGCCCCCGAAAGCATTGAGATTGACAAAGTCAAAAAGTTAATTCCAAACTTAAACGATAAAAAGAAGTATGTGCTACACTACGAAAATCTGAAGCTGTATGAGAGCCTAGGCATGAAAATAACAAAAGTGCATAGAGGTGTACTATTCGAAGAAAGTGATTGGTTGAAAAAGTATATCGATTTAAATACAGCTCTTAGAACGAAAGCTACTAATGACTTTGAGAAAGACTTTTTCAAGTTAATGAATAACAGTGTCTTTGGAAAAACTTGTGAGAACATTGAAAATCGTGTTGATGTAGAGTTAGTGTGTCAAGAGGAGAGGGCTATTGAACTAGCCGCTAAACCTAATTATGAGAGATGTACTATTTTCGATGAAAATCTAATAGCCGTTCACATGAAAAAAACTAAATTGTACTATAATAAACCTATATATCTTGGCATGTGTATATTAGACTTGAGCAAAACGTTGATGTATGAATTTCATTACAATTACATCAAGGATAAATACGGAAATAGAGCTAAATTATTATTTACCGATACAGATTCTTTGACATACGAAATTAAAACTGAAGACTTTTACTCAGATATCGCAGGCGATATTAAGACTCGATTCGACACGAGTGAATACCCGAGAGATCATCCATCTGGTATTGAGGTTGGAGTAAATAAAAAAGTTATTGGAATGTTCAAGGATGAAGCTAGTGGGAAACAGATAAAAGAATTTATTGGACTCAGAGCAAAGTTGTATTCTTATAAGATGGCTGCTGGAGATGAGCACAAGAAATGTAAAGGTATTAAGAAGAATGTTGTCCAGAAAACTATTACTCACGAAGATTATAAAGACTGTTTATTTACTAAAAAAGAACAACAACGAACGATGAATGTTATTAGATCTTATCATCACGATATTTATACAGAAGAAATTAATAAAGTTGCATTATCTGCAGATGACGATAAACGGGTAATAATGGAGGATGGAATTCATACTTTGGCATATGGTCACTACTCGTTGAAAATTTTTAATTAATGTTTATATTAAATAAATGAGCGTCAAACAAATCGATGTTTGTGGAGTAGTGCTACCGAATATTGCTTTATCGAATGTGGATCTAATCGAAGCGGCTAAGAAACTAAACATCAATAATTTTAGAGGAGTATTTCTCAGAGACGAGCTACCGAAGAAACCTAGACGGAATGAATGTGGAATATTGAATCTAGATGGTTCTAATGGGGTGGGCTCGCACTGGTGCTCTTTCCTAAAGAGCGGTAACGAGAAAATATATTTCGATAGTTACGGCCTTCCTCCCCCTCTGGAACTGATAAAGTATTTACGCCGTCCAGTGTTATATAACAGCGAGCGAATACAACCCGATAACGAAGTATTTTGTGGTCATTTGTGTCTGTATGTGACGAAGATGGTGGGTGATGGAATGAATTTCCAAGAAGTTATAAACGGCTTGCATTAAAAATTATTATATATAAATATATATATATATATATATATATATAATGCCTGTCGATAAATTCGGTCACACCGCTGCTGGAGGAACATCACGAAGAGTAATCGCTGGAGGTGTAACTCTTAGTCAAATAAATGCTAATTTTCTTCGATGTGATGGAGCAAATCTGCCGACTGGAAATTTAAAAATGAATGGACATGTGATAAAAGGTCTCCCAGTAACGAATACTTCGACAGCCGGAATGGATGAAGCTTTAAGTAGGGGACAAGCCATTGATTTGATAACGAATCACAACGATTCTCCGTCTAACGATAATCATTTGACGAATAAGAAATACGTTGATGCTTCGAAGGTGTCTAAGGCAGGTGATACAATGGCTGGCGACTTGTTCTTAAACGTTGGCTCCGATCGTCTGCGTTCAATGGGTTGTAAGGACTTGAGAGGAGAAAATAAAGAATTCACTATTTTCTTAGGTAGTATACGAAATAAACTACAATGTTCGTTAAACAATCCTATTACATTACAATCGATGGATGGATTACTATGCAAAATAGGCGTAGAAAATATAATGAGAATCGGTAGAGCGTCTAACGATCGAAAAATCGACGTTTATCAAAATATCCTAATGAATAGTAATAATATCAACGATTTAAGCGATCCTCTTTCAGCTCAAGATGCCGCTACAAAGAATTACGTTGATAAATCTCTGAAAAAGTGCCACGTTGGATATATTCCTCCCTTGGAAGCTGATGTAAGTGTGACAGGATTCGTTGCTAGCGCTGGTTCTTGTTCTTCCGGAAGCAAAGCCTACCATGCTTTCACTAATCTCACCGATGATGTGAAAGCAGCTTGGGTTTCGAAAGAAGATATAACTGTTTGGTTACAAATTAAATGTCCTGAGCCAGTTAAAATTTGGAGAATTGCGTTGAAAACAGTAAATGTATCTGATTGGAATTTATCCGCTAGCAATGATGGAGAAATGTTTGCACGCTTACATAGATCTTCAACTCCTTCAGAGGCAGTTCCGACATTTTTTAATATTTCTACTACGGTTGCGTATCAATATTATAGTGTTGCAGTACTGGCAAAGGATAATGATCTTCCACGAGGGATTCAGGTTATGCAATTATATGTATACGATGACTAATCTACATTAAAAATTATTATTATATATAAAATGCCCGTCGATAAATTTGGTCACACCGATGTTGGTTCATCGCAAAGAGTAATCGCTGGAGGTGTTACTCTTAGTCAAATAAATGAGAGTTTTCTTCGATTGGATGGAGCAAACATCGCGACTGGAAATTTAAAAATGGGTGGTCACAAAATTAAAGGACTGCCCACAACGAAGCCTTTGACAGCAGGAATGGATGAGGCCTTAAGTTGGGGTCAAGCCATTGATTTGATAACGAATCACGACGATTCTCCGTCCAACGATAATCATTTGACGAATAAGAAATACGTTGATGAACAAGTTACATTGAAGGTGTCTAAAACTGGTGATACCATGACTGGTGATCTAATCTTAAACGTTGGCTCCGATCGTCTGCGTTCAATGGGTTGTAAGGACTTGAGAGGAGAAAATAAAGAATTCACTATTTTCTTAGGTAGTATACGAAATAAACTACAATGTTCGTTAAACAATCCTATTACATTACAATCGATGGATGGATTTCGTTTTAGAATAAACAATGAAATCATGTTAGAGATGGTTAAGTCACTCGATGGCACTCCTCCGTCTAAAATAAATGTGTATAAGTCCATCTTTATGCATGATGCTTACATTACAGGGCTACACGAACCCAACAGCGCCAGCGATGCAGCTACGAAGCAGTATGTAGATTCTATCTCAATCGGTCCCGCGCTTAGCATTCATTCTTTAACTTGGCAATTCTTAATCGCTAAAACTCACACAAGAGTTACTTTCGATAGTGTAAGATTCAAAACCGATGGTGTTATAAGTGCGGGAATGACCCGTTTCACTCCCGGTAAAGCCGGATACTATTTCGTTTCGACGTACATAGAATTTGGTAACAGTAGTACCGCTCCTGGTAACGTCTACCTGTATAGAAATGGGGCGAATTACATGCAAATTGCGGGCGGAGGGGGAACGGGAGCTGCGTTTAACAATTCAACCGGTAGTTGCATAATTTTCGTAGCCAATACCGATTTTCTCGAGATATTCGCTTATTCACACATCGCACTAAATATATTAGCTAGAGACTTTTCGACAGTATTCTTACGACCTTAATTTCCTTGCTGATCGAAATAATAAAAGGAGATGGATGAGAGATGTGAGGAGGAATCAGTAAAAAAATAAAAGACCCCAAAGGAGAAGAGGAGGAATCAAGGGGAAATAATAAAATACCTCTTGGTTGACAGTCCAGCGCGCTAACCACTGTACTACCGAGCACCCCCCCTCAGGAAATAATAAAAGACATCCAGAAAATCCTTTAGTGCCATTTTAAAACTTAATTTATCTTCAATATCAGGCTTCTTCAAAAAAAGCCAAAGAATCCATTATGCATCTACTATGCTATTCATTTGATTACGTTGATTGGATCTTAGTAAATTCAAAAGTTAATTGATTCATTGACATGCATAAAACTGTATACATGACAAACGCGTTGCTCATTTTTTGCGATGACAATTCAACGACACAACCCAGAAAAAGACCGAATGCATCACGGAATATTTGTCCCCCACCCCATCCCCCATCCCCACCCTACCACACCCCGCCCATCTCCACCCCCGCCCATCCCAATCCGCCATGGAAACTGAACCTGTCTCCAAATTCAAATGAATTGCCCGTATCCAATTCGGCGACAAACTGACTTCCTCCGACAAACAAACTGATGGACGACCAGTCGTGGTCAGTAGCCCAGAAATCTGATCGGACCATGCAGGACACTCCATCTGCGCACTGCCAGACACAGACCGACCGAAGGACCAACCGAAGGACCGACCGAAGGACCAGCTCTCCTCCGTCCTAGCCAGCAGCAGCAGTGGCAGCAGCAGAGCTTCTGGCTGAGACGGAAGGAAGGCTAGTCGGTCGGTCGGATGGTCGGCCTTTTGCCGCATGGAGGCTCTTCACGGTTATGGCGGCGGTGGCCTGTGAAGACGCAGGACAGGCGAGCATCACGGTCGATGTAACGGGGTCCCAAGCGCACAGTCCGGGCTATAGGAGTAGGGATGGGGGTTGGAGGTTGGGGGGGTTGGGGAGGGACTGCAGGCTTCGGACTCCGGTGCTATATACGCTCGCAAATGATCGAATGATATTCTTAGAAACGGGTGACTGATGGTTGAATAGCTGGATGCTGCTGCTGCTGCTGCTGCTGGTGCTGGTGCTTTGCGTAGGAGACTGGATGGATGCGGAATTGGTTTACATACAATGTCGATGATGGTGATCATTATGTCGATGACGAAAACGACGACGACGACGACAATGATGATGATGAATTGATGATGATGATGATGATGATAAATCAGGAGAATATTTGGACATAAAAATCATCTCTCTCTCTCTCTCTCTCGATATATATATATATATATATATATATATATATATATAATGCGGCAGCAGATGATTATGATGATAATGACGACGACGACGACAAGGATGATGATGATCATGATCATGGTGTTTTAATGATGATTGAATTGATGAGGTTATGCGATAGTGATGATGATGATGATGACGATGATGATGATGAGTGATGATGATGATGATGATGATGCCGATGTCGATCACCACTACGATGATGGTGAACTGTGATGGTAGAAGTGGTGGATGTGGTGTTGCTGCTGCTGCTGCTGCAAAGCTGCAAAGCTGGTAACGCTGATGATAGTGATGTTGATGCTGACGGTGATAATCATCACAATGATAACAACGACGACTATGCTGATGACGACGACGATGACTGCAACGACACCTATCTACACATGTGGCCTTCAGCAGGCTCTGTCATCTCATGAGCCGACTACGACTACGACTACGACGGCGACTACGACGACGACGACGACGACGACGACGACGACGATGACGACGACGACGACACGAGACCTATGTCCGTCCTGGCGACCATCAAATTTGATGGATATCGGAACTGTGTGCCAACGCTGCAGCAATTGCTGTAGACATTTATAAATTCCGTGAGCATTGCCTACAATCATTTCCCCCGTAAGTACAGCCTCCAAGCAGCCGTAAGAAACTACGTGGGCTATATAAATCACTCAACCGAAGTCAGTCACTACACCGGACCCTCCTTATTAAGCGTTCTTAGTATGTATGCATGCAGAATGCATGCGCTTAATTTAGTCCCCCTCTTAAGCCTACCTCTCAATAGCGTCATCGGTGTAACATTATAAGACGACTCGCTTAGCCCCCAAAGAACTACAGCGAAACTTGCATTCCTGTGATTGTTTTGTGCCAAATAGTAATTGTAGCAGTAAAGTATCACCATTAGTAAAAGCGCCACTGATAGATTTTTCATTAAGTGGCACGCTATACATGTATATATGTCAGATTATGACTAATAGAGTATTAATTATAGTAGTATTGCCGGTAATAGTGCAAGCAGTAAAAGTAGGCAAACTCCAACAGTAGGCCTAATAGCAATAGCAATGACTGTATTAGCAATGATAGTTGCGATAGTAATAATGATAATATGCCTATAATATTATGGTGTTAGTTTAGGCCTAATTATCGATAAACATCTACATGCTCGCATGATATAAATATGGCGATACTAGCAGTATCTTTATTATAACCATTATTTTCTTGCTTTTGCCCACACGGACTAGTGGTACAAACAACAACAATTTAAGTCTTCGTGATATGTTTTTGAACGGAATATATTGCCAGAAGTGACGTGCTGTAAGAAAGGTTCAGTGTAGTTGGGTCATTAGCCTTGCCTCGCTTGCTACCGGAATTGCCACAAGGGTAAACTGCTCGGCCAAGTACTTGCCATTTGGCCCCAATTTATATACCGCCATCAGTCATAGCGTAGGCTTAACAGATAAATTGCTTGAAACATTATATTGCTACATAAACACAAGTAACCTGCGCTTTATTTGATGGCTAATCGCCGAACGGATGTCATTTGTCTTGATAATTATAACATAAATTCCATTACGCTGTAGACATTGCTACAGCTACACCAGACTATCTCCACTAGACTACTTCACAACCGTGTGCGGCAATAAGCTATCACTGTTGTGCCTTACAAAGGCTTACACTGCGTTATTAAACGCAACCATCGTATTGGGGTATATACACTAACACTTTTTCATGAACTGTTACACGGCTATTATACTGCAGATTCCACTGCAATTGTAGCCTACATTGCATATTGTAGACAATATCACGCAACGCCTTTTACAACATTGTGAGGTAAGCTTACACGAAAAGAATTCATTTATTAGGTAACATGCATACATGTGCTATACTCTGTATAACACCAAGTTATCATGCATAACACAACACTACATTCATAATTATGCGAAACACTATAATAATTATACCTATTATCTTATCAATGCAGAATTACCAGCTCACTATAGGCTATCGCATTATAGCCTATACTCAGCACTCACACAACAATATTGTGCAAAAACTGTTCTTGTTGATCGTGCCTGAAGTCAGTGGCTGCACCTCTAAGTATAATTCCTCTGAAGAGGTGTCGTGTAAATCATAGAATGAATAAATGTAAATGTCCAACGCTTCCCATTCTATCACCCACCATTCTATTATACTCCTCTAAAACCAACTCACAGAATTTTAGTTGTTTTCTTTTCATCCCACCGTCGTACTTTTTTATATCTCAGTTCCGTTTCTTTTCTTTTCGTTAGCTGCCCTTCTGGCATTGATATGTATATCTTCACATCTTCCGCCATTCTCCAATCAATCTATTTTCCACCGTCCAACCTCCTCCATACCAACTCTTCATAGTCCTTGTCTCATCATTCCGTCTGAACTTCCATTTCATGTCCATCAGTTTTATCTGCAGCCACCATTTCATTAGTCGCATGTGACATCTCTCTTTCATGTTCCTTGCATGGTCCACTATTTTCAGTCTTCTTCCATTATTCCATATTTCAAAATTCCATCGTCTACCATTCCACATTATGGTATGATTCCATCTTCCAGGTTCTTCCTTCATTCCATGTTCCATAATGACATTTCCTGCCAATTCATCTTCTACCACAATTCCATCTGTATTACCATTCCAACTCTCCTTTCATTCCTTAATTCCATATCCTACCATCTCATTTCCTACCTTTCCATCTTCTCCCATTGACTTCTCTCCATGGCTACGATTCTCGTTCTGTTCCGACGCGTGCACATACTATCGCCATCTCTCGGTCAGATCTGTAATTAACTGCAACTCAAACACTGCAGCTATCGATGGCGTCCAATCTCATCGTCGTCGTCGTCGTCTTTGCCTAATTCCTACTTCCGGTCGCTAGAGGGACATGGCTTTAGCAGACGCCGATACTTCTAGGAATATTCTGTGAAAGATACTGTGCAATAAGCAGGCCCATCACACAAGATGCCCGACCGCACTCTTATCGCCATGGATACACAAGCGAAAGGACACACAGAGAAAGAGAAGCCAATAGGCAAGCAGACAGTGAGACAGACATTCAAATGGACTATAGATGCAAATAGGCAGACAGAGGGATAGAGGCTAATATATATGCATAGCAAATATGTATATATATATATATATATGTCAAAAGGCAGGAAGACATGCAGGCAGGCAAGCAGGCTGGTGTGTATGCGTTGAGATTAATAACACTGAATGTGTAACATACATTATAGATGCAAACACGAAAAAGCCTAAAAATATTCTATAAAAGATCTATAGACAGAAAAAAGAGATCGACAACATTCTAACACCTATGCATTCGACATCAATTTTAGAGTTATTTAAGTCGTTCATGCAGATCATACAAGCTATGCATAGACCTACGACTTTGACGTCTCTGCTATTATAGCACTGCGCTGTCTTGACAATGCGCCCTTCTAACGATATATGCATAGTGATTATCGGCCAAGCGAAGGCCGCATGTTTTTCTAAGACTGTCAATTTTGATCATTTGGTTGGTCGAACGCAGTTTTGCTCTGAAGGGCAGAAATACAGGTCATAATATTATTATTTTGTTTTTCGATTATTATCAGAAATGACCTATATATATAATGATAATAGGCCTATTGGTCAGCATAGTTGTTTAAAACGTTTTTTCGTTTTTTATTCGCTCCCAAAAAACGTGGTTTTTTCCGTTTTTTATTTTTTTCACCGTTTTATTTGTTTTTTTAAATTTTTTATGTAACGCTATTTATTTATTTTCTGTGTCTTATTATTTTCCCTAATTTTATTTTTTCCTGATATTCCTTACGTTTTCACCCCAATATCAAGGTTTCAGCTAACTGATGTCATTATTTAATTGTTTAACGCCATCATTTAAGAGATACATGTAGCCTAGTAAGTAAACAATGGTTTAAAGTTTAAAATGCAGTTTAATGTGTAAAAAGTGAAATTATTTTACGTTTCCGTTTTTCTTGTCTTTTTTCCGGGTTTTTCTCCAAATAAAACGACGTTTTTTCGGTTTTTTATTCCGTTTCCATCTTTTTTACATCTATGTTGGTCAGTGAAGATATCTCCTTTTTGTAGGTAGCGCAAAGTCGTGAGGTCTGGGCCGGAGACCGTATAGTCTCTCCATGCATAGTTGGCGAAAAGTGGCTCCGCAGTAGTTCTCCTACGTGGGATGCTTGAGACTGCCCTAAGGACTCAGTAAGGAGTCCATGCTTGTCTGCATAAACTACTATAAATCGAACATTCTCTCGAAGTTGACATCGAGCGAAATCCAATCCGTGTACTATAATACATGTACAGTTGTACAGTACACAGAATAATGACTTTAGACAAAAACAGACCGTAAATCATGTCTTTCTCATTATAGGGGTAGCAGTGGCGCTGCGAGAAGGTGACTGGTGGGTGCGGTCATTATCTTTTATGGGGCGATGAAAGTTTCGGACTTTATAGGTTTGGTGTATAGTAATTATAGCTGAAACTCGATAGACCTACGCTACAGAATGTGGCTATAATTATTATAGCCATAATTCTGTAGCGTAAGTCTATCGAATTTCAGCTCTGCAATTGAATTCAGGTGGTCTCTCTCTCTCTCTCTCTCTCTCTCTCTCTCTCTCTCTCTCTCTCTCTCTCTCTCTCTCTCTCTCTCTCTCTCTCTCTCTCTCTCTCTCTCTCTCTCTCTCTCTCTCTCTCTCTGTGTGTGTCTGTCTGTCTGTCTGTCTCTCTCTCTCCCTCTCTCTCTTTCTTTGCTTCTTGCTCTCTCACTCTCCCCCTCTCTCTTTGCATCCAATAATATTATATATGCACATTTCGACTGTTAATGGTTATTGCTGTCTAACTAGACCCCCTCCTCCAGACGGCGCTCTTCCAAATCCTCCCCTCTTCTCTGTCTCTTGAATGATTTCGGCCTGCATGCTATGCGCCTCTCAGATTTAACCAAATTTAACTGACTTTGACTTTGTGCTCAACTTCTTAAATTATGTATTTGTACTGCAATATTACAGCCTGCACCAGAAGTGCACGTAACTGCTACATTCAAAGTTCAAAAGTTTAAAATCTAAATATATTATCCCAACATCGAGGTAACAATTACATTTGTTTCATAGAATATAATATGCTATTGGTCAGGTGGACCCCGTATTTCGTGATCAAATAAGTACTCTGTGTAAAGTTCAATCAACCCAAAATTGTATTGTAGGCTATTGTATCTGACCATTTATAAAGCGCTTCTCGCAGCAAGAGCCTTTCAGAAAATGATAAAATCCACTGGACATTACGCTGTTACTTGAAGCAACCATTGATTGGGGTCCTGATGCATATTATACTGGCGCCATAGAAGTCATCAGATTACATGAGGGACCACGGAGTTTATGTCTGTCTTTATTAGAGCGATAATGCATGCATCAGCAGTGTCGGATGACCGAGATAATAAACCCAGAGTGCCACAGCTGTTTCATCAGTCAGTAACTGAAGAAGGAGGAGAGAGTAACTGGAGAAGAAGAAAGAGTGATGATCTGATGGAGGATGGAGTTCAGCCCTGCAGTTCCAGAAGTACCACATTTCTTGGAAATGCAACTGTGGCTTATAAAAATGCAGTCGACGCCACTTAAGTGCGTATCCTAAGTGTACTTATGGTACTGTTCTGGACTTTACCAACATATGTAATGTATATTACAGAATTTCACAATTCACGAGCAAAAATTTGGTAGATGTAATAGTACATATAATTTAGTAACAAGATATGTAACTTAGGCTACATGTACTTATAATACGTAATGCCCGCAGTAACATTTTAGTTACGTCGCCTGCTGATAAAGACCACAGTGCAGATAAGACAGACCACAGTACAGACCAAATTGTTTTATGACCATTAACTGATTAGAGTCACTACACGACCAAAATGTCCTAAGCAGCCAATGCAATTAAACAGCGTTAATAACTACACACGGAAAAAAGCATAGCGAGTCGGTAATTCGTTTATGTACATTCCAAATTATGCAATATGCGATATACACATACCCGAACTCCCGATTTGTTTCCATCAAAAACTTCAAGACCAGCCTCTATGCAAATAAGCGAATTATGCACTTAACCTTAATGCGAGAGTCAAAACCTATCGCTACTATTATACTGTAGAACCTATTCTAGACCTTAAGGCAATACGTCACATTACGGTCTGCTCTTGCCAAAAGTATAAAATTATTATAATCTCTTAGGTGGTTTCTAGCTTGCTCTCGCTTGTGCTATAATTTTATATGTAGGCCTAACTCTGTCTTTGTCGGTGACTCAGATACCGAGTTTAATAGGCCTATAATTATGGGCCTTGATGCACACGAAATTCCCTATATAATTTAAATGGTTCTCATGGTAGCATAGTTCTCGTAAAATTTTCGCAGCTCTAATCCATCAGCTGAATAAGCTGTCTGCGAATTAAAAATAAATCTACAAGATTGAAACTGTTGGACTTCCAATTAGCTCAACCACTAATCCATACTTTCACGTCTCTTACTTCGTTGTCTGTCATCTTCGTGCATCGGAGGAATTTTGTCTGAGTCAGGATCTGATGATGTGGGTTAATTAATTCTCTCTCACGCGTTCAATGTCGCTGGACCAAGCAATGAAAAAGCAATGAAAACGGCCGACAATCTTTCTCCGATGCTCGCAGTCTTTCCTTTCCTTTGACAAGAGCCTCATTATTTTTCATTCGCTTTCAAACACCTAGATGACTAAGTGCGCTTCACCCGGTCATTGACTACTAACCGCACCTTAGATTCGCACTTCTGCATATTCGCGCATTAAAAACAAATAAAAATAGTGTATGGGCGGACAAACGTGATAAAATGTCAAGTTTTTCTTGGAGACAGAGACAAATGCAAAACAAAAAAACTGTCAAAACAAGACAATGCAGTATGTCAACCGGTTGACAGCATAGCATAATGTTGCTTGGAAATTCAAGGTCAGCTAGAAAGAACTCAAGTACTGTAGCTAAAATGATATTAATACAGTGTATAATTATGCTGCATCCTATACGCGATAAATGCACAAGCATGTACGCAATTGTCGCCCATATGCATGGGCGGAGTTTGGTTTCCGTTCTTGGCGGGGGGAACTACATGTAACCCCGAGTCTCGGCCTTATTGGGAGGGCTAACCTCGAAAAAGACACCATTTTCATGGTGAAAAAGTTGGATCTGGGTCATCTTGGAGGGGCTTAGCCCCCCAGCCCCTGATAAACTTCGCCCATGCCCATATGCCCTGAAGCACGACGTCGTTTTGTCTGTACAAGAACAAGTACATCAGAAAACTGTATTGAAAATCTCGTAGCCTAGAATTGTCGTCAAATGAATGGGTGCGTACATCAACTGGCTCCGAAGGGAATTATGGCTCACAAGTCACACCAAAGGTCTTCTGAAACTGAGGGATTGTGGCCCCATCAAGAGACCACCACACGATAACATCAAAAGCAGCCTGACGTCGGGTGTCGTGGAAGGGGTCCGAGGACGACGAAGACCAGGCATATCGTGGATCGACAGCATCCTTAACCCCATTGGACTCGTGCATGGGCATTGACTTATCGTTGCGACATGACATGACATGAAGTTTATAAATGAAATTTGTGCAATCATTAATGTTGTTCTCAGGCAAGAAGCATGACCAAAATCCTAAACCATTCACACATCACTGCAGCATTTCATCCATTAAATTGACTGTCCATCAAGCGAAGAATTCATTTAGAATTTGCCATAATATAAGACTCAGTTCACAAATCACAACAGACCGATCAGCCGACCGACTTCAACACCATTGGCCAACAATCCATCACGCCAGTTGCCTATTATACATTTCATTCTGTCAACGCAGTAGCTGACACTTGCAACTGTGCCGCGCATAAAATGGCGTCGAGCATGAGGGAATTCTCCGTTTAATCTCTGGTTCAAAGCAAGGGAATCACTGCAGCTCAGCTTTGCAGGCCGTATACGTTCTAATAATCCAATGTCATTCAGAAATAACCTGATCACTAAACTCATCTGTTTTAGATTGCTAAACCTCTGCAGCTTGACTTTCTGCTTCTTTTTCAATGAAGGATTTCGACATGCATGGCTTCTCAAATTGACTGTGACTGCTACTGTGATTTCACTTAGATCTAAGCTTTATGTATTAAGATCACAGCGATATCGTTTATGCACATTAATGTAGGCCTGTAATAAATATACATATGCCATGATATCGTCGAGATAGACCTACATGTACAATACATACGCGATGTAATTATTATTATTGTAAGTTACTGCAATAAACGCATACAGGCCCTATATACTGTACTGCACATTGCTTTCCTGGAATGACTTTTTCTACCACTGTGCGTGATTTGGGTGTGACCTTGGACCAGGAATTGACCCTTTCTGATCACGTGAGAAATGTATGTCGTACTTGTTTCTACCATCTTCGTCAGATTCGCTCGGTGCGTCGCTCTCTTACAACTAAAGCTGTCACTACTCTGATGCATGCATTTATATGCACGAGAGTTGACTATGGCAGTGCCATTTATGCGGGCTTAACTCTTTCACGCATTAATAAGTTACAATCTGTCCTTAATGCTGCAGCTCGTCTGATTGGTGGCATTCCAAAGTTTGGGCATATATCAAGTTTTATACGGGAGGAACTGCACTGGTTGCCTATGCAAAAACGTATTGAGTTTAAGATTCTAATGCTCATGCGTAATTGCCTAGCAGGCCAAGCTCCGATCTATCTTATGGAACTTTGTGTGCCTGTGCTATCCATTCCAGGCCGTAGATTCCTTCGCTCTGCAACGCATGGTGACCTGGTTGTTCCTAGGGCTCGATCTTCCACAGTGCTGCATAGAAGTTTTGCTATGGTCGGTCCGTCTTTCTGGAATAAGTTACCTATTAGTCTCCGTAATGAACTTCTTTGTCTTTCTTTGCCCCTTTTCCGCAAGCGTTTGAAAACCATTCTCTTTGATTATGGTTTGGTGTCAGGTCGGGAGCGCCTCTGAGGAGTTCTCTTGAAGTGGCGCTATATAAATGTTCGATTACAATTACAATTACAATTACATTGTAGCCCACTGCACGATACTGTGTAGGCCTATAATTATGCCCGCTTAATTATGCCGCTTAATTGCCTTGGTGCAATAATCATTCATGAGATGCGGGTTACGTCATGATGGAATGAACATCATGACGTAACCCGCATCTCATGAATGATCTTGTTGACATTTTGTGAAAAGTGGCGCAAAACATGCGCATAGTTTCTAATTAATCACTTGCATCATGTTTAATCTGAGAACTGCATACATTATAATAGGCCTACCTCTTCTTCAGAGATGTCTCAACGTTCGTCTGTTCTTCCACTTAACGATTAAGTGAGCAGTGAACACACTGAACAGTCTAGGACTCCAGGGTAAGATCCAATCCGAAAGACCGATGGTTTGCAGTCGAGTCGTAAAAAGTTAACGCGTTTCGTGTGCAGCCTACATGTCATGACGTCATTTTCACACAAAACATTTCTTGTGCAATATGATACGTAATTAGACGCCTTCGATGTCATTAATACGTCAGCAGTTCATGCGTGAAGTTTACGACGCTACTCTTACGTCATCGTTTCCTGTGTACGCTACATATAATCTCATCATGTGTATCTGCATGATGCAGCTGCAGCTTATATTGAGGCGCTGAGTTGACAACCTCGTCGAATGTCATAACCAGGATTCGAGAAAACCATCTTCAATACCACCTCTTCCGCCTCTACCACACCGCTTCCACCACCAAGAACAGCGCCACCACCACCACCACCACCACCACCACCACCACCAGCCGAAGCATCAACAGTCCGGCGGCAGGATAAGCTGTTCTTGCATTGGAGAAGCAGTTCTTACTCATCGACTAAGCGCCGATGCGCGTAGCATATCGATATGGCTGCTGCAGTTGGTATCGAGGGAGGGATGGAGGGAGGGAGGGGCACTGCTCGGCAAACGAGGGCGACTGAAGCCACGAAGCACGGATGACCAGATTGGAAGGGGCGTTCTTTGCCCTTCAGTAAATTACCCTGCCCGTCTGCCTTTGCTATGTATTATGTGTGCATGGGTGTATATTGTGCAGTGTATACAGAGGTCTATAGATATATTGTATATAATTATATACATACATGTATAAGCACGCCTGTGTATAATGCATGTAGCCTATGTGTGTATGCATTCATGCATGCGTGCATGCGTGTAAGTAAGTAAACATGTATTTGCAGTACTGTATTTATTCGTTTATCTGTTTATTGTCAATTCGCAGGTTCCGTGGGTATATAGATACATGTACATAATAGATGTTTGATTTACAAGGCTTCAAACGATGACGCTACAAAATCAGACGGTCACAATCGGATCAACAGAATGGACATAAAGTGGCACAGGCCGCAATGAATGCTCACGAATTACATATAAATATTATATGCGTGTGTTTGTGTGTGTGTGTGTGTGTGTGTGTGTGTGTGTGTGTGTGTGTGTGAGAAGGTTTGTGTGATGATGTGTGTGTGTGTGTGTGATGGTGTGTGTGCGTGGTGGTGTGTGTGTGTGATGGTGTGTGTGTGCGTGGCGGTATGTATGACAGTGTGTGTGATTATATGTGTGGGGTGTGTGTGTCATCATGGTGTGTGATATGGTGTGTGTGATGGACCTGATGGTGTGTGTGTGATGTGTGTGTTTTGGGGTGTGGATGATGGTGTATGTGACTTTGTATGTGTGTTATGGTGATATGTGTGATGGTTTGTGTGATGGTGGGTGTGTTTGATGGTATGTGTGATGGTATGTGTTTGATGGTCTGTATGTGGGTGTGTGATTGTGTGTGTGTGTGTGTGTGTGTGTGTGTGTGTGTGTGTGTGTGTGTGTGTGTGTGTGTGTGTGTGTGTGTGTGTGTGTGTGTGTGTGTGTGTGTGTGTGTGTGTGTGTGTGTGTGTGTGCTACTCATGAATGTTAAGCACGTTGTGTATAATCGTGTACTGGACAGTTTCTTAAAGAAATTCTGACTCAAATGCAGGTTTATTACGATGTTTTTCGCGATGCATACACTTGAAGATATCACTTTGACGCATACTGATAATAAAAATGCGAAGTCTATAAAAGTTCCATTGTTGCATTATCGTAAAGACAGCATAGAAGCTATTAGACGGAATTCACTGCGGCATCATCCATGTATGTAGATTATAGACAGTCTGTTTTTATGCAACTGCATAGGCTTATATGTTTTCCCCATGGAATTCACTCTCGCCTATAATTTTTCAGATGCTTTTCCGCTCTGTCTAATACGAAACGTTAATACATTATATACCTAGGCTTATTCGTGCATTTTTGGTCAAGGCAGAGAGCGATGGGTATTTGAATATATGTACCATATACAGGGTAGACCAAAAAACTAAAGCTTTTTGATAATATCTTGGCCAGAAGTAAGAAGTTTTAAATCACGTTTTACAAGCGTAAAGGCAATTCATGTTTACGTAAAATGGCCAAATTTCATCAAAATATTTAAAACAGAGCAAAAGCTATATCACTTTTAGTCAGCCCTTCTATTGGTTTTAGGATTCAAAAACATAACGCAAAAAATTGACGAAAAACCATTTTATTAAGTCGCATCTCGAAAAACTGTTATCAAAATAATGAACTTGATAGTGCCTCACAACTTGTGTTCAATGTGTCTGCCATCAGTACTCAACCTTATTACGAGTCTCGTTGTGAAGTTCTTGATGACCTTGTTGATGTGTTCCAGAGGTATATCTTCCCCTCTCAACTTGCCAGCGTCATTAGAGCTGTTTAGACCTGGGAGTCGACCCCAATAAGTCGACCCCAGTCGACTTGGTCATCCCAAGTCGGGTCGGGTCGTTTCTGCTCACCGCAACTGACCCCAAGTCGAATTTTGTAGAGAGAAGTCACTTGAAGCTGTTTTTACCCCAAGTCGACTTAAACCGACTTGAGACACAAACACAGTTAAATTTGTCACTTCAAACCAATGAGACCAAGACAATTACTATAGCTTAAGTGTTTACAGGAATGAGAGGCTTTTGCTAAACAGAAACTTAGCCTACACTGATTATTTTACCGGTAGGCTATCGTGCAGACTGCCGTCTGCCGATCTATTGTAATTTGTTATTCTTTATATGCTAGCCTAAAACCACGCTTAGGCATGTGTTTAATTAAAACGGTGAAACAAAATGTTAGCCTACTAAAATATTGGCACGTAGGGCCTATGCTTATCAAGACATGAACATGATAATGAGCAAATCAGCGATTTTCTAGTGGTCAGTGAATTCGGCACAAAGAAAGCTGGATCTACAAGGTCTATAATAAAACGATAGTTTGGCGCGACTTTGGTATAAGCTTACATACGGTGCATCTGAAGTTGTCTGCAGACGGAAAAGCTATTGCATACATGGGCCAATTATACATCTATCTATCTATCAATCAGTGAGTAAGCCTAGGCTACTATACTGCCGTCATAAGGAAGAACCACGTATCTCAAAAAACCTAGTTTTGAGATAAACGCAAAAGACTAAATTCTTTTCTGCCAAGTGGAAAAAATTATTCTATTCTTTTCCGCTATAAACTAATAAATGTAGAAAAAATCAACCATTTTTATGGAAAAAAGAAATTTAAATATTTTTGCTCGTAAATGTGAAAAATGTCAGTTAATGTGTTCTTGCTTAGCATTACAGACCGGCGATTGTGACCCATAAATGGCAAAAACAACGTATCTGCGTAAAATCGTGTAAAATTGTGGAACAATTCAGAAATTTACTCAACATAAATCCGGTATTATTCTAATAGAGTCTACACCAGTTTTTGCAACTGTAAGACCAGTTTGTACAGTTGTGAAACCAGTTTGTACAACTTTCAGGCACTATTTTAAATATACAAAAACCAGTCTGTACAACGGTGTTAACCAGTTTGTACAGTCACCGAACATAATATTAAAAGATAAGAAACCAGATTTTGTAGATGTGAAACCAGTTTGTTCAGTTATGCAAGCATTTTAATTTATATGAAACCAGTTTGTGCATCCGTGGGACCAGTTTGAACAATGGTGAAATCAGTTTCACCGCTATTACAGATAGATTTAAAAGACCAAACCAATTTGTACAGCTGCAAAAATCGAATTGCACAACTATCATGCATCATTTTGAAAGATATGAAACCAGTTTGTACAGTATGAAACCAGTTTGTGCAGCGATGCGATCAGGCATTACTCTAAATAAAAGAAACCAGTTGTATTTCTGTAAAACCAGTGTGAACATCTCTCATACAACATTTTCGAAGATATGAAACCAGTTTGCACAACTATAAAACCAGTTTTACAGCAGCGAAACCAGTTTGTGCAACTGTCAGGCATTATTTTTAGAGATGCGAAACCAGTTTGTGAAACCAGTTTGTACAGATATAAGACATTATTTTAAAAGATATATAGGCCTATGGAGTCCAGTTTGCACTTTGTATGAAACAAGTTTGAACGGTTGTAAAACCAGTTTGTACAGGTATCAGGCATTATTCTAAGGATAAGAAACCATTATACTAAAGATAATAAACCAGATTGTACAGCTGTAAAATCAGTTTGCACAGCAATCAGGAATCTTTTTTTCAAGGATGCGAAACCAGTTTGTACTGCTGTGAAACCAGTTTGCACAGCTCTCATGCAACCTTTTAAAAATTACAAAACCAGTTTAGACAACTGTAAACCAGTTTGTACACTGCGAAATCAGTTTGTACAGCCATCATACACTATGTTAAAAGATACAAAAACTTTTGTATAGCTGGAAACCAGCTTGTACAGCTGACAGATACATTTAAAGATACTAAACCAGCTTGCAAACATGTGAAACCAGTTTGTATAACTGTAAAACCAGGTTTACAGCTATCAGGCATCATTCTAAAGATCTGAAACCAGTTTGAACAGCTGTGAAGCCAGTCTATCTAGTTATCAAACATTACTACAAACGATATGAAACCAGTTTGTACAGTTGTAAAACCAATTTATACGGTACTCAGGTAACATTTTAAGATATACGAAACAAGTTTACAAAGTGAGAGACCAGTTTTCACAGCAGCGAAACCAGTTTGTACATCTATCAGGCGTTATTATTTCAAACAGATGATATTTGCTGAGGTGTCTTTTCAACACCTCTTTTAACGTGATCAATCCAATATGAATAAAAGATTATTCAAAAACAACGCAAATTGCAGATACGTGGTTTTTGCTTAGCACGTATCTGGGAATAACGCTCTGTCATACTAAGGAAAAACAACGTAACTCAAGATACGTGGTTCTTCCTTATGATGCCATGCGGTTTCTGGAGATACGTGTTTTTTACACACGCTGGTTCCCTGTGATAGAATTGAGATAGGAGTTTCTCAATTTTTTCCAAGGTGTAGGACCATTAATAGATGCAGAAACTGCATCTAACTCAAAACGGCCAAATTTTGAGTTACGTGGTTCTTCCTTATGACGGCAGTATAGTAGTAGTTCACTGCCGGATGATGCGCTTGCAATGCTATTTGCTAAGTTGCGGAATGATGTTAGTGGCCGAATAATTATGGCAACGGATTTAATAATTAGGGCCCTATTATCATAACACGTCATTCAGCAACCAGTTCGCGGGTCCCCATTTTGTCTTAGGTAGACCTTGCGCGTTTTACAAATTTATTCAATATTAATATTAATAATAATAATAGTAATAATAAAAAGCAATAATGAGTGTAATCTGAATAATCACAGACAAGCTAAAATTCACAGGCCTAGTAATTTGCCATCGCAATGTCTAGGCTGCCAGATGGCCCAAAGCATCACAAACCTATTCAAACTAAAACACAAACAGTCTTAAATGAGCTTAATGAAACTTTAACAAATTCATGCATCAATTAAATGTTGAAACCTCATTGCTCATTGGTGGCTAGCCTATATAAAATTGATGCTTGCCATGAAAAATTCGCTTCACTTCTAGCATTAATAGCCGTACGTAGACCTAGGCTAATGGCTATTACCATGTTCAAGTCGGAAGTCGGTTGTTTTTCTGCCAAGTCGGGTCAAGTCGTTTTTACTCCAAGAAGTCGACTTCAAGTCGACCTCAAGTCA
>OX243811.1:22406321-22468821 GCA_945859605.1 Lumbricus rubellus
TTATTTTTGTTGGTTCATTCTGATAGTCGATTGTATACATATATAACCATGATCGTCTTGCAATAACGTCGGAAGGTCGGACTTTCTCATAATCGCCCGAATATAATTATAGTTATAGGACTAATTATAATAATAATTATGAACTGTAAATTGCGATTGAGTGTTCACATTGACACATTGTCAGGTGATTGTTTGTGCCAGTTTCCCCAACATGTGTCATGTGATTGTGTCAGTTTCTTCAACATGTGTCATGTGTTTGCCATGTGTCGTGTGACATGTGTTTGTGACACTTGTGTCATGTGTTTGCGTCAGTGTTTGACGAAGAAGGGGATAGTTGTTGAAAAGAACAGATGCAAATAGACTGAGTAAAATTAATAATGATTACAGATCAACGAATTAATTATCAACAATTAAAACTTCATTTGCCACTAATTATCGATTTTGCCACGAGGCTTGTGACTATGTAAACGTAGATTATTTTTCTCTTCTGATGCTGATGCTGCTAATGATGATGGTGGTGATGGTGGTGGTGATGGTCAATTAGGATGATGATGATGATGATGATGATGATGATGATGATGATGATGATGATGATGATGATGATGATGATGATGATGATGATGATGATGATGATGATGATGATGATGATGATGATGATGATGATGATGATGATGATGATGATGATGATGATGATGATGATGATGATGATGATGATGATGATGATGATGATGATGATGATGATGATGATGATGATGATGATGATGATGATGATGATGATGATGATGATGATGATGATGATGATGATGATGATGATGATGATGATGATGATGATGATGATGATGATGATGATGATGATGATGATGATGATGATGATGATGATGATGATGATGATGATGATGATGATGATGATGATGATGATGATGATGATGATGATGATGATGATGATGATGATGATGATGATGATGATGATGATGATGATGATGATGATGATGATGATGATGATGATGATGATGATGATGATGATGATGATGATGATGATGATGATGATGATGATGATGATGATGATGATGATGATGATGATGATGATGATGATGATGATGATGATGATGATGATGATGATGATGATGATGATGATGATGATGATGATGATGATGATGATGATGATGATGATGATGATGATGATGATGATGATGATGATGATGATGATGATGATGATGATGATGATGTAGTGAGCCTTGTCCTCTTAGTTACATGTATAGGCGACTCTCGTGGAGGGCGGTTAATTGGCAGTATAGATTCAGGGCAATTGTAGGATCGCGTGTCTTCCCTTTGCCCGCTCCTTTTCATATTAGCCTAGATCTATACGGACATCTGCCACTTACCAACTCAATGTCATCATTTCAAACATATTATGTCAGTGACTCTCTGCACGTTTTTTTCTGAATAGGCCTAAATAATTTACATAAAATCAACATATTTATGTGCGTTCAGTAAAACCTTCTAAACCGTTTGAATTCAAAGACCAGTTGTAATAATATGTTTGTCTCTTAGAAATTACTATTTGGCTCGAGTAAAGCATTCTATCATGTATAGGCTACATCCAAGTTGAATTAACATGTTTTGTGTGTGTTTGTGGATGTGTATGTCTTTAGGCTCAAGCCTCTATAATAAATAATGAATATTATAATAATTTGTTTTAAAAAAACTCCATACAGACGCAACGTGATGAGAAGAGTCTGTCAAACGCGGATAATTTTTTTTAAATGAAAAGCTAGCTGCATGCAGTGGAAACTTCGACGAATCAAATGATGATCTATGCGAATATTTTACAGCCGAGAGACTTGAAAGCATTTTAATGGTTTACACGGTGATATGTTGTTTCTCGGCGTTAAAACGGTGACATATGACTTCTACCAAATGCATTAAAACGTCCTGAATGAAACATGTCACACCAGCAGCCGCATACATGTACATCTTATTATACATGTACATGTATATATGTATACGCGTGTGTTGTGTGCGTGCTTGCATATGTGTGTGTGTGTGTGTGAGTGTGTGCATGTGTGTGTGTGAGTGTGTGTGTGTGTGGATGTTGTGTGTGTGTGTGTGTGTGTGTGTTTGAAAACAATAGACTAACACGCAAGGACATGATAGATGTCTTGATTTTATAGTATTATATGCATTAAGTTAGAATATAATATAGTTGTGCGTGTATCTCTACATGCAGCCTAGATAGGCCTACATATTATAACTCCATCACTGGTTGACCTGTAGGCTATTGCATGCAGCCTCAATCCCCGGTGTGCGTGCATGCTGCAGGGGACTGATGGTCGGTTGGGTGCAGATAAAACCTGCAGTAAAAAACAAAAGACGGCAGAGATCGATTGCGTGATGTGAAATGGTGGAGGGAAGATTATTTGGGGGGGGGGGTGGGCGACGCCCGATTAAGCAGGGTCAACGTCGACGTTTGGGAAATGGTGGCTGCAAGGGGGTTTGATCAGTTGAATGTTAGAAATATGCGCACGAAATGCATGGTCGCTTACAGTCTGATGTTGAATATACAGGTTAGGAAAAATATACACTGTACTCAGTGTACTGTTCAAGAAGCTACACAATGTCATGTAGAAGCGTCGAGTAATTGGAACTGGTGCTCACCAGGGTTAGCTCAAAGCCACATGGTCGCGACATCCTGGAAATTCAAGAGATGCGATTGGTATGGTTTTGACAAAATGAATCGTGGAGAATTTGTTTGTTTCTGCAAGGAGAAAGATCATTGGCAGAAAGCAGACAGAAATATCAAAAAGGTCTTTTTTAAACAGTCGGTGTCCAGAAGTACACGCGAAACTTTTGTGTTAATAATTATAATCATTAGTGTCTTATACATGTATATGCTCTGCGAGATTTCGAGTTGTAGCCACACACACAGAGCATTGCTCTAATAATAACATTGATCTCTAATGCAACTCGAAATCTGTGAGACAGTGTGAATGCAAGGATGCTTGCAGCCAGCTTTCAACGATCAGCTGTAAACATTGCAGCAATTCAGGTCAACGCATCAACAGAAGACAATGCAAAAGAGAGTGAATATGTGTATTGCAATTGTGTATTCTATATTATTATCTGGGGACAGCATCAGATGAATTGCAGACGAAACACATTAACACACAGACGATTGAAATTCAAAGAGAATATATGACGACAGAGGTCATGAATTTTCAATGGGCAGATGCAGCTGAAGTGGTCTAGTTAAAAGAGTTTTAGGTATAAGCTTACATATCGAATTATAGAAGCGTCGGTCTATCGAGATATAGTCTATGTGGGAAAACTAGTGCATTGAAATATGTCGAGCAGGTCAACCGAGTAGCCTATGCAAACATAGTCCATGTAATAATATTATTATATGCAATTAAGCACAGGTACGGTATAACAAACTGTTTTTCTGGCAAGGGAAACTGAAGAATGGTGAACAGAATGTAATCGCGAATTCTACCCGTAGCTTGAAGATGATGGAGAAATATAGGGATTGAAGATTCCATCACGAGAAACAATCTTCATCCATGTGTTATACGCCATTCTCTCTTAATCTCTTTCTTTTTAATTCTCTCTCTCACCTTATTCCGTGGGTAGCATCTGCTTTCTCTCTCTTCTGTATCCACTGTCGCTATATACTTCTGTTTGCTAGAGTTACAACTCTGTAGGGAAATCTCTTTGTCGAGGGATGTGTGTCTCCCTCTGTTTGTCACGTATTGCTGCTCTGTCACACGCTAATACGCCTTCTGTTTGGTACGTCACTGCTCTGTCTCTGTCTGTCTGTCTGTGTGTATGTCTGTCTATCACTATCTAGCTCTCTCTCTCTGTCCGTTTGTCTGTCTCTGTCTCTGTCACACGCTCACACTAATTTCTTTAATACGTCTTTCTCTCTTTCTTTCTCTCCCTCTTTCTGTCTAAAATACTATATAGGAGTCCATGGACCAGACTTATTTATTCTTCATCTTTTTAAAGCTCTCTGTCCCTCGGCAGGTTTCAACTTCGCTGTGGACAATTCAGTTCTTTTGCCTTTCTCCTATAATTTGTCATCAGTGATCTTATTTCTCCTTCTCTTTGTAGCGCCTCTTCATTCGTCATTCGCTCCGTCCAGCTAACCTTTTCCATCGTTCTCCATATCCACATCTCAAAGACTTATTTAACTCGCCATAATTAATTATCTCATTCTTGTCAGTTAACAGCAATGAGAAATGGCCACACATAACCCCACACACCTTGTAGAGAACTCCGCTGTTGAAGCCCCAACTGCTTATAATCACCTGGGAATCCAGCTCATTTCGCTGGTAATCTTCTTACTAGACAATGTAGACATATACACACTCATCATCATCACATCATCATCATAATCACTTCTTGACGTCAGCCATAGGCCTATAGGCCTTCTATACGACACAAACCCATATTCCATGAGGTGCATAGGTTCACCGACTTGTCACACGACGCTAATAATTATAAGGGATAAGCATAAAATAATGCGCAATATTTGGCATTCGTCGATTTTTGCTTTTGTACATTATCTCAGTTTATCTGATTCACCTTAAAACCTCAGTGCAAATTTACATGCATAGGCTACTTTGCCTCATAGGCCTAGTTCCTGATTGCCGAAATGCGTTTAACTATGCAGGACTTTCCGGTACTATCATGGTCTTCAAGATTTCTTTGGGAAATACCTTGCCTGGGAAATTCCTAAAAGCTCTCGAATGCAATGACGGTGCGACCAGTTCCAAGTCATGTGAACGTTTTGTAGGAAAAATGTTTCAACATCGACGGTTAGTAAACGAACACATTTTACATATGTTTTATTTTAAGCAGATGTTTGTCGCTACCGGTGGCCTGATTTAGACGTGGTCCTGTGGAATCGTATCATGCCGAATGTAGGCCTATCTTATCTTATCTTATCTTATCTTATCCATATCCAACTCAGCACCACGCCTTTGGAATGATCTACCTACTGAGTTCCGATCCTTCTCAGTTCCTCCATAACCATTACTAATCACACACCATCACCTTCCTCAAGCATGTGTTTAATAAATGCATCGCGAGATCCGGATTTTGTGGTCACATTGTGAAGTAATGAGCTAGGCTAAGACGCTAAGTTACGAACTTATGGCTATGCAAAGTATAGGCCTGCGAGTTTTTCTTTACTAAGATCATTTTTACAAAAGAAAAAATAGAATTATTGGCGTAAGCGGGCCACTTAAAAATCAACTCGCGAAGCCGCATGCGGGCCGCAGTTTGGACAGCACTGGAGTAGGCTATTGAATCTTTAATTTCAACTGCATTTGAGATAAGTGTTTTACGTGAGGTAAATAGATAATAATATGTGCTTTATACTTAGTTAAATCTAAGCTGTATTATCTTGGCAAATATAAAGTTGCATTATTTGCATATGACCTCATTTAGAACAACTTTAGCTAAAACATCTTGCATAGCCATAGTATTGTGGCCTCAAGTTTATTGCATGCTTGTGTACAAGTTTCGGGTAGGCTATATCGGTGAGCGTTAGCCTACTTCCCGTTTCAGATCCGACCTAGACGACTTTGTGAAGAGTCGAAAGACTGAGTTAGTGATGCATTGCAATTGACTTAATTCGTGACTACACTACGGTCATAAAATAGCTTGAGAATCAAGACTTTGTTGCAAGGGTTTCGTTTAACTGATATGCGTCCATTCAAATAGTGTCTTCGTTTAGCTGATTGATGTAGCCTGTACAGTGTACATTCATTCAAATGTAGTCCGACCATTGCAATGCATGGTTGGCGAAGTGTATCATTCCGTTATCATATGTGCGCCGCAGTGTTCTGTCCGCCTGCGTTGTAGCCTACATGTATGAACGTTTTTAGTAGGCCTACCTTTCTACCCTGCTCATTGCTCATGCACAGATATTGTCTAATGACGATGTCCATAGAGAAGTTTGCTGTGCTTATATTCTCTCATAATAATAATATAACTGTCGAACCGTTTTCCTGAAGACAACAATTCCCAATTCAAGTTATTTTTAGAATTCCAGCCTGAACTCATGATGCGTCTTAATTGTGTCGAGTTCTAGAACAGCATGGCTATAGGCTATCATCAGTTTTTCGCACACAATTGATAAGTTCGACTTGGAGACGATGAATTGGTGAAATGATTGTTGGTGCACATTACAACAATCGCAGGAAATTAAATAGAAGATGACTTGGAAGTTAATGGCGTGTTACCAAACATAGTCTTTTCCTAGGTTTTCGGCATGCTCTACTTTATGACTAGGCTGACTTTACAGGCAACACAGCATGTGCGCTGTCGAGCGTTCGTTTAATATAAGCTGAGGCGAGTAAGAAAACTCACTTCGTTCGAGTATGACTGATGAACATCTTTCAGGATTGTGCTTGTTCGTTCACTGCTGAGGTACGAACCGTGGCAATATTGAATTTATGGAGAAATTAGTAGTCGACATATTTGATAGGGATGCACGTAGCATATATAGGCTACATTTCAGTGCCTTTCAGGGCATTGGATCAGCGTTCTCGTCGCGCCCTTCGTCGGTACCCAGACGCGAGTGGATTTCTAATCTACCCACACTCTGAGGGAAGCTAATGATCCTACAAGCAGGACTGAATTCAGCCATGAATCCCAGTCACACGCTAACGACAGACCTCGGTGCGCCAGAGCCCGATGACTTCCAAGCCATAGGTCCTGCATTTCGAGTTCTTCAACTCAACGTCGAGGGTCTGTCGGCGGTCAAGCGCACACTCATCAGAACTGGTTTTCCTGGCGGACTGTCCGCTTTGCATATTGTTGATGACGATGCTGTGCGCTGGCTTAGCGCGAACTGCAAACGCTAAATATAGTGCCTTTCAGATATTGATAGTCCAGAACATTAGTACTCTTAGTTTATCAATACCTCCTGCTGTGAATAGCCTATTAGCCTATGCATAGGCTAATATTTAATAATCTAGGCACCATAACTCATAATAAGTCACTTCTGGTGGATTGTTTCGTCCTAGGCTATAGGTCTATTAAAACTCTATTTCAAACGACTGGCAGTGTGTGCCGCTACATTCCGACGAAGGTAATGTAATGAGCTATCATCGCTGATATTAATTACGCGATAATTAATGCAACGATTTGATTTTTACAGACTGCAGACGTGAGACGTGGACACGATGTCGAACAGTCTGCTGAGAGTTCAGTTCGAGGATTTACCAGCTGGCAAAACCAGGGATGAAGTCATCCATTTCTTCGACTGCGCAGGTGGTAGAATCACCGACGTCGATCTATCGACCGATGGAGTTGCAGTCGTTACCTTTGCGACGGCCGACGGTAGGTCATTACCTTTGCCGCAACCGACGGTAGGTCATTACCTTTGCCACAGCCGACGGTAGGTCATAACTTTTGCCACAGCCGATGGTAGGTCATTACCTTTGCCACAGCCGACGGTAGGTCATTACCTTTGCCACAGCCAACGGTAGACCATTACCTTTGCCACAGCCGATGGTAGGTCATTACCTTTGCCACAGCCGACGGTAGGTCATAACCTTTGCCACAGCCAACGGTAGACCATTACCTTTGCCACAGCCGACGGTAGGTCATTACCTTTGCCACAGCCAACGGTAGGTCATTACCTTTGCCACAGCCGATGGTAGGTCATTACCTTTACCACAGCCGACGGTAGGTCATAACCTTTGCCACAGCCGATGGTAGGTCATTACCTTTGCCCCAGCCGACGGTAAGTCATTACCTTTGCCACAACCGACGGTAGGTCATTACCTTTGCCACATCCAACGGTAGGTCATTACCTTTGCCACAGCCAACGGTAGGTCATTATCTTTGCCACAGCCGACGGTAGGTCATTATCTTTGCCACGGCTGACGGTAAGTCATTATCTTTGCCACGGCCGACGGTAGGTCATTACCTTTGCCACGCCCGACGGTAGGTCATTACCTTTGCCACAGCCAACGGTAGGTCATTATCTTTGCCACAGCCGACGGTAGGTCATTATCTTTGCCACAGCCAACGGTAGGTCATTACCTTTGCCACAGCCGACGGTAGGTCATTACCTTTTCCACAGCCGACGGTAGGTCATTATCTTTGCCACGGCAAGTCGGGTTGAGCGCTATCTGAACCAAGCGGAATTTAAGCAGTAGCCTACATGCGATCTAAATTATAAATTAAAAATAGATTGATGCATAGCCTATTGCATACCTTGATCAAACCTACAATACACTTAAGGAAGAAGAGGCATAGGCTACAATAATAATCTATATAAAATTCTAATATTATCAAATCGAGGGGATCTTGAATTGCCTCCGTTTTAAGCAGAATAAAATAATTGCAAGAAATCTAGTGAAGAAAATCTTTCTTCTGTTTTCTTGCAGACGCTGATAGGCTGCTCAAAAACCCTCCCATCGTCGATGGAGTGCCGCTAAAGTCACGACGGTGTTCACCCAAGAAGTTGACTGCCTTCCCGGGGTTTCCCAACCCAAGCAAACTTCCATTACCTGCACTGACATCACCTCCTGAAAAGAGAGCTTCCATTCTCAGAGAACGCTTGCAAACTTCGAGTCTGACGTCAAGTCCAAGAGTTCAGAGCTGCGAATTTCCAGCACATGTGCAGCAGTCAGCAGACGATTCAAACGATACTCGATCGTCGAAGGTTCAAACGGTTTTAATACTTCATCCCCCACCACAGAGAAGTCTAGATGATGTAGATGAAAACAGCAATAGTGAAAAATTTTGTAGGGAAGACAAGAAACTGTCCGTTGCTCATTCGTCTGCTTCGCCTACAGTTCCACCAAAACCAAGAGCAAAATCTAAACATGATGCAGGACGTACAAAGCAAGACGCAACTGCTGTAAACATTTTGACAAGCGCAGACACGTCAAGTGTGCAACAAATTGAGCAGGTTATAACAGATGAATCAGACGAGAGCGGAACGTTCGTGAAAAGCTCGATAGAGCCCAGCGTCAAAGAATTAAAGATACTTTCAGAGAGAATTAAACTTATCAGGGTTCTGATGTACGCAAATGCGTTGGATCTCACGGGTTTTGACTGTCACGTCACATGCGATGAATACAATGGAAAGATCGTCTTAACAGGACACAACTGCAATGAGGTTGAAGATCGTATACAGGAAACGCTGGATGCCATGGTCAGCGGAGTGACTCCCATGGCAAATCGATTTCTGCGAACGTGGAAAGGAGAAAACTGGATTAGAACTGTATTCCGCACACTTGGTCTACTAAGCGTCTGTTACACTGACGAAGATAAAGCGTCAGTGGTTCTTGCAAAGGATGAAGAATGTTTGAGAGACTCAATCGCAGTTCTCAGCGATATTTTAGACACCGAGAAAATTTATTTCGGGAATGATTATTTCATAGAATCCAAATGGAACGAAATGGTGAGAAAGTTGCATTTCAATTACATGGTTCTGATCGAGACTAATTTTGATACTCGAGAAATCACGGTTGAAGGTAGTGCTATAGACGTGGAAACGGTGGTGTGTTTATTAAATGCATATATCAAAGACAATAGCGAATGCTCAAGAAATGTTCCACTTGATGAAATAGTAGCTAACAAAGACAATAGCGAATGTTCAAGAATTGTTCCACTTGATGAAATAGTAGCTATGAAAGACAACGGCGAATGCTTAAGAATTGTTCCACTTGATGAAATAGCAGCTATCAAAGACAACGATGAATGCACGAGAAATGTTCAACTTCATGAAATAGCAGCTATCAAAGACAATAGCGAATGTTCAAGAAATGTTCAACTTGATGAAATAGCAGGCTCATTGTTAAGCAAATTTCAAAATGAGATCCGAAACTCCATTGACAATGAACTGAGGTACTGCATCATCATTGCTGACATGATCATCATGATAATCATGATCATCATGATCACTACGATCATCATCGGCATTATTGGCATCATCATCATCATCATAAAAAAAAATAATAATAATAATCATCATCATCATCATCATCAACAACAGCAATACTATGGCCATTGTCATCGTCATCACCATCGCCATCACCATCACCACGACCACCACCACCATCACCACGACCACCACCACCACCACCATCATCATCATCATCACCATCATCATCATCATCACCACAACCACCACCACCACCATCATCATCATCATCATCATCATAATCATAGACATCTAATAACTTCTTACTGCAAACCATTAAATTAACCTTCATCTTAAATTCTGAAAGTGCACTCTTTTAGGTTGTAGCACGACCCTTTCAGCTCATGATTTTTTATAGATTGCACTTCGATAACTTCGATAGCTCTATTTAGATTATAAAAGGGTAAGAGATAATCCCTTGACAGGAAATATTTACATATACCACCATCTTAACTAAGCTTCGTCGAGTATGTTATTGGATGAATCATTTCAGCCTATTACAGCTGAGAGTGAAGGTAATCTTTAACCCACGTTGTCTCGAAATTATTGGTTGGACGAGAGATGTTGAGACAGCTGAGAAAATCGTCGCAGATCAGTTCATCAAAGCCATTCAACAGGACAGAATAACAGCTGATGAGCTAGGTGAGATTTTTACAAGTTATTCATGGTAAAAAAATATAGGAAAACGGGTCTGGAAGATAAGACCAAGTTTGATGTACTTCTGGGTAGAGTAAGATGGGTGAACTAAGAATAAGTTGTCCGTCAAAAATTTGAAACCACAGATTATCTAACGCCTTTAAACGTCTAAGTTAAGTCTGGAAGGTTTCTCATAAAAGATATGCTTTGCAAATTTGGGGAACCAATTACAACAAAACCGTCAGTCTTTGCATTGCAACTTGTATGAGAGTCTTTTGCTTAGTTTGCTAGAATATGACTTCAAAGGTCGCAGGTTCAAATTGCAGAATGATGAGTCAAAATTTATGTTATGCTTTCGTTGTTTAGAAACTTGTTCATGAATCATATGCCTCACTCTGTTCCTTTATTCTGTCAGAGTACAACAGCTGAGATCAGTCATCAATCCTTCCATTAGCCGATGCGTGGAAATGGTTGCTATTACTCATGACTGTCTTTGTTAGGGGAACTAATCTCCTGCTGTGGTACAGGAGCTAAGAGGCTATTTCGGATGAAACATCACCACTATATTTATAACGACTGGTCAATCTCTTTCGTAACACTTTGTCTACTTCCAATGACGCAGGTTCGAGCCTGCAAAGCCATGAACGAGTTATTTGCACACATTCTCACTTTATAGTCCGATTTGCTTTCCCGGGGGCACGTCAACGGTATGCTATGACACATATATAAAATAAATAAGAAATAATCAAATCGGCCTATCATCAATGTTTTAGCATATTATTCACTTATTCAGATTATTTGCAGGTGGAAACATCGAAGACTTAAATATAAAAGACTCTTTCGAATCTTTCACTGTTCAAAAACTTAAAGAAAAATACCGATGCGTAATTCGAGTAGATAACTCATTCAAACTGGAGTACCGGTAGGTCAATCAAAAGCATTTTGAGTGGCATCCTCTCTTGGTTTACATGGCAGCATGACATTTAAAAAACAAGAATTAAACAATAATGCAGCCGAACAAGATGCTGAACATTATGCGGCGACTGCAGTGGACGCCTTTGAGTGGCATCCCTGGACATCAGTGACATCACTGGACATCACTGGACATCACTGAATATCACCGACCAACAATGATTAACAAAGTTGCAAACTTTGAGCTAAACTAAAAAATTATTTGAGCAAAAGTTTAACTGAAGAAAAATAATTTAATTAAGACGAAAGTCTACCTAATATTTTTTAGTTAATAATTAAATAGTTTAGAAGTTTTTTAGTTAGGCCCCTATTAGCAAAGTACCGGTAGGCCTAAGCAAATTCACCAAATAGGCTACGCAACCATATTCCGCAATGAAAAGTGAACAGCCACTCAATGTTTACCTGATGAAGGAATAAAACTACTTTAATGAGCTTAAAAGACTATTAAATGTAAAATGATTATTTTGAAGTTTTAAAGCCGAGGAAGCTCTACGTTCAGCATCGAAAATCACTGTGGTTAATGGTGACATCACACGTTTCAATGTAAGTTTGCATACTGTCGGTATTTTGGTTTAGATCTAATGTGAAAAACTTAAGAAAGATTAATCTATATAGGCTATTCTCATATATAATCGCATTTCTCACAACAATTCGCCCACGGTCGGTTCATCAGCCGGATTACAAAGCAAAATTGAATCACTAGTGTGCAAGGGCGGATCCAGGGGGTCCAATCCGGCCATGCCCCTCCCCATTTAGAACTGCCCATGTAGGCCTATCGTTGCCTCTCATTTGGCTTCAACAAGCTATCGAACAATATATAATGAGGACATTTAGACTGGATGACAAAAAATGTCATCAACCTTTTTGGCGGATACGAAAAAAAATTTCCACACCCAAGGCCAAGAATTTTTACCCCCCCCCCGTCCAAAGTTTCTGTATCCGCCCCTGCTAGTGTGAACTAATAATATGGGTTGCGATGAAAAAGAACTACACTCAACTGTCCTCCGATCACTAGTTTTTAAATTAATAATAATTTCACCTTTAGGCCTACTATCGCCTAGCTGTCTGGTGAAAGATTTAAAAAATGAAAATCAACACTTTAGTAAATGACATTCTTTGTTTTTAGCCGTCATAAAGAACAACAAATTCGCAGAATTAAATTAAATTATATTAGCGGATGATTTTTGTGCAGGTTGCTGATGTGTTGGTGAATTCGATAGCCTGTGAAACAAGCGACTTGAGAAAGGCTGGCGTTGTTTCGCTATCGTTCATAAATGCAGGAAACGAAGCCCTACAACAGGTCACCGGTTCTTATGACTTTTGCATCTGATGTCTTCCGTTAGCATTCATGTTAGCTTGCCAAAGTTCAATCACGGCATAGTGGTCTATTCGGTAGTGCTCTGTGTCTAGCGATTGAGAGTTCGAGTCTGCTAACTAAATCCCTGTTAAGATATTTGCTGCTCATTCACGCTCGTCTCGTTTCTCATAATATTTACTTATCTCGAGCGCATCTTAATTGCAATAATTAAATGTTGAACTCACGATGATAATCTACGATTCATTGAATCGTTTTTATTGTGAGACATAATCTTATTGAATCCTGCCCTCACCATTGTTGCCTAGTAGGATATACAGCCTGCTATCCTCCCTATAAGTATATGCCAATAAAGGGAGGCAGGCAAGAGAGCTTTAATAAGATCCGTGAAACCCAGCAACAGTCCAAACACAATACACATTGTTTTCTTATTGAATTGGAGTTGTCCTATTAAGTTCTATCAATTAGATTAGGTAAGACAGTAACAGAGATTCATGGTTTCATGTAAATATTGATTGCTTTTGAAAACTAGGAGTTTCAAGAGGCTGGAGCGCCGATTTCTTTTGGCTGTGATGTAACAGTTACTGGACCTGTTGGAACATTTCGTGCAAAGAAGATCTACCACGTAGCCATAAGAAAATACATAAGCGAGAAAAGCCTCGAGGTTCTGATACGATTACTACCGCAGAGCAAAGCTGATTAATTAAGATAGGCGTTGAAGCTTGACTTATCTGTCTGATTTTTAACTAAAAGCCATTGACAATGCTAGATAATTATAGACATGATTGTCGCTTTAGCATTGATAACAAATTTCCACAGATACATGTAGATTTAGTTGAGTGGACTCCACTCATGAGCGTAAGCACCCCCAGCATGCCTATTCAAGTATACTGAGCTGAGCTGAGCATCACTTGCTTAGAGAGGAAATATAGTTTTTCAATTAACTTCAGGCTAATGCTGCATAGACTGTCGTAATTTGTGCAGTTACAAGCAAACAAACATAATTATTATAAGATTATACTCCGTCTTCATAAATAAGTACATAAGTACATAATATTATGTGCAGATATGAATGTAGGCTATATGCAAGTATGCATGCATCATAAGTTGACCAGACTTTTGTTCATGGCTTCCCTTTCCAACAACTTGCTCGTTGCCAGTCTATTGAATGTCTTTCTGCTCGTCTCATATTATTGTTGTATGTCGGATGTCCTCAAATCGTCTCTCGCTCAACTCTTCCAAGACTCATTTGGAGTAGGTTCTTCGATATCATCATTCCTTAGACCTTATGTGCATCCGTCTCCTCACTTTCTGGTCGCTCCACTCGCCGGTCAGTCGCCAGTAGCCTTCTGCAGGGTGTTTCCCGCGTTTGTGGTGCTGCTGTCCAAATCCAGAGGCTCTGTTTATGTCGGCTCTATTATAGCTGGAGTCATCTCACGCAGGAGGTGCAGAGCGAAGTCCTCAGCCATGCTCTTCCACTGTTTCAGAGATACCTAAGTACTATCTTATGTTGTTATTGACAGCACTGACATGGGTTGGGAGCACCTCTGAAGCGATGAGTGGTACTTCATAAATTGCAATGTGGATTTAAAAATTAGATATTCAAATTAAACAGTAGTGTGTTTTATTGCAATCATATGTAATCTTTTACTGCAATTTTTCATTAAGCTGTTTACTCGTATGATATCAAGTTGCCTGAGGAAGGCAGAAGAGGATAACATGACCAGCATCGCATTTCCAACACTCGGTTGCGGTAAACTTCAATACAAATGTCGCGATGTCGCAAATTGTTTTGTCGAAGCTGCAAGGGAATCAAAGCTGAAGGTATTAATCAGTTGAGAGAACTATTAGAGTTGACTAAATGCAGTTCGTTCTGGAAATGTTTTTTATGCATAGCATTAGTCTAGGGACGCTAGTTTGGATCAACAAAATAGTCATGTGAGCTGTTCATTTAAGCGTAGACCTACCGACTAATTTCCTGCAGGTGGCTGCTAATCTACAGTTCATCATCATCATCATCATCATCACCATCATCGTCGTCGTCGTCGTCGTCATCATCATCATCATCATCATCATCATCATCATCATCATCATCATCATCATCATCATCATCATCATCATCATCATCATCATCATCATCACCACCACCATCATCATCATCATCATCATCATCATCATCATCATCATCATCATCATCATCATCATCATCATCATCATCATCATCATTGGACTAAGGCTGCTTAATATTTGGTTGAGCAGACATTCTCGTCTAGATAACGTCTTTGTAACAGAGCTATCAGCCTAGTGGCAGTAAAAATTTCAGTAGAAATGTTCTCCTGCATAGCTATAAACACAAGTGAGTGTTCTGTTAAGTTTCGTGTGCAATTATAAAGCGCCTCAAGTAGAATGAACCGTTCAGGCAATGATAGAATAAAATAGGTTTTCATAAAAGCAACGGGGGAGGAGTGGTTACTAGATTGAACTTTGGTTCAGGTAGAGGACAATCATATCCCAATAAGAGGGACAAATTGAAGCAGAAGATGCATATCCAAAGCAGAGGACCAGGACTGAGTCATAGTTTTAGCCTACTAGCATGAGAAGACTGAACGAGGTCGGAGTTTACATCAGGTAGGCGTAGACCTTATATATATCGAGGTAAGGCCTCGTTGTGCTTTGAAGACCAGAATGATGATTTTTAATTTAATGCGTGCAGAGAGAGGAAGGCAGTTCAATTGTTCACAAATGAAGGCAGTTTGGCCCTGTATGAAAGTAGCAAAGCAAACTTGCTATTAATCTGAAATTATAAATTATAGGCGCAACCTCAGATCATTTTTTAACATTTCTGTTTTATCAGATCTACATTGTCGCTTTAACTGACGAATTGTACGACGCGTTTCGAGAATACATAACAACCTCTCAACAACCAGGTAAAAGCAGCAAGTTATCTACTTTTTAAAATCTAGGCCTATGTATTTTTCTATGTTTGATATGTATTTTATTTACTGGCATTATTACGCACCCGACGTGAGCAATTTGGAATATAATCTGAGGAATATCGAGTGCGCAGATCCTACTGTGGTCCTTACACGGAGTTCGCTCAACAGGCTCGAACCCGCAAACATTCGGTTCCAGACCTAGAGCTGAACAGCTAGATTACCGTGTTAGATGCCTTGCCTTGTATAATGAACCAGGGCAATGATGGGCAAGAACCCACTTTTTAGTTGATAGAAAGTGATTCTCACCACCTTAATAATTACTTTTAGGTGTGAGCAAGTTGCCTCCAACGGTTAACGCTGGTACTTATACTCCAGAAAGACCGCGGTCTGTTCTCCGTATTTTCTCTCTGGATGCAAATACAATTACGAAAGTAAAAGAGGAACTGAAATGCAAATTTCGTTTGCAGCCAGCGTCACAAGTTATCGCTGAAGTTCTTACGGAAATGCAGATTGTCCACTCAGCAATTGCGGATCTTGCTGGCGAAATTATTCGCAGAATACAATCTTTGCAAACGATTGAAGTCCATGTTACAGTCGGTGAGTATAATGTTTGATCGAACAACTTAGGGCATAATTCGGTTGCTGTAGCCTACATGTAGGCCTATTTCTTGCGAACATCATGTACGCTATATGCCTCAACTGACAGACGTGCGCGAGTTAATGCCGTATAGATCTAATAATTTTGTCCGTATTCATAACTTTTAATCATAAGATAGCCAACTCTCACGCAATCTAGCTATTGACAAGAGAAAATTCGTCAGATGCAAAAGGCGATGTTGTGTGGGTAGACCGTTAGAGTTGTCAAAATGAATTTGTTTGACGATTGATACAATTTTAATTGTTCGTAGCTAACGGGGGGGGAGGGGATTTTTCCAGAAGTGAAAGTTTGCCGAAATAGCGCGTGTCTATTGTGAACGTTGAAGGCTGTTGAGACTTTGTTGGTAGGCTGCCGCTGAGAAGGCCTCAAAAAATTTGTGGAAGGCATGTAGACCTATTAAATAACAACTGGAAGCCTACGAGCAAAATGAAAAGACGAAAATTCAGAAAATTTCTAAATTCGACGGATGTTATATGCAATCGTTGCAGATATCAAACAGTCAACTGTCACTCTGACCGGGAAACGTAAACAGGACATCGGTGAAGTCAAGCAGCGTATTCTAAAACTGATAACGGAACATGAACTGCAGCAAAAGAACTTGTCGTATATCAAGAAGACGAGAGGTCACAAAGCTTATCTGACGGCGTTGTCCGCCACCCAGCATTTGGGATTTCCACAGTACTGGACGAACTACGGGGTAACGGACATGTCTAAGGCAGTGGAGGCACTCCAACCGCTTACCAAGGGTTCCTGGCATTATAACGCCGTCGAGGCGATCGTACGGGAAACTTGGATACCGAGCTTAGCGCAACTGGGACGAGACGCCAGAAATCTCAAGAATACCGGCATTGAAGTGACGAATATCTGGGTAAACGAAAATCCACAGAATTACACAAAATACCAGTCACAGTTGAAATCGTTGGCTGCGAGAGCGGCTAAGAAACCTTTCAAATCTATCATTCATCTACCAGGTCTACCAGGAGAGACGGAAATCATGACCAGACTACTTAAAGGTATACGACTTAGTACTTTTGCACTTCTGCTCCTGCATTGTACGTAGGCAAGCAACGCATAGAAGTAGGCCTAATCGTAGTCGTAATTGTAAACTCGTTAATTCAAAGCTTTAGGCAGATTTAGAGTTATGCATAAGCCAACAGCTTATTCACAAGTGCTGCGTCAAGTCAGATACCATAGAGATAGGCTACGAGCGCTATCGTGGGAACAAAATCGGGATGCAGACCAAAGCAACTGAATGGTTCTTGTGGTGGCTTGAGGTAAAATTTCTAATATTGTGTAGTAGGCCAGGTTGAACTGAAAATGACCCAATGCAAGCCTTTGTGACTATTATATATGTCAGGAGGCTCTTGAAAGGAGTAAATACATAAACAATGCTCAGCCAACTGCAGTTTGGCCAAAACAAATAATAATTATGTAGTTATTTGACGGGTGTCTTTGAAGCAGTTATATGTAGCCTACTCTGGAAGACTTCCTCAGCCTCATTGATCCCGATTAACATACTCCCCACTACTCTTTTGCCTTCCTGTCAGTCCATGATAACTGATACGCCATATAAAATGTTTTGATTCATACCTTCTGACATAAAATTATTATTCAATAGTCCAGCTCTCACAGCTATGCATTGCAACTGGCCACGTCCAGGAACCTTCGTGAAAATGCACCTGTAAGTGCGTGTGAATAGAATTTTAATGTTTGGGATACAGTTGTATGTACTGTAGTCTGTGGAGACTGAAATCTTTTGAGTAAAACACATAGCCCTACTTCAGTCAAATCTAAAGATTTCGTGTTTTACTCAAGCTACAAGTTTTATAGAGGTCTGCAGTTATACGAAACTCGATCGACCGACTCGTCGTAGCTAGGCAGGCCGCATACATTCATACAGTGCATCATAGTTGTAAAAAAAACGTTACTTTCCGTTGTTTATTCTTTCCCAAAAAAGTTTTTATTTTATTTTTCCCATCGTTTTTTATCGTTTTTTATTTATTCTTTAACTTTAATTATTCATTTACTTTCTGTTATTATTTTACTTAATTTTAAGTTTTTCTAATTATTCCTTATGTTTTCCGCCAGCTCTCAACGATTCAGCTAACTAAAGTCATTATTTCATCGTTTATCATCACAATGTAAAAAATAGTCTGCGTGTTGCAGTTTCCTGATCAAGGTTTTCAAGGTTAAAATGCGGTTTTAGATGTAACATAGTCAAATTATTTTCCGTTTCCGTTTTTTAGGGTTTTTTTTGGTTTTTTTAAATTTTTTTAATTTTTATAAAAACGAGGTTTTTTCTTTTTTGTTTGTTTCCATCGTTTTTTTAAAACATCTATGCAGTGCATCTATAGATCTATATCGTCGATGGATTTTTCTCATAAAGGACTCTGGGGAGATGGAAATGAATAAGCAGTGTATAAATTTCAGGTTCCGTGAGCGACCTGAATGATCAGCTGATCAGTGAAGTGAATGAAGCCTATTTGCTTCACGGTACGATTCACGTCGACGAAATCGTAAAGAACGGCATTGACAGTCGATTCTGTGGGGACAAGGTTCTATTCGGAAAGGGAGCTTACTTTGCCGAGAGCTCCACAAAAGCGAATCAGTATGCAGGTGAGTCCTGTAATTAACTGGAGTCTTATCTTTAAATAGTTAAGCATATCTATAACTATTTCATTCATTGTAGGACCTTTTATTACTAGAGTGCTGTACTTGCAGCTCTGAATAATGACAACATTAAGTTGTAAATAATAGAGCAGTCGAGTCATAGGCGTACGAGAGATTTCAGCAGTGGGGGAGGGGAAGATTGAACTTCTGCCCGAAAAGTATAACCGTCAAAAAAGTTGACGACCTTTTTTTAGTCGTTCGGGTCTGTGTTTGCCCGAAAAACCAGACTTGCCCGAAAGTTGGGGGCATTTCCCCCTCTGGACCCCTCCTCGTACGCCTATGAGTAGAGTTAATGCTTGAACAGCTCATTTTTGACCATATGTAACCTTGTAGTGCTAACGGTTGTGCAAATCTGCAGCGTGTTAACAATAATTGTTGAGTCAAAATCTCATTAATAACAATTATTGTTTAGTAAAGAGATGCTTTTATTTAATCATAACAACCCTGTGTAATTTGATCTTCATTGTAACCCCGTAATTTGATCTTCATTGTAACCCCGTAATCTGATCTTCATTGTAACCCCGTATTTTCATGTAGACTTGTTTTTAATGTAACTCTCAGATCCAAAATGTCGACGAAGTGATGATGGCCAGCCACTGTACATGTTCGTGGCTCGTGTGCTTCTCGGAGAACCGTTCTTGTGCCAGGAAGCCAGGTCAGATTTGAAGAAGGCGCCTTGCTCAGCTTTTGGCTGCAAAAAAGACAGCTGTACAAAGCATCCAATGTCCGACTCTGTCGTTGGCACGCACGGATACGTTGACACCCCTTTATTATTTCGTGAATTTATCGTCTATCATCCAGACCAGTGCTATCCAGAATTTCTTGTGCAGTACAGAAGAAAGTAGAAATGTTTTCCAGTTCACGTCAGTTAAACCTTTAATGATCTGATAAAGTAGCTAACAGTGTCCAACATAGGCTATTAGCACACGACAAGGCGGCAATTATGTCGTTGTAATAATGGGACGAATTTAAGGGTCAGGGTTCAACCCCTTCCCCCCCCAATGAATAATTCTGTGTATTTTGTGACCTTTTTGTTTATCGGAGACCTGAAATGAACCCCGAAATTTATCTCCCTGTGCTACATGTTGTAATTCATCGAAGTTGCTGTGGCTCCTTAACTTCTCCTCTCTTTCTATTGCTCTGTGACACCTTGTCTTCATGTCCAGGGAGTCGGATCTTGTGCAGGTATAGGCTACTTCCTAAAGTTGCTTGGTAGCCTACTTGATGCAGCACTCGTGCCCAGGTCTGCGTGTGACGTTTAGCTTAATGTAGCTTAGTGTACCGCATCAGAATTTGGACGACTCGCGATTTCACAGGAAAACATATAGACCTAAGCAAAGCTAATAAAGTTAACTCGCAAGAAAAGGACGATGTGTATTTAAGACATCTTGCATTAAGAACTGTACGTGTATGCTGATTTCTTGGTTTCTTTAATTTTGTAAACAACAAGGAAGAGTAGGTCTAGACCAGGGGTTCTCAAACTGTGGTACGCGTACCCCAAGGGGTACGCCAGGCGCCGGTAAGGGGTACGCGAAAATTTCCAGAAATATAAATTTTTCTTTGGGTTTATGGACTTTGTGTCCATTTTTTCTGCATTAGCAATGATTTTTAACGTTACTTCATGTAACAGCATCGTCATTTCTTTCTTTCACAACATGTGATTAAACTCACATAGGCTACTAAGCTTAAGCTTATATTATAGTGCTTGCATACATGTTTATGTTTAGTCCAGTCACTATAAATTTGAAACAAAATAATGTATAATTGGTTGAAAGAACCAAAGCCAGAAATTCTCAGCGCATGCAATGAGCGCAGGCTATTATAAAAGACTCTATTATAGAGCTCAATAAGGATAGCTGAATTGTTCTAAGGATTAATTTCTGGTCGAGCTTTAATATTTCTGATTCCTTTCAGCACGTCTTATAATTATAGGCCTCCTATATCTGTTTGAAACTAGCTTTTGAACTGTAGCCTATATTCTTGCTGGGCTAAATGTGATTTTGAAATTGACAAATATTAAACCAGATACTTTTTTAAATCTGTGCTAGTCAAAACAAGCACGCAGCAATACAACGCTATAGGTTAGCTCTTTCTTACAGGGATTATAGACCAATTTCCCGTTTTGTCGATATGATTGCATCATTTGCATGGTTAAAGCTTTGCATATTTTCGATTTTGCTCCCTTTAAGGGCCTGTATGTAGGCTATACGACTCTAATAGGTCACACCATACAATGATTAAAAGCACTGCTAAACGTGTCAAAAAAGTGCCTGGACGCCCCTTACCTTTCCAAAAGAAGTGCCAGGACGCCCCTTACATTTTCAGGTGTGCTGGCCAAATAAGTGGCAGGACGGCATAGAGATTTGAAAATAAGTGCCAGGACGCCGTCCATGACCGTCCTGCCACACTTTAAGCCCGGATTAAAAGGACGTTTTAGTTGTTACTGCAATGGTGACTAGGCAATGGCATTTTGTTTCTGATCTGACTTTGCGGGGGGTACGCCACCATTCGATTTTTTTACTTGGGGGTACAATAAAAATAAAGTTTGAGAACCCCTGGTCTAGACTAAGTGTCAAATATCCTAGATATAGGCTATGCCACTGGTGTTATAGTGAGGTGAGTTACGACGTGGTAAGTTAAATAATTCATGACATCACGGTTAACCCGTTCTGTTGTCCATTCTGTTGTCTAAGTAGCCTGTGACATCATGTAGGACATTTTGGCCTCTTAGGCTTTAAAGTGCTAGGCCCGAGGTTGCATTTCACTGATCGGTTTTCAAACCTTTATAAAATGTTTCGAGTTCTTAATGGTTTGTCTCGACCACCAAACTAACGTATTAGATCTATTGGTTCGGCATCATACAAATCCACCGTTGACTACAGTAAACTGCGAGCTTTTTGCTGTTATGGGGTTCTCGTGACTTCTCCAACTGTGTGCGATTGTAAAAGCGAAAGTAGGCTATATGTAGCACAATTCTTTAAGTGTCCGTATATAATCAACTCAAAAGAAATCAGGATAATGGACCAGCACGTGTGTAGACTACACGATTCTGTAGGTCTACAAGCTTATTAGAAGCATACAAATAAAGGGTCATAGGCCTCTAATTGGAAAGTAATAGCTCGATTTACACGCCGTTTGATGCATTTGATACATACATTACATACAGTGTAGCCTACATAGCCATTTATTGACCGAATAAATTTCATAAGAATCGAGTGGCCTAATGGTTGCTCAGGACTTTCATGACACAAATGCTCCGAAACATTTAATTCTATCTTCTCACTGGTTGTGATTTTACAAATTACAGAAGAATTTCAAATTTTCAACGAATATGGATTTCAGTTAGAAAAAATATTTTCAACCTGTAAAACGTATTTTGAAGCAGAATAACAGTATAGTAGGCTATGGCTGAATACAAAAAGTCCCAAACCGACATCTGACTATTTTGTCCCCCGATTTCACGTTATTTCAAGGTCAGAGAGAGAGAGACAGACAGACAGACAGACAGAGACAGAGACAGAGACAGAGAGAGACAGAGAGAGACAGAGAGAGACAGAGATAGAGAGACAGAGAGAGAGAGAGACAGAGAGAGAGACAGAGACAGAGACAGAGACAGAGACAGAGACTAACTGAAGCAGATAGAGAGACATCAAAAATAATAATAAATTGTCAGTGTTGTGACAAGTTTAAACCGATTTACAATGTGTCGTTAAAACGGCAGACCTCTAACCCGATGAATGCAAGAGATGATTGACCTTCTGAGACTGAAGACCAAGGCAAATCATTCTCTCTTTCGTTTTATATATATATATATATATACGTTTAATCAAAATCAGGTTGACAAACCGTAACGCGGTTACAAGACGAAGTGAAATGTGGTTTAAAAAGTACAGTGGATTGCTTACAACCATTGTTCATTGTTCACACAGGTTATTATTTCGTAGAATGCCCTAGATTAGGTATGAAGTTCTTATCATCATCTTATCATCTTGAACTTGAGTGATGAATTATAGCCAGTTGACTCTCTGCCGTGAATTTATTCAGAACAGCGCTCTTGTTGTGGGTCGTTTTCTATATCGCTTTCACAATATCGTTTCTAGGAAGTTGCTGCTATCGTTGCAATTTTTATCGCTCTTTTATGTAAACAGCTTGAATTCATAAAATATGTATTCATTTTATTGTTTGCTATTGCATAAGCTTATAGACCTTGTCTCTTAACAAATTTCAAGAGTAGGCCTACATGACAAGCCTAGGCCAACTAGTTTCCGGAAATACCTTGCCCGCATAGCGGACATTTTCGATTTCACATCTTGTAACGTTTTTGGTGGCAGACGAACGAGCGTCCAAAGAAACGGTCGTCGAGAAGTGTAGTGCCGAAGAGGAGAGGGGATTGTGGCGCAAGGGCGGATACAAAAATTTTGGACGGGGGGGGGGCCAAAAATTCTTGGTCTTGGGTCCGGGAAAAAATTTAGGCCTTGGGAAAATTTTTCTTTCTCGTATCCGCCAAAAAAGTTGATGACCTTTTTTTTCTTTTTTTTTTTTAGTCATCCGGCCCAAATTTTTGGAAAAATAAGACCATTTTGTCCGCCCAAAAAGTTGATGACCTTTTTTTTCTTTTTTTTTTAGTCATTCGGCCAAATTTTCGGGAAAATAATACCATTTTGTCCGCCCAAAAAGTTGATGACCTTTTTTTTTTTAGTCATCCGGCCCAAATTTTCGGAGGGGCCACAATGCATGGGTATTTCTTAATAGGGGGGCCAAATTGTACAATATGTACATTGTTCCACAGCATGTTCAATCCAAATGGGGGGCCACGATACATGGGAATTCTAAATGGGGGGGCCATGGCCGGATAAGCCCCCCCTGGATCCGCCCCTGTTGTGGCGCTGAAAGTGTCCCTCCCACCTTAATTGTTTTAATTTTCGGCGATCGTTTGCCCCTCAGAAACCTTGATTTCCTCCCAGAGTCTATATCAAACACGGTTAAAGTGACTCTTGACTTCTGGCCATCATATTTCGATGTCCCACTTTCTTATTTTAATTTTTTAATAGTTCACAACTTCTAGGTGGCGAAGAAGCGTTCAACGCAGTGGCGTAGCAATAGGGCGTGCAGCCTGTGCAGTGCACGAGGGCCCCCGGCAGTAAGGGGTCCCCCTGCAGTGGTTAGAGTCAATTTTTTACTCTCTGAATATTCAGAACGTAATCAAGTCTAGCCTACAAGTTTGACGTACACACTCAAAAGTGTCATTGGTTTAAGCTATATATGATTCAATTTTCTCTGGTAGACTGAAGAAATTAAAAATATTTTATAAATATAGGCCTAAATGAGGGAAAATAATAAAAAAAATTGTGATAAGCTAATTATATATTTAATTTCGAGTGCGAAATATGCAGTGTCTATGTAAAAAGATCCGGGCGTTTTTGCGCAGCCTTTTTGTTTGAAATCGAGGGGGTTCAAGCATTTAAGGGGCCCGCCACCGAAACCCTGCACAGGGGCCCCCAAACACCTTGCTACGCCACTGGTTCAACGGGCGCTCGTCGGGGCGTGTAGCGTCGAGCAAGGGGAGGGACAGAGATGGGATGTGCTCCTCCTTCACCTTTCAACTTTTCCAATTTACTGGAAGTATTTTAACGACGTCGAACTCGCCTCTGACTTGGTCATTGTGAGAACATGCATAGCCTATAAGGGGGCAACGCGGAAGAATCGGAGTTGCAACAAGCTCGAGAACAGGGCCTACATCGTGCCACAATTCGCAAAATCTGAACTTGATGACTTCGACTCCCTAATTGGTCTTTATGCCTGTGAAACCCGTCGATTTTTCAGCATCACTGCTACCGCAGATATGCAGTGGCGGCGCCAGACACTTTTTGTAGCCAGGGCATAGCCAGGGCAGTCACACAAGTAGGCTAACCAGGGCAGAGGTCGAGTCGCGTGCTTGGTAGTACGAGCTTACATAAGCTTATAATTTTGGCGCTACCGTCAGGGCCGGATTAAGGCATGTTTAAATGCTCGGCCGAACAGAGGCCCCACACTTTAAGGACCCCATAGCCTATATGCAATTTATTTTAAAGGAAGCAATTGGTATATTCTGCCGAAATTTCAACCAAACGACTGAAAAAATGTCATAAAACTTTTGGCCGTAGATCCCTCAACAAATTTTCCAAACAGCGCCCCTACATTTTTTAATCCGGCCCTGGCTACCGTGCTCGCTATAAAGTGATGCCACAGCTGTGTTTTTCTACTAGATCTGGATTGTTTGGCTTTCGTCTGGGTTTCTTTTTTGGAGGAGGGCAAATTTCGGGTTTATTTGAGGTATAGGCCTACTGGACCATTGTATTTACAACGCATGAATATTCTGCGTGTGCACTGAGCATTGCAATATGCATTGTATTTATAGTGAAATTCAATGTGAAATGGTTCTGCTGCATGCCTTTTGTTCCAATAATTTTAATTTGAAACTTCACAATCAAGATCTTACGTTGTCAATTCACGAATAATTTAGGCCTGCATGGTGACGCTCTTCGCAGAAATAAACCGTTTCGACATTTCAAAATAGGCAAATCCCTGCCAGAATTTTTCCCTGCCAGACCTTTTACGCTTCCAGAACTTTGCCATGCCAGAATTTTCCCTGCCAGAATTTTGGCCGTCCAGAACTTTTGTCTGCCAGAATTTTGCCCTATTAGAATGTTTGCTCTGTCTGAATTTTCCCTGTCACAACTTTTCCCCACAAGAAGTTTTCCCTGTCAGAACTTTTGACCTGCCAGAATTTTTGCTCTGACAGAATGTTTCTCTGCTAGAACTATTGCCCTGCCAGAATTTTTCTCTCTCAGAACTATTGCCTTCCAGAATGATTTTTTTCATTCCAGAGAGCGGACGGACGTGAACAGTAATAAACAATAGGCCTATGCCTGAACAAATTCTGGCAGGGCAAATTTTATGGCAGGGCAACGACTAGGGCAACAGGTAGGGCAACGGCTGTTTTGGTAGGGTATTTGCCATGACCTGGCGTAGCGCCGCCACTGCAGAAATGGCCGCATGTGTCGTTTTGTGCAGCAAGCATCTGGAATAGCCTATCACAAGGAAAAAACCACAAGTCTAGAGTCATCTCTTCTTGGTGGAATTGGCTGCAGGGCAACTATAATTCGTCGAATGGGCAATCCTCAGGCTATGCAAGACAACGTCAAGCTCGCCATCAAATATCTCAAGTTGGACGAAGCTTACGAGAAAAAAATTTCAGGCAATATCTGTCCGCATTCGGTCTATCGCAAGACAAATACATATAGTGCAGTGAGTGTTGCAACCCATGTTGATGTAAAAATAACAACATCGTGTGCGCATTTTGTCGTGGCATTTAGGCCTATAGGTGTTTATGGACTTTAGGGGTTCAACTTCCAAAATATAAAACTTTCGAAGTTTTGTGTCTAATTCTGTGTATATTCTGTGTAATTTTGCGATAATTTTCATCGGAAAACCACAAAATGGCATCCCCTTAAAAAATTTCTCGCTGCGCCACTGGTGAAAATGATTGGGCAAGTTGCAAATTCTCGCTACCGGGTATGCGAGATAACACGCAGTGACTCTAAAAACCTGTCATACTTACGAAGATTGATCAATGTTTAACAAATCAAATGATAAATTGTTACATTAATAGAAACTCTGCCTTATCAATGAATCACTAATTAGTTGCTGTGTTTCGCTAAGAAAGTGAAACTAATTATTTTTAGGTCTATATCTTGACCCTAACATGTTCTATAAGTGCATGTGCCATGTACAACCTAAACTTTGGTCAGCCATAAATTGTCCGTGTTCTATTCAAATTATATAATTGCGACCCGTGCTCACGGTGTGGTCCAATAGACCTCTGGTGTGCTAAATGCGTGGGCGTCGAAGGTGTGCATCTTAAGATTAATGGATAGGAATTGTCTTGAGATCAGTTGATTGGACTTTGAGATGGAGGACCACCTAAACAAGAAGACCCATGGACGGACTCTACAATATAAAGAGAGCAGCTTCCTCTGAGGTTCATAGCTGACAGTTCACTAATTGCGACACCATTTCACGTAATTCCGAACAGCAGGTATGGATCCAGTTAGTGTGTTGTATAGGCGCTGATATGGTTTTCACGAATCTGATGCTTTATTAACATAAACATACAGGAGTAGCTGCAGGTATCGGTGCTATTGATGCGCCAGGTTGCTTAAGTTTTAAATTGGCAACAATTTGGATATCCACCAGTTATAATTATGAGCAATACGATGGCTAGACTTCAGCTTTAGACATAGAAATAAGTAGGCTATTGTCGCATTTGCGATTGGACTGCAAGAAAACAGGTGTCGCTAGTAGATTAGCTCTCATAGTATGAGTTGAAACAATCTTAGCTACTGGATGCAGAATGTAGCTTAAACCAAAAATTCAAATCATGCAGCTTTCGTTCTTTTAACGCCAACATTATACGATGTTCTTAGGCTACTCTAGTAGGTCTACACTTTGCAACTATTCGTATCGTTTGACATTTAATGCATGATAAAACTGCCAAAATATTAATGAAGTTTGTTAATGAGTGATAAAGACTAAAAAATTCAAATAAATATTTAGACCATAGAAGCATTGTCAACCTAATAGTTTTCGAACAATATATCTGATAGCTAGGAAGCAATACCGTTTCTTCTTCTTTTTCATCCTCTTCTTCTTCTTCTTCTTCTTCTTTTTCAACATCATACTTATCATCATCATCATCATCATCATCATCATCATCATCATCATCATCATCATCATCATCATCATCATCATCATCATCATCATCATCATCATCATCATCATCGTCGTCGTCGTCGTCGTCGTCGTCGTCATCATCATCATCATCATCATCATCATCATCATCATCATAGTCATCATCTTCTTCTTCTCTTTCATCATCACACTCATCATCATACTCATCATATTATCGCCTCTGTTATTGTACATTGTTCTTATGACTATTGCTATTTAGCTCTCTCAATAGTTCTCCTTAGTTCGTTGTCCGCCTGTATTGCACCATTGCCATTTGAGCGCTTTGATGCCTCACTTCCTTCTCATCTCTATTTTCTTTGGGATTGGATCAGTAATCCAGTTTCTTTGTCTAAACCCATTCTTGTTTACCAGGATCCTCTCTGTATCAGTTTTAATAATTAATATTAATTATGTTTTCACTTTCTTCATTTTTCGTCCACTTACTTGCCATTTGCCTTATACGTGTATCTCCAATCGTTTGATTCGCTGAATATATATATATATATATATATATTATATATATATATATATCATCAATATCATTGGGCTCAATGCCCGTAAGAGTCCGACGCCACTCTCTGTCTGAGTCTGCCTCGCGTCATGCTGCCCAGCCTCAACTTGTCCGATCAGCAGGTCTGCTCCCTACCATAAACATCTTGGAGCAGATATAGACCACCTTATCTGATTGTAGAGAATCGTGGGAAAGAGGCATGAAGGACAACGTGGGTCAATGCCTGGATGTGTCCCATGCTCTCTCCCCCGACTCTCTCCATCGGTCTGTCCTGACCGGCCTGTGCATGTCTGCTCCACATCATGACACCTTGAAGCATCTGGGTTGCTATGTCACTTGTGTCGTGGTTTTGGCGGATTACAATCGTCTTGGTTTTTCACTGCCAGCGTATCGCCACCCATCTGGCAAACCTTCCTCCTTTAATCCGGGCTTAGGACCGGCACAGGGACGTTGTTCGTTCCCTGTGGCGGAGGATGGATTCAGTTTAACGTCGTGCCCAGGACCATATAATTATATATATACGCATTCCTGGCAAACCATTTTGAATTTTTTATATGACTCGAATTTTCTTTCTTTGATCTACTTAAAATCTAGTAATTTGTCGCCATGTTATTGCAGCCTCCTGTAATTGGCTATCTATAGATCATTTTTATGCAATAGGTATTCGCATGATGTCTCCTAAAGTTCGAATAGCAAAACAAAAAGTGACACTTGAGTCAGAAAAGACCAGATTGATCAACGTTTTATGGAAAGCAAAGAAAGCCGATATCACAGAGTTGCCGTGTAGTATCACTTGCGAAGAGGAAAATGGAAAGGTGGTCATAGAGGCAGATGATACCTTTATAGCCGATATTGCCACATCGATACGCCAAGTTGCTTATAAAATGGCCAGCTGCAAGGTTAGTCAGGGCGATAGATATCTATGCACTGTAAAGGGAGAGCAATGGATCGCAGAGGAATTCGAAAAGCGTGATATTTCAGCAATCATTTGCACGAAGGCTCGAGTAACATATATTTTAGCGAAAGACCAAGATTGGTTAGAGTCGGCGAATACGAGTTTTAAAGAGATAGTCACCAGAGAGATGATTGACCTTGCTAAACCCATCCTGCCTTATTTTAAATCATCGGAATGGAACGAGATGGTGAAAGGTTTTCCAACGAACTACATGGTCCAAGTGATCAGTGATTTGGAATTCGCCAGAATTTTGGTCAGTGGTCGAAGAGCAGACGTCGACTGCGTGATTGGTTATATTCAGCGGCTGATTCGAAAAATGAGGTAACGCGTTTTGATGGTTCTTAAATTCTGTTTTCTTTTCTTTTCAAAGCTGAGAGAAAAAGTGCGGAAATGATTCTTTAGCACCGGTTTTAGGGTTGAAACTTTACACGATCTAAATTTGACAGAATCAGGCGGCATTTAGGCCATCATACAAAATCGTGGTAAAGCTGAACAGATTGTAGGAAAATGCTTGTAAGTCAGATACAGACAGACACATGCAGATCGAGAGAATAACCTATTGAGCAAGATAACAGGAAGAAGTGAAGTAGACTCTAAATGAGAAAGGGAGGAAAAGGTAGAGGAAGATGAAGGAAAGCTAAGTGACAGACGGGGTTGAAACATAAGAAAGAGATTAGAAAGAGCTACGTCCAAACACGGGATGCGGACTTTTGACCACAGGACTGCTGATCATAGGACTATTGATCAATGATCATAGGACGTTTTATCACACGGACCATCGATAATTCGGACCATTGTTCATAGGGCTATTGATCATAAGTTGTTTGGTAGCATGGTGCAGTCAGCAGCTGGTTTAATGAAAAAAGAGGCTGGATTAATATTTTCTAGTTGAAGCAGAAACTGGATTGTTGAAAAGAATGGTTGAGAAATGGAAGCTCGATTAATAAATTCTAAGTGAAGTAAAAACGGGATTGATGAAGAGAATGGTTTCGAAATCGAAACTGGATTAATATGTTCTAATTGGAATAGAAGCTGGATCGATGAAAGCTAAGCTTGAGAAATTGAAGCTGGATTGATGAAAATATTAAATGATGGAGAAAATTAATAGAAGTCGGATTTGTGTCTTTTGTACAATGTAGCTGAAACAGAAGCTGGATTGATCAAGCTTTTTTTACCAATCCAGCTTCTACTTCAGCTAGATTGCTAGAATATTAATCCAGCGTAAATTTCTCAAGCGTTCTTTTCATCAATCCAGTTTTTACCTCAACTCGAAAATATTGATCCAGCTTCAATTTATAGCGCATTCTTTTCATCAGTGCAGCTTGTTACTGCACCATGTCACCAAAGAACTTATGATCAAATGTCCTATGATCAATGGTACGTAAACCGGCGGAAAAAACACGGAGCTCTCATCTATCTATAGGGAAAAGTTCATCTCCTGTACTCGTCTTCCACTCAATTGACCCGTCATACTCAGAGTCAACACACACACTAACACTTTCAACACACGATGTAGGTCTACTCGACACCGAAAATAGCCTATAAGAAACAGAAAGCGTTGACTTTACCTGACGATCGACTGACACTCATCCTTCTCTTAGCACGTAGCAAAAAGCACAGACGATGACATGTAACCTATAATGTAAGAGACGGACAAAGAGAGCGAGACTGAGAGACGGAGAGCGAGAGCGAGAGGGAGGAAGGGTGAGAGCATTGAGAAGGGAGCGATGATAGAAAAACAGAAATCAAACTGTTCAGTGTTCACCTTGTCTAAAAGATGTCTGCAGATCATCAGATGGACCTAAATTGCGGCAATGCTTTAGCTGTATGCACGTTTATCTTACTTATCTTTGACTTTCTTTAATTACCGCTGATTTATCTTAACGAAATCTTTGAATAAACTGATGCGAGTTTATTTTTAACAGGCCATTTGACGAAACTTCAATGCCGCCTAATATCATTGTGGTCAGAGGCGACATTGCAACATTTGCAGTAAGTTGCAAATCATTTATTTAAATATTTGCACTAGTTAACTTTGAACCAGCAACACTGGATTTCTTAAGCAAAAAGCACCTGCTGCTTTTTATAATTACACATGTAAGTATTTTTGCTATGTCCTACATTGCAAAAAGCTAGCGAAGAGAAACAACAGACCCAGATCAGCTTACTGTACTTTCTGAGTACGGTACTTAACATGTAAAAAAAACTTTATTACAAAAGTGTATGCGCCTATTAGAAGCTGGATTTAGCTCCATATATGTACTTAGATTCATTGCATAATTTGTTGAAAGGTGCCATGCTTAGAACACGGAATAATGCTACATTTGCAACAGCGGTGTCTATAGTGAGACAGCATGATGTGCATTTTAGCATTTTAACCAGGCTTGCAAGAAAGACAGTAAACTTCAAGACCTAGACAGTGGAAACCGAAACAGAGACAGTTCAAAACCTACGCGTATCGACATTTATTTCGCAGGGCAGTACAGATTGCAGAATAAACGATGCGAACTTGAATCCAAATCCTGAAGCAATTTTTCTGTCCACAGTTAACCATAACCATAATTATAACCACAAATTTGTTTAAACGAAAAGTGAAAGTTTTAACGGATGCCTATGTTAGGTCTATAGGTTACCGTGTATAATGTTGATTAATGGTAGAGTCCCAAAAATTACCTATGCTCCGCTAACTAGGGTTAGACTACTCTAGAAAAAAGCAATTAATTATTAAACATTGATAAGAAGGCTATGATATCATTGAAAGTCTAAGTGTGAATACACAGATAAGAGAAAAGCTGTTCAAGAACAAAAGCTTAACTGAACAGCTGAACTAGTCGACTATGATAGCGCACACGACGCAAACGTAACTAACCTGTGGAAGAAGATAATAATTATGGACGCAGTTGAACTTTGAGCGAAAGAAACTGTTAACATTTCTGAGTTGAAGCTGGGTAGCGTACCGGTAGAGGTCGAAGTGTGGTGTGGTGGGGTGTGGTGGGGGAGGTGGGGTGGAGTGGGGTGAGGTGGGGTGGGGTGGGAAAGCAGTTTTTCCGAAAATCCAAATTTCATGGGTGGCGTACCGGTGGAGGTAGGAGTTTGGCGGAGTGTCGTGGGGGATGAGGTTGGGGGTACATGGGGTGGGGCTCGCCTCCGCCCAACACACCTCGGCCTGGAGGCGGTTGGGGGTGGGTAGGGTGGAGGGGTGGGGTGAGGGTGTGGGAAATTGTCCCGAAACCCAAATTTCACGGGTGGCGTACCGGTGGAGGTCGGAGTATGGTGGGTGGGCTGGGGAGGGGTAGAGTGTGGGGTGGGGTGGAGAAGAGAGGAAATTTTTTCCGAAAACCTAAACTTCCTACTCAGCAGTTACTATCAACGAATGAGACATGTTAACTACTGCGCTTCATAATTTTACGTTATAAGTTCACGCTTTAAAACATGATACTTATAAAAATGTCGCTACTAAAAATTAGCGATCTTGTGAGAAGAGATTTCATTGTTGACAAGATCAGCGGCGAAAGCCGCGAAACGAGATCCTTGTCGATGTAGAACTAGTCAATAAATAATTTGTCCTGATAATCTGTCTTAGAGGTAAAACGCTTATAATGACCAACGTTATTATTTTGTTAAGCAGGTGTGACTGTAACGTAATGCAAAATATCTTATAGGCTTGTTAGAACCAATACACAAATTTTTTGAAATTATTCAACCGTTTTGGTTTGACCCAGCTTATTACAATTACATAATTATACGGACAGGCCTGAATATATTCGCGACTACTGTTCTGAGACCCGTTCCTCTGCTTCTGGGCTGCGACTTAGGTCGCTTGGGAAGACTGACTCTCGTGCACGCAGGGCGAAAGCACGCTTCAGCGACCGTGCATTATCGGTTGCTGGCACCATAATTATGATGGAACCATCGACGTGGTTGGAACAATCTTCCACCGGACATCAGATTGGACAGCCTCGGTGGACTCTTTCAAATCAAAGCTTAAAACTTATCTGTTTGCTAAGGCTCATCCCGCAGTTCGCCTTTTGTGAGGCGACTCTGTAGCGAAATGGCCGTGTTACGGCGACATATAAATTGTCGTTATTATTATTATTATCATCATCATCACCACCATCATCTTCATCATCATATCGTTATTATTGATATACCTCAGCTCTACACCACCGCGTCCTCTAGAACTAAAAATTATATTGCAATATTAAAGTCTTCTTTCCAACTCTTGCCTATAATATTTACATAGTTGAAGTGTATTTGTCTTTATTGTAAAATATTACAATTATAATATGTAAAAATATTCTTTAGCAGGCAGACGTTTTAGTGAATACCATTGGGGCGAATGAGAACAGTCTGATGGGGGCAGGATCTGTGTCAGAGTCTTTCTTGGAGGCCGGAGGGGAAAAGTTACAAAAGGTAGGAATACGCAAGTCTACATTTCTAAGTTCCAGTGAGATCTACATGTATGAGTCACGATCTAATTGTAGGCTAGTTGCAACTGAATGTCTATAGGCTAATAAGTTAACATCACCTCTGAAAGACCAGAGCAAATCAGAGACGTTCTAAGCACGAGCCTACATGCTGTAGGCTCGTGCTTATAACCGTTATTAGAACGTCTCTGATTTGCTTTGGTCTTAAACGTCATTTACAACAAGAATAGGTCTACTACAACCGTCAGCAAAACGATGAACAGAAACTACCAGATTCACCAGTGGCGGGCACATAGTCGGGTCAATCTGTGAAATGACCTCCAAAAATTGCAAGAAAACTTTTTATGACGATTTTCTGGTGTATTAGGTCTGGTGATGAAGTACTAAAAGTTGCAAGAAATCGGACCACGGCATGTGGTCTAATTTTCGCAAGGGAAAAGATGGCCGCCAATTGGACCAGACATGGAATCTGGAAATGACACTGTTAGAAGCAAATCATGTAACAATTTGCTAACATGCTTTTCTAGCCTAATTTGACCCTCCTCAGCTCCTGGGAACGAAAATCGTTGTTAGCAAGCTTGATTTTTAGCGGTTGCATGGGAATTCAAGATGGCGGCCAAAATGGTGGCCTATAACTGCTTCAAAAGGTTGTATAGTCTGGTCAATCTACGAAATGACCCAAAGAAATAGTAAGAAGAGTTTTATGATGATTTCGGGTGTCTTAGGTCTGGTGATGAATATACTAAAAGTTACACGAAAACGGACCACGGCAAGTGGTCTAATTTTGGTAGGGGAAAAGATGGGGGGGGCTAAGCATGGCAACATTTGATTTTTACAGCTTAGAGCCCCCTAGCCCCTCTAGCGCGGCTTCTGACTACAACGGATCATTTTAAGGAGTTTGTCTGGAGCAGGATTATTATCCATCTTGATTGGAACAAATTTCCGATCCTGCATAGTAGCCTACTCTAGTTCAACTCAATTTAGTTGTATCCATGTCGTCACACTTGCCAGCCACTAGCCTACATGACTTGTAAGTAAGCCCCGCCGTGAGTAGGCCTAAAGTTTGTTGTAGATGGCGTTGGAGGCAATCTTTCGGGTTTCAACCAGCGTTGGTTTCCATGTTTCATGCGCTGTGCATTGTATCCATCAAAAATGACAGTGGCCTTGCCATAGAGATTGTGTGTGAAAGACGCATAGTTATCAGCAATATAACTGCAGGTAGCCTACTTCCTTCATTCCACTTTAACCGATCGATGCAGAAGTCACAGACTTGCAATCCTGTTTTTCGAAGTTGTTCGAATATCTTCTGCACTCCAAGCGCAGATCAAGTTACCGTAGAGACCACTGGTTGCACAGCAATGGTTTCCATGTTTCACGGGGTCCAATCGGAATCGTTAGTGTCATATACGCTACAGGATCCTATAAGCCCGAAAAAATTGCCTCAAACGCCATCTGCAACAAATAATGCAATAAATGTTTGATTTCCCTACTGCTAACAGATATCTGAATTTCCTTGATTGAATTGTCGTTTGTCTTCATATTAGGAGTTTGAAAAATCTGGTGCTCCAATTAACTTTGGCACTGATGTGACCGTTACTGGAACAACTGGGAAAATTCGGGCCAAGAAGATTTTCCATGCTGCAATCGAGCGCATGCAAAGCGCGATGAGCTTAGAGGTTTGTGGACTGAAACTACTTGTCTAGACTGATTAGGCCTATAGGTCTACACAATCTGCAGAAAGCCAGGTGCGACATGATAGGCTACCTGAATTGGTTTCAAAGTGTAGAATTTGCAGTAGGCCTACCGGCAGTTTCTCCTTTTCTATGGAATTTGTTCTTCCATTTCAAACTCGGCTATCACTCTATTCCATAATCAATTCCTGGCCAGCATGCCCATTTAGGTGGTCGCATCTCTAATGATTAATATTCAACTTCAGTTTATTTCTTTATCCAACCCATCATTTGGATGATTTGGTGCCAATTGATAAACATACCATGTTAAAAAATGATCATGTTTTATACTTATAATATTACAGGCATAACTTTAGTACAAATTTCGACATGACATGGACAATGACCCAAATATTAGATTAACTACAGACAATACTGATGATATTTTCGTTCATTATGGGGTCATTCCAGGTCAAATCATCACAGTGTTTTTGCATGACCATCTCCGATTTTGATGAAATTTGGCAAGATGGTAGAACCCAATGAGAAACGCTCAAAACCAAAATTTTAGATTTTTGGGTCAACCGGTTTCCGAGATATGGGTCATTGAAGGTCGACCCAAATGACCCGATTTCAACGGACCGGACGAGGTTTAAACTGCTGTATCTCAGCTCCTATTGCACCTAGAGGCAAAAGTAAGGTACCAAATTAAAGCTGAATGAATGCTCTATTTGGGCAAGGTAGCTAGAAATAGTTATTTTGAGTCTTTAAAAAAATGTGAGCATCTGTAACCTATTAACCCTGACCAAGGTCACTTAGTACTCTGAAAATTTTATGAACTTTTTACCATTCAAAAGATCTCACTGTTCTAAAGAGTTGGTGAAAATTTCAGATTGGGCCTTCCAGTAGTTTATTTGTTATGATTTTTTGAATGGTCGCCCAAGGGCGCGAATCGCGTGATGAATGAAGGAACACATGACAAACTAAGTCGTTGACAGTTATAAAATATGATTTTTCATGAAAAAGACAATTCAGAGCTATGTCAGATCACAATTCAGTCTTCTCAGTTTCAGGCCAAGCTATATATTCTGTTTTTTCAGGGCTATTGTGGCAGCTTGCATCTCATGGGCGCTCAGCATATATGCCCTCCCAGTGCTTGCTGTTGGCTGAAGTCCTGCTGTCAGCACATCCACACAAGATATAATCAGTGCATAACTTGTATGAGGATAATGAAAAGGAGGAGAAGGCCCATGTGGATGCAGAAAGTTTATTTCCACTTCAGTGCATTCATCAAATGTCTGCATAAACACAGCCAAGCCACCAATTGTCAAAAAATTTGATTCTTATGCATGCTGAGCAGCACAGGCGTCTGAGAAGTATATCATCTTCTGTAGTCTGCCGATCTGAATTGTAGTGCCATATATCCAGACTATATGTTATCTTTGTATCAAGGTTTTTTCAGTACTAAGGAAACAGTGAAAATTTCAGCGTTTTGTGCTGCCGTACTAGCAAATTTATTAAATTCGCTTTCTTCATATTTTTAAACAGTCACGAGTCCAGAATTGCACATGTGCTACAATCTGAGTCTGTTGATGTTTAACAGTCTTTCGATAACCGACCTTAAAGTAGTGAAATTTGCAGACATTATGGGTTATGTCACTGCAAAGTATGATGGCCACTGCTGGCTTGGCCGTGTTGTGCAGACATATGCTGGATGCACTGAAGTGGAAATAAACTTTCTGCATCCGCATGGGCCTTCTCCTCCTTTTCATTATCCTCATACAAGTGATTTATTGATTATATCTTGTGTGGATGTGCTGTCAGCATGACTTCAGCCAACGACAAGCACTGCTGAGTGCCCATGAGATGCAAGCTGCCACAATAGCCCTGAAAAAACAGAATATATAGCTTGGCCTGAAACTGAGAAGACTGAATTGTGATCTGAGATAGCTCTGAATTGTCTTTTTCATGAAAAATCATATTTTATAACTGTCAACGACCTAATTTGTCATGTGTTCCTTCATTCATCACGCGATTCGCGCCCTTGGGCGACCATTCAAAAAATCATAACAAATAAACTACTGGAAGGCCCAATCTGAAATTTTCACCAACTCTTTAGAACAGTGAGAGCTTTTGAATGGTAAAAAGTTCATAAATTTTTCAGAGTACTAAGTGACCTTGGTCAGGGTTAATAGGTTACAGATGCTCACATTTTTTTAAAGACTCAAAATAACTATTTCTAGCTACCTTGCCCAAATAGAGCATTCATTCAGCTTTAATTTGGTACCTTACTTTTGCCTCTAGGTGCAATAGGAGCTGAGATACAGCAGTTTAAACCTCGTCCGGTCCGTTGAAATCGGGTCATTTGGGTCGACCTTCAATGACCCATATCTCGGAAACCGGTTGACCCAAAAATCTAAAATTTTGGTTTTGAGCATTTCTCATTGGGTTCTACCATCTTGCCAAATTTCATCAAAATCGGAGATGATGATGCCAATTTTAATTCTGAACTGTGTTGATTTGACATGGAATGCCCCTATGGCAATCAGAACAGAATCACACATCACATCACAGATAAAATCTATTAAAAGCTACAGTAAAGAAATGAAATATAATAAATGTTGAAATTATTTAGATTTTATCTAGAGAATTACACGTTACCATATAACAGTCAAACAGCAGTTTTTTTTAAACAAAACTCCTAAAGAGAGCATAATAAATGAGTGTCTGGAGTAGCCTACTCACTTTATCTATTTTATAAGATAGAAATTATCCTATTTAAAGTATAGGCCGTACTTTGGAATAGAAAGAATGAACACATGGGCAGACAACTGACACAGAAAGTGCTACCCCGAGTGGACAAAATTACATTAGCCCTACCTTATTTAGCTAATGAGCGGTCACAAATGCTCAAACTGCAGTTGCCACATTTGTTGTTGAAAGCTAGCGAGTATGCTTATGTTCAGAGTGATGATGATGATGATATCCCGTCTAGCTAGCCCGGAGGGCTAGCCAATGGGGATGAAGTGTTAGCGCCTTCATTCTCAAGGCCTCGGCATATGAGGGCGGTGGCCAATCCTCTCCCTCGCCGTCTCATCATCCACTGACCGTGAGGTCAGTGTACTCATCATAGCTGAGTCGGCTAGGGGGTGCTTGTGGAACAGAAATCTCGTTGCAAATTTCTGCCCCGGCGGGGATTTGAACCCCCCAGGGGCGCCGTTAGGCGTACGCACGTACGCAAGTGCGTACAGCGCGAAAAGGCTAAAAAAAAATTTCCCCAAATTGTAAATTAAAGAATTAAAGCGTGAAATATTATATTTTTAGTCCAATAAATGCGATGATTGATGCAAATTAGTTTGCAGGGGGGGGTAGTGTTTAGGAGGGGAGTTATAATTTGAAGCCTTTAGAGTTTAGACCTACACCGGTTAGGCTATATACTTTATAAATAGGTAAAATGTAACTGGCTTGCGGATGAATTTTGAAACGCTTTGTTGGTAGTTAGACCTGTTTAAACTGTGAAAAATTACCTGTATGCGTACAGTGGCGGCGCCAGGGGGGACTAAGGGGAGTCTAAGCCCCACTAAACGTGGCTCAGCCCCCCCCCAAAGGAAAAAGCTGAAAATGTCTAAAACGGCTTACTTCGTAATAAGGAAACTAGACAATGACCAACGGCAACGAAATCAACTATATTATCATAGTGTAGATGCTTATGCCATTGGCGGCACCAGATGAGGGGGTTAGGGGCTAAACCCCTAAATGTGACTCAGCCTCATCCCAAAGCAAAAAGCAATGAGTCTCCATGTATCGGCTTAAAAGTTATTATTATCTTGTTTTCGGACCTCAACTGCGGCGGACGGTCATACATCGACTCACATGTGAGACATCAATTGCGACTGGGCTCGACTCCCGGAAATTGATTCTCTCTGCGACTCAATATTAGCATGCATACAGTCCTCTTATTTATACCCTAATGGAGCTGCAGGGGACAGATGCTTAATATGCTAATAGAATGCGCCGCAGACCGTGATGAGGTTATGTGCACCAAGTCCGGCCGGCCATTATTGAACTCATAAACCATTTCTTTCAGCAATAAAATAATTATGAGAAATTTGTTGAGATGACAGCTTAAAATGTTACCATTAAAGTGCTGATATCCAAAATTTAAACAATGGCCTACAAGGGGACACTTTTGAAGTCATAATCCACAAATTTCAGCATTGAAATGATGAGCTAATTAGTAAAAAGATGACAGCCCAAAATGCTATTATTGCTATGTGGAAATTCCCAAAATATTTCATGACTTTATCGTTCATAAACAGTTAGCAAACATGAGCCTGAAACGCGCTCCTGCCGATGTCAACAGCGAAAAACGCGCTGGTTTCTGGGGCTCTGCCCCAGACCCCGCTGGGGGAGCTTACGACGCTCCCCCAGACCCCCTAGTCGGTATGACCTTCGTACATTCGGCACTTGCAGTTTCGCGTCTCCAGCGCATGCAAAATCACCGCCCTTAAGAAATATATTCTACTTGCGTTCCTGGGAGGAAGGGCTTGGGATTTCAGCCCCCAAACCTGAAATCCGGGCGCCCCCCACTGGTTGTACCCGTAAAACCCCCTACAAACGACATCTTATTTAAGTTTTCATGATTTTATCGTTCATAAATAGCTGGCAAAAAAGAGCCTTAAAAGGGCTCAAGTTGAGGTCAACAGAGCTAAAAATGCTTTGGCGGCTGGGGCTCCGCCCCAGACCCCACTGGGGGAGCTTACGGCGCTCCCCCAGACCCCCTAGTCGGTATGGGCTTCGTGCCTTCGGCACTCGCATAAAAATGTTCCAGTTGGGCTTGGGGCTTCAGCCCCCCAAACCTGAAATCCTGGCGCCGCCACTGTATGCGTATACCCAAAAGGGAACAAAAAGCTTATGCTGTGATACCTCATAATCGCCAGTAGGCATATACGGTATATACATACATACATATATATAATCGCTGTTCGATTCATATTATTTTGTGCAAGTTGTGCGTACAGAAAAAAAATCCTGGCGGCGCCGCTGGAACCCCCGACCTTTCGGTCGACAGTCCAGCGCGCTAACCGCTGTACTATCGAGCACGAGTGGAGTAGGTCAAATGTTGACCGATAAAACAGTGCCAATGACCATGTGTTCACAAAATATTCTTATTAGATATATCAAACAGCAAACTAGATATGTCGGAACCTATTTTAATCACTTAAGATCACTGAATTGCTAATGGCACGTGCTTAGATTAAAACGGGATGGGTAATTGGGTACCATTGTGGTAGTTCAGCTGAAATTTCACAGGTATTTTCCCCAGTTACTTAAGGTTTCCAAAGAGTTTCGCTTGTTTGACAGAGTATTGTTTTAGGAATTGGGTGTGTTTGAAACTTATTTGAATGTTTTCCAGTTGCTTACTAGTTTGATAAAGACGTGTCTGAAAAAAGCCGAGGAGATGAAGTTGATCAGCATCGCATTTCCAACTCTTGGATGTGGCCTCCTCGGATATAATCAGGATGATGTGTCTATGTGCTTTACTGATGCAGCGAAAGGATCAAGGCTTCAGGTGATAACATAAATGAAATTTATCTCTGCCAAATTTTAGCTATCTGATAGTAGCCATATCACCGTTTACAGAATTTCATAAAGCACGGTTTTCCAAACGGTAATGTCATTTGTGTCAGTGTGCAGAACTGCAGATGCTGGAATGTGTGCGTGTATAGGCCTACTGTGTACGATAATTATGGTACCCGGTAATTCATTTAGTAGCGGACTCAATACTAATCTAATGATTATGGGCCAGACACTGGTGAGCGGACTCTCCCTCTGGCGCAAGTTGGAAGCAGGCTGTTTCCATCCCCCTCTACGTAGTAGGCCCTGGTAAGCTATAATATAGGGGCCTAGTTGTCTAACGTGATGCAAGAGATCCTGCGTGGCCGAGTGGGTTGTAGCCCGCTCGCCACGCCGGCGGCCCGGGTTCGATTCCCGGTCAGAGATTAATTTCTCGGATCTTTACTGCGGGTGGCTCGGTCGCAATATAAACGTGGAGTGTGAGGTTGTACTCTGCCTCCGACACTAATCATCTTCGATATGAAACAGTGTCGTTAAGCCCGAATACAACAACAACATAATGTGATGCATGAATTTGTAGCGCAACAATTCGAATAAACCGACAAGTTGATTGGTTGACTGTCTTTAACACTTAGGCTATAAACGACGAGCGTGTGTAAAGAGTGACTGTAAAACCAACGCAGCTTGTCGTAAGAGTGTTAAAGGACACGATTCGGCGTCTGTCAATCAACTAACGAATTGATTAGTCCTATTAGGCTCTCATAAATTATACAGTAAAGTTTTAATTGAATTTTCTGTGTTGACCAGATTTACATCGTCGCTTACACTCAGGACTTGTACGAACGATTCAAAAACGACTTCAGGGCTCAGGAACCAATCGGTAACATTAATCCCATTCAAGTAAAATTTGGACATTAATAATGCGCATTCGTTTAACCTTTAGGCTATGTTGCTACATCACAAAAGAAAAGCGCCTTGAAAGTCATGTGTTAACCAGAGATCCGGCAGGATGAACATCCACAATGTACTATATTTCGAAGTTATTGGAAAACATAATAGTGACAGTGGCGTAGCCAGGAATTTATGATGGGGTCTACGGCCGGATGTTTGTTTTTTCTTATATAAGTGGGCAAATTATAACCTTTAAAAATGTTTTTTCTTTAGCCAATGGGAGGGTTTAACCCCAAACCCCTCCTTGTGGGCCGCAGGTCCCTCCGAGAGTGTAACAGGCTCCATTCCAGAGGCGGTGCCAGCCTTTCTTAACCAGGGCAGTCATAACCTACAAGTAACGAGTTCGATGGCGGATTTATGCCCCAAATAAATTATCCGCCTAGAAAACATTCTGACATCCTTGTTTTTAGCAGGGCAACAACCAATGCAAAAGCAATTTATAAGTTAGGGATTTAGGTCTATAGGCCTACCCTGGCTTGCCCTGCAGGAGCGCCATAACTGCTCCTTAGTCGGAGTCCTTACCAACAAGAGAAAATACGCCTCGGTCTCTGCGGCGGAAAGAGTAAATCCGTAGCCTACAGTAAATCGATAAAATAAGTTTCGAGCCATATTCCGTCCGAACGGTCCACTAGCACGGCCGACGAGAACTAAGTTTTTGTTTTTTAATGGTTTGGCCACAACCCAGAGGCAGTTTAGTTCGGGTCACGCCAGCGTCCTGCGTTCTTTCCCGTAACTTTCCAGCAAAGATCTCGTAGGCACTGTTCAATAACAAGATTCTCTATCACTTGGAGCACAGGTAACTCTTGAAAGTATGCTCAAATTCCGACCGAACATACATGTAACAAGTAGCCTATTTGTAAATCTTGCTTCTATCACACCAAGGTTATGCGTCACACGAGGACGCCTGGTCGGTGAACGAGAAGAACACTGAGTCCTTTATTATTATGATGTTTACTACAATGATGATGATGATGATGATCACGACGACGATGATGATGCTGATGATGATCATCATCATTATCATCATCATCGTAAATGTATCATTTTTCAGATTTAGTCCAGTCGACTCCTAGTGAAACTGCTGTGTCCGTCGTGCAGGAATTGCCTCCTGTTGTTGCGCCAAAGACTGAAGTGCCTGTCCGAACAGCGCCAGTCTTTGCCAATCTTGTATTTACGTCTTTATCGGCTGATTTGACACGTCTCATAAAGACACCTCGGACTGCTTCAACGGTCATAACGGAAATGGCAATTGTTCATCCAGAGATCGCGCAGTTGAACGATGAGGTAGCTGCAAACATCCAATCTCTGCAGTCGCCAGATGTCCAAGTTGCTATAGGTTAGTTACCGTTTTCTTACATACTATAGTAAAACTATCTAAACGAAATGTCATGCAGCTTTATTTAATGCAGCGTGGGCCTAAACGTGGACATGAATAGGAATAAATAATGAGTAGGCTAGGTGTAATATGTCACGAACTTTTTAGCCAGCCTAAGCGTAGTATACCTTGATAGCACATGCATCCAGGGCTTAATCTAGGCATCTCTGGGGAAGAAGGTCATCTCAGGAATGACATTCCCCAGAAAAATCTAGAGCTGTTGTTTACGTGGGCATCTTCTTCTTTCTGTTCTCTGCCCTTAGGCAGGTTCGAATGTTTGACGTCTCCATTCTTCCCTGTTCTGTGCATTCTTTTTCAGCTTCTGATAACCGTCTTTCATCATCCAGTCCAACAGTCTTTGTCTTGGTCTTCCTCTCGTTCTTTTCCCCTCCAATTGTCCACGTCTCTGTTACAAGTCGTGTCAACAACTGTTGCTCCCTACTTGCTGGTCTTCCCCTTGGGATTCTGGATCGACATGATCGTGTCTTACGCTCGGCTGCTCGCCTTGTTAGGCGGCTTCCTAAATTTGCCCCGTCTCTGCTTATATGCGTGATGTACTCCACTGGCTGCCTAGTTCCTATGTCTCACCGGATCTCATACCACATTGTTGTTGTGATATCTCGCTGTGTCCTTGGCTGATCTTTGCTGTCCAGTCTCTGAAGTTGTAGCTCGTCGTGTGCTTCGCTTTTCGGCTAGGGGTGAGATTCTGGTTCCGCGGGCTCGCTTTGCTATCAAGCAACCCCGTGCTTTCTCGGTTGTGGGGCCTACCATGTGGAATGACCTCCCGGTTGCGCTTCCATCTCTACTTATGACTTTCTCTTTTACCACAGTGGCTCTCCTCATTAGCCTTCTGTGTCCGCAACTGACTGTAGCGGTAGCGGAACATTGATGAATGAACAATGTATGATTATCATCATTAACATTATGAGCATATTTATTAAAGACGTAACCCTATCCTATCAGCATTGAGATAACAGAGCAACTCTGCTAAGACAGCCACAAATGCTATCATGGTATGTCTAAAAAATTAAACAATGGAGGGGCACGTCCCATCCCAAACCTTTCCCTCTCGGCGCTGTGCGCCTCGACGAGGAACCTTCGTTCGTTCGTCCTCCACCCATTTGGCCCCCTCGTACACTTTGTGAATCCGTCATTGCCTTAGAATTAGATTGCTAAAACTTTCAGTTGCATAATAGCCTATAATTGCAGATATTTAATAAACTGTTCTAGTAATTGTAATTGTAATTGTAATTGAACATTTATATAGCGCCACTTCAAGAGAACTCCTCAGAGGCGCTCCCGACCTGACACCAAACCATAATCAAAGAGAATGGTTTTCAAACGCTTGCGGAAAAGGGGCAAAGAAAGACAAAGAAGTTCATTACGGAGACTAATAGGTAACTTATTCCAGAAAGACGGACCGACCATAGCAAAACTTCTATGCAGCACTGTGGAAGATCGAGCCCTAGGAACAACCAGGTCACCATGCGTTGCAGAGCGAAGGAATCTACGGCCTGGAATGGATAGCACAGGCACACAAAGTTCCATAAAATAGATAGGAGCTTGGCCTGTTAGGCAATTACGCATGAGCATTAGAATCTTAAACTCAATACGTTTTTGCATAGGCAACCAGTGCAGTTCCTCCCGTATAAAACTTGATATATGCCCAAACTTTGGAATGCCACCAATCAGGCGAGCTGCAGCATTAAGGACAGATTGTAACTTGTTAATGCGTGAAAGAGTTAAGCCCGCATAAATGGCACTGCCATAGTCAACTCTTGTGCAAATAAATGCATGCATCAGAGTAGTGACGGCTTTAGTTGTAAGAGAGCGACGCACCGAGCGAATCTGACGAAAATGGTAGAAGCAAGTGCGACATACATTTCTCACATGATCAGAAAGGGTCAATTCCTGGTCCAAGGTCACACCCAAATCACACACAGTGGTAGAAAAAGTCATGCCAGGAAAGCAGTGTTGCAGATTTTGCATATCAACTTTAGAAACTTGCATGCGACTTCCAACCCAAATAAACTGTGTTTTCCAGGGTTAAGCCTGAGGCGGTTGGACGACATCCAGGCGCTAATCATTTCCGAGGTCATGAGAATTTTCTCAATTAGTGAGATAGCCTCTAAAGCTGGCTTCTGGACGTATGCCTGAGTGTCATCAGCATATTGATGTGCCGCAACCCCCACAGAAGACAGGATCTTATTTAAGTCAGAAGTGTACAAAACATAAAGCAAAGGCCCTAAGATAGAACCTTGTGGAAGGCCAAAGGAGACCCTGGACCAGTCAGATCGGGTAGAACCAAAAACCACTGACTGGCTGCGCCCAGAAAGAAAAGCCCGCAGCCACAGCAGTGGGTGGCCAATGACACCGAACGACGTTTCAAGGCGCTCTAGAAGAATGTCATGGTCGACGGTGTCAAAGGCCGCACTCACTTCAAATAAAGCAAGGAGTGTTACATGCCCCTGGTCAACAGCAGCATACATGTCAACTAATATGCGTGTTAACTTAAAACAGATTCGGTGGAATGAAATTTTCTAAAGCCTGACTGTTGCTTGGGCAGTAGGGAGTTTGCTTCAAGGTGACTAATAAGCTGCAACGTATCATCTAGTATGATGGTGCTGTAGGCCTAGGCCTACCTAATATATTCCCAAAATTTATAAATTAGAATTGGGCTAGCTAACATGGATATAAAATTCCCGGCTGTAGCCTACTAACTGGGTTTACTCTGCTTGGTTTGAGTTGAAGTCTGTAGCTCTGCAACTCCTTGAGCTCGAAGGTAGCAGAAACATATTAGGCGATAGCCTACAGTTTTAATAAATTATGTGGTTTAAAATTGGGCTTTGTTTTTGCGTGTTCTGTTGTGTGCAGATAAATCCGAATCGACTATCACCCTAACCGGAGCGAAAGACGCGTTGGTTGTCATGAAACAGATTATCGTTAAAGCATTGACGGATGATGAGTTTCTACAAAAAAAACTTCCTGTCATAAAGAAGCACGTGGGAGTGAAAGAATACTTGATCGCATTGAGTAGCATGCCTGTAGGCCCACGTGATATTCCAAAGTACTGGAACAATTCCGGTGGTCAGGACGTTGAGAACGGCCTTCATGACACGGATAGTAACTTTTTTGTGCCCAAACGTCTTCGACTTGTCAAGAGCTCTCCTGTTTACAATGCTGTTGAATTGCTGGTCAAGGACACGTGGTTCACAGCTCCAAAAAGGCTGGGAATCAACGTGACTAACATTTGGATAGTTGCGAATCAAGTCCTCTTCGAAAATTACCAGTTCAAACTAAAAAACTTTGCCTCGAGAGCATCTGTGAGGTCTTTTAAAGCGATAACGGATTTGCATGTAGGACAATCAGAAATAATTACCAAAACCGTCAAAGGTAATTATGTATGTATGTATGTGTGTGAATGTATGTATGTATGTACGTATGTATGTATATATGCATTTATGTATGTATGTGCGTGTATGTATGTGTGTATGTATGTATGTATGTATGTATGTATGTATGTATGTATGTATGTATGTATGTATGTATGTATGTATGTATGTATGTATGTATGTATGTATGTATGTATGTATGTATGTATGTATGTATGTATGTATGTATGTATGTATGTATGTATGTATGTATGCATGCATGTATGCATTATCGCCCTATTGCAAATCTTTCCTTTCTCTCTAAGACTTTAGAGCGTCTTGTTTCTTTGCAACTGCTCCCTTATCTTGAGCAATTGGGCCTTCTACCTCCCAGACAATCTGGTGTTAGAGCTCACCACTCGACTGAAACTGCTCTTCTTTCTCTTCTGTCTGACATCTATTCTGCTATGGATAAATCACAGATTACTCTTCTGGCTCTTTTTGATGCATCTTCAGCATTTGAAATGGTAGACCATGATATTCTACTGCATCGTCTTGAAACTTCGTCTTGAAACTTCTTTTGGTCTTAGCGGCCCTCCTCTTCTTTGGTTTCGTTCATATCTTACTGATCGTACCCAAAATGGATACTAGAATGATTATCGCACCTCATGGGTTCCTGTTAAATTTGGAGTTCCTCAAGGATCCCTACTGGGTCCACTTCTTTATATCTTGTTTACAGCTGATATTCCTCTTCTCTTTGCTAAGCACTCAGCCTCTGGTCACCTTTATGCTGATTTTGTTCAAACTTTTGTTCATGGCTCCTCTCTCTGTCAGTCTATTGATTCTCTTTCTGCTGATCTCAATTCTTGGATGTCCTCAAATCGTCTGTCGCTTAACTCTTCCAAGACTCAGCTGATCTGGTTGGGCACTCGTCAACAGCTTAATAAGCATGATTACGTTTTACTTGCCAAGCACTTTCCTCAATTTACTTTCGTGGCAAATGTCCGTGACCTGGGTGTTACTATTGACAATACTCTTTCCTTCTCTACACATATTGCTAATATTTCTCGGTCCAGCTTCTATCATCTACGTCGCTTACGTGCCATTCGGCGTTCTGTTTCTTCGTCGATTTTTTCTTCTATGGTCGATGCCTTCATTTGTTCTCGCTTTGACTACTGTAACTCATTACTCATTGGACTACCTAAACTCCGCCTTGCTCCTCTCCAATCGGTACTTAATGCATCTGCTCGTTTGATTGCTCGCCTCCCTCGTTTCTCTCACATTTCGGCTTTCATGACTGAGCACCTTCACTGGCTTCCTTTGACTGCCCGGATTCAATATAAAATTCTTTTTCTCACCTATAAGATGTTTTTGGGTCTAGCGCCTCACTACCTTTGTGATCTCATTAGGAAGCCTTTCTCAGCTACCGTTGGTCGTCCTCTCCGCTCTTTAGATCGTCATGATCTTCTTGTTCCACGATCTCTGACTGCCACAGCCCAACACCGCGCCTTTGCCTCTGTCTGCCCTTTAACGGTAGAATGGCCTTCCTACTATTATTCGTGCTCAAATTTTATCTGGAGGCTTTACTTTTTCTGCCAGATGTCTTAAGACTTTCCTTTTTCCAGGAGTTCTTCGCACTGGGAGCGCCTCTGATTAGGTTGTACTGTGAGAGGCGCTTTATAAATCCAAAAATAGAATAGAATGTATGTATGTATGTGTATGTATGTATTGTATTGTATGTATGTATGTATGTAATATATGTATGTATGTATGTATGTATGTATGTATGTATGTATGTATGTATGTATGTATGTATGTATGTATGTATGTGTGTGAATGTATGTATGCACGTATGTTAGTATATATGTATGTATATATGTATGTATGTATATATGTATGTATGTATGTATGTATGTATGTATGTATGTATGTATGTATGTATGTATGTATGTGAATGTATGTATGTACGTATGTTAGTATATATGTATGTATGTATGTATGTATGTATGTATGTATGTATGTATGTATGTATGTATGTATGTATGTATGTATGTATGTATGTATGTATGTATGTATGTATTGTATGTACATGTATGTATGTATGTTAGACTGGTCCACGAGACAATGGTAAAAATCATCTATTTCAGAACTAGTCTCCACAAGTTTAAATCTGTTTTACCTCGCCTAAGTGAGATGTGGACCAAATTTGGAGCAGATCGGAGTATGTTTAGATGGTGCTCAAGGTCAAACAATCTATCCTTAATAGGGTCATTCCAGGTCAGATCAACCAGACCTTCCCACCCTCACTTTTAATTTTTGCTGAAAATTTGCCCAGCATTTTTGGGCACATATTAAAACTTATATTGAGATATTTTGAAAACTAACTGAGATATACCATATTAAAGTGAGCAGCTAGGCGAAAATGTGCATCGAATTGTACGAAATATTCTCTGAAGCCACATTCAACATAAAATAACTTAAGAAGTGAAGCAGATAGATGCATGAGGTTTCCACTGCTGCTGCAGAAAGTTGGTGGTGAACAATGGGCCTATTATAATGACTGTCTATTGAGTAGAGACTTTACAGGACAGCTGCCAATATACCCTCTCATAACTCCAAAACTGCATTGTCTTGAATGTACCTGCGAAACGGCAACTGCAAGAAATCTGGTGTCTGTTCATATTCGGATGTCGCAAATAATTGGCTACTACTGGATTGCCTGCCTTTAGTGCTTAATTGCAAATGAAGTGATACGAGCATGCTTAACTTTGTCCAACTAATGATCATGAGGAGTCAATTTTACAGTTGCTTAGTGGATATTGTAATATTGGCAAAGACGTGAAGCGGCGCTAAAGTTTGGCTGATGGGGAAGGGCACAGACCCTGCCAACAAACCCATTAGGGAACCTTGAGGGTCCCATACGGGCTGACTCACGGGACCCGTACGGGTTTTGTTCGCGGTTTCCCGACGGGACCTTTCTGGTGCACCCCGTGAGCGTGTCGCCGTCTACCGACTCTATCGGTATTGGCTTTTATTCCGACACCATTTTGTATGCCGTTTCCAATGAAATTTTAATTGGTTTCTGATATGTGTGATGCATACACTTCTGCTTTTTGAGAATAAATCACGGCATTCTGGAAGGCGACTCTGGAAAGAAACCATCAAAAAGAAGACTCTGAGTTTGTTTGACAACAGAATTTGAATGGATGTCAAAACACTGTTGGTAACAAACCCTCGCCTTTCTACTATCCATCAATTCTGTGAACTGCATCATCTGTCCTTCTGAGCCCCTTGGCTCTCTTGGCCTTGCATGTTGTTTCTACTGTCATCTTTGGCATTCCTGGTTTGAATGGAGATGGGAAGACCCAAGCTTTCCTGGTAAAGAATCTTAAAGAATGGATTCTACTCCGATCATCTTTCTAATGTTCTCTTGCCCACCATAAATTTTAAATTATCTCTGGATGATTAGTTTAGAACAGATTAAAGAGGTGCATTATTTGAAGAATGGTTATTTGCAGGCACCAATTTTATTTGTGAGCAACTGGTTAGTGAGGTCAATGAAGCGTATCTATGCCATGGTACCAAATACGTGGAGGAAATTGAGAAAACTGGAATCGACAGCCGATTGTTCAGAGACTCTGGTCTCTACGGCAGAGGAGCATACTTTGCTGAGAGCTCCACCAAGTCCGCCCAGTATGCAGGTAAGACTGTGTTCAGGTTTTTATTATAGATTTGACGAATATTGTAAACATTGTGTTGCTTGGCCCAGCAAGAAGTTCAGTTTGTCATTGTAAGCTAATTTAATCAGTGCACGACGATTGTCGTACAGCGACGCAGGTAGGACAGCTGCAAATTGGCGCGCGGCGTCTGGACAGGTGATTGTCTGGACAGTGCGTGATGTCTAGACGAGCGTACGTTGAGTGTACAAGGAGGGAGTGGAAGTGAAGAAGGAGAGTTGCGTGTTGAGAGCCGTTGAGATAGGCTGTAATAGTTGTTGTTGAGTTGCGATAGAGTAGACTGATGAAGGTAGTAGTCGTGTAGTTGTTATGATAACGCAAGTGTAGTCATTGTTGTGTTGTTGCTGATCGTTTTACTTTACATCGGATTTTGGAGTATAATAAGAAGACTTAAACACGTCGTCGTTGTTGGTTACAAAAGAGTGAAAGTCTGTAGATTCTTTACCTAGCCATTTAGCTAATGAAACAGTTATCTAGGGATAGGCCTATGCTACCACGAACTTAACGAAGAAGCTTCTGAAGAGACTGATAGGAGGAGGTGATCACAAGGAGGATATCACATTTGGTGTCGTTGCGGTGAGATAACGATCCAAGTTGCAGGAGAACGATCCTAGTTACGAACGGCGGGTCTACGTGCCAAGTTACGAACGGAGGGATTCTATCCAATCAACAGACGTTGTGGAGGAACGGACGCTGTGAATTTATCAAGGAGCCGAGCACACGGGAGAAGCAACGATACATCGAGCATCCGTACGTCAGTGAGAAACGACAACACAACGACTACAAGGTAGAAAAACTTGCTTGTCTATTGAAGTGTGCATAAAGAATTGAAGTCAGTCAATTGCAAACATTTGAAGAGTAGCCTACTATTTTATCAAGCATCTGTAAAGTAAAGAAGTAAGATGGAGAAACTTACGGAGCAAAAGCAAGCAGCTATTAAAAAGATGTCTTCGGAGAGACTAGTAAAATTATTAATTGAAGCAGGCGTAGACGCAGAAGAAGTTGAACAGATGTCGAGGGAACATTTGATGAGAACTTTGGCTGAGATTTGGGCAAAGGAAGAAGTTGAAGAAGAAGGTGCTGTTGGAGGCGCTAAAGAAAAGCCGGTTGAGAAACCTCAGGCACCGATGTCCATGGAGGCGTTGCTACAATTCATGATGATGAGTAGACAAGAAGAAAAGGAGAAAGAGGAGCAACGAGCTGAAAGAGCAGAAAAAGCAGAAAGGATTAGACTAGAGAAAGAAGAGCAGCGTAGACAAGAGGAAAAAGAGAAAGAAGAGCAGCGTAGACGAGAAGAGAGAGAATTACGACAACAAGAGATAGATATGCAGAGGCAGCAGTTCCAGATACAATTAGAACAAATGAGAATAGATCGTGACGAATCAGAACGAAGAAGGATGGAGTTAATGATAGAATATGAAAAAGCAAGGAGAAGCGATGAAGAAATACGGAGACAGCAGATCTAAGACAAAAAAGCTCGTGAGGAAGAAAAGGAAAAGATGCGTTTACAAGAACTGCAAAGAGCCGAAGAGATTCGACAGGAAGAATTCCAAGCCGAAAAAGACAATTTGGAAAAAGCAGAAAGAGAAAGAGAAGAACAGATGCAATTGGAACAAAAGAAACTTGCTATTAAGGAAACTCAACTCCATGAGATGGCTATTGAAAAGGAGGAACGCAGAAAGCAGTTAGACTTGTTGCAGCAAAAGATAGAACAGGAGGAACTGCGCAGGGTAGAAGATCAAACTCGACTGACGAAGAAAGACGAAGACGATAGAAAATGTCGTGAAGAGTCAGAACGAAATAGGCTCAGAGAAAGTGAGACAATGGTGTCAAAGATTAAGAAGATAGGTGATGCAATGAAACATGTGTTACCGAAGATGCCGAATGATATGATGGAAGTGCCATTATATTTTGAAACAGTTGAAAATGCATTCAATAGCTTCGCTGTGGAAAAGCAGTACTGGGTGAAATTGTTGTTGCCATTGATGACCCCGAGTGCGCGAACGGTATTGAATCGATTGTCATTTGAGAATTTAGATAAATACGATGCAGTGAAAGAGCATTTGTTGAAGGAATTCAAGTTAACAGCTCGTGAGTACAGGTCAAGGTTTGCAGAGGCCAAGAAGACAGCCGAAGAAACCTATACGATGTTCACGGCTAGGCTGAAGAACCTGTTGAATTATTATGTCCGAAGTAGACGAGTGGACAAAGACTACGAGAAGCTGTTTGATTTGTTAGTGGCGGACAAGCTGAAAGAATGTTTACCACCAGGTCCACTACAGTTTGTCTTAGCAAAAGAGGGCACAGAATGCTTGGAAGCCAGTGACGTGGCAGACCTCGCAGACATACATGTAAACAATCGGATTGGTGTGATGTTTCAAGAAAAGCCGAAATATGAGTCATGGGACAATAATCCAAAGCAAACCAAGTGGGACAGCAATAACAAAGAAACTGGAAGCCAAGCCAAAAGTAATGATGTAAGGAAAGATAATTTCTCGGGAAAGCAGTGGTCGCAAGATAAACAGCAGTCAACGTGGGACAGACAAGCCTACAATCGAACTCCGCCGCTGGGACGCCCAACAGAAAGTAATGCATCATACACGCCGTACAACAAGTGGGAGAACAATGAGCAAAGAAGTTTTATAAAGAAACGTTGCCACAACTGTCATTCTGACAAACACCTAATAAAACATTGCCAAGCACCAGGAGCGGCAAATCTGAGGAAGAACTTTAGCAGAAGTGCAGAAAATCTTCGAGTAAACCAGATACAAGTGATGAATGCACCAGACCAGTTTGAAGAATCGGACGATCGTGAAACAGAAGTGAAGTCGGTAATGAAGTGTACGCCGCAGTTCACCATACAGAAAGAAGCGATAAAGACTACTTCCATTGCAGAAATTTGTCGAGAAACAAAAAGTAAAGAGGAGTGTCAACGCATAAAGAAGATATCGTTGCAGCATGTAAATGTGGAGATACGTGGGACTGATGGGCAGCCTGTGCAAGTCGAGGCGTTGATTGACTCGGGGACCGAGATACCAGTAATCAACGAGGAACTACTGAAAGGAACGACAGTAGAAGAAATCGGCAGAGTTCATTTGCAATGTGTAGCTGGAGAGCCGATTCCAGCTAAGTTGGTGAAAATCGAAGTGCGGATGAGCGGTCGTAACGAAGGAGCAGCTACAGAGGACAGGACAATAAATATCGCGCCATATTTAACTTTAGTGTGTGCCAGCATTCCAGCGGATCTGTGCAAAGAAAACAGGGAAAAGTTCTTGCTACATCCGGAGATAATTGCAGAATTGAAAGAGATTCCACCAGTGAGTGTATTGCAAGGGGAACTACAAGCGAATGTGACTACAAGAGCACAAAGTCGGAGAGCAGAAGTCGAAGGCGGAGAAGATGAAATGATAAACGAAAGTTCGCAAGAAGATGACACGGACAGCGAAGATGAACTCAGCATTCAAGATGACGAAGGAATAACACCCGAGAACAATGAAAATGAAGAAGTGATGGCTGCATGTGAACGAAATGATAGTGAAGATTCGGGGAGCGATGTGGAAATTGGTACGAGCATGAGAGAAATGTTTACGGAGAATACGAATGATGAAAAACAGGTGAAAAATGCAAAGAAATTGGAGAAACAAAAACAGTATGCCGGCCAATATAACAAGAAAGCAAAATATAAAGAATTCAAACCAGGAGAAAACGTCAACGTACTATATCCAACGTCAACCAACAAATTGATCTCACGATGGCATGGTCCATGTACAGTGCTACAAAGAAGATCCAAGTATTCGTATCTGGTGGACATGAATGAAAACGGCCGACGAATCGTCCATGCCAACAAAATGAGGAAGTTCATCGCAAGAACATTATCGTGTGGTCTCATCGTGGCAGAGGACGACGAATTCGGATCAGTGGTAGAACTACCATTGAAAGAAGACCAGGCAGAGACGACACAGAAATCGCTGCAATTGGACTATGAACAGATCGGACATCTTACCAGCGAGCAACAGAAATCACTTCAAGTGGGTGAGGAACAAATTAGCGATTTAGCAATCAAGATGTCTAAACAAGTGCTGTATGCAATGAGCCGTATGTAGATGACATTGAAGTACATTTTGATAATTGTCCTAATCATTTGAATGGACATTCTTTTAAGACAATTAGAATTGTTTCTGAAACAGATCAGATTGCATAATGTGATTTTATATATGTTTGAGGTTGGCAAACCATTTAATTTGTATTGTGATAGCAGTGACTTTGCTGTGGGAACTGTGCTGTCACAAGTGGACGATGAGGGGATAGAACGTCCCGTTTCATTTATCAGTCAGAAGCTGACAGATACCCAGAGAAGATGGGCGACGATTGAGAAGGAAGCCTATGCAATCATATGGGCTTTAAACAAATTGAAAGAAATTATTATTGATTCCAAGATTAATGTGTTCACTGACCATAATCCTTTAGTTTATTTGACTGAGTCAATGTCGAAGTCTGCTAAGTTAGTCCGATGGTCTTTATCATTGCAAAATTTTGACATTCTGTTGAACTATAAGAAGGGAAAGCTGAATGTAGTAGCGGACTGCTTATCGAGATTGTAGTATAAGATATTTTGTGATTGCATTTAGTATAGAAATTGTTTGTATTTAGTTTAAGCATTATACGTTCGCTAATTTTTAAGATTAATTAGCTCTCTTCAAAAGAAAGGAAGGGGGTAATGTAAGCTAATTTAATCAGTGCACGACGATTGTCGTACAGCGACGCAGGTAGGACAGCTGCAAATTGGCGCGCGGCGTCTGGACAGGTGATTGTCTGGACAGTGCGTGATGTCTAGACGAGCGTACGTTGAGTGTACAAGGAGGGAGTGGAAGTGAAGAAGGAGAGTTGCGTGTTGAGAGCCGTTGAGATAGGCTGTAATAGTTGTTGTTGAGTTGCGATAGAGTAGACTGATGAAGGTAGTAGTCGTGTAGTTGTTATGATAACGCAAGTGTAGTCATTGTTGTGTTGTTGCTGATCGTTTTACTTTACATCGGATTTTGGAGTATAATAAGAAGACTTAAACACGTCGTCGTTGTTGGTTACAAAAGAGTGAAAGTCTGTAGATTCTTTACCTAGCCATTTAGCTAATGAAACAGTTATCTAGGGATAGGCCTATGCTACCACGAACTTAACGAAGAAGCTTCTGAAGAGACTGATAGGAGGAGGTGATCACAAGGAGGATATCACAAATTTTATTTGTGAGCAACTGGTTAGTGAGGTCAATGAAGCGTATCTATGCCATGGTACCAAATACGTGGAGGAAATTGAGAAAACTGGAATCGACAGCCGATTGTTCAGAGACTCTGGTCTCTACGGCAGAGGAGCATACTTTGCTGAGAGCTCCACCAAGTCCGCCCAGTATGCAGGTAAGACTGTGTTCAGGTTTTTATTATAGATTTGACGAATATTGTAAACATTGTGTTGCTTGGCCCAGCAAGAAGTTCAGTTTGTCATTGCTTTTGCTCTCTGCCCAAATGAGCATTGATGTTATCACATCCACATTACAATTTAGGAATGCCTGTCGACTTCCAAATTCATCCTTTATTGGAGTCCAGAGGATGCTGGCGTCATATGCGGTTTCTCTCGATTCACTTTTTTATTGCCTATAACTACATGCACGTCTAGATTAATTTATACCGGGTACTGAGTGCTTTCGCTCAAAAGTAGTTCAAGTCCATTATTGTCAATTTTCACCTTGAAACACTTTTCCACTAAATCGTTGATTCAGTTCAATTGCTTAACGGGTCTATCATGGCGTATTTTTGACGTATTGATTAATTATAAAACTAATTAATCGCAAAAAAGCAACGCATACGAAATTTTGCATTACTGATTCATGTTTGTTTACTTTATTCTCAATACTTACCGCTTTGACTGGGCACGCCTTCTCGGCTTGTAGTGCTCTTCCAGGAACCCTAATTAATATGCTAATTACCTATTATACGCACACGCACTGGTCCGGTCTATTCCAGGAAACGGCGACCAATAAGCGAGCGAGAATTTCATTAGCCCAAGAAGCTGCGGCCAACCGGGCCTGGCTAAGGAGGTACTGCAGGTCATTCTACCTTCTGCACTGGCTTCCAAGCCTCAGCATCCTCCCACCCAATTTTCTTTCAAATATAATTTTCTCAATCTCGGCTTATGTCCGTCTCATTCCAACCCACACCCCCAGCCCCGCATCCTTCTAGTAGAGGTATTATATCACTCTACAACATCTAACCTCACCCTCCAACCCTCCATTCCGCCCCTCCGCACAGGCAAATTTGCAGTATATGCATAAGAATCTGCCAAACATGAAGCGGCGAGCCCTAACAACAGGTCAATCGGAAAGCAAGAAACCTTAAGTATGTCCTCTCTCTCCCTCCACAGCAATTAGCCTCACCCTCCAACCCTCCATTCCACCATCCCCATCCAAAATTATGCACTTTACGCCTAAGCGCTAGTCATCCAGAAAGCGAGAAACCTAGAAACCGACCAATAAGGAGTCGAGAACGCCTAGGAACGGCCTCTCCCTTCCCCTATAGCATTCCACCTCACCCTCCAACCCTACATTCCAAGCCTCTGCACACAAATTTATCCTATACGACTAAGAACTGACCAATCAGGAAGCGGCAAATCCTAGCGACGAGCCAATCAGGAGGCGAGAATTTCTGTGTATACCTTAAAAATATATATCAATTATTCACCATTTATTCGAAAATAGCCATAAATCAGGCATTTATACATTTAAGTTAGCCAAAAATGTAACATATATTCAGCATTTCCTACAAATTTATTCAAAAGTTTAGTAGTCAACAACAATTTTCTTCATCTTTTCGTATTCATATAAGTCCAAACACAGTATGAACTTCCAACAGGGCATTACCAACGTAGTCACAGGCAGCATTTCTTGTGCACCTAAGTCCAAATACCACAAACTCATTCACCTTTCCATTCCCAATATGGGACCCTTTCCATGTTTCTTATACAGTCAAGTCCAAAAACCGAAGAATCTCTCAACCTTCCTTTCCCAATATAGTCATCTTTCTAACTTTCATACATAGTCAAACACAAAAACCGAAGAATTGCTCAACCTTCCATTCCCAATATGGTGCCCTTTCCGACTTTCACGCACGCTGAAGCACAAAAACCGAAGAATCACTCAACCTTCCATTCCCAATATGGCGACCTTTCCAACTTTCACACACGCTCAAACTCAAAACCGAAGAATCACTCAACCTTCCATTCCCAATTTGGTGACCTTTCCAACTTTCACGCACGCTCAAACTCAAAAACCGAAGAATCACTCAACCTTCCATTCCCAATATGGTGGCAGTTCCGACTTTCACGCATGCGCAAACTCAAAAACCGAAGAATCACTCAACCTTCCATTCCCAATATGGTGGCAGTTCCGACTTTCACGCACGCTCAAACTCAAAAACCGAAGAATCACTAAACCTTCCATTCCCAATATGGTGTCCTTTCCAACTTTCACGCATGCGCAAACTCAAAAACCGAACAATCACTCAACCTTCCATTCCCAATATGGCGACCGTTCCATCTTTCATGCATAGTCAAACACAAAAACCGAAGAATCACTCAACCTTCCTTTCCTCATATGGTGTCCTTTCCAACTTTCCCGGAGGCGCACACGTAGACGTCGAAGGAGTGTCAACGCAGGAAGCCCGCCCGGAGGCGTAAACGTCGGAGGCGTAGGCGTCGAAGGCTTGTTGACACCGGAAGTGGCTCGGAGGCGCACTCGTAGACGTTGTAAGCTCTTTTAGCGGGGTCTGGGGCTGAGTCCCAGAAACCAACGCATTTTTAACTTTTGACATCAGCTATAGTGGCCAGCATCTGCCATGACAGCTATGGGTCAGTTCAGGGTCAACCCACTTCAACGAATGGACTTTGCTGTCAGAGATGCACGTCTGCAGAAACAGAAATGCTGTTACATCTGTTCCACTTTTACAGCAGTAACGATGACGGTGGATAGTTGCATTCGACTTCAACTCGCTTTTGCAATTATTTCCTAAATCTAGGTATATAGCCTACGATTTGCATCACCAATCACTGACGCACTTTATCCAATTTCTTAAGTAAACAGGAATGCATTGAATTTTCAGATGCAGGCCTAGATACTTTTGTCAAGTTTCTTGAATTAATAATATCAGTTAGTTAAATTGTTGTTTTAGAGCCGATATTGAACCAAGGAAAGCAATACTGGTACATGTTCGTCGCACGCGTGTTGCTGGGTGAACCGTTTCTGTGCACGAAGACTGATAGGGAAATGAAGAGAGCGCCTTGCTTGTCCGGCTGCAAAGATAGCGATGGCCTGTACAACTGTAAGCTTAAAGGTGAAGGTCATTCCATGTGTGACTCCGTTGTTGGAACAGACACAGACTTCCGTGAATTCATCGTTTACAACCCGGAACAGAGCTATCCTGAGTTTCTTGTGGAGTACGAACATGTGTGACTCCGTTGTTGGAACAGCCACAGACTTCCATGAATTCATCGTTTACAACCCGAAACAGAGCTATCCAGAGTTTCTTGTGCAGTACGAACGACAATAAGAATTAGATGTAGCCTAGTGAAATCAAACGTGTAACTTGAATTCTTAATGTTTATTCAAAACCTTCTTGTAGTGGACAATCATTATTCAAGCTGACAAAGTTAGCATTTAGCTCTTGAATTAAACTGTAGGCCTACTGAACAATTATGTGCAGGTCTACTGGACGCCCTAAAGTGATTATCCTAATGTGAGAATCTATTTGGAAGAAAGTTGATAAATAAAATCAACAGCTGGATTCATTCATTGAGCGTGAGAACTGTGTTCGCTGAAATTACTAATACTGGTATTTTTGAGGTCACAGGCCTACGTGGGAGGGACTCTTCGCAGGTTAGCTGGAAGGGAATCAAAAGGAAAAGGTTTTGTAACGTAGGAATAACCAGGGTTTCGTTGGAAAAACCTATCGAATATGTATGCATGTAGTAAAGTAATAAAAAGAATTGATGACGACTGCCAGGTATCTGGTAATGAACCGGACAGTCCAGTTTTTACACAAACGGTCCGGTTAGAAATTTCAGACATTACCAGACATGGCGGTGTCCTGCAAATAATTATTGCTAACAACAAGGGTTGGAGTATACTGTATAGTTTCTTGGGTCCATAAAAGACACCTGTTTACGATTTTCCAATTATATTGCCGTTTTTCTACCTCTTAGAATGCAGCCAGCCTGAGTTATTTAGTAGGTGGTCAGTCAAACAGATAAACGAATATGCTATGATGATGATATGGTTGGATACATAACTGGAGACAACAGATTGAGATACGCAGACAAGCCAGGCTAAAACCAGCCGTTCAACTGTATAGCCTACAAGTTATCCAATTATAGGTCTACCGACATGAGGAATGTCACTGCTCCAGATTTCTTCATATAGGTCTACACTCTACATGATGCATAGTATACCTCAAATTTGTCGTTCCCTGCATATAATCCCTCCAAACATCTTACTAAGTACTTAGTCCTTCCGCGCAGGTCTGCACATAAAGGTTATCGGGCAACCCATCGATCCCCACCATTTGCCTCTCTCCATCGCCAACTTCCTCCCCCCCCCACCGTCCCAAGACTTAGTCTAACACCACCAGCCTCAGAATTGGGTGACATCTCATCAGACTATTTAACTCCCAGGCACTATCAGCTTTTCATGCATGACGACATGGTTGCAGTACCTGTAGGCCTATAGGCTATATCAAATTTTTAGCCGTTATATTCTGGGCCCAGGGACCTGCCATTATTAGCGAAATCACGGACGACCCTTTTTATCTGTATGCCATAGCTGCTTCCAGCTAGGCAATCATTGATATATATATATAATATGTGTATATATATATATAATTCCCGCTCACGGACTGCAATCAGGCAGCGCCTTGCTTTCTTCTTGGCTGGCCCTGCGACCTGGAATGAGCTCCCTGTTATTCTTCGTCAAATACCTATTGGTCCTTCTGCTACATTTCTTTCTCTTCATGAGACTGTCTTATTCGACCGGGGTTGGACTGGGAGCGCTCCTGAGTCTTTACCTTGATGGGGCGCTATATCGAATTGCTAGTATTATATATATTATATACGGTATATACGGTATAGGCTATACGAGTTCGCCATAGTCCGGTTATTTACTCAAGGCTGCCTGGCAACTCTAAGTGCATTTGGTATGTGTACGCTGCATGATAGGCCTAGTTCCTGCTTGCCAAAATACGTTTAACCACGCAAGACTTTCCTGTGCTATAATGGTCTTCGAGAATTATTCTTTGGGAAATACCTCGTTTGAAAAATTCCTAAAAGCTCAAGCAATGACGGTGCGACCTATTCCAAGTCATGTGAACGATTTGTGGCAGAAATGTTTCAACATTGACGGTTAGTAACTAACACATTTTAGTCTTTAATAATCTTAAGCAGATGCTGCAGATATGTTTGTCGCTACCGGTAGCCTGATTTGGATGTGGTCTTGTACTCTTGTGGAATCGTATCATGCATCTAGATGAAGAGTGGCTGGTCGGTTATGGACGGCGTCCATGCATAAAATATGAACACCGTCCTGCCACTTATTGGCCAGCACAGCCTGAAAATGTAAGGGCATCCAGCCTCCAGGCACTTCTTTTGGAAAGGTAAGGGACGTCCTGGCACTTATTTTTCCACACTTTAAGCACTGCCTACAGTCTACAAGGTATTTACAGAGACGACAAACTGAAAATAGGCCAATTTTAGAAGAGTGACAGAGTCGTTGATTGGATTTAGGCCAATGATTACGCAAGGCTAACCCGGTTAGGAGATGGTCCATCGTTACTTGACTGTCCGAGCTATACCTGACTGACTGTTATTTGGCGAATGTCGTCCTATATTCCACTGCCCTCCATCTTAATCTCTTTCCTCCACCTACTAATCATTCTTATCTACACCATTAGAGTACGTTGTTGAGTGCACCATGCATGATCGCATCTCTGTCTTTTTCTTTCCCTGCCTCAGTTATCCAATCTGGAATATTAGGCCTACTTTGCATTTAAATGCTCAAGCCAGCAAGCCAGGCCAATTATTTCAATTTAAAGCGATAAAATCCACTTTTAAATAAAGACAGTAAATCCTATATATAGGCTACACTTAACTTAGAGTGTGTCTTTATAAACGGAAATTTTGAGGTTATATAACCTACCGGTACTAAAATATATAGGCCTATAGGCCTATATGTATATATAATTATATAGCCTATGGAATTATTTAAACTAAATTACAGTTAGAGTAAGACTTCACTAAGGTCTAAGACAAGCAACTATCAACTCCTGTTGTCGTTTCGCTTTTTAAAAATCGCTTTTAGCGAGGTACCACTTTCTCTTTTGGCATGCAAGGAAGCATTTGCCGTGTAATTCTTATCGCCCGTTTATGCAAACAGCTGAAATTCATGAATATGTATTGTTTCCTATTGCGTAGGCCTTTAGTCGCTGATGATCTTTGCTATCAAGCAGTATCGCTAAACTGAAACTGAAACCTTGTCTATTGCCAAATTTAAAGAATGCATGACAGCGGTAAAAATTATATTAGTTCACCGAACAACCTTCAACACAGAGCGGACGTTTTCGATCTCACTTCTTGCTTTTACTAATTAAGATTTTTTTGGGCGGATGAACCAATGTTCAACGGACAGTATAGTCGAGGCGGCGTGTAGAGTCGAGGATGGGGGCAGCAGAGTGGGGGAGCTGGAGGTTTTCCCTCCCCACCTTATTTTTTAATTTCCCCATTTTAATGGTGTAGCATTGTAAGCTGTCATCTTAACAAAATTGCTCTACTATTTCTGTGCCTCCGGAACTATATACCTTGCCGCAGAGCGGACGTTTTCGTTTTCACTTCTTGCCTGACAGTGTCAGCTCTCAGTGAAAAGCTTAAAGCTGCGCAGTGCGCACGTACCGTTAATCAAGTGACCACGCACTTAGCAACAGACTTGTGTTTATAGTCATA
>OX243811.1:22471321-23051321 GCA_945859605.1 Lumbricus rubellus
TTCTTTTTTATTTATATAGATTATAGCCTACATTAATTTTCTAGTGACTACGATTGAGATAATCTTCATTTATGGTTTTCACGTGTTATTTTAGTGTCGATGAAATCAAAATAATCTGCTTGATGGGTAAGTGGTGTACTTTAGAACAGCAGATTGGAATGCGTATAATAATGTAGTGTGACACCTAAAATTGGAGACCTATGGACTCTATAATAGAAAATAATCTTCTTCTGACGGTCGTAACTGACAGTTCATTTCACTGTGGCGAAATTTCACGTAGGCCTATTATAATAGCTCAGAACAGCAGGTAAAGAAATGTTCAAGATCCAGTTAATGCCAGGGCTTAAAGTGTGGCAGAACCAGGGCCGGATTAAGCAATGTGGGGGCCCTGTTCGGAAGAATTTTGTGAGGGCCCTGTTCGGAAAAAAAATTTTTTTTAGTCATTTGGCGAAATTTTTGGGAAAATTCTACCATTTCATCCGCCAAAAAAGTTGATGACCTTTTTTATAGTCATCTTGCGAAATTTTCGGGAAAATACCGTAGTCGTTTCGTCGAAATTTGCTCAAAATTTTTTTTTACATTTTGTGGGGCCCCCTAAAGTGTGGGGGCCCCTGTTTGGCCGAACATGTTGAACATGCCTCAATCCGGCCCTGGGCAGAACGGTCGTGGACGGCGTCCATGCACTTATTTGAAAATCTCAACGCCGTCCTGCTACTAAGTCTTATTGGCCAGCACAGCCAGGAAAAGTAAGCGGCGTCCAGGCACTTTATTTTTCCACAATTTAAGCCCTGCATGGTTAATGCGTATTGGTCGAAATTATAGTCAATAAATTTTGTTATCATGAAGATCGTGAATAGCAAGAAAGATATCGGGCGTACTCCCTGTCTGACTCTTTTGCCTATTCTTCCAGCAATTGGTATTCGCATGATGCCTCCTAAAACTCGAGTACCAAAACAAGCGGTACAAGAAGTGACACTTGAGCCAGAAAATATAGAATTGATGAAGGTCTTAATAGAAGCAAAGATATTCGATGTCACAGAGTTTCCGTGCAGTATAACTTGCGATGAGAAAAATGGAAAGGTCGTCGTGGCGGGAGATGATGACTTTATAACCGATATTGCCACATCGATACGCCAACTTGCCTACGAAATGGCCCACTGCATGGTTAGTGAGGACGGTGGATTTCTATGCACTGCAAAGGGAGAGCAATGGATCGCAGAGGAATTCGGAAAAATTTATCTTCCAGCAATCATCTACACGAAGGATCAAGCTACATATGTTTTAGCGAAAGATGAAAAACAGTTAGATTTAGCGACGACAAATTTTGGTAAAATCGTAACTACCCAGAAGGTTGAGCTTGATCAACCCATTCCACCTTATCTGAAATCGTTGGAGTGGAACAAAACGGTGGAAGATTTTCAAGCGAACTTCATGGTTCAAGTGATCAGCAATTTTTATTTCGCCAGAATTTTGGTGAGAGGTCGCAGAGAAGACGTCGAATGCGTGATTGCTTCTATTGAGTTGTTGATTCACAGCAAGAAGAGCGAATCATCGCAGCATTTGCCTTTCACTAGTCAACTTCAGAATCCTGCAGACTACAAAACAAGGTAGCGCGTTTTGATGGTTCTCAAATAACGAGCTCTTTCTTTTTCAGAGATGAGAAATAAAAGTGCAGCGATTATTCTTTAGCGCCGGGTTTAGGGTTGAAACTTTGCGTGATCTATATCTGATAGGATCAGGCCATCATACGAAGTCGTTGTAAGTAAAGCTGAACAGATGGTAGAATTTAGAAAAGTGTCTGCAAGTGTGAGACATAGCCTACTGCAGACACAGACAGAGAGAATATATGAGAGCAAGGTAATTACAATAGAAAGAAGTAAAGGAAAAAGAGAGGAAAAGGCAGCGAGAGCGATAACGAGAGAGAAAGAGACAGACAGACAGAGACAGACAGATACATAGATAGACAGACAGAGACAGAGAGAGAGAGAGAGAGAGAGAGAGAGAGAGCGGGAGCGCAAATTAACCCTGCGACTACCAGTGGGGTCAAAAATGACCCCAAGCCAACTTTGACTGTACACTGCGCAAAATCTGTTTGTGCAAATTTATTTAAAATTTGTGACTTTCAAGATGTACCTAGTCTCTATCGAAATATCAATTAATATTTCCTTTTTTATCACCAGAGGGCCCTGGCAATCTTTTATAGCATTGAGTACCAGTGGGGTCATTTTTGACCCCAATAGCTTTTTTGAATACTTTAAATGGTATTCTTTGAAATAATTCATAATTATAATTTATAAATCCTTTCTATAGTATTATCTGAAGAAAAGCTGTATTAGATACTAATTTATATACAGTATAGGCCAGGAAATGGAACGAAACCAAGGAGACCCTGTTGTGCTCGACCCAACACGAAATATGGCTGGTTCTGGACGACATGTCACCACAGAAAACTTCTTCACAAGTTTCAGACTTGCTCAAAAACTGGCTGACAAACAAATAACTCTTCTGGGCACTATTCGAAAGAACAGAAAGGAGTGGCATGCGCAGACAACGCACAGAAGACGAGTTTTTCTCATGCAGCTCGGAAGGGAACAGAAATGGTGATGCAGTACAACGGCTGATCAAGATGTCGCCTCCAACCCTGTCGAAGAAACGTGCACGATGTTTCATTTGTCCAAGGGGAAAGGATAAAAAGGCCAGAATCTGTGCAGCCTGTACATGCAATGTGTGCAAAGAACATGCCCAGTATACATGCACGAACTGCAAACTGTAGCTGCAATGACAGGATATTTTCTATGTTAGTTTTCAACATTGAACACTCGAACACTTTGAACACTAAAACATACCTATAACTCTGAAAATTTTAATTAATTTCAACAGCCTAAACATGTTCCAATTGCTTTACTACTATTTGTTTTTGGCAATTAATAAAAAAACAAAAAACAAAGAATTTATTGAAAAAATTGTGTTGGGGTCATTTTTGACCCCACTGGTACTCAGTGTATCAGAAAAATTCTGGTAATCTGAGGGTTAAACTGTTCCATGTCTAAAAGAGATAAATGAAGGACAAAGCTTAATCGACATGAGCGTTTATCTTGACTTTCTTTGACTTTCTTCACCTTCCACTGCTTTATCTTAACAAAGTATTTGGTAAAAACGTTTGCGAATTTATTTTTAATAGTCAAACTGAGCAGCCTAACGTCATTGTGGTCAGAGGCGACATCACAGCCTTTGCAGTAAGTTATAAATCCATTTGTTTGAATATTCGCACCAGTTAACATTCAACTAATAGCCTAACATTGGATTTCTTAAAGTTAAACAACAAGCATAGGCCTATACTGTTTGTATAATTATAAAACACTAGCGCACCCGGCCACGCGTTGCTGTGGCTGAAAAGAGCATCCAACCATCCCTCCCTACCTCCATTCCATCTTCCCCCCGCCTAGCGCGAATGCAGATTTGACTATTTCAGGTTAGTTATTAGACACATTATGATTTTGCACATATAGAAAACCAAAATAAAGGGGATATGCTCTATTCAATATCTGACAATCAATTTATCTATTTGCCAGAAAGACCGCTTTTCCGACTTCAGGCTTGAAATAGGCGTATGACCGAAGTCGTGCGAAAATACGAGTCGCTTAAACTTTAGGCTACTAATCCGGTAGATAAGTGTTGTTAATATTTATTTACCAATTGTTAATATTCGCTATAGCGCCCCTTCAAGGCTTCAAGCACACTATTCAGGCGCGTCCCGACTGTAACGCGGACATTATATTAGGCTGCATAGGAGTTTCAAGGCCGAAGCGCACAAGCAGTTGCGAGTGAAGGACTTAATAGAGGTCCATACTCGGCGGCTTGAAGTGGATTCGAACATGGAACCCTGACTCCAATGCATCGAACCCACCACTACACCACCGCGCCCCACATGGCTTAACATGTGGCGTTTCGATTGAAGGTTTCTATTACCGTATCTCCTCCAGAATCCAGTTTGGGACAATCCAAATTTCCGTTTCAGTTAAGAAGAATTGACGATATTTGCGCGTTGAATTGGCGATGTTTGGTGCTTAGTGTTATATACCCTGGCTAAAATTATATTGCATAAAAGCCTTATCTCCAAACCTTGTCTCTGTCGTTAAATTGTTGAAGCGGGTTGATTTTTTATTTTGAAAATTAAAATTATAATAAAAATGTCTTTTAGAAGGCAGACGTTTTAGTGAATACCATTGCGGCGAAAACGAACAGTCTGAAGGAGGCAGGATCTGTGTCAAAGTCTTTCTTAAAGGCCGGAGGGGAAACGTTACAAAAGGTAGGCCTAAGAGTGTATGTAGGCTGCGCTTCTAAGTTTAAGTAAGATCTACGATGCACGGTGTAGGCCTAATTGAAATTGCAACTGAATGTCTGTAATTTATAAATGCGCCTCTCAAAGGCCAAAGCAAATCAGTTTTCTGATCAAATTTCTGCGCTATAACCCACAAAATATTATTATTTGATTTACAATAAGACTAGGCCTACTACATCAGCCAGCAGAACAAATTAATGCACAGAAAACTGCAAGATACGCCATTGGCGGGCACACGGACTCACGTGTAACTATTCCACTGGTACCTGTCACGCTGGGAGCTCCGCTGGGTGAAGCGCATCACAAATTTTCATAGGCCTATTAGATTAGATTAGAATGCTTATTATATTATACATGAGGAAGACGTCATCAGTGCATAATAGCCTAGCACATGAAGGAGCGATGCAAATCCAGAAGTAGAAACTACACATGAAATGATCCCATGCCATTTCCTCTGTTAAATTAGGTCTGCTGAGCTGCACAGGTGTGCGTCAGTCTCTCTTACTAAATAGTTTCACATGCAGTTCTCTGGTAGAGGTCGATCCTCTTTTTGATCAGCATCGTTTTGAAAGCATGTCATTCATGGTACAAGTCTTGTTTTGGGGCGGCCTTCATTTGCGATAATATAGGCCTAATAGCTGCTGCTGGTCCTTCTATCTGGAACCCTGTGCAGTGTGCAATAGAGTTCGCAACTCTCTTGCCTACACTGCCATTAGCTCTAAATTGAAAACTTGTTTCCTCCAGTCTGTTTACGGTGCTCAATGATTGTGTTCTGTTACCCGGTTTCAGGGTGAATCTGAAGGAGGAAATATTTCCAATAACAACAGTACCAAGCAGTGCTTAATCTTCACTCTTTGTTTAACTTGTCGCTTGCATAGTCATAACAGAAATCACGCACAAACATCTTGCTGGCGATCGCTTCATGGTGTCCATGGCAGTTAATAATAGTAATAACGACAATTTATATGGCGCCGTAACAGGCCATAGGCTACTGCTACAATGGCGCCTGAGTTTTAGCGGCGCTCGCTGACAAAGAAAACCATCGGTATATAGTCCAATAGGTCTATGCAAGGACCGGCAATTGGCAAGATTTTAATTCAAAAGTTCAATTACACCAATGCAATGAGTGAATGGATTTCTTACTGCTAACAGAAGTTTGAATGTGCCTTATCGAATTGACATTTTGTCTTCACAATAATTATTAAGAGTTTGAAAAATCTGGTGCTCCGATTGAATTTGGCACTGATGTGACCGTTACTGGAACAACTGGGAAAATTCGGGCGAAGAAGATCTTGCATGCTGCAATCGAACACATGCAAAGCGCGATAAGCTTAACGGTATGTGGACTGAAACTACTTGTCTGGACCGATTATTAATTATAGGCCTACACAATCTGCAGACAGCAGACACTAATGCTCCAAGAACCTAAAGCGAAGTGTATCGTTTGATAAGTTAATAACAGAATTGGCTTGGCCTACAGTATAGTCTGGGGTATTTTGTTCTTCCGTGTCAAACTCGATTATTACTCCACTGTAGATCTATTCCGTGCCAGCATGCTCGTAATATTCCATTTATAAACCATATCTCCATAGCTTCCAGAGCGTCTATAGGTCCTATCTGATGTTCTTGTGAACTTTGTCTGGCAACATCATGCTGCTAACTGCAACAGAAGTTCTTGCATTAACTAGCTGCATGGAATCAACTGCCACAAATGCTAACTGCACCTGCCACATTTGCTGTTAAAAGTTAGCAAATACATAATGCTCAGACACTTGTAGGTCAATTGTTGTCCTAAAAGTTAGTTATCAGACTAAAAAAACGGGATGTGGTCAATTGTGGTGGTTCAGCTTAGATGTCACAAGTTTTTTCTCTCCTGATAAGTCTTACTCAAGTTTGCCAAAGAGTTTCGTTTGTTTGACAGAGTATTCTTTTAGGAATTTGGTATGTTTGAGACTTATATGAATGTTTTCCAGTTGCTTTCAAGTTTGATAAAGACGTGTCTGAAAAAAGCCGAAGAGATGGAGTTGAGCAGCATCGCATTTCCAACTCTTGGATGTGGCGACCTCAAATATAATCAGCCTGATGTGTCTAGATGCTTTGCTGATGCAGCAAAAGGATCCAGGCTTCAGGTGAAAACAAAAATATTAATATTAAAATGTCTATCAACCACATTTTTGCTTTCTGATATGGTAGCCTAGTTCATTTAGTAGCGAACTTGATACCAATCCAGTGATTACGAGTTCTACTCTGCTGAGTGGACTCTGTATAATGACACTTGGAGTACTGTTAGCCATGATTTTCCTGTGATCCGCTGGTCACACCTTGCTCGAGTCTTTTCAGACTCGTCCAGTGCAGGTGTCACGAAATAGAGTAACCCCTCCCTAACAATCGTATCCCCCCAGATTAAGAGAAGTTGAGAAAGTCACTTCCGCTTATGTTTATTTTTGCAAATTAACTTCCATTTGCTTTGTTTGAACATTGACACTAACAGGTGTACTTAATTGTTTATTCGTAATAGATAATTTTGTTTGCTTTGCTTTTAGAATATTTAGAACATTTAGAACACTTAAGAAAATCTAGACATCTAAGTCACTAAATAAATTCGAGTTACCTTGCTTTGAACATTTCTTAGGACGATAAAAATAATTAGAGTCATTTTAAATTTTGATTACAGCATACATTTGTCAATAATATTATTATACGCATTTTCCAATAATTAATTGGGATAGAATGGTTCCCCTGGATACTCAATAACATTATACTCGGTATGTTCCATTCCCCGGATAAATTGATTAGTCCGGTTAGACTCTATAATACAGTAACGTTTTGATTGAATTTTCTGTGTTAACCAGATTTACATTGTCGCTTACACTCAGGACTTATACGAAAAATTCAAAAACGACTTCATAGCTCAAGAACCACCCGGTAACATTAATTCCAATCACGTAAAATTTGGACATTAATAAGTGTATAGCCTATACAAGCAGGGTCTTGGTACTTCGGAGGCGCTCGGTCAAAAGAAAAGCGTCTTGAAAGGCATTGTAGTCAGAGGTCAGACAGGATGAACAGCAACAGCCTATAGGGTGTCTCGATAGGTCGTGAACGATTTTGAATGCAGACAAATATATGTTATACACAATATTATGTGGAAAGTTTTATACTGGCGGATAGGTTATTCAAATGAAAATGTTAATATGAAAAAATTAGATCATTAGCTCATTTATTCAAATTTTAGCGCCAATATCCGTGACGTCATCAAATTCGTGTCAAATAAACGTCAAGTTAAGCCGCAAACAATATTGTACGACCATCATTGTTAATCCACACATAATTAATTAATACAAATTAGCATTTAGTATTTAATAATGTTCCTTTACTCTTTATTACAGCCTCAAGTCGATTAGTCATCGAGCAAATAGATTTTTCAGAGTTGTCAGAGGTAGGCCTATTGATGTCCATGCCTTACAAAGCCGACGTTTCAAGGTGTTCAGTGTCTGGGTTTCGGGTTCGGCATAAACAGTTGGATTAACAAAACCTCAAAATCATTCCAAATAAAACTTCAGTCACTTCGACTTATTACATCAATGAGATACAGGAGAAAGAGGTCAAACCCGCATTCCAGCGAAGTGCAGTAGCCTATGCGCTCAGTTCACAGCCACAAAAATGCTTCGTAATAACGGCGAAGGATTATTTCAACAGGACGGTGCACGACTGCACGTGCACACACATCAAAGGCCTCAGTCGAATGGTTGAAGAAGAATATCAATGGATAGCATACATCTCACCGAGGGACTGGTCGCCTAATTCGCCGGATTTGTCAAAAATGGAAAATGTTTGGAGTATTATGGCAGCAACTGTTTATGCCGATACTGAACCCCAAACGACCTTAAAACGTCGGCTTTGTAAGGCATGGACATCAATAGGCCTACCTCTGACAACTCTGAAAAATCTATTTGCTCGATGACTAATCGACTTGAGGCTGTAATAAAGAGTAAAGGAAACATTATTAAATACTAAATGCTAATTTGTATTGATTAATTATGTGTGGATTAACAATGATGGTCGTACAATATTGTTTGCGGCTTAACTTGACGTTTATTTGGCGCGAATTTGATGACGTCACGGATATTGGCGCTACAATTTTACTAAGTGAGTTAGTGATCTAATTGTTTTATATTAACATTTTCATTTGAATAACCTATCCGCCAGTATAAAACTTTCCACATTATATTGTGTATAACATGTATTTGTCTGTCTGCATTCAAAATCGTTCACGACCTATCGAGACACCCTATATTACATAGAAGTCGCATGAGGAGCACAGCTGAATTCAATTGACTCACATAGGCTAATTTTCGTAGTCAAACTGTTACAATAATAAAAACTACAACAACAATTATAGTAGTAGTAGTAGTAGTAGTAGTAGTAGTAGTAGTAGTAGTAGTAGTAGTAGTAGTAGTAGTAGTAGTAGTAGTAGTAGTAGTAGTAGCAGTAGCAGTAGCAGTAGCAGTAGCAGTAGCAGTAGTAGTAGCCTAGTAATAATAATCATCATCAATGTCATCATGCTCATAGTCATCATCACCATTTTCCTCGTCATTGTGATTATATTATTAGCCTACTGTTTTGGTAATTTTCATTATCATCATCATCATCATCATCATCATCATCATCATCATCATCATCATCGTATAAATAGCCTATGTATCGGTTTTCAGATATCGACCCTTCGAATTCATGTGAAACTTCTGTGCCAGTCGTGCAGGAATTGCCTCCTGTTGTTGTTGCGCCAAAGACCGAAGTGCCAACAGCGCCAGTCTTTGCCGAGCGTGTACTTAAGACTTTGTCGACTGATATCAGAAGTCGCATGGACCCACCTGAGATTGCTACAACGGTCGCAGCGGAAATGTCAATTGTTCATCCAGCGATCGCGAAATTGAACGACGAAGTGGCTGCAAACATCCAATCTCTTCAGTCGCCACATGTCCAAGTTGCGATAGGTTAGTAACTTTTTTCTTATTTACCAGTTAATCTACCTAACTGAAATGTAGACTTCAACGCTTTTGGTGCAATTCGGGTCTCATAAAAGTATGTTGCAGTATGTTGCTTGGCTTCTTTTAAGGAATTTTAGGCCTGCACAACCCCTCACAGCCATCCTCAATGGTAAATAATTTAATAATTATTATTCCCAATCGGATGACAAAGAACAATTCTAGCTCAAACGGAATGGTTAAAGGTCAGCAGCCTAAATGAGAGAGACTTTGAAATAAAAGATTGAAGAAGGGAGGGTGGGACGTGCGGACGGAATTCTTAAGGACGGAGCATGGGCGGAGTTTGATTTCCGTTCCTGGGAGCTGGATAAAAACTTCGACTTTGGTTGAGGCGGCATTTTCCAGGAATAAATTTTCGAGTCTGGGCCTTCTTGGGGGCGGGGGCTAACCCCGCGAAAAGATACCATTTTCATGGTAAAAAAACATGAATCTGGGCCTTCTTAGGGGAACTTAGCCCCCTATAGGCCCTGATAAACTCTGCCAATGGGACGGAGGGACGAAAGGAGGTCGGCGAAACAAGACACACATTGGATCAGGCATTTTGTAGCGCTTGAGGTGGAGGGCTTAATAGTCAGCTGAGGCTGAGGCTGACTGCACCTTGATGCCATTGGTGGGTATCCGAATTAACCGCAGGCTCTATTACCGCCAATGTCGACCAATGCTCCGATCGGAACAGGAGGAACTAAGTCTAAGTAAGTTCTATTACCCAGGTACCACGAACAAGCAACATATTTAGGCCTACAACTGAGCGTTCGTTCGACAAACTGCCGGCGACCTATAGTATAGACGGACACCTCAAATACATGTCTTCTGTAAGCATGTTATTCAAAATAAGAAACCTGGATCCTTTAGGTTTGCCATCTTCTAAAGTTCAAACAATGTTGTCCGAATGGGGTGTTAAAAAAACTTTAGTGGACGATGCGATGCGGCCGATGACGACTCATCGTTAGCGATAAACGCATGTTTTGGTTCGCATGCAGACAATAATAATTGGGCGACGAATTGCTACGATGACACTCAAATTCTTTCTTGGAATATTTACTAAGAATGTAGCCTATATCACTAGTTTTAAGTGTGAGATTCCGTTTAAAGTGATTTTTTCTGCTTTTGATTCCATTTCAATCGGATCTAGCCTAATTAACGCGTTCGATTAATGCGTTTAAAATTTTTAATCGCAATTTTTAACACTATTGATCGCATGCGTTAATCGCGATTAATCAACAACTCTAATTTTTATTTATTAGTCTTTCAACACTGTACTTGAAGTTGAAGACGCGCCCCACCCCATTATAGTCAGTTGCTCGCATCGATCACCGTTCGCTTCAGGTTTGAACAAGCTGTGCTTACAAATAAAGGTGCCGTGTAATGAATCATGTGGCTTAAAATTTGAACTTTGTTATTGCGTGTTCCGTTTTGTTCAGATGTATCCGATTCAACTATCACTTTAACCGGACCGAAAAACGCATTGGCTGTCTTGAAACAGATTGTCCTTAAAGCATTGACTGACGATGAGATTCTGCAAAGAAACCTTTCTTACATAAAGAAGCATAAGGGAGTGAAAGCATACCTGATCGCATTGAGTAGCATGCCTAAATGTGAGGTTCCAGAGTACTGGAACATTTCCAGTGGACAGGACGGGCTCCGTGTAACAAATAGTTCGGCGACCAAGCGTCTTCTACTTGCCAAAAGCTCTCCTGCTTACAACGCCGTTGAATTGCTGGTGAAGGATACGTGGGACCCAACTAGAGGAGGTGCACTTTCGAAAATCAACGTGACTAACATTTGGATAGTTGTGAATCAAGACCTCTTCAGAAAGTACCAGTTCAAACTAAAACTCTTTGCCTTGAGAGCAGCAGACAGGTCTTTTAAAGCAATAACGGATCTAGGACAGTCCGAAATAATTACCAAAACCGTTAAAGGTAGGCCTAATTGGAGTGAATAATATTAGGGCCTAGGCCTATTATGCATTGCTGTAAATTATTGCTTACATCGCACTTATCTAGGGCTATTTCTAGCATGTCCATTATAAATTTTAAACTATCTCTCAGGATGATTAGTTTAGAACACACCAAAAGAAGTAAAGAGGTGCACTATTTGAGCAATGACGTCGTTTTCACGGTTATTTGCAGGCACCGATTTTATTAGTGAGCAACTGGTTAGCGAAGTCAATGAAGCGTATCTTTGCCATGGAACCACATACGTGAATGAGATTGAGAAGACTGGTATCGACAGTCGATTTTGTGCGGACTTTGGGTACTACGGCAGAGGTGCATACTTTGCTGAGAACTCTACCAAGTCCGACCAGTATGCAAGTAAGACCGTGTTCAGGTTTTTATTATATTTTTACGAAGCATGTGTTGGTTGCCCCTGCAAGAAGTTCAGTTCGTTATTGCGTCAGTGACTCTCACTATGACATTGAATAGCGTATTATTCTCACTTGCACTCTTGCAGCAAATTTTTTCCGATTTCACTTGTTTGCTTCTCGCAAAATTAGCGCTAAGTAATCTTTGCAAATGACGGTCTTGACCGTAGGCTTACGAGGCGGGGGTCCAGAGGGCGAAAATGCCCCCAAAATTTCGGGCAAGTCTGGTTTTCTGAAGTTCAATCCTTGCCCCCCCGCCCCCACTGCTGAAATCTCCCGTACGCCTGTGGTCCTGATGGACCTGGCCCATAAGTCTTTTGGAATTTCATGATATTGTATAACACAATAGCCTAAACTTTCCCTCTGCACGTCCGATCCTTATAGTGCCAGTCTCATGTCTGGATTAGGGAGGATGGCGACGCAAATCATCTTTCTAGTGACACATACAAAAATTATACATGTAGTGTCGTCAATCTGAAGTGCCTGCATTTAAGTATGATTGATATCACCAATCACTGACGCACTTTATCCGATTTCTTAAGTAAAAAGAATGCATCGAATTCTTAAACGTAGATAATTTTTTCAAATTTCTTGAATTAATAGCCTAATATCAATGAGTTAAATTGGTTCTGTAGAGTTACCATCGAACCCAAAAGCAAAGCGATACATGTTCATCGCACGCGTGTTGCTCGGTGAACCGTTTCTGTGCAAGGGAACAGATCAGAAATTGAAGAGAGCGCCTTGCTGGCTCGGCTGCAAAGCTAGCTGTACATCTGATGATCATCCCATGTGTGATTCCGTTTTTGGAACAGCCAAAGACTTCCGTGAATTCATCGTTTACAGCCCGGAACAGAGCTATCCCGAGTTTCTCGTGGAGTATACGAATGACAATTAGAGTCATGGGAGGAGTTTATCAGGGGATAGGGAGGTTAAGACCCCCCCCTAAGAAGGCCCAGATTCAGCTTTTTCTACCATGAAAATGGTATGTTTTCCCGGGATTAGGCCTCTCCCCAAGAAGGCCCAGACTCGAAAATTTATTCCGGGAAAATGGCTGTTTTCACGAACGAAAAGTTTAATCGACTCGAATGACTTAAATGTCATCAAGTATTTTTTAATGAGATTTCAAAAAGGTCGTCAACTTTTTCGTATGCGGACGTTTCGTCAACGGACGATCCGTCACACGGAATAAATTGAATAAATCCAGCTTCCGTTTAGACACGCGTTCAATTACTCGTTCCAACATCTATTCGAGCAAGAACTAGGCTATGCTTCGCAGATCCAACTTCCATTTTGGAAAGAATTAGTTTCATAATGCCAGCTTCTATTTAGGCCTAAGCAAAAACTACGTTTTTCATCCAACTTCCGCTAAAAACTATATTTTTCACCACAAAACTTCTCTTTAAGCTATGAAATCTTTCCATCAATGGCCACTTCCATTTCAGGAAAACATATTTTCCTTAATTTCGCTTTCACGTTACAAGGATTCTTTTCTAGGGCTGTTGTTCGATTAAAAATTTTAATCGAAATTAATCGCGCGATTAATTTTTTTAATCGCAATTAACGCCAAATTAATCGCAATACATTTCTGTCAAATATATTAATCTTACTATTTTCTAAGGACCCATGAAGCATATAATTTTAATGACTGAATGCATTCTTTCTATTGCAAACATATTCAGTAACCTTTGGCTTAGGCCTATTTAATCTGCATTTAGTTTATTGAACGGTTTTGTATGACAGACAGAATTGAATTGAAACACTATTCAAATCAGTCAAAACCTCAAAATCCCGTTATTTTTTCATTTGAGCCACCTTTAATTAAAATGATATACTGTAGACCTAAATGAAAATTAGACAACCGTTTTCTGACTATCAAAATAACTAATTATTTATTCCGCCAATTGTATATGCAGACCAGTTTATTTATATTGGTCGGTTCAATGGATGCTCTTATTAATTAACAACAGTAGGCTAGGTCTACTAGAACTAATTATTTAGTCACAATTTTTCACAAGAGGTTACGGTTCTTGCCAAACATCGTCTCAGTTGTCCTTCTGTAAACATTTATCATTTGAAACCTGGATCCAATGGTCTTGCCATATCCTGGAGTTCAACCAACGTAGTCTGACAGGGTGAGGAAACAACTTTAGTGGACGATGCGATGCGGCCGATGTCGACGGCTCATCGTTAGCGTTTAACGCATGTTAGGCGATAATTGAGCAAAGAATTGCTACGATAAATTCTGTTTTGGAATATGTGCCAAAGAATTTATCACTAGTTTTAAGTATGAGCCTTGCGTTTAAAACGAGTTTTCTGCATCTGATTCCATTTTAATCAGATCTAATTAACGCGTGCGATTAATGCGTTAAAATTTTTAATCGCAAATTTTTTTAACGCGTTAATCGCACGCGTTAACGCGATTAAATCAACAGCCCTATTCTTTTCATCAATCTGCTTTTACTCAATCACCGCTGGACGAATCGTACGAAACGTCCGCGAACCAACTTTTTGTCCTAAAAATAGACTTATGTTTTTTATGGGATTTGAACCCGTTGACTAAAAAAAGGTCATCGAACAACTTTTTTGGCGGAAAAAATTTTTCGGCGCCGCTCGATCTGGAGTAATTAAGCATCCGCCCCAACCAAAGCCCAAGTTTTATTTTAGCCCGCCCCCGAACGAAAGCCAAACTCCGCCCATCATTATAATGAGAAGTAGGCCCAGTACGTGTCAAACGTAAAACATGAATTCTCGAAGTTAATAAACAAAAGTCAAAAGATTCTTACAGGCCTAGTGGACAACCTTTATTTAAGCTGACAAATATAACAGTGAGCTTTTGAAATAACCTGTAGGTTAGGCCTACAGTTGTGTGTAGGTCTACTGATCGCTCTGTTAACGAATGATTAATGTTTAATAAATAGAACCTGTTTGGAAGAAAGTTGATCAATATAAATTTGATTTCAACAACCGAGTTCATTCATTGAGAGTGGCATTCATTGAGCGAGGACTGTGTTGGCTGAAATTACTAATAGGCTACTGCAGGGCGTCATCGATGTCTGTAATTATCTTGGGCAGATGGTAGGGGAAGTGGGGCAAGTTGACAGGGTTAAGAGTTTTTTGGCCCCTTATCATCTTCGATGATGCCAACAAACTTGGGTTTTCTCCGCAATGTAGGCCTATATTATTGATTGATTACACCTACAAGGCCCTAGATCGCGGTGGTCATATCTCCTGTGCTTAAAACACACTGCAGTTGGATCCGTTTGCGGTCAGAACAGATTATGTAGCCTAAGCACTGAAAATCGTAATCGTAATCTTAAACTCGAAATTTCTAAAGCGCTACTAGAAAGTCAAGCGCGAGGCACCAGCTTATTCACGAGCGCTGCGTTGAGTCAAAAGGGCTGTCCGTAAGAGTAGTCCGAGGTGGTCCGGGTCGAGTTGAAAAGCTTTAGACCTATTCGCTACCCAGCGCCACCTTACGGTAACCGTCAAACATTGTAAAATTCACGAACATTAGGCCTACTATGATTATTAGGCCTATTATTATTATTATTAAACTGTCATTTATAACGCGCCCAAACTAAAAGAATCTTGCACGAAAGCGCGTAACAGAGTCTACTAATGACTACTATGATGAACAATAGGCCTAATAACTGTCAGTAACATCCGAGAACCTTTGTATATTTTTATATATTGTATAGTTACCATGTATAATATGTGCTTGCATATATTGTCTGCTTGGAGTGTGGCGGTCCTTGCTCTTCTGCTGGACGTACTGGAGCTGGGGCCGCCGCTCTCTGGACGGTCGATAGGCCTATAGGGCCTATAGGCTATGCAAGCGCAAGAATATTTCCGAGACATTCACAAAGCGGCGCCACACTACGGCAGAACGCAAATCAACTGTTGAACATCATTGAATAGACCCAGGCCTAGTATTTTTAGACCTAACAATGTCGTATAAAAACGAACTTTATGTTCTTACCAATCTCGTATATAGGACCTATACATACAACTGTCTCCTATAAAACTGCATAATTGCCAAAGTAATGTCAAAATTGCATAACTGTAGGCCTAAATGTTTTTGGTTGAGATGATCGGGATGGATTCTCATAATAAATCGTATTATCATCATCATCATCGAATATAAACAAGGACTATTGTGACGTCACTTCTATTATTAAACAGAGCTATCGGTATAATTATTATACTGACAGCTGATAATGATAGCGAACTTGAAAGTGGCCTCCAAACGGATTTCAACGAATTTCCAGTATTACTTTAAATAGACGTGGGATTCCATTGCGTCATTTTATTTTGGACATGCGCAGTCGTTAATCGGATTCGGAGAGCTTTCATTTTTAGTTGGTCGATAATTAGGGAATTGTTTTTATTTGAGTTTTTCGCTTTTTGAGGCGAGGATACGAATTTCAACGACTGGCAATGGCAGAAGCAGAATGCGACGACACAATCTGTCCAACTGGTAAGCATGTGTTTTGCGCAGGTTTAACAAATGGGTAAACGAATTATTATGTAAGTGTAAAGATTCATTGGTTCTAAATATTATGGTAAATTTATAACTTTTATTAAAAACTTTTTCTTTTATTTTGTTTAAGTTTTACTACAGTCTGTTTTATACCCTGTCTTTAAAGTTTGCTAATTGACTAGGTAGTATGTGTGGCTATCGTTGCGTTTTTGATAAAACAAACCTTTATGCAATGATTACCAGATTCGCAACCGGATGAACAGTTCTCTGGAAATGAGAGTTTTTCTGAAATTAAATACTGCACTTTGCAGTGAGTAGTTAGTATCCTGTACTAGTGTACTAGTGTAACTACGTTGATAGACCTTCAACTTCAAGTAACTAAGTTGATTGTCTCGAAGTAAGATTAATTAAGAATGGTAACCTGAATTGAAAGTATTTAAGAACTGTAACGTGAACTGAAATTTTTTAAGAACTGTAACTTGAACTGAAATTTTTTAAGAACTGTAACTTGAACTGAAATTATTTAAGAACTGTAACTTGAACTTGAACTGAAATTATTTGTGAACTGAAACTGAACTGAAACTGAAATTACTTCCAGCCGAACTGAACTGAAACTGAAATAGAAATTATTTTGTGAACTAAAATAACACTGGTGTAATTAATGCATACTAAAATTTGGGTAAACGTGCAGACTGGCTGCCCGTACTCCAAACAATATGGCTGCCAACGAATGCAATAAAATTAGAGCGCGACCATCGACGACATTGTTCATCAATTCAGCTTCAATTTCAGCAGAATGACTGTACTAACCCTAAAACTAACCCTAACCGACCCTCACGACGCCTAACCTGACCCCTAACCGACCCTCACATTGCGATGTCGTCTATAGATCGCGCTCTAATTTTATTGCATTCGTTAACGGACATATTGTTTGGAGTTTGGGCAGTCAGTCTGCACGTTTACCAAAATTTGGAATGTACGCTATAGTAAAAACTGGTACAGGCACAAGCTGATTTTTTCGTCGTCTGAGTAAACGTCGGAGTACTCTAGTCGCATCTCTAGTTTTTCTCGAAAAGCTGTTTAAAGTTGATTTGCAGCAGAAGCATAAATTTATTTAAATCTTTCCTCAGTTTCAATGGCTAGGAGATACGATAGTAGTCGATTTTAAGATTTTCGACGAAAACTACCTTTCGAATGTCCTTCCTTACTGTATTTACATATATTCACCGTACTGCAGTGCATTTATATGCTGTATGTCCAGAGAAACCTCATTGATCGGACGGTGGTGGGAAACAGTGAAGTTAACCATGTTTACTTGATTCTATTATATTTATATAGTGTCGTATATCCAGAAAATTAAAACTTCTTCCGGTAATCTCGAAGACACCTTGCCCGTCCATGTAAACAGTATGGCCGACCAAGAAATCGCTAAAATAGAGCATTCCATCCTTAGTTTCGACTTCTATATTTCCTCGTTTCTACTGCATATTTTTCCTCATTTATTTTAGTTACCTGACCGTTTTACTTAGATCTCGCGTTAATTACTTACTTACTTGGCGCATTGTTTCATGGGATGCGGCTGATAAGTCGCACGCAGCGTTCTAGTTTAGCTTAGTCGTTGCCAACCATATTGTTTTGTATATGGGCACTGGGCAGTGGGCATGTAGTCTTCGGGATTACCCTTCTTCCTTCAAAAGTTGGTATTATACATGAACATTTTAACACGGTGTTGCTTGAAATGATAATTATGTTATATGAATATTAAATTATGTTTTTAATTAGGCATCATTTTATTACGTTCAAACCAGTTGGATTTTGACTGAACTTTTCATTCAGTGGCAATGGTTATGGTATAGTTTCGATAATTCAGACTCTATGATCATACCTCAATCTGCAACTGTAATCCATTGACGAAGACTGACAACCATCAGTTGACATCTCTAGAATTTTCATAATAGGGCACTATATAGTTAGTCGTCCCTAGATTAGATTTAATTGTAATTGTAACAATAGTTTTGTGTTTCTCTTGTTTCCAGTTGAGTACAGCGACCTGAAGAAAGATCCACAGCACTATGTTGAAGTGCGTGCTGACATTAAAGGCTTGGAAAAGAAATTTTTACTTAGCAAATCAAATGCGGATATAAGCCTAAACATGACAGAAAGGTATTTGAAAGGTGCTGTATGTATGTATCAGGATATTTAACACAGTTTTACAGATGAAGGTATACTAAATGCTGGGAAAGCAATATTTTTCATGGGAAAGATTAAAAGATAGTACATTTTTCAGAAAAGTGCTGACAATCACAGTCGGTTTTAGCTCACCAGTTGAATCCACGGGAAATAAATATAAATTGTGTTTGTTTGTATGTGCACTCGTTATAGCGCCCCTTCAAGCTCTTTCTACTCAAATGTGCTCCCGAGCGCAGAGCGGACACTGCATTGAAGTTTCACGCCGAAGTGCTGAGCAATTGTGAGTAAAGGACTTGCCCAAGGTCCTTACGCGGCGAGGTGGATTCGAACCTCAAACCTTCCGGCTCCAGCGCAACGACACCACCACCACTACACCACAGTGCCCCACGTGTGAATAGATTAAGGAACTATGGTCTTGTGAGTCAGATGGATTAGTGTAAAAAATTGGCTCCATTTATCTGAAGTGTCCTTTTTGTCAGGTAATATAAGACAAGGTAAAGTAACAAAGAATAAGATGAGAAAGTTAGGCTGTCCCCTGAAGCCATCTTAAGAGGCAGCAAGGATATGCAGGCAACTTCAATTCTTTAGCAATTACATGTTAAGGCTGGTATTATAATTAGTCTTATGTTTCCATCTTGTCGTTTCACTTATATTTTTCAGTCATTGCATTTATTCGCCAACCATGGTGCAGCTGGAGCAGAAATTTTGAGGTGCAGTTTTCTCTGTGGCAAGGATTTGAACACTTGGTAACCACTACATTAGCTCACACCCTGCACTGCTTGTTTATTACTTGCTTCAGTCATCTACCAAGCAAAGGATGTATGCCATAATTCAAAGACCGGCAAAGCTGAAGTGGAGTGTACACTGTACAGTTTAGTTTTTAGTTTATGGTACAGTTCATTGTATGTATATGTTACAGACTATTGACTTACCTTCTTATTTTCATCCATAGGCTCTTAAGATCCATTAATGGTAATCGCATGTCTTTCTTCACTCGCTTCAGTTCTCTGCCACCAGATTATTGGCTTTCCACACATTTACACTATATTTTTAACGTATAAGTTGCAAATGAGAAATGCAGTGTTTTATTTCACTTTGACCTCTGCATAATTCTGCTCTTGGTAGCAAGTTGATATTGTGTGATTTTGAGGTCGAGTTGTAAAGCCGAATTAAATTTCTTACCTTACACATGTTTATTTGTTCATTTTCCAGTATAAATATTTATCATGTATTTCTTGATGGTGATAATTAAGAGACTTAGGGTGTTTGGTCACTTCACACATTGTTATGACCGATAGAATAATGTAAGGGCACGCACAACAGAGAAGAAGAGACCAGTTGGTCAGATAAGCCATTCATGTTGTTTTTGTTTGTGATGGTTTTTACAGGTCATTTCGACTTTCTGTGAATCTAAACGCCATTAAGGGAAAAGGCCGAAACACGAAATATCTATACGAAGTGAAACGACTGCCTGCTGAAATTGACCCTAAGAAGAGTCGCTATGAAGTATAATGACATTTATTAATAAGTGCAATTTCTACCGTTTTTTGCTATAGTTTTTACATTAAAATGTGACTGGAAGTAGAGTATTCTTTAAGAAATTAAATTGTTTCCATGTTGGAGTTTAGCTACTTGTATTCTTTGTCACTGATATGAAGTTGAATATCCAGTGCCGGATAAGTATTTTTAGTTTTAAATCTTTAATTTTCACTACTGTATTGTTGCATATTGTAAATGAGTATGTTTCTGAATAGTTCCATGGCACCTTTGAGAATCTGTCAAGGACACTGATTATTTGCCATTTTGTGCATTATGATAACGGCTGTGTATAAGTCATTGTGTTAAATTTTATGAAATTTAGATTGTTACTAGAAAGGTGTTAAAGTAATTTGTATGTTATATATTCATTTGTTCAGGTGAAGTCTGGCAAAGTCATAGTATATTTATACAAAGCAGTTCCTGGACCTTGGGCGAGACAGCTGGCGAGTGTCGGACTTGAACATGAGCAGGACGCATCTTAGGTATCACCACTGTTCAATGTAGTTCGGAATGTTGTGTTATTGTAAACATTAGTATGTTAAAGTATAGCAAGAAGAAATAATCAGAGTTCTTCTTACTACTAGAAGGAGATATAAATACTTAAGGTTGGATCAAAATAGATGGTTCTGTCTTTTGTAGATAAATTATTGTTTGTACACCGATTATGTGGTTAACAATTAGTCTATTAAAAGATCTTTTTACTTACTTACATAGGAAAAATAAGGTAAATTGGGACAATGTAGGTTCAGGAAACCAGGCAAGTTCTGGAGGAAATACTCGGATGATACTGATCCATTCTGTTACACTCCTATCAACATTAGTCTCCATCAGCAATGTCATGTGTTGAGCGATATTTCAACCAAGTGCATAGACAATCCAACAACTGTGCAGATTCCTGATTGGCCACTAGCTTGACTACAAATTCTCAAATTTATTTGCAGCATGAATCAACAAGTCTTTCAATTTACAATACTTTTCAGCTTTATGTTTGCCTGGTTTTACAACAGCTGAGCTTTGTTGTTGGTGGTGTAATTGCTAGTTGATATTGTATCGCATAAGTTCTAAGAGGCAGAGTGAAAGAAAAACACACACAGAGTGTGTGTGTTTTTCTTAATACCTTATATATCGTGACTGACTATATTTTGTTTTCTTTTAGTTCCATAAAAAGAAACTGCTCTTAAGAATAAAACATGATTTCAACAGAGGTTTGTGAAAGTGGCCTCCTCTTCCTGCAATTCCCAGGTGTCTTTGAAGACTTATAAGTCTAAAGAGAAGTTTGTGTTTGAATGTCATTTTCCCGTGAAACCAGAGCCTTTGTGACACTTATGAAGATGTAGCAAAATGTTGCCATAAATGAGTTATTGATTTTTTTATAAGCAGTCGAGCATGAGTTTTGTTTTAAAATGTATTTTTTGCAGGTTTGTACAATACTCACAAACATATTTTCTGTTTAAAATTGCTTACCCACCAAGACCCGATTTTCAGTTTTCTCGCCTGTAGGATTTCAACAGTGACTTCTCAAAGAAATTGTGGTTTTTGTTTTTATAAGTTGAAGTGTCCATAAATTGATGTCTTGTGCATTACACTCGCAGTTATTGGATTAAGTGAGATTGACTTTATTGGAACAAATGTTCTGTTTTGAAAGAAATTGTTAATATCTAGTCTGTTAATGTCTTACTCATGAATCTATTTCTGTATAGTTTAGGAAAAGTTTTTGTGGTGCTTCATTCTAATGGTTAAAAGTGTGGACAGACATACTGTACGTATAAAAATTATCATTGTTTTTAAACTGGTTGCCGGTTATAGATTTTTGCTGAATGGCAAATAACTGGGACTGATAAAAATTTTTAATCGATTAATCTCCAAAAATTTAATCATGTTTAATTGATTAAATTCAATTAATTTGGTATGTGTTAAATAAAGCATGAAAACTGTTGAAAATGTAGTTAGTACTTTCTTTATATGAGAAGCGTCAAGTTTTTAGCAATGAAAACAATTTATTCTGTCAACATCCTTAATTTTTCCATCAGCATTTACTTGAAATGATCACTTAATCTTCCACCCAAAAGTTTCACACTTTCATTGTTCACCATCTGGTTTACTTTGAAAAAGGGAACTTGATGTCATGATATAATTTTTTGAAAATAATCAAAAATTAATCGAATAGCCCAAAAAATAATCAATTAAAATTTATAACAATAAATTGGTTAATTAATCGCTAAAATATGTCTGAGACACCTTTTCATATGATTTTGTCTCTCCAGCAAGAGAATGTGTGCATCAATGAGCTGAATAAAGATTGAAAGACGTTTGATGCAGAGAATCGGAGTATAAACATGTGTTCCGGTTGCCAGTCATTTGGCAGAAATCGGTGCAGATAAATGATCTCTATTCTATTTTCGGTTGTATTTCGAGACCAGTGCAGTTATCCATTGTTAGTATAAGGTTTTAAGTCTTCATTTATAATGTGTATTGCATGCAGTCTTCAGATCTTCGTTTGTTTCTCTTCTATTTTGCTCTTTTATGTAGTGCATGTGGTGGAATTTGGTCAGTTTGATTTCTTTCCACATGGTCATACTTTCTGAGTTTTGTTTAGTGACTTCATGCAGCATATCATATTCTGCTTATGCTGTATATCTAAAGGCAGTCATATCTTATCATTTATACACTAAACTCATGATAGCAACTGCTCTGAGATTCTGGATAACTATACCCGGTAATTGATATTGCACCTTTAGGTGATTATTTTGCTTGTATTCATTAGTTAAGGCTTGACTTGCCATTTTCCGTGTGTATTCATTTAAAAAAATGTTAATTGTCTTGTAGCAATGTTGTTGCCATTTCAGTTAATGATACTGCAATCTGCTGTGAAACCTTATCATGTTTTGGTTTTTTTTGCCTGTTATTTAGTTGAATGCTGTTTGGGGGTGTTGTACCCTCCCCCATGAAAAGTTTGGTTTGCATACACTTGCAATAGTAAATGTTTAGAAACAGCAAACAAGGTGCATCATCATCATCATTGGCATGCCCCTATGGAGCGTAGCCGTTTCCACCATGTGGAAAACTCTTCAGCAGAATGTTCCCTCGGTAACTTGCTAGGTAAACGCAAGGTAGTCAGATGACCGGATCATCCTTCAATAACTAGGAGCCGCACAGCGGCGTTCTGACTCGCCGTGCCTCTTCCACCCTCCAGACCGTTACCCCCCATAGGGGGCCTCCGCTCCTTTGGCCGTCCAGGTCTTCACCCATAACCCAGGGCATGGGCCCTCGTTATACCCCGAGTGACTGGGTCTCCGGCAGGATTTCGTTATCGACAAGCGATATCCACCCCCCGCGACGTGGACGCACCTGCCGGGAGTTTAAACAAGGTGCAGCCTACATGCATCACAAGCATCTGATATCCTGTACTAAAATACACACTTAGGCCTATATGCAGATTTTGCTGTGGTTGTTTGAAGTAATCCGTCAAAACTGGCTTCTAGCCGGCAACACTGAATGTGCTTCCAAGCCAGCATGCATAATAAGGGGTGTTGACTGGATTGACCATTGACCCAAGAGTTCTTGGTTGTTAGCTTTCTAACTACACTGCAAGCTTCACCCGTGTGCTGACTTCAATGTTAAGAATGTCTACTTTGAAATAATTTTGGTGTTGCTAGCCACGTACGTTAGTAAAATTATGCCTATGTTAATATTTGCCCTCAGGATTTGAATGTTGTGACGGAAGCAGAACTGAAATAGCAGATGACTTGTTAGAATTTTCTCTGAAGAGCAGTATAGTTAAATATGATTAAAAACAGTGCTTGTTTCTGACCGGAATGCAACGGAGCGGTGTTCTAGCACCTTTCTTTTGCAGTTCTTATGTTTTACAAGTAATTCTATTGTCAGAAATTTACGTTATTAAACGAATCTTTCATAAATTGTAAAATAACAGTTGCCACCATGTTACACCTCTTTACTTAAAAACTAAGGTGACTTTACCTAAATTTTACATCGTCATGATCGTCTTGATTCAGTATGAGTTCCGGCGTAGAAAAGCACTGATCGCAAATAATAGGTAAATAGATAATAAATAGGTAAGTTGATTTTTTTTATCCTTTTGTTTTGTTGTTATGAATTCTCAGACTCTTTACTGAGAGAACCTGAGTTTTCGATTTCTTTGCTTTTTTAGTTAAATGTAATGCAAGAAAATAGATCTGTTTCTTTTCTGTTAAGTTGTGTAAATTTGTGCAAATTTTGGAATATTTCATTACAATAGACTGAAAGAATTTGTGTTGTCAGTGTTGATTTTTTTAATTTGATGACTTCAAATGACAGTTCAAATCTGACATTAATTTTGAAGCACTTGTCTTAATCAAGCTTGTTCTAACAGCTGTGATTTTTGGTTCTACATACGTAGTCTTGCTATTACTTTGATCTCATTAAGTCACCCACACAGTTCCATCTTCAGTGCCAGTATTCTCTACACAGGAAATTTGAGCTAGGTCCTTCTTCTTTGAAGCTTAGTTGCAATTACGGGATTATAGACTATTATAGAGCATCACTTGAGCAAAAACTCGTCGGAGGCACACCCAGCCTGACAATAATGATTATATTATTGCATCGTTTAAACTTCGTCAAATCCAATCACAAAAGTCATGTAGGCCTAATTTCATACACCGTCATTCGTCAGATGCCGCCAGAGCGGCTAGACAACCCACAAAAACTGCGCTTCTCGTTAATATGTAGCTGCTGACTACAGTTGCCTGTTATTTCAATGGTAGGCCTAGGCCTACCTCTATCTTGGCAAACGGTAGAGATTTTAGAGTTGCGATTTTTAAAGCGCAAAAAAGAAAATGACTTTCAAGCATAGGATTAGGCGGCGAGAGGCAATCCAATACATGTGGTCTGCGCACATAAGCTTAGGCCTATATTAGCCTATGCATGCGCGCACTCACATTTGCATACATATGCATGCATAAATGCATGAGGCCAACACTCGCGTAGGCCTATAGGCCTACATATACAAAATTACACATGCATAGACTAGCCTACATAAGTAACGTATATAATCACGTATATAATCTACATGTAGCCTAAGCATAGACTATAAACATTAAACATATAGGCCTATACATGCTTGCCTGCACACGTGACGCGCAGATAGATAAGGTTTCCTGTCTTCCTCGACGTGATTCGCCTTCGAAATAAATTCTTGTCCAACTCCTTTTAGCTGGTTAGTCATCAATCGCATTTGTATCGATCTGTAGCCTATATAATCGATATTCAGTTATCGATTAAATGCGTTCTTCCCTGTTTTCTGGGAATTGATAATCCGAGTGAAGCGGCTCACGAGATGAGAAGCGGCACGCTGCTGGAAAGCCATCTTTCGCAACGCATGGCTTGCTCCGCATCTTACGCATGTGACATCCCTCGTCATGCTTCAGCGCTTGTGGTCAGCCACTGTGTAATTGCCAGATGCGTCTCACCGCTCTCTGCAGTGGTCAGTCACGCGCTGCCGAACGCGACTCGGACGACCGGCCATCGGACTGGATTATTATCTTTACGGATTATTATCTGAACTAGCTATAGTATCATTCTGTGGCGGATTATCGGAATTGTCTATTGCGGATCATCGTATAATTATTTCGTGGTTTATCGGACAGAAAGTATCTGGACGAATGCGTTTCTGGAAGCAACGTGGGAGTGATGTGTAGTACATTATAGGGATCAACAGAGGTCGATGATGATAGTCTACAATCTATGGTACACAGTCATAGGCGTAGGGGACATTTCAGCGTTGGGGGGGGGGGGGGCAAAAAGAGACTTTTGCCCGAAATTTTTTTTTCGTCCGGCCGAAATCTTAAGAAAAATTTCCGTTACGTTTCCCGAAAATTCTGATGACCTTTTTCTAGTCATCCGGCCGAAATCTTCTTAAATTTCCCGTTACTTTTTGCCCGAAAGGTTTTTTGTTCGGGCAAGTCTGATTTTTCGGGCAAGAAGACCCGGAAAAATTAAAAAAGTAAACATTTTTAAAAACTTTTTTATTTTTCCGGGTCTGCTTGCCCGAAAAATCAGACTTGCCCGAAATTGGGGGGGGGCATTTGCCCCCCTGGACCCCCGCCTCCTACGCCTTTGTACACAGTCATTAGAGGACTCGGCTTGTAACATGAAGTGCGAAAGACTACTCAGAGGCACTCCCAGCCAACGTTCCCTCTAAGCTGCGCCTACTCAGATCTATAGGCCTACTATAGGCTAGTGAGAAAAGGCTTCTGCTTCCAGGCTGTGCCTGCATGGAATCTCGTTTTGGAGACCACAATGCGCCTCATACCTTTCTTTATTTCGCGTGCATGGGATGTTCAAATCGTCCATGTTTGTTCTGAACCGTCTTATAAATAGGCTATAAGCCTATAGGCTATGTATCCTGGACACCGAAACACAATATATAAAATAATATAGTGTGGATATACAAGGCGAAGCACGTGACGCTACATCATTTGTATAGCGCCTATCATAAAAACTTCTCAATAGGATACCGGGTGTTTGTTTGGCTGTGCTGCATGCGTGCGAGAATTGATGGTCTGCGTGTAAGTAATTACTTTGGTTGACGGTCGAAAGTTGTTGACAAATGAAAGGCAAACGAGATGGGACATCGGATGCAAAGACGGACGACTTACGACCGACGAGGGAGCTCGAGGGAAGACTGAAGGCAAGGGAAGGGATGAAGGGGGATAGGGAGGGACGGAAGAGAAAGGGAAATTAATAGGAGGGCAATGGGAGGATAGGGAAAAGGAACGGATGGCGAAGGGTGAAGATGGAGGAGGTGAGAAGAAAGGATGAGATAGAAGAAGGTAGAGAAGGAGAGGAAGAAGGACAGAGGGTGAAGAGAGAGTGAGTGAGGAATGAGAGAGAAGAAGCGGAAAAGAATAGGACGAAAGTAAGATAGTATAGGGAAAAGGACAGATTGAGCATGCAATGCAGGATGGAAACGAAAAGAGAGGAGATGATAGAAAATAAGGGAATGAGGGATAAATGGAGGTGACAGTATTCAGGAAGAAGAGGAGATTTTAAGGCATAAAAGTGTAGGAAGGGAATGAGAAAGGGCGAACACTCGACATTGGAAAGAGCGTGACTGCATGCAAAGAAAGCTATAAAGAAGAAAGTTAGAGGAGATGAGATGAAAGATGGGATAATCAAAGTATAGTGAGACGGATAAGGGCGAAAGGACCAAAAAAGACAGTGAGTGGAAAAACACGGAATGGAACAGTCGTGAAAAGAAATGAATGGCTAGATGGGAGAAGGGTGCACATGTGAGGGAAGAAATGAGAGACAGGGAGGGAGGCAAATATAGAATTCCCGATCTTTGAATCCTCATCGTTACCGGCCATGAGTTATTATATATATAGTCCAATTAAGTCCATCCATCTTTCTCATCTCTTCGTTGGTCTTTCCGTCCGTCCGTCCGTCCGTCCGTCTACCTGTCCGTCCATTTGTTAGCGTATCTCTTCGCCTTCCAATCCTTCCAGTCCATGCGTCTGTCTATAATGCCCCTTGAATGTATGCGACGCCCAGGGCAAGACGGTAATGAAGACGGTAATGAAGTTAGGGCGAGTCCATTGTCGGTAAAAGCATTGCTAATACGATTTGTCTGTTTTATAATGGACAGCATCGTTAGACCTGGCTTTTGACGCCGACTGCCGTATACACAAACCGACCGCCCCCCCCCCCCCCCCAGCACCCTACTCCCCACCCGACCGCCTTTCCTACAATATCGCTAAGGAAGTTCCTTAGCGCCCGTCTATTTGGAGTCCGTGGAGATGCATATGGCGATAAATCTGAAGATACTTCGTGTTATCCAATTTGTGTTGATTCAGGAAACGTAATGGATTGCGGAAGTGTATAATGCATGCATGGACGGTCGAGTCTATACTCTATATCCGTCACCTTGACGGATTACTTAAGTAAATATGGCAGACATATTGATTTGTGGAGCTGGACTAAAAAAGGCGCTACACAATAATATTCAGCTACATAAGTTGATTGTCACTTGGTGCGTTGGGTATAATAGCTTAACTATTTGTTTATTTGCTAGGTTGAATAACTTGCCAGATTCGTAAGTCGTCAGTAAACTTGGTCATGCACGGAAAAGTCTGGAGTGCAGTGGAGTAAAAAGTCTCTTGTCTTGCGATTCAAGGCATGTTAGGCAGTTTAGGCTTATGGAAATCGAGTTGTTGTGGTGGAAAATTTCAAATGAAAGGAGCACAACAACTATATATAAAAGCGCGTCTATATAGTGCATGTGATGACTGTGCGACGTGTGCGTCAAGATAAAATATATTATACATTCTGATTCTATGTATAGTATGATTTACCTCAAAAAATGACTGAAAGTTTAGAGAGGTGTGCTGGTGCTGTCCGTGCTGAAGGACTTACACAGGCCAACAGAAAGCTAAAGTATAGCTGATGGAGTATAATGACTGTGGGACTGAGGAACTTATTTGTGAACGAACACAAAATACGTAGGCCTACACCCAGGGGCAGATCCAGGGGGCAATCCGGCCATGGCCCTCCAGTTTTAAACTGCCATGGGACGTGACCCCCCATTCGGTCTGAAATTAGCAATACGAATACGGGTGTCATGGCATATTGTACCCCCACCGTTCAGAAAGTTGCATGGAACGTGGCCCCCCCCCCCCCCATTCGGTTTTCGACTGGATGAAAAAGGTCATCAACTTTTTTGGCGGATGAAAAGTACTTTTTTCCTCAGCCAAAGACCGATGACTAAAAAGAAAAGGTCATCAACTTTTTTGGCGACCAACGACGAAATTTTTTTCCCTGTCCCAAGATCTAAGATTTTGACCCCCCCCCTTTGGAACAGTTCTGGATCCGCCACTGCCTACACCTGAGTTGGGGAGTTTTCGATACGTTGCATCCTATAGGCCCATTGAGCTCAACAACCTAATTGGCTCAATCTAGACGAGAGAAGACAAGAGAATAGGCTTGACTTATTGATTTGTTTGATTGTTTGGTTGATGGACTAATTGATTTTTTCATTCATTTTTTGATTGACTGTTTGATTGATTGTTTGATTGAATAATTGATTGTTTGATTGAATAATTGATTGTTTGATTGATTGATAGTTTGACTGATTGTCTGATTGATTGATTGTCTGATTGATTGTTTGAATGACTGATTTTACAATTGTTTGATTGATTGTTAGATTGATTGTTTTATTTATTGTTTGAAATAAATTGTTTAATTGATTGCTCGGTCTGTCGGTTATACCAGCTAATTGTTTTCTACGCGTTCTGACATCATTGCTGTGGTCTTGCCAAAAATATATTATAATAGGCCTGTGAGGTATGGGTTGCATAAGATACATGTATGGTGCAATGTTGCATGAGGTCTGGCATAAGCACGGAAAAGTATGGTGTCTATAATTATCGTGACATGACAAGTGAAGCAAGGCAGATCACGGCAATACTATATATAGATATATACGCCGGTTTATTGAACAACGAATAAGCCAGTCAAAATTATTATTACTATTATTTAATGTTTGCTGCGAGTAATTATGCATGCATGCACGCATGCATGCATGCGCGGGGTGCAAGGTGCGCTGATTGCCTCGTGTAGCCTATACATTGACGCCGGGCACCTGTTGGATTACGTCGGCCATAACGCACCTTGCGTGGGCGAATAGGCTACACCTGCAAGTGCATGCACTTTATATATAATATTTATATATATATATATATATTTAAATTCACTGATTAGGTTTCTAGAGGTGGTGCTACATAAATGTAGAATCACAATAATAAATTTAATTAGAATAATGGTGATAATAATAATTATTATCATTGCTTCATACACACACTCATTAATAAAACGAATTACTAAATGAATAGACGAGTGAATGATCGAATGAATGGAAGAACAAATGAATGATTGAGCGAATGAATGGAAGAACGAATGAATGATTGAGCGAACAAATTGATGAATGAATGTGAACCTTTTAACAGCGTATTCAACTCGGTAGCCTATCACTCAGATTCAACCCTTGGAAATTTCTCATAATTAAACATGGCATAGTAATAGTATAACTTATATATAGCTTCATTTTTTCATTGTTCAACTGCACAAGAACCAACGACACACTTAGCCTAACAAGCGACAAAAAGTCTGCAATCCGATAGCAGAGAAGAATTGTCGGCTTTGTGGGAGAATTGAGCTGCGAAATCTGAGCATCCCGGTCCTCAGCCTCCCGAAGAAGCATCCCGTTGTTCCGGCGAAGGAGACAGACGTCACTCCCGCCTGCGGCAGCAACCGAGACAAGCTGATGCGGATCAACACTGGAATGATGCCATAACGAAGCGACCAATAGCAAACGTGCGTCGGTGTCGCGTGGGCGGTGCCAGGAAATGATTGGCAGCTGTTGGCTGAGAGCGATCCGGTGCTTGTTAGGATAACGACTCCCATCCTGGTTGTTGACAAACCCATGCACTGCCTTAGTATCGCTAGGACACAGCTCCTCGATGCTAAGACCAGAAGGGAGCGAGTATACACTCAACCACCGCTGTGTGTGTGCTTGATGTTTCTACAGCAGGTGTTCGGTGACATCAAACGGGATTGAAGACATTTCTAGGATATTATTTTTATTATTATAATCAGTTCATCGTTCATCAGAGTTGAACGAGACTCAGATAAGACAAAGGAACGAATTCCAGCCAAAAAGAACGTCGCAAAAAGAAGGATTTGGCGATACACCGATTTCCTCTGTTATGAACTTTTTTAATGCGGACAACGTATTTTGCTATCATCTAGCCAAGGTTAAACAATCGACACAGGAAGAGAAGGTTAGGCCTAGGCCTATATCTCTTTTTCTCGGAGACAGAGTACGTGTTCAACAACGTTTTTTCCTAGAGTCCACTTGAAATAGAATTATTTTCTCGTAATTAATCAAGAACGCTTTCAAACGTCGACAAACTAGTTCTTACCAATTAGGCTATTCTTAGTATATAGGCTACTTATAGATAGTTCTCTGAGTCGCTGATGTGCATATTCAACTCGTGCGCTATTCAACTCGGTGAATATCGGCGAATTTCATCTTACTCGTGGGCGCTATATAGATGAACGATGAAAGTTCCTGCATGCAGTGTGGAGTAAAAAGCCGTTGATGAATTTCTGAAGCATTCTTGAACTCGAATATTTCGGAAACGACCTTGAGAAATTCCGAGATTTGTCTGCATATTTACTTATCGTTGGCGGTATAAAATCTCAAAGCTGGCAAGATGATGGCCGCACAGAGTAAGCTGCTCTTCCAGCTCAACAAGTACTACAACGAACGCGTCCACACGAGGAAGGCTGGCATCGCCAAGACGATCCGTGAGATCTGCAAGATCGTCCAGGACGTCCTGAAGGAGGTCGAGGTCCAAGAACCTCGCTTCATCAGTTCTCTGACGGAGATCAACGGTCACTTCGAAGGACTGAACGTCATCTCTCCGACGGACTTCGAGGTCATACTCTACCTCAACCAGATGGGCGTCTTCAACTTCGTCGACGACGGAGCCATACCCGGATGTGCTGTCCTCAAGCTGAGCGACGGACGTAAGCGATCGATGTCTTTGTGGGTGGAGTTCATCACCGCTTCCGGTTACCTCTCGGCACGAAAGATCCGCTCGAGGTTCCAGACGCTGATGGCGCAGGCGGTCGACAAGTGCAGCTACCGTGAGTCCGTCAAGATGATGTCGGACACGTCGGAGGTCAAGCTGCGCATTCGTGAGCGATACGTCGTCCAGATCACTCCGGCGTTCAAGTGTGCCGGCATCTGGCCGAGGAGTGCCGCCCACTGGCCGATTCCGCACATTCCGTGGCCGAATCCGAACCTCGTGGCCGAAGTGAAGACGGAGGGGTTCGATCTGCTGTCGCGCGAGAGCATCTACATGAAGGACAAGCAGTCGGCTGCGGAGGGTGATGCGTGGGTCATCTCGTTCCAGCAGGCGGAGATGATGCTGCTGCTCGGCGGATGCAGACGCAAGTGTCTCAGCATCCTGAAGACGCTGAGGGATAAGCATCTCGATCTTCCTGGGAAGCCGATCGAGAGCTACCACCTGAAGACGCTGCTGCTGTACGAGTGCGAGAAACATCCGCGAGAGATGGAGTGGGATGAGACGTGTCTCGGAGATCGTATCAACGGAATCCTTCTCCAACTCATCTCTTGTCTCCAGAACAGAAGATGTCCGCACTACTTTCTGCCAAACCTCGACCTCTTCCGCGGTAAATCGGCCTCTTCGATGGACAACGCTGCTAAGCAGGCCTGGCGTATACTGCGGGAACTACTCACCAATTCACGCAGTCTCGAAAAGCTATGATTACAAAATACTATCATCACAAAAAACTATGATCATGAACACGCCATGATCGCGTAAAAAACTGTTTGTCACATGAAAGTTATGAAGCACGGGAAACTTTGATCATGAAGCTATTTGCATATACTTGGAAAAGCAATGGTAACAAATAACCATGATCACCAACGTCATGAAGCAAGGCCGTAGCCAGGATTTTATTTCAGGGGGTGTTTTCAGTGGCGGCCAAATCTAAAAAATTTGTGATGACCTTTTTTTTAGACATCCGGTCGAAATCTGTGAAATATTTTCGCCGTCAAATTTCTTTTACTTCATTTCGGGGGGTGTTTTCATCAGTTTTTCATGATTTTTTGCATCACGAACTAGAAAATGCAATAGATTATTTCTGCATTTTCCATTTCGGGGGGTGTTCAAACACCCAAAACACCCCCCTAAATACGGCCTTGTCATGAAGTATTACGATTGTTAAAAGTCATATACGCTTTAATCATGAAACACTGATTTCTAAAGCACTGATCACAAGAACTAATGATCATGCATGGAAAGGCTCGCATACAAAAATGCGCTTAAGAACAGTTTCGCTGCGGCATACAGGTATTGGATACAGTGTACATGTGCACTGTAGACCATGCATATTATGTCAAGGTGTTCTTCAAAAACATGCAGAGGGAGATTATTAGGCCTATTCATAGGCTTGTGCACATGTAGGCCTGGTATACAAACTTCGCATGAGAAAAATTGCCCTGAAGGTTGCTGCATGGATTTCTTAACCCTTTAATGCCGGAGGGTATAGGATTTCTCATACATTTTACTACACTCTCGACTCGGCATCAAAGGGTTAATGTCGTTTCTTTTCATCACAGAGATTTGCTTCACTCTCAACCGGGCTAACGCTATATTATAATGAAGACTGCATGGTTTTCGAATGTCAAAATTATTAGGTAGGCTATATATATATATATATAGGCCTAATGATCACATTATGTTGCTTATATGGCTGCTTGTCTTATCATGTCCTACAACTCACCTTTTCTATAGTATATCATAATCATCATCATCATCATCTGGACCGTCCTCATTACCGCGGATCGGAGACCAGAGCCAACGACGTCATCCCTCTCAGCAGTCCCTCGCTTTCCTTACACAATCCGCCATCGACATATCCATGACATAATTTATGAAGTCCGGTAGATTGTCTGCTCTGATCATGTGTCCAAAGTAGTTCAATGTCCTTCTCTTCAACACCTCCATTGTCCTCCAACAACAGACGTTGTTCCGACTTCAGCTCATCAAGTATAGACTCGTTTGTTCTGTTACTGCTTCCATGCATGCAGCTGACTCTCAGTATCTCCTATATATACACATGTATATATAGTATATAAAAGTATTATTGTTAATAATAATGATAATAATATTTATAATAATATTTATAATATTTATAATAATATTTATAATATTTAAAATAATAATAATAATAATAATAATAATAATAATAATAATAATAATAATAATAATAATAATAATAATAATGCTCTCTACGCTTGAACACTTTTCTGTTATTAGTCCGGTTTCAAGCTTGTTTTGTTTTTCAATAAATGATTGTGTTATAATAATAATAATAATAATAATAATAATAATAATAATAATAATAATAATAATAATAATGTTCACTGTTCAGCAAGCACAGCCAGTTGGCGTTGCACAGTTTGTAACAGAAATAAATGATGGTTATAATAATAATAATAATAATAATAATAATAATAATAATAATAATAATAATAATAATAATAAAAATATGAAAAATAATAATAATAATTGGTCACTTTCAAAGGTACTTTTTCCTCACACCTGAAGACGAGGCCTGACCCACCAGACGTTTACAAATAATAATAATGATAATGATAATGATAATGATAATAATATCACGTAAACTATCAAATCTACAGGCTGCATGACTACGTTGTCAATACTGTGAGTGATGCTGATCGTGTTATAGATTGCTTTAGATTAGTCGGAACTTGTGCAATGTTTCTTCTAGTCATGAGATGTTTGTGATGAAATATTTTGTGCTGTTTGTCTCCATTTGACTTTTCTTACATTTGGGTAAATAATATTTCTGACCAAATCAACGATAATGAATTATTATTACAGTTCAAATGAGTCCATGGATTCAGTATTTGAAAGCTAACGATTTTTAGAGGATAAGAGTGAGGATAGAGGGGGAACTATCGGAACCGGGAAAAATAAGAAGGGGAGTACACTGTCCACTCTCACCCGTACTATTCAATCTTTACATCGAAGAGCTGATACGGGAAGCACACAGGACACGGAAGAAGGAATAAAGGTTGGAGGAAAGATGATAAAGGCGCTAAGATTTGCGGACGACCAGGCAATGCTGCATGGCAAGCACCGAAGAGAATCTATACAACACATAATGGATGAACTGAATAGAACCAGCAAAGAATATGGGGCGAAGATAAACATCAAAAAGACGAAGGTAATGAGAATAAGTAGAGAAGCAAAAGGGAAAAAGAATATGAAAATAGCAATCAATGGAGAAGAAGTGGAGCAAGTCACTGAATTTTGCTATCTGGGAAGCCTGATATCGGAAGATGCGAAGTGCCACAAAGAAATCAAGAAAAAGATAGCGATGGGGGAAAGAAGCGTTCACGAAAAGGAAAGAGCTATTGAAAGGAGGAATGAGTCGAGACATCAAGAAAAGAATGGTCAAGGCACTGATCTGGAGCGTCACCCTGTATATGGAGCAGCGACTTGGACGATGAGAAAGGAGGATGTCAAACGAATAGAAGCGTTCGAGATGTGGATATGGAGAAGGATGGAAAGGGTCAGCTGGACAGAACATAAATCAAACGAAGAAGTACTGAAGAAGGTAGAACAGGAAAGATCCTTGATGAATACAATTAGAATAAGGCAGAAGAACTGGATAGGACATGTACTGAGAGGCAACTCCTTGCAAAGAGACATATATAGTGGAGGGCAAAATGGAGGGGAAGAGGGGAAGAGGAAGACCTAGGGAAAAGTTATTGGACTGGATGATGGAGGATGGATATGGAAAACTCAAAGAAAAAGCCCAACATCGAGAAGAGTGGCGTCGTTGGGCATCTGGACCTGCCGAGAGGCAGCTAACCTAAAGAAGAAGAAGAAGAAGAAGAAGAAGAAGAAGAAGAAGAAGAAGAAGAAGAAGAAGAAGAAGAAGAACGATTTTTAACGAGATTTGCCTCTCCCATCAAACATTTTGCCATATATAGCCAAGTGAAAATCCATCTTTAATATACGTATGTTACGTTATGTATATATACTATATAGGCCTAGTTCTATAGTACAATAGGCCTACGTATTTCTACTTAGCCTATAGCAGTGGTTCTTAACCAGTGTTCGACCGAACCCTTGGGGTTCGGTGAGCCAGTGCCAGGGGTTCGGCAGAGGTCCTCTGAAATATATACATATTCAGTGAAAAATCATTTGCTATTTTCATTTTATTTCTCGACTTTTATTTAAATATAAATTTTGTTTGAAAAAGATTGCCTATACCAGGCTCTACCTCATGAAAATCTTTCCAACCTTAGTTATGTCTTACTGCACCTCCCGATAATCAACACCGGCTGCCAATGCCATCTTTCTGTATATTATAACGTAAGGTATTACTGATAGATAGGCCTATGTAATTTTCCTTGTTTTTCTGCAGAAATAGCTTCGTACGACGTACGTTAAAGCAACTATTACCCTTTTCTTATATATTTATACCACAGAATATTTCGAGCAAAAAAGAAAAATTATTGTTCAAACTTGAGGGGTTCGGTGTGTGGTCATGGATTTCTCTTGGGGTTCGGCTCCCTGGAAAAGGTTAAGAACCACTGGCCTATAGTGTCGAATAGTACTGTATAGACCTACATGTACGTGAGTGTGCAAAGGCTTTTTCAAGAAAAATATCCTTAAAATAAACCGATAAATATATCAGATTCGCAATATTTATTTTCTCCAAAATGTAAATTTTAACTTTTAGTGGTCCTCATGTCGTCCAACTTTACGGAAAAGTGGCCCTAAAGTCAAAAACCGTTGAGAACCACATGTGACTGATCTACATACTTACATAATAAGTTACATGTATGCATATACATGCATGCATGCATGTATGTATGTATGTATGTATGTATGTATGTATGTATGTATGTATGTATGTATGTATGTATGTATGTATGTATGTATGTATGTATGTATGTATGTATGTATGCATGCATGTATGCATGCATGCATGTATGTATGTATGTATGTATGTAATACTATGTATGTATGTATGTATGTATGTATGTATGTATGTATGTATGTATGTATGTATGTATGTATGTATGTATGTATTTATGTATGCATGTATGTATGTATGAATGTATGCATGATTGTATGTATGTATGTGTGTTTGCGTATATATGGTTAACTTATGCTTGATTTATTTTTCCTAACTTTAAACTATATACCTAGCAACTTCTCTAATCGTATACAATACACAAACATTGGAACAGGGTGTATAATGTATATAATCCTATACCCGCGGTATACCGGAAGCGACTGCAGCCGACAGAGCACTCGACTAACTTCTAAAGCCCCACCTTTCCAGTTAGAGACTGTGCAATGTCTTTGAGTCAATCAATCATGCACAGTTACCTACAATACATAACGCCATCGATTCTCTGTGGTATGCGTATATATAGGTCTACGTTCATACTTGTATTCGACGTGCATTTTTGAACTTTGGACGAAATTTACTAGATCAAAAGCAGTTACGTTGAATTATACTCAACCCAACAGCTTATACTACCTTATAGGCTATAAGTTTAGCCAAGCGTATAAGTTACGTGAACTTATTTTACCTTTCACTTCATGAGCACCGATGTTGTCAGTGCTTACTTACTTACTTGTGTATATCTATAGTCATAGAACAGGTTTTCAGTTAAGGAAGAACATCAGATTGTAAACACAGCGATTTAGACGACAGCGCCGTTAAATAACCCTCAATTCGTTATTAAGCCGACAGGGCTGAGGAGACAGAGACAGATACAGAGAATGAGACAGAGAAGAAAATATACTACCTCCTCCTCCCACACACACACACACACACACACACACACACACACACACACACACACACGCACACGCACTCTTATCCACACACAAACACACACACGAGCGAGCGGGCAGACACACACACACAACATGCAGCTAATGCTGTAAAAAAAGAGATAAAACTCGAACAGAAATTAGTGCATTCCAGATGTTCCACCGTATACATGCATAACATGGAAAGGTAATACGAAGACATTATAGCACATACAAACAGAGACACAGAGAGAGATACATAGACCGACGGAGACAGAAACACAGGAATAGTGGCACACACGAAGTGAGATGACAGTTACTGGAGGGCGAATCTTAAACGTTTAGGTCCTATGTCTAATTTCAGCCGCAAGTTGACAGACGGACTCAGACGCGGTTGACAGAAATATTTGACACGTTTCTCGTCTATATTAGCTTAATTAAGTTCCCTCGCTTAGCTGCTGAGGCTGGCGATCAGTCCGCATCCCGCACCATTTAGCATCCTCGATTTACGATATGTTTACTTAAGGCACCGTTAGGGGTCCGGAGACAGAGGCTCGGTTAAAGTCATCATCGCCGTCGCTATAATAGACGGCGGTTGGCTATATACTGCAGTGGGTCTGGGAGTTGTCAAGTCTGGGTTGTTAAGGAGGGAGACAGGGCGACCCTGTTTTCAATTGGGGCCCACCAGGGGGCGTCTTTAGGACGACAGGGTTTGTAAATAAGACGTCAAAATACGGGAAAATTGTGCTTAATAACGAGACGTGTGTATACCAGTGTGTGGGGAGCCTCAAAGTCGATGAGAATACGACCATAGGAAATTCACAAGACGTTTAGGTATATATAGTCTATGCGTACATTATCTATGTATGCATATGATATATATAGGCTATATATATATTATATACATACATACATATACATATACATATACATATACATATGACTTAAATGTCGCTTTCTGAATGAACCCTTCTCACACATGCACGCACTAATGTCTCTCCCCCTATTTCAACTAACGAGCACGCTGCAAAACAATTTGACATTTTTTCAGCAGTTCATGTTCTGTGAAAATAATGAAGGACTGAAAGTACTATAAAAGTGAGTATGTGCTTAATTGAACACGAGGAATAGGTCTACTGTTCCTCGTGTGATAATCTTCCATCACAATCTATAGACTCATGTTGCGGTGTGTAGAAGCGAGGCAACTGCATATCTCCATAGAGCAATAATTGATCTGGATCGGAATTTCTCTTCTCTTCTTCTGCAACTGATCAACATCAGCATGCCCATCACCCCAGTTATCATCATGGAATGATCGCCGTCGCTATGATGATGCTGATGATGATTAGGATGTTGTTGATGTTGATGACGATGATGACGACCTCGACGACGATGATGATGGTGCCAATTAAGATGATGGTGACGACGATATACAGGGTGGTCCAAAATAAACCGCACAATGATAAATTGATAGTACTTTATTCAGACCAATTCAAATATAACCGTGAAAATTCACAAAAACACAGCAATTATTTTTACTGTAACATTACATGGATGGATTTCGTTACATAAAATGTTCAATGTGTCCTCCTTGCTGTTCGACCACGCATTGAAGCCGACGACGCCATTGATCAATTGCGCGGTCAATGAAACGCTGTGACAGCTTGGTCCACTCTGTGACGATTGTTTCTTTCAGCTGATCCACCGTGGTGAAACTTCTAGGACGGTATACCATCTGTTGAAGGGCGCCCCAAACAGCGTAGTCGACTGGATTCAAGTCCGGGCTGTTTGGGGGCCAAATGTCAGGCTCAATGAAAGAAATGTTCTCACGTCGCAGATACTCCATCATAAGTCTCCATGGTGTTCTTGTGTTAAGCGTCGCATGATCACAATCTCTTATAAACAACAACTTCTCTACCATAAACTATGATGAACAATGATGAAGTCAATAATGACGTCAGAGAAAATATATAAATAAGTAAGAAAAATGGCATTAAACATTGTAGTGTTATACATTATATCAAGAAAACTGTCACTGTGCGGTTTATTTTGGACCACCCTGTATATCGACGACGACCACGACGATTAGGATAATGATGGTGCTGCTTCTGCTTCTGCTGCTGCTGCAGATGATGATGATGATGATGATGATGATGATGATGATGATGATGATGATGATGATGATGATGATGATGATGATGATGATGATGATGACGATGATGATCGTCTTGATGAGCTAGCCTACATCATCTTGTCCATCATCCTTTATCATCATCATCATCATCAGATTTAAGTATATTATTCTCTAAATCGACAGAATTATTGCGAAAATATCTGCTTCGCCAAATGTAATAACGATTATGTTTAACACTTCATTATTTTGTCTAATTCCAAATTGTGTCCATCAACATAATCCAGTTCTTTCCTTAACCTTTTTCTTTCGCAGCGACACCTGCCGTTCGATATACATGAAAATAATTATGTATAGCGCCTTTCTAGAGACTTTCCTCAGTCTATAACCTTCTATTAATATAGCGCCTTTTAAGATCATCACAAATGTCTCGCAATGATATCAACGAAGGAGCGATAATGACATTGTCAGTGGTGATGAGGATTGATGGCCTAGTTCGTGACCCTGAAGTGAACTGACCCATATTATTATTGGTTGGCATAAAATTGATGTTCATTTACAGAGGAGAGGGAAGTAAACACGTTAAAGACTTTACAGAAAAGCATGTAATTCCTTTCAATTTATATAAGCTTACGCTTGAAATGAATGAATGAAGATAAGAGCTTAGAAGGAAGCAAGGAAGAAAGAATGGGCAGACGGACGAATGGAGGATGAAAGAGAAGGGAAGAGAGGGAGAAAATAGGGTGAGGAAGGGAAAGCATGAAAAAATAAATATATATGATTTAATTACAAAATATGTTTTGATGTTTACTCAATGTATACATGATGCATTATATAATATTTATAATGATTATAATTTAATGTGTGTGTGCGTGCGTGTGTTCGATTGGTGCAGTCAGTCCATCCATTATGAATCTCGGCTTCATTCCCTGAGGTGCATTATGTCGCTGGCATCTTCTCGTGCATCAGTCCATGCAGCCGCAGTCTCAGCAGCCGAGGGATGTTAAGGGTCGTCGATTTCCATCCATAGTGCCAGCGACCGATCCCTCCCTCACTCCCTCCATCCTTTCCTCCATCCTTTCCTCCATCTTTTCCTCCATCCCTTCCTCATCGCTCCTTCCTTCCGCGCTGCCATGCTTCGGTTTCTGCAGATGGTCACTGAGGCGTTGCTTCATCATTCTGTGTGTGTCTCTGTGTGTTTCTGTCTGTTTGTTTTTCTCTTTGTGCTTCTGTACCTGTCTGTGTCTATATGCTTCTGTGTGTGCCTGCCTCTTTCTCAGTGTGCATCTTTGCCGTTAAATTATATCTCGCTTTGTCTGTGCGTCTATCTTATTGTTGCCGCCTCCATCACTGCCTCAGTCAGCCTGCATCTGTCTTTCTGTCTTTGCCTCTCCTTTCCACTCTCTCTCCCTCTGAGGGGCCGCCGCAGACGCGTCCGACCCTTGTCACGCAATGTGCCCATTCGTTTCTTAATCTTCAATAATAATAATAATGACGATGTCTCTAACGGCCTTCCATCTTCGATCGACGACGGTCGAATATCCACTGCGGCTTTCCGTAGCAGAGTCCGCCTCCCATTTCCACGTCCGGTTACGGTGGGCCGTACTTCCCGCCTTAAATGGATGACCCATTAAGTAATTGAGATGTAAAGACGCCCTTTATCGCTCATCACGAAATCGTTAATGCGGCGGATTTGTGTAGCGCATTTATTAAGTTCAGTGAGTGTTCTTCAATAGACTACTTTGAGGTCATTTATCTGAAGTCACTTTATTTGTTTAGCAGAGCGAATGTTGTGTCTTTGTTTAGTCACATTAATGAATGTTAGAAAAAGCAATCAATGCCTATCTATAGTAGATAGGCCTATCTTATTATGCAGCATTAGGCCTACACCATGGCGTGCAATCTCTCATACATGAACAAATAGCATTTATACAAATTAAGCTATATGTATAATTATACATAATTTATTTTAGGTTATACATAAACTGTTAGCGTCTGCAGGCTGCGGCACTTCCATTCCATAGGTAGGCCTATAATAGATCATCCATATTAGGCATTAGGTAAACAATGGCGTAGGCCTATATACTTATTACCCATAAGTCCTCAAACCATTTTAAGGACTCTTATCAATTGTGTGGCCTGTGTTCTTCCGGCGTAAGTTGTATAGGCAGCAGCTGATAATTTATTTCCCTCGTTGACCTTTCTTCGACCTTTCTTTGACCTTTACTGAGTTGACGGCAGACTCGCTGAACTGCAGTGAGAGATCTTTTAAGTCACGGTATAAACAATTGGAGCCGGAAAATTGTTCCGAAAAATTGTTTATACACCGGTTTCATTTTATGCGTATATATATATATATATATATATATATATATATATATATATATATATTAGGCCTATGTATGCGTGTGTATGTCTTGTTATATAGCAGTAAAGTGTCCTTTAAGTCTTAAGAACTTTATGGGGACACTAACCCTGGCGCCTTAACAGATCTAAAGAGGTCAACTGAAAGATTAAAATGGTTTGGAAATGTCTCTTCTGCTGAGTGTGACAAAATAGTATTTAGCCGATGTTTAGAGCATGTACATTGTATACATAGCCTATAGAGATTCCCAATCTTGTTTTGACTACGGGACATTGACCTGAACATTTTTTTTATGGAACTCCGACCAAACTAAACCATTTTCTATATGCCTTATTAAGACTAAACGTATACTATAGGCCAGTAAAGACTAAACAACCGACCCAGGAAGAGAAAGCTTTATAGGTCTGTTTCTCGGAGACAGAGCGCGTGTTCAACAACGTTTTTTTTCCTAGAGCCCACTTGAAATAGGTAGGGCAGCGTTTCGCTAAGAGTGTTCAGCAGAACCCCAGGATGTGATGGGAAAGGTAAGGATTTTGTGTAAGAACAGTGAATGAAAGTGTTGTCTAAATGAAATCAAACTACGAGGAGAAAACAGGAAGTTATTTTTCCATAATTCTCACAATGGATATAGCCTACATGTAGACCCTCGTTCAAAAGCATTCCAACGTTCCAGACAACACGCTTCGTTTCACAACCTCGATCGCCTCCCTGCATGCGGTCCTTATCGCGTGCTGCGTACAAACAAAACAGCAAGGTTGCGCATCGTCTGGCAAAATGGCGGCGTCCAGTATATTGACGACGTAATTAGGCCGCAATCGGAAATCCGTGGTTGCGCCCTGCCAGCCGGACCGTCGTCGGAAAGACAGCCGCCATGTTTGCAGCCTGCGTTCATTCAACGTGGCGCCGGGTGGACGGCGGACTATACGCTCGTATACTAAAGCCGGAAGCATGGCTCTCTCTAGTATGCGCGGTTATTCCTTCGTCTGCATGATTGTGCCGAGGTCCTGATGGCTTTAAAGCCGTAGGCAACGGTAACGCATGGCTGGCTTAGACTTCCGCTCGGTCACGCTTTCTGGACATTGCGATAATACGACCGACACGCGAAATATTTATTGGGGGCAAGGAGGCATTGACCGGATTTGATTTATTCAATCGATGGAAATGCCACCTGAAGACTGTGTTTATGTATGACTGCCACTTTCCAATACCTTAATGCATAGGCCTACATGGCAAGTTTCATAGACCTACACGCAATTATTATACACAAAATTACGTAATTATTCGATACCTGCCACATACCCACGCACACACACATACACGGTATGTTTGGATCTCGTGACTATTGCATATTATATATCTCAAGACCACGCTTTCTCTCTTGGTCTAGCGCACTGGGAGCGCCTCTGATCGTTGTGCACTGTGAGAGGCGCTATATAAATTCATAGATAGGTATACAATACAATACAATACAATAGCTATAGACGTTCGGAAACACTTAGCCTACTGTGTCGATCACAACGGAATTCATTAAGGCATGAAATGGAGAAAAAGATCACGTGACCCTCGATCTGTCAAAAGCATGATTGATCGATTTATCGATATTCATTCTACTGTGAATCTCTCCCCAAACATTTGAAAATCTACCGGTATATGCCTTATTCAAGTTTTCAGCCTCTGTCCATATTTTTGCATCTCTGTCCAACTATTTGTTAGTTCTTTAGATCTACCTGGGTATTTGGCGAGTAGGCCTAAGCCTTTTTAAAAATCTTTGCCAACTCTATTCAAATCTCTACAAAAGCATTTTAAGTAAGACATAATATGTCTTACTTAAAATGCTTTTGTAGACTGATGCTTTTTATACACAGATATTATCTGTGTATATCCAATTATAGAACTATTCAACGCTCTGCAACGTATTTCCAAATCTCTACTTTTAGTTCCGCGTGGCGCCATCTATTATTCAGTTGGTCAAGTTACCGTTGGCGTCTAACACGGACGGAGCCGTGAATAAGTCATTAGACATGCTAACATGCATGACGGATAGGTGGACGTCTATAATAATAGGGTTGCTGAATTGGGTTTAATGTCTGAAAGCTTTCGACACTATAAGGTGGCTAAGCTTGGCGCTGTTCACACGACACTTGCAGGCATGGCGAAATTAAGTGGTAGGGTGTTCTGCAGTGTGGCACCTTTCGTGGCTTGTAAGGTCTATTCCAACGATTGCGGTTTAACGCTGGCTGAATTGACTCCGTGTGATGACCCTGCAGGCAAGTTGATCTCGTTTACCTACAGTTCATCAACCATCGATGTCTGTTAAAATAAAAAATGACTATATACAAAAATGATTTAGCGAAACTCAATGGCCATTTAAGTAGTTCGCGTGTCCTCAGAATACATCAACATATAAACGACTTGTGAATTAATACGTGCACAAGCGAAAGATGTAAATAATATTGGATTGGAATAAACTTAAATCACATGTATCGACTGAGCTCAGTGAGCTTAACGACACAGTAAATGAGCACTACTGAATAGATCTAATGATCTTTAGGTGACAGGTATTAGTGTCTGCTCACAAAGTTTATCATTCGTCGAATTGCAGCACATGCAATCGAACATCTGTCATCCGTGACGATGACGAAGGCAATGACGGCTTGTAATACCAATGTATGGGAATCGTAACGCATGACTGACGGTGGAATAATTTTATAGTAATGCATGATCGACTTATTCCTGAGGGATAGGAAGACATCAGGATAGTTTGATCCTGTCCATTTTGCTTTTACATAAAGGCAAGAGAGATCTCGATCATATACACCCACCCCAACTAAAATTGACAGCTAATTTCTATATCCTGCTGTTTGGTTTTTAACAAAGTTCTTCGCATTAAAGCGCTAATGGTCAACAAAGTGAAACTGCCTGCATGCCTGCTTGATGCCTACCCACTCGTCTACCTGCATGTATGCCTGGCTGTGCGTTTGCATATATCTGCCTGCCTGCCTGCCTGCCTGCCTGACTGCCTGCCTGCCTGACTGCCTGCCTGCCTGCCTGCCTGCCTGCCTGCCTGCCTGCCTGCCTGCCTGCCTGCCTGCCTGCCTGCCTGCCTGCCTGCCTGCCTGCCTGCCTGCCTGCCTGCCTGCCTGCCTGCCTGCCTGCCTGCCTGCTGCATGTGTCTCTTGCCTGTGTCCATCTTCGGTCCGTCCATCTGCCATGTCGATCTATCCCTCTACATGTTCGTCTCTTCTAGGCGTGAACAGATGGTCAAATGTTTCTCGTCCGTCGAGATAGAGAGATAGCATCACACCATCATCATCATCAGGTCGATCCATTCCTCGAAACATGAGACACTCTTCGCAAACTAGATCCTGTCATTCATTTTAATATTCACAATCAAAGTCGTTGTCGCTTACAAATTAACAATTCCCTGTGAATCAGTGACGCGGTGCATCATGGTCTATTCGGTATATATGTTGCGCTGACTCTGCAGTAATCCTATTACGAATGCATGTGCGGATATAATTTATACGAAGCTGCAAGTTTTTATAACGATTCTTGACGAGTTGATTCGCTCACACTGAGTCTTGTTTCACGTTTCAGATTCAGAATAAGACATTTACGTAACTAGATGTAAGTGATCTGACTATATATTATATATTTGCAATAAACAAGTGAAAGAAATATTATAGCTTTTACGTCTCCGCATGGTCTCTGCACTGTCTGTAGAGTGTAGACTGTTACAGTTGGCTAAGCGCTGTCGGTCCGTACAAAACGACATCGTATCTTGCATGACTTCCAATTCAAACGGCGACGGCAAAAAGACATCATTAGACATTCATGGGATGAACTCAATTTGAGCAGGCTGCAGGTTGCTGTGGAGCATGTCAGCACACGTACTTACATGCATGTGCAAATAACTTACATGCATAATGCATATATGCACACAGTGTCACACGTAGCCTACATACACACTCATACGTGGGATGAGATCGAGACTTAGGCCTAGTGCAAAGAATCGGATACATATCTACCAACGACCAAGAGAATCGAGGAGACGATTGACGAGGCAGAGGGGAATCTTTTACAGGTGGTGACCAATGTGGGCCTAATAATGGCCTATACTGCCTCTAGGCCTAATACTCTGGAGTTTATTTGCGAGAGAAGTACAAAAATATTACAATGTTTGCCCTGTGCGGCATAACTTTAAGCTCCCTGCATAATTATGTAGCCAAATGCGGTAGAAACTAAGCTTATAGATTTTACAGCAAACGTTTTATATGGAAAATTTCGGGCAAACCCTTTAACTTAATGACGACAATGTTACCAACAAACGATCTTAAGCTACTTTTTATGTACGATATATACTACATGTAGGCCTACTTGATTGCAGTGCGACATACACAATGTCATGTATAATTCTTAATGAACGAAGGAAGAATAGGCCTATTAATTTTCTGTTCGCTTAATAGCTGATGAAAGAACCGAAATTGGAACGAGCGCTAAAACTATTCCTTTAATTAACGAATATATACATGTATATATATATGTATATATATATATATATATATAGCCTAATCTCTATGCTCACTAGAACATCTGAAGTCTTTATTACAAAGAGAACAGTCAAGAGAATTGACGCTAATGTTGATGCATGACATTCGCGTTTAGCGAAATTGCGCCGCCTTTAAAGTCCGACTTGCTAATAGTTGACAAAGGAGCTACATGCATGGTAATGGTTAATGGCAAATGGTTGACTGTGGTCTGTCTTCAACGACTGACCACACACTGACCACATGCACACACACACACACACACACACACACACACACACACACACACACACACACACACACACACACACACACACACACACACACACACACACACACACACACACACACACACACACACACACACACACACACACACACACACACACACACACACACACACACACACACTGACCCCACACACGCACTGACCGACTGATGAACGCTCTCGACGGACGGATTAAATGCTTGGATCGCGTGACTCTCGAACGGATGCAATCGCATCAGTAAATTGGTCGATTTCTGGTGGTCGCCATCTTTCTTCCGGTTGCATCTATTATTATAGGCAGGTTGGAAAGTAGGTGGGTATGTAGGCAGACATTTGCTCTTATAAAGCACTTAGCACTTGTGTTAGTGTACGTGCCTGCGTGTATGTTTGTGTGTGCGTGTTAAGGCACTTGATAGAGGCCTAACACCGTTAACTACCTCTAAGAGCGTTTAAACATAATTATCTCGGCAGTGTAGGCCTATAATTATATGCTAGGTATTGCTGGTTGTTGCTAGCTACACTGTGTCGTATCAAGGATGAATAGTAACATAGTGTCGCCCTCCTCATTTATCCAGGCTTGGAGCTGGCACTGCCAAAGTGAGAACAATGGCGGAGTTAATGCAAGTAGGCTATTTATGACTTCGAGTATTTATACTTGATTATTAGGTTTATAGTAATTATAATTAAAGCGACCTAAGATGCAGTGTTTAATCTAGACGTCTCTGGGGGGGGGGGGAAAGTTCCCCTTCCAGGATTGACATTTCCCCCCCAGAAAAATTTGACAAAATGATATTGGTTTTTAGTTACTACTTTCATCATTGTTTTACATGAAGTGTTATAATATACCGTGATGTTATTTACTATTATATGATTATAATGACATTATTTACTAAATTATATATGATACTATCATGTTGCAATGAGTATAACTTACCCCGATACTGTATATATATATATTTGTATAATTTTTGCACAACTAAAAACAGGAATGACATTCCCTCCAGAAAATTTGACAAAATGATAATAGTTTTAGTTGCTGTTTACATAATCGTATTACGTGAACTGTTATAATATTGTAATAGCCTACTATTAATTATTATATGGTTAATGCATGATTATAATGTTATTATTTACTGTTATAATATATGACACAATCCTGCTAAAATGAGAATAACTTACTGCTAATATTTGTACAAATACTACTTTTGTACAACTGAATGGCTTCTCAAAATTGGTATCCTTCAAATTTTAAACTGTAAAATTTCAAAATGTTTGGTCCTATTATTTGAACACATATAGTAAAACCTAAAAACAACATCATTACTACACATGGTTTCCTGAATTTGGTACCGGTAGTTTATTAGTTCTTGGTTGGTTTGTGTACCATTAAATATGATTTCATAAAGTATGTCCTGGTCAGCAATTCAGAACCATCTTGGAAAATAGGGTTAAACTGACATAGTGCTGAAAAGTCAGCTTATATAGGCTACTGTTATATTCATGTCTCCATTTATTCATTAGAATAACTCAGCAACAGGAGAATTGAGCTGCTGAACTCGATACATAAATATATTTTTATTGTAATTATAATCATATATACATGTATATATATTGGATCCTAAAACACTTTTTTATCAGTACTGAATAGTCTAATGGAGTTATTTTGCTAAAATGACACCTTAAAAGAGTACCATTACAGTGTGGAAATAACCCTCCAAAATATTTGTTAAGTGTTGCTTATATCTATTGAAGTCCACTCTTATAAGCACTGAAAAGTACAGGCATTTTTGTTAAGATGACACATTAAAATGCTGCCATTGCAATGTGGAAATTCAAAAAGTTTCTGATGAGGCTCTGAAAAAGTACAGGTATTTTGTTGAGATGGTACCTTAAAATGATACCATTGCAATGTGGAAATTCAAAAAGTTTCTGATGAGGCTCTGAAAAAGTACAGGTATTTTTGTTAAGATGGTACCTTAAAATGCTACCATTGCAATGTGGAAATTCAAAAAGTTTCTGATGAGGCTCTGAAAAAGTACAGGTATTTTGTTAAGATGGTACCTTAAAATGTGTCAAGCGCGATCGAAAGCCGTCGTTTGTCGCTACACAGATACAGAGATATAGGCGAGTAAAGGCGATAACCCTCAAAAATACGAAAAATGGTTTTATGGTGTATTATTATTTTAAAATATGTCTACTTTCAATATCTGCAATTAAAAATTTTGAATTCAAATGCTTAGTGTTGAAAAAATGACTTTTACCGCATGTGGTGTCAAAATTTGCTTTGAATCAATCGCTCCATGAGCTATTTTTAAAGTTAAAATTCGCTACGAACGACAGAGCTATTATACGCCATATGGACTATTTCTTGTAGTCGTGTCTACCACATAATAAATTTTCTCTTCAATATGGTACTGAATGGTCCATAAAAGCTGTTTCACCCGTTTAAATGAGCAGGTTTTGGTCAAAGTTTTAAGCATTCATTATTGCTTGCCTGACAACAAGGATGATTATTATTCAAGCCACGCCTCCGACCCAGTTTTCTTAGAGTCTAATTGGCTTACGAGACATATCGCGACACTGACCTTCGATCGTGCGCATGCGAGCTAGCAATTCTTGGTCTCTCAACTTGTTGATGTTGCTCATTTTCTTTAGTTACTTTCGGAGAGAAACGTTATTTTTGCGTTTGTTTCGGAAAGAATTCGTATGAAAATTATTCACACTAAGCTTAATTTACATTAGCCTAATGGAAAGTGAAATTTTGAAGCTGTTAAACTGTTCAAATAGTGATAGCCTAGGCAGGCCCTAATCGTAATCGTAGCCTTATCTCCAAGCTTCTAAAGTGCCATTCGAAAGCCAAGTGTGGAGCACCAGCTTATTCACGAGCGCTGCGTCAAGTCAAAAGGGTTGTCCGTAAGAGTAGTCCAAAGGTGGTCCGGGTCGAGTTACCATAGAAAATGAATTCATAAGACTGTCCGATGAACACGGGTCTTATTCAGCGAAGCGATAAAGATTCCGCCGACGATAGGAAACATGTGGTCTATTGTCTAAGTGAGTACATAATTAGAATTCTTTATAAGATTTGAAAGAGTCTCGTATTTAAGTCAGTTCTGTTTATCGGACCCAACGTATTCCATTCATGCCTGCTAGTGAGTCAACAAATCGCGAACAATTGTATCGTAGGTCCCTACACGCTTCGATGTCAAAGCCTTATTTCTATGACTAGCGGCTCATTAGCCTAATAAGCCTCCTACTCGAGTCAACAAATCGCGAACAATTGTATCATCAGTCACAATGTTTGCATAAATTTAATCAAATCAAGAATGGGGTATAGTAGGCTACCATATTCGAGCTTACCTTGAAGGATCTTGTTAATTATTTGTTTGCGTTAGGCTATCGGTCAAAATGAAACGTCGATCTGTCCGCCTGCGCGTTAGATGCGTTGTTTGCATTAGTTTCATTAATTCAATTCAGCAGTAGATTGTATTTCTATCACAGTTTTGAAAGTAGTAGTTCGATTTTCATGCCGTTTGATGTATTCGATACAGGATATAGCCATGCATTGACCAGCAAATTTGCAGAAGAATAAATTAATGGTTACTAAGGACTTACCCGACACAAATGTTCCGAAACTTTAAGCTCGATTTTCTCAATTGTAATGATTTAGCAAATTGCAGATTCAAATGAGTATAACTTCAGTTAGAAATAAGATATTTTCATTCTGTAAAAAGTATTTTGAAGAACAATATCTGTAGAATATGAATAAATAAAAAGGTCAAATATCGTCATGTGACGGAAAATCATCCCCCCCGTCACAAAATGCTACCATTGCAATGTGGAAATTCAAAAAGTTTCTGATGGGGAGGGGCTCATCCCCCTCCCCATACCCCTCCCCCTACCCCTACGGGTCTCGGCGCTACGCGCCTCACGAGCGTCCTTCGGACGCTCGATTGTCTCCCCCCCCAGAAACCTGAATTCCCCCCCCAGCGGACGGGGACTAGATTAAACACTGCCTAAGATGCCTGGAGCTGACATGGGAGGAAGCGGAAGAACTGGCGATGGATAGAGACGAGTGGAGGAGATGCGTTGCCCGGTGTGCAGACATGCACAGGAAGGACTAAGTCTAAGTAAGTAATTATCATGCCCAAGTATCTGCAATCGATAGCCGTATGGTCGTCTTTTGCTTCAAATAGTTTCTAACTTTCTAGTGCAAACACACACAAACACACACGCGCACACACACACAAACACACACACACACACACGGGCGATTGTCTCAATAAGACCGGCGTCGGTCCAAGAAGAACTAAAGGCACCATGCAGAGACAATGGAATCACCGTCCATGAACAGCGGCGCCTGGCACAGTTAATGGACTTGAAGGCTATCGTTAGGGATCAGTGAAGCGGCACGGAATGCCGGGATGCGCCGCTGAAGCGAGCCTCATTGTGCCTGCTTCATCAGTCGGCTGTGGCGGGGTCATGACCCGTCGCTGGGAAAAGACGTTGAAAGAGGTTCTCCAAATAGACTCGATCGCCGGATAATGGTTAATAAAAATCGAATTTGTTACCGCTAATGACTGAGAGATTTCCCCCCGCCCCCAAAACACTAACCCAGTCCCAGAAGGCCGGTGATGAACCCACCCCCTAACGATAGATTTCCAACTATTCGATTGGTGAGGCGTAGAATAACGGGACTGAGATGAATTATTTCAACGACAGGTGGCCTTCTTCATGAACTGTACCACACACGTCACTGGTGATGTGTCATCCTCGCTGCTCTATATTATCTATACTCGACTCAATAGATGGTCAGAGAATTAAGTCAATTAATCTTAATTACGGACGAAGTTGCTTTGTTTCAAGTGTTCGGCGATCGTTTGGTCTGTTGATTACTGGTCAACAACCGCAGTCTGCTGCGTGCAGAGGGAAAGGTTCCCAAACCAAGTTTTTGGATGGATGATATAGGCCTATTTCATAGATTAATAATAATTAGGCCTAGCCTAGGCCTATATAACAAAATTATAATAGACCAATTTGTATTCATTATTAATTCAGACTCAGAATGATAATTGCATGACTATTCAACTTAATTACGAACGGATTGCTACAACTTATTACAGGAGACAAATTCAACTGTTTGGCAACCAGTTAGACGTCCATCACATTGCAGCTCATTTTTTTTACCATTTCCCCCTATTCCGAGTGGAATGCCGAGTCGACTTTTGGGAGTGCATCGGGAATCGATCCCTCGTCCTAGCTGATCATCTGCTTTTCATGCCGGAAAGGTACCATTCACCTAAGCCCCTCCAAATACTTGTTTTCATTGGCTTATGTTTGCAGTTCTTTCCTTCAGTCGACCATGAGAGACAGACCGAGGTTTCGGTGCTATAGCAACTACATATTCTTACATTCGGCGTATGTTAAGACAGACGAGCAGCAGTCCTCCCCTTCGCCGCTTGACCTTCCCGCTGTCAGTGTACAGATGATGTACTCATTTGTAACCGCGTTTGAAAGACTGAAGAGTGAGAAGAGATTCAGAATGAATGCATAGAGGGAATAGAAGCACATTAATGGAAGAAGGGAGGAATGAGTGGAGGGATATAGATGGTAGAAGGTGAATGGATGGAAAGCATAAAAATGGAACACAAACCACGAAATGGTAATAATGCTGTTCATCTGACATAAAGACGTATCAATTCCTCAATACAGAAGCGTGATCTGCCTCAAGAAACCCATTCGCAATCGCCTCCATCCCTAGAACTCGACCCAGACTTAAGCTCCAGTAGAGCGCTCGTCAGTCCAATGGCGATGCCGGTTGGATCGACGCAGCTGTCTCTCGACACGCACGCACAGACACATGCACTTGGATGTTGGTCGATCGGGGCCAGGCCAGACAAATGGGCGACGACACGAAATGAGACGGGGTCCAGTCCCACCGGGTTTTAGATCGTCCATTCTCTGCATTCTTCTCTGTCTCTCTCTGTCTCTGTCTGTCTGTCTGTCTGGCTGTCTGTCTGTCTGTCTGTCTGTCTCTCTCTTACTTTCATCTCTGTCTGTCTGCATGACTCCTTCCCTTACTGCTTCCTTCCCTCTCTTCCTCTTTCCTTCCTTTCTCTCTCATTCGCTGATCCCGTTCGATGAACATCATCTGAAATGAACAGCGACGGCGTGAAAAATCGAGATTCAGTCGCCGCCCGAAGGAGGGAGGGGAGAATGGATGGAAGGACGAATGGAGGGAGGGATGGATGGAGGAGGTGGAGGGAGGAATGGAGGGAATAATGGAGGGAAAGACGGAGGGAGGAAGGGAAGAATGGATGGAAGGACGGAGGTATGGAAGAATGGATGGGAGGATGGATGGAAGAAGGGGATAATGGATTTAAGGACGGATGGATGAATCATGGAGGGAAGAATGGACGAAGGGTCTATAGGCCCATAGGCGTAGGAGACGGGGGTCCAGGGGGGGCAAAATGCCCCCCCAATTTCGGGCAAGTCTGATTTTTCGGGCAAGCAGACCCAGAAAAATAAGAAAAAGTTTCAACATTTTTTTAAATTGTTTAATTTTTCTGGGTCTTCTTGCCCGAAAAATCAGACTTGCCCGAACAAAAAAGGTCGTGATATCTTTTTGGCAAAAAGTAATGTGAAATTTCAGATTTCGGCCGGATGTCTGAAAAAAAGGTCGTCAGAATTTTCGGGCAAACGTAACGGGAATTTTTTTAAGATTTCGGCCGGATGACAAAAAAATGTTCGGGCAAAAGTCTCATTTTTGCCCCCCCAACGCTGAAATGTCCCCTACGCCTATGTATAGGCCCTATATGGAAAACAGAAATGGATTATGGATGAGGAAAGAAGGATTAGAGAAAAGAATGGTTAGTTAACGGAAAACGTAGGAAATATTGAAGGTTAAATGGATCGAATGAAGGATGAATGGATGGAAAGAGAGCTGATAAGAATGCCGGAAGATGAAAAGACTTCAGACTTGAATGGGAAGATTTGTTTTTTTTCGTTTTAAGACAAAAACTGTTGATGTTGTTTGCCTGTTGCGTATATTTTGGTGTCTGCTCTGACCAGAGGACGTGGCTTTAGTGGCGCTGTGCAGACCCGCTTGTCATCAACGACACGGGAATGGTGGTGGTGGTTGAGTTTGGGTAAAGAGAGTGGATGTGCTCATGGGGGAATCGTCGATCGGTCGATAGATGTCGCTGTCGTCTTCTCTTCTCATAATTAGAAGATAATTGGGAACGAAGGAATTCGTAACGCCCTGCGGAGCACGTCCGATGCAGTTTGTCTCAGCAGCAGCACCAGCAGCAGCAGCAGCAGCGGCGGCAGCAGGACATGGGGCAATGGAAAGGATGCTTGGAGGATGGGTGTGATGCAGGAATTGGCGACAGAATGAGATACGCAGAGACACAGACAGAAAGAGAATGAGATTCAGGGACAGAGGCAGTTGTGGAGTTAGAGACAGATTTAGACAGACAGACGGATGCAATTGACAGAAGCAGCAATGGAGACAGATGCAGAAAGAGAGGATAATAGAAAAATAATAATAATAGAATCAGAGATAGATACAAAGGCATAAGCTGAAAGCCCAACAGAAGCAGAGAGACTTAGGCCTAATGGTAATCTCGAGATTTCAAGCTTTCAACTGCTCCGAAAACCGCCAAGTAGGCCTATCTGGAAGCATTAATTTCTATCCCACAGCAGCTCAGGAAAACAATCGTGAAATTTAACCAGGTAGGCTATAATGGCAGGCTCACATTAATTTTGGGTTGGAGCTGCAGCAACCGGATCAGCAGTTTTGAAGGACCTGCGGTTATAACCAAGAGATTGACAGTAGGGGCCATTGGAGAGTAAGAGGAAGAGAAGGAAAGCTTCATGTGATATCGGAAAGAGAAGTGTTTTTGGTTTGAGTGAAAGAGCTGTGGAGAGATTGGATCGACGAGATCAGTAGCAGCGGCAGGGGGGGGGGGGCTAAGCCCCCCAAAATAGGCGATCCATTTTCCCCATGTAAAAATGACAAATTTCGACCTTCAGCCCCCCCCCCACCCCCCAAAAAGGAGGGTCTGATGACTTTAAAAAGGTCATCAGAAATTTTGGCGGTGAAAATGGAAAATGTTTACAAGATTTCGACCGAAAATTTTGGCGGATAAAAATTAAATAAATTCCGGAAGTTCAGTCCCCACCTAAAAAAACTGAAACCCTGGCGCCGCCACTGGAAGAGATGAGGCCTTGGGGAGTTCGTTGTACGGATGGGAATAGGATACTTTGTCGTATAGACAGAAACACTTAAGATCAGGGTCGCATTGCGGACCCGGGTGCTATGATTACCTTCCAATGGCCCCCTTGTGAGAACCCACCCACGGTCCACCATGCACATATTTATTACAACGAGCCCAGAGACGTTTTAAGGCATGTTCAACGTACATGTTGTCTCCAAAATTATTTTATGTCCTAAAAATCAACAAAACGTCCATGTAACAAAGCTATTGTCCTTACAGCAAGTCATCATCATCATCTTTATGAACAAGGCTAGTGACGTAACAATAGTGTTTGTAGAGCACAGAGAACTTGAGAGAAGTCGTCATAATATAATTATATGCTACAGTAGGCCAATTTACCATTATTCTAACAGCGTACACTATAATAGGCCTACATAGCTAATGACGTAGCAAAAGTACTGCATATGAAAAAGATGTCGTCATAATGGAACAGAGCCATTGTCATAGCAGCAGCGAAGTTAGTGACGCAGACAATTGAAAAAACAAGGCGAAGCCGTCACAATGCGAATTCCAAAGCACAATTAAGTTGACAATATTATTATAATGAAGCGTCATCAGGTCCAATAAAGTTGGTGACGTAATAGCAGTGTTTTCAGAACAAAATTATGTCGTCACAAAAAATTCATGTGTCCTTTTGTTGTTGACTTGTTGAATCTGTGTGGGCTGTGTCCCACAGTTTTTCTGAGCAAGAACAGGGTCACCACATTAAATTTTATTAATCCGGCTCTTAGCGGCCCCTCAAAACTGCGGGCCCGATGCTGTAGCACCCTTAGCGTCCTCCTTAATGCGGGCCTGCTTAAAATCCATTCATTGGTGGCTCACATTGTTCAAATGAATAATTATTATATTACGTTGGGAAGGCCTTTCTTTGCTGGGCGATCGGCCAAATCCCCAGCAGCGGTAGGCCTAACCATGCAGCCTACGTCACGCAGTGGCCTAATCCAATCCCACGGCAAACTGACCGATCTATTCACGATTGGTTAATACGACAATTTAGATTCTGTATAATGCATCAATCATATGTATCTGGAATTGATTAACTAATTAATTAATTAAGTTTATTACTGACATGACGTCAGTAATAAACTTAATTAATTAATTAGTTAATCAATTCCAGATACATATGATTGATGCATTATACAGAATCTAAATTGTCGTATTAACCAATCGTGAATAGATCGATCAATGAGTAACAGTTGTTTCATATCCTGAGGCGATTTGTTTATCGCATTCGCTGACAGCGCTGCGATCACTGCTTGTAGCGATGAAGTTCTGCAGCAATGAAGAGGGTTCTTTTGCTGGCAGCGCTGCGCACCAATCACCACTAGGGCTTCTTAATTTTCATCAATTAATGATCATAGCTGAGGGCGCATAGGTTAAGAGTTTAAGGGTCATAATTATTGGGGAACGTGATAGTCCAATTGTTAGGGTGCTCTAGGCCTACTGCAACTTCTGCAAGCAACGGGCTCAGAATCTCACTAAAATTTAGTGACTAAAATAATGAAGACAGTTTGAAATTTGTTTCGCTGGTAACAGTAAGCTAGTGCCATCGAGCAGACATGACAGGCAACTGAGGCAAGTGTATATAGGCCTATGTAGAATGAGTAGGGCCTACTCCAACTGTTCCTGTTGGTGAAAGGTCAAAGAGCGGAATAAGTACCGTAATCTTTCTCGCTGCTAGGCAGTAGGGGCCTACCGGGTACCCATGCAATTCTTTCAGCATGTATACTTCTATAGCCTATGGTCATTTAAACAGCGCCTTTAAAGACTCTCACAAGGTCGAAAACATCGAGTGCTGTGCTTTGCCAGTCCTAGATCAAGCACTCTTACACGCCAAGATTGATATATAGCTGAAGGCTGAAAGATGTTTGGTTTAGGCTTTAAGGTATTCCTATTAAGTCTTCTTACCCACGGATGACTGCTAGACCTAGGCTACAGATGGAGAGGAAGACTCCTTGAAATAGTTGTATATCCAGCCATTCTGTTATAAGCCTGTCAACAGCAGCATATATGAGAATAATATTGTTTAAAAATAACTGTTAGTTGGGATGCACTATGATCCACGTGGAATTGGGATGTGCAAACAAGACCACTTAACTATTGACAATAATAAAGACTGGTTGAAACCATACTACCATCAGCAATTCTCACCCTGACTGTTAAACAAAATGTAATGTTCCCCCTAATTAAGTGGCACCTGCACGCGGACGCAATAAACACTTCTGTGTTAACCTTTTTAGGTCCAAATAGCAGCAATAAATGTCAATAAATGATAGGCCCTAACAGAAATTAGCGCATTAGTTCTAAAATGTTGACCTCTAAATGTGGGCTAAATTTATTTCTGTTCATGAAGCTAAATATGTGAAACAGGCCTAATGAAGATAAGTCTATAAGAATTTCTGGAAGGCAAAATAGACTATTGGTAAAAACACACTGCACACAATTAGGCCTATTGTTAATGATAATTAATTTCAAGAATGAATGGTGATGTTTTAGTTCTTAAATAGGTCTATAGGCTTATATTACTATTTTTAGTAATAGTAGTAGCTATAGTAGTAGTAGTAGTATTTTTTACCCAGTGTAGATAGGATTCCTCAGGCTCTAAAAGATTCAAAATAGTTTATATGGATTTTCATCTCCAACGTAGGCCTAATCATAATCACAATAACGATAATTCCTTGTTTAATACACTAGGATTTTTGTCAAAATGTCATGTTTGATATACTAGGTCTTCATATTACATGCCATCTCTCTTTGTACTTCCCAGACTATATTCAACACCAAAAACAAGATGTACGTACTAAGAGGTACAGAGCAGCTGACACATCTCCACATGTTTCAAACATCTCTATTTTGAAATCAGAGCTGCACATCAAGAAATACTTAAGATTTTCATTCGCCATTTTACATTTTTAACCATTATTATTAAACAGTGCTGATTCTTTGCACCTAAGCAAGACGGAATTAAACTGAAAATAAATGTCAGCATGAAACGTTCTTTGAATGTTCAGGTCTAGAAGCCAAAAACTTGATCCCTGAAATGCCTCTGAAGGCGATTCCCGTTGACTCCGAGCTTCATAAACTGACGAGACTGAACGCGTTTGACATAAGCAATATCCTTCGCCTTCTGCTCAGCAGCCACACCTAACAGCAACAGACGAAAATATTACTACAGACTTAAAACTATTGATGCACAAACACTCGTCACAAACATCATGCTCATGCAACATACGAAATCACATATAAAAAAATTAACAACGCTGGTCTTTTTGGTTAATGCATAAACTAAACAGCAGTTTTTCAGCAAAAGGGATCTGCATTGCAACACTGCTTTTGGGAACAATATCAGAATATCGGAATAGAACAATAGCCACATTATTACAATACAACGGATATAACTTAAGACAAAGACCCTTTTACAAGACAAAATGTTGAGTGATACACAACTTTTGTGGAAAGATTATACCTTCATGCTTTGTATACACTTAACTAAAATTCTAGTGTAAAACACATAATCGTATATAGTTAAAATTTGTACATTGAATACCAATGCTGCATGAAAATTTCAACGAAATTTCACAAAAATTCTTTCAGCTTCAGACAAACAAGAAATCTATGTATTATTGGTACTCAACAGTACTAGGCTCAGTACTAGACTGAATTTACTGCTGGATGGATCACTGTGGTGCATGTTTTTGTCCCATCAATGTAAAGTGACTCTGTGGAGTCACTAAGGACCTCCTAACAAAGGGTGCAGTGTGCATATAGCCATCAAGCACAGCTATAGCTGTAGGATCATTCACAGCATATATAGTGCAAATCCGTTAAAATAAAGGACACCTGATTGGGAAAACAAACATCAAACGGGTGTGAGAGATATTCTACCTTACAATGCCCAACAGTCCAGTCTTATTAAAATTATACAAATCTGTTGTATCACACAGACTAAACTTGCAATACAATTTACCAGATGATTCAATTATGTTGTTATTTTGACAGGCACAAAGTCAATAAGTCAATTTTACAAGGGGCCTAATTCAACACAGTGGATAAAGGAACAAATACACTATATAATCACAATCATTATGCACATTATTAATTTAATTAAAAGGTGAGATTTCTTACCTGTAGTGCCGGTCCAACCAAGTGCCTTGTAGTGCTGCACAACTTTGGACACGGTTGACGAATTTCGATAAAGAATGACTCGCTTGTCAGGTTGAAGCTTCTGGCGGAAATACCTCGCCAGGTCTCGGTGACCAATTGATGCTCCTGGAAACCACAATCACCAATGTAATATATCACAGAGAGGTAGGTACCACCCTCACTGTCCCTCACTATTCCAAAACCATCATCAATAATTGGGTGGACACTCATTTGGTATACTTTTAACTAATATTGGCATACTATTGTTGATAAGAGTGCAGCAAATCTCAAACAAACTTCGTTCATCATCATAACTACCATCATCAAAATGAACATCATTGATTCATTATTGATGATGAAATATTTATTTCATTGAACTCATGCTGACATACCACAGGAAGTCATAAAGAAAGACAGAAAGAAACAATTAAAGATAATAATATTAATTATTAACAACATAAAATGAATATCATTATAAATAACATCAAAATCAATACCATTATAAATAACATCAAAATGAACATCATAATTATTAACATCAGCCACCATGTATCATTACTCACCAGACGGCAGCACCATAAACGCAGCTGAGTCATCAAGAACGAATGGTTCGACCTCTTCTTCTTCTTCTTCGTCGTTCTGCGTTTCTTCAACGTTTTCTTGCCCTTCACTTCGCTTCTTCAACTCATCTTTGTACGTTTTCCTACAAGTTAAGAGCTCATTGATAGAAGCAAATTATATGAAACAGGATCAATCACAAAAGAAATCAAAAAATTTAAATAATTATGATAGTCAAGAACTTGCATGTTGATGATAATTAGGAATTTTACTGTTTAGTCGCCTGCTTCTCATGTTTTGGCTGTGATCATTTTTCAACCTAATGCTCTCAGGTGGTCCTGGCCCTATGGGTTGCCTGCGTGAACTGATACAACGTGGAAACAGAGGCGTAGCGACCGCCCTCCGTACCCTCCGACCGAAGGGGGCCCCCCGGCAAGGAAGGGGCCCCTAAAAGTGCCAAAAAATGAATGAAATGACTAAAATAAATTTTTAAAAGGTCATCAAATTTTTTGGACGGTGAATATGAAATTTTCCCGAGATTTTGGCCCAAAAGGGTCATCAACTTTTTCAGACGGCGAATATAAAATTTTCCCGAGATTTTGGCCAAAAAAGTCATCAACTTTTTCAGACGGCGAATATAAAATTTTCTTGAGATTTTGGCCAAAAAAGGTCATCAACTTTTTCGGACGGCGAATTGATGAAATTTTCCCGACATTTTGGCCGGATGACTAAAAAAAGTCGTCAGAAATTTCGGACATTGTGCTCGGAGGGGGCCACGTTCGTTCTTGCTACGGCCCTGCGTGGAAAACATGATGTAATCATGAGAGGTCTGTATGAGGTTGGTATATGGAATAAATATGTTCTACTTTATATGTTAATCAATTAGAAGTCAATTCCTGAAGACATCGACTGCTACTCGGACAACAAAAGCAATTCTTAGATCTCGTTTAATTGATGAATTCCAACTAATTAAATCTCAAATAATATTTCTACCATAATCCATGTACAAAAATCGCTACTATAATCCATGTATTCCCATACACCAGATCTCTAGCCTGATTTAATAATTTAATTCAAGATCTATTTCTCTTATTTATAACTAGATTAAGTGGTGAAAGACTGAAAGCAACTTAATCAACTTTTGACCACTTAATCCAATCAACTGTTTAATGACTAGCCTGAAGTAATAATCAACTGAGGCAAAGTAATCCAATCTAGTTAGGTGAAAACTATTTTACTTGCATAAAAATATAATTTAAAAATACAAATGAAATGTGTATTGGTACATAGCATCACTGGCATCTGAAACTTCTGCATTTATAAAATACATTTTACAGCAACAGAACTAAGGATTTCCTACAAACCTATAATCATAGAAATCGGCGAATTCAAAAATGTCTCCTTTGTCACGCAGCATCTTGCAGTGACCTTTGTCAACCATGTGTTGCTGGACGGATGTTGTGTCCTGGAACTTGTCTGCTTTACACCAGAGACACATGTGGCACTCACCAACCAACTCACCTGGGAAAAGGAATTCACAGTTTATAGAGAATCCATTGATCATCAAATGTGACCCATCTGTACAAAACCAGTCTTAACTCAGATTTGTTACTTTTTGAGTTTAATATATCATTATAAAGAAAAACAAATTCTCTTTGAAACATCACCAGTTTTATCTTAATCACAACTGAATTTATCGATGAAACTACTTGCATTCACGGAACTATTTATCGACAAATATGCATCTAAGTGGACCCAATAATTAATACAAACTGCAAATCATAACTTGCACGCAATCATACAAATGATGCTCTTCAATGGACAGTTTATGGTCATTGCAATCCGTTTTTGCCATGTGGCAAAGTGCTTAAAGTGCTTAACACTTGCTTGTGCAAGCAAGTGTTAAGCACTTTAATTAGGCCTATATATAAAGGACAATTAAGTTATCTTACCAAGATACTGCATCAATCCTTCCAAGTCGGAGACACAGTCCGCATCCGGAATGAAGAAGCCGTGCACAAGCGACATGTGAGCGATGTTCTTTTCCATTGTTTTACTCACTTTTGCACAGAAGAGACATTCCTCAAGACCCAAGCCCTCATCCGTCCATTCTTCCTCTACAACGAAAGAAATAAACGTCTTGCATTCACATGAATCAAACAGAATTACAATTGTTGCTATGGCTATGCAGGTGCTGCGCTTTCACACCACTGACTTTAACTCATCAAGCTTTCTCTGGAATTGGTCAATCCTCCTGAAACAGCATCCCATAACATTTATGTATTGTTGCCTTAGACATAATACATTGATCATACATTTTACAAACTCATCATAAAATGGATTAATTTCGATAAGCTAGTCACAGGTCCAGTGCATGCGTGAAGTACGTTAAAGTATCTTGATACTAGCATAAAGTTAATTGATACCATTTGCAATACGATAATATGACATGAACATAGAAAAATCACTTCATTTCATTGGCTGCCATGTGAATCGAATGTCATGTGTAAATTGTGCATTATGATAACTGCACTACAGAAGTCATCAGACAAGGTAGATTAAGAAATTCAAATTAAAAAGTAAACATCAATAGAACCTGCAGGTAAAGTTTACTTAGCAGAAGTTTTACATACGTCAAAGCAATAACATAAAATCCTCACCATCAACTTCTTCAACCATTTCGACCTCGTCCTCATTATTTGCTGCATTGCTTTCTGCAGGCGTCTTATCGCATGGAACTATATTGTTCTTCACTTCTGTCTTCATGTTTGTTGCTCGTTCTAATTCTCGATGCTTTCTTGATTTGATGTGGTTTTCAAATGCATTTGCGGATGCGAATGTCTTATTGCAGAGGCTACAGCGTCCAGAAAATTCTTCAGATTTATTTTCCTGAAATAAATCAAAATGTTTCATTTAATATATTTAGTCAAATGAATTAAGCACTTGCTAGATGTGGCAATTACAGTTGCGAAATGTGCCTGGTTGCTAGAACTTTGCTGTCATGCTTCAGATTTGGTTTATAGCTGCAGGAACCTCAGCTTCATGCCCTAAGGCAAACTTGTGATTACCATAGCTCTTAATGTGCATCAACATAATTTATACCTTGAGTGATTGGGCCATCTACCTGGAATTGGAAAACCTATGGATCAGTCTGTTTCTAGAAAGGAAATATTGCTCTTGGCAATACGTCAAGCATAACAATGGATTTGGGATGAAAATCAAGCACAATGATATGACAAAGGAGCATTAAAATAAAATTGGAATTTATAATCATGTACATTGAATTTATAATCATGTACATTGGTACATATCTCTCTGGCTGAGTGTATGCTGGTGTACTTAAAACATTTTCTATTTCACCGAGGATGATCCGTAGTCTTCTCTGAACGACGAAGGGTGCAACACAAGTTCCTTCAACGAGTCAATGAGTGAACAAGTGAATGGTTTAAAAAGCAAGTATTTCCTTTATACAGACAACCCATATCACTAGACATTTCCTAATTTCTAATTAAACGAATTATGCTTTAGATTTTCTCACCTCGGCTCTCTTCTGAAGCACTTTTTCAGCAAATGCTTCTGCCGTAATTGGCGGTAGATCTAAAATTTTTCGTTTGAGGTTGTAACGATGCCAATCACTTTTAAAGTGTTCCTTGTGTTCCTCCTTGGCTCGCTGGTAGTCTATGGCACCATCATCTAGTTTTGCTACAAATCTTACTCCACAATTGATGCAAGTTAGGTCTTCCATGGCTCTAAAAAAATTACATATAAGAGGTTTTAAAATCCTGAAGTCAACATAAAATCAAGGCAGATACCCCAAAAGAACATCAGTATTTCAGTGGGACACAGCAAAGTCATATAGTTCATTTACCGAGTGCAAAATCTGTTGATATCCAACTTAATTAATGCAGACTTAATTCAATAAACGAAGTGACTAGCGGACCGCCAAGCGGCCGTCGAATCTCAAATACTAGCGGACCGCCAGTCACGTGTAACCTGTCACATGACGAGTCTTGATTCTTGAATATTGTTACAATGGCGGCAGTTACCGATAGTTGGTTTTATGTCGGACAAAAGTTTTCTTGTTTTAATGACTTAGAAAATTACTAGAAACAGAGTAAGCAACCAATTTTTTTCGTGAGTGTTGGTTAGGTTCAGGTTAGGCGTCGTGAGGGTCGGTTAGGGTTAGTTTTAGGGTTTGTTTAGCCATTAGAAACTCTTGTGGATTGGTGTAAATAGAAAGCCTGGCGGCTTGCTAGTATTTTGTATTGGACGGCCGCCAGTCATGTGACAGGTTACACGTGACTGGCGGTCCGCTAGTATTTGAGATTCGACGGCCGCTTGGCGGTCCGCTAGTCACAGCCTTCAATAAAACCGTTTTCGGCAATTCGGGCGTTTGTGTGTATTCGGCGTTTTCGGTGATTCGGGTTGACAACTTTTGAACACGTGGTGTGTTCACAAGACGCAAAACATTTCAGTCATCGACTACGCTAAAAGCTACACACTGAAGCGTGAAACTAGAAATTCAAGCACAAAAAATTCCAGTTATAAAACTTACAGGTACTATTTCAACAACGAAATGTTCGGACTTTGCGATCAGTAGATACTAGATAGAGGCTTTAATAGGCCTATAAACTAATTTTTGTTATTATTGCACAACGACCAATCTACAACCGGAACCAAGGACCAATAATTTAAATAGACCAAAATAAACGGTCCTCAGATTTAGAAAAATTAAAAAGTAAGCAAGTATTGACTGTAAAGATCGTCTTTTCGATTGCCGCCCTTTTGCTGGCTCGCCTTTAATCGGTACCTGATGAAAAAGGCGATTTTATAAGCGTCGTATTTTAAAACTCGCCCTTTTGATGGTCGCCCTTTTGAAGTCGCTCTTTTGATAGAAGAACTTGAAGAAGAAAAGATTTGTTTAGCCTATATGCCTAGTATTAGCCTACATAGCCTAGGCCTAGCTATACCGGGTTAAAAAATCTGACCATGACAAATTAATAGGGGACGACTTTTAATTCGTTTAATTTGACACATTTTGTGTGTCCTTTTATCGTTATTCTCTAAAATTGGGGTCCCACAGTTTTACTGAGCATGCAGGGCCTCCACATTATTTTGTTAATCCGGTGCCCTGCTTCACCCGTGCGCTTTGGCGTGAAAGTCCGATGCAGTGTTACAGTATTCGTAGATCGTAATTCGAGTGCCTGCATGCTTTTTTATTTATTATTATTTATTATTTATTTTTTACCTACATACATACATGTTCGGACTTTGCGATCAGTAGATAGAGGCTTTAATAGGCCTATAAACTAATTTTTGTTATTATACATACATACTGTGACGATAATCGGGATCTGCCGGTGTATGGTAAGGCACGCGTGTCGCTCCCCGGGAGCGTAAGTTCGGCCTTCGTGGTATTTCGAAGGACTTACACCACTTCTGCCGACGGCGATTCGAACCAGAGTCACAGAACGTCTTTTCCCCACGAGAAACACTGAAGACACAGAGTTCTTTTCAATAGTTTATTAACTCTTCACGATAGCAGCACGTAATTAAAGCACGCAACGACTGTCTAATTATCACTGCGGAACTGAACCCCAGACTGACCGACTAACTTCATAACGCCTCTCTCAGGCTGAACTACTGCTGACTCTACCAACTGCACCTCTTACTGACGTGGTCCCGACTACATCTATTCCAGCTCAGCTCTACGTCGGACCCGGACTATTGCACGCTCCCTCTATTTATAGCTTGTCCCAGCCGGGAGGTGGGGCCTAGGGAACACAAGCCGAGGAACAGAAGCCGGGAGGCGGAGCCTATGGAACAGAAGCCGGGAACAGAAGCCGGGAACATAAGCCGGAGAACACAAGCCGAGGAACAGAAGCCGGGAGGCGGAGCCTATGGAACAGAAGCCGGGGAACAGAAGCCGGGAGGCGGAGCCTAGGGAACAGAAGCCGGGGAACAGAAGCCGGGAGAACACAAGCCGGGGAACAGAAGCCGGGAGGCGGAGCCTAGGGAACAGAAGCCGGGGAACAGAAGCCGGGAGGCGGAGCCTAGGGAACAGAAGCCGGGAGGCGGAGCCTAGGGAACAGAAGCCGGGGAACAGAAGCCGGGAGGCGGAGCCTAGGGAACAAGGCCCTGGGGGAAATCCCGGGGACGGCTCAGGGGGAAAATCCCAGGTTCGCTACATCCTCCCCCCACCACGATTGGGGATGTCCTCATTCCCAGAACATAACAGTCTCGAGCCACATGGCTCAACCACAGAAAAATAGCCATAACAAAAGCGTAAAACGGCCAACGGGCCAAAAAGCCTCAACTGTTCCAAAGCGGCCAACGGGCCAAGTCCATAAAGTCCCTGGTCGTTCCTCGACCTCTTTAACAAAACTGCTCCACTAAAACGGCCAACGAGCCAATTATAAGTCTCTATAAATGTTCCCGATCATACATCATTAAAAGCGATCAATAAACACGATCTCTCAGAATGTCTCAGCATCGACTGTCTCTATCAATTCCAAATTGCGAGATAATGCGAATTAGACAAAATATGCCACTCGGCAACACGAGAACATGCAAGAGTCTCGACGGCATAACTTCGCGCATTAATAAGCGACGTCCACCAGACGTGGGCTAAGTTCCTTCACGTAGGTCGAATACGAAGCCTCGGGTCGACCATCATCTGAGGGTCGTCCATAGGTCGGGTCGACCTGTTGACCCGTCCCTCGTCCCTTTTCCAGGTCAGCAGCCCGGGCGCACGAGGAAACCTCGTCCCTACTTCCCTGATGGCTGTACATAACTTTCCCCAGAATTCTGCAAAGCTTCCGAAAAAGGGTCCCCACAAATTTCTTTCCTGGATACAAATAGATTCGTAAATGGGCCCCGTGTCCGACAATAACTATTTTCACGATCACTCGGGCAACAGAAATAGCCTCTAAAGTAACCATCGGAACGGCTTCCACTATCTTAGAACCACTGAAAATTAAGCTCAGAAAAACCATAAGCAGTACCAGGGCCGAAAATAAACTAACTAAATCTCCATCCACAGACTTCCTCTGCGGCAGTATTTTACGCCTTATGGGCGGATCCATAAGCTCAGGCGCTTTCACACTATCGCTTACCGAAACATCTCTAAATTTAACTGGCAATTCCTTTACCTGTTCTCGGGTCTCATTAACCAAGTCCACTACTGCCACCTGGGTATTAGCCTCAGCATCTACCACTACGCGGGAAAGATGAATCCCTGGGTGAACCTCTTGGGTCTCCGTAATCCACGCGGGAGCGACCGTGGTAGAATCCCCATACACAGATTTAACAGGGACTTCGCTCTGCGACTTAGGAGTCCCTACAACCTCCTCTGCAACCATTACCCTACGACACCACGTGGACCCGTTACCTCGCACTAAAGAAATGCGCCTACGTCCAACAAATAATGCACCGACACCAAATCCTAATCTACAGCGGTGTTGCCTGAGCCAATCCATGCCTAACATGGGCTCGGTAATTTGGTCGGACACCAGAAACGTGGTCGGGATATTAAAACCTCTCCCAATTTTAATGGGGACCGGGACCTCACCAAGGACCCTAATATCAGACCCATTAGCAGCCATCAAAGAACGATTACATGAACGTAGTTCTAACCCGTCGACACTCGTAGATGGGATCAGGCTGACTTCCGATCCAGTGTCGATCAAGCACATCTGTTGGCGTCCGTTGATTGTTCCTCTGATGTAGATGGCGTTGTTCGTAGCGCGGTCCGGCAGTCTGGAACGCGTCGTATGATTCATGGCCACCGGCGGTTCCGGTGACGTCGGTTCCTCTGTTCCACTCGTTCCGGCGTCGTTACGGCGATTGGGAGGGCGTCGCGGCTGTCGACAATTGCGGGATATATGACCCGCTCGGTTGCAGTTGTAGCAGGTCACACCCCGTTTCGAACCTCCCTGTAGCGGATCGCTGAAGCTGCGGTTTCTGGGGCGATCGTCGCGCCCCAGATCGTCATCGGTAGGAGCTCGGTCTCGCAGCTCCTGGAACTGTTGGTCGATCCGTCTCTCCATCTCGCGTTGCCATCGACGTTGGTCGTCTCGCTGCGTCTCCAGGAACCGGTCTAGCGTAGACTGGATCTGGGTACTCACGTCAGTCTCTTGAGTACCCCTGACGCGGTTGGAAGGCCTTCTGCGGTCGTCGGAGTCGTTCGTCCGCTGGTAGGCGTCCAGGCGAAGCGCGGTGCGGTAAGCTTCATCGAGAGACTTCGGCTCCCTTTCTCGTACTTTCAGCGAAAGTTCACGGTCTCGCATGGCCTCCAGGAAAGAGTCTCTCGCGATGATCTGGGTCGTCTCATTCGACGGGACAGGATACGCCAATACGACGAGACGGCGAATCTCGTGAAGCAGATCACTCAGACTTTCCTCCGCTCGCTGGCGACGATAATACAGCTGGGCACGGAAGGTTTCAGCCTGACCTTCTGCCCCGTATCTCTGCCGGAGACGTTCCACCAATTCCTCGTAGCTTACGTTCTGCTGCGCTCCGAAGTCCCAGAGAAGTTGCGTCGCTGCCTTTTCCAACGCACATCGTAAGTGGTCGACCTTTTCCGACGCCGTCCATCTGTTGTGGCGGGCGCAAACCTCGAATTGCACCAGAAAGGACTCCAGCGACCCGGTCCCATCAAATCGTCCGGGTTTCATCGGTGCAGGTCGGCTTCGCAGCAGCTTCCCAAGGTCCTCCAATTCTGACCTCGCAGCCAGTCGGTCAGTCTTTTCTCGGTAGCTCATCGTCGCCGGTGTCTCATCGTCGTCGGAACCGAGTACTTCGATCAAAACGTTCCGGTCCGGCGGTCTCTCCATTGTCGATCGGCGGGCTGCAGGCGTAGGCAAGTCGGTTGGCGTGCGGATTCCACCAGGTCTCGGATACTGGATCGTGATCTCATCGTCTTCCGTCAGCATTCTCGGTTGACTCAGGTTGTTGTCGGCAGAACTTCAAGAACCCCACTTCTGGTACCAGTGTGACGATAAACGCCAGAAACGCTCCCCGGGAGCGTAAGTTCGGCCTTCGTGGTATTTCGAAGGACTTACACCACTTCTGCCGACGGCGATTCGAACCAGAGTCACAGAACGTCTTTTCCCCACGAGAAACACTGAAGACACAGAGTTCTTTTCAATAGTTTATTAACTCTTCACGATAGCAGCACGTAATTAAAGCACGCAACGACTGTCTAATTATCACTGCGGAACTGAACCCCAGACTGACCGACTAACTTCATAACGCCTCTCTCAGGCTGAACTACTGCTGACTCTACCAACTGCACCTCTTACTGACGTGGTCCCGACTACATCTATTCCAGCTCAGCTCTACGTCGGACCCGGACTATTGCACGCTCCCTCTATTTATAGCTTGTCCCAGCCGGGAGGTGGGGCCTAGGGAACACAAGCCGAGGAACAGAAGCCGGGAGGCGGAGCCTATGGAACAGAAGCCGGGAACAGAAGCCGGGAACATAAGCCGGAGAACACAAGCCGGGGAACAGAAGCCGGGAGGCGGAGCCTAGGGAACAGAAGCCGGGGAACAGAAGCCGGGAGGCGGAGCCTAGGGAACAGAAGCCGGGAGGCGGAGCCTAGGGAACAGAAGCCGGGGAACAGAAGCCGGGAGGCGGAGCCTAGGGAACAAGGCCCTGGGGGAAATCCCGGGGACGGCTCAGGGGGAAAATCCCAGGTTCGCTACAATACATACATACATACATACATACATACATACATACATACATACATACATACATACATAGGCTACATACATGCATACATGCATACATGCATACATGCATTCATGCATACATGCATACATGCATACATGCATACATGCATACATGCATGCATGCATGCATGCATGCATACATGCATACATGCATACATGCATACATGCATACATGCATACATGCATACATGCATACATGCATTCATGCATACATGCATACATGCATACATGCATGCATACATACATACATACATACATACATACATACATACATACATACATACATACATACATACATACATACATACATACATACATACATACATACATACATACATACATACATACATACATACATACATACATACATACATACATACATACATACATACATACATACATACATACATACATACATACATACATACATACATACATACATACATACATACATACATACATACATACATACATACATACATACATGCCAAGCATGATAGAAAGTCTTGCCAAACTTTTTCCTAACAAAGACGTCACCAACTGATTCGATCAACACCATTGTTATGGGTCTACAGCTGAGGTCGTTGCCTGCAGCAATAATATTATTATTTATTCATCTAGGTATAATTGGCCACTGTCCAAGGATATGCACTGTTATCACTGTGCTGTTATGCAGTGTGCAATAGGCCTACGCGTTGAATTCAAGGCTAAATAATAAATCATAATATTATCTTCTCGTGATAGAGCTGTCGACATATTTACTATATGGCGCCACCAAGCGATTGTGTTTATTAGTGATTTTCCAGTAATAACTGAGTTACTGATTTATTTTAAAGTTTTAAATTGACATAAATTACAGGTTCAAAGCCAATTCATTGTATTCTTGTTGCAGAATTACCAAAATTTAATTAAATATCTCATGATGTTGACCCAAATTTGTTTTTCACGCTTACGTCATTGAACGTGGAATGTTTCTATGTGCGATGTGTAATCTTTTTTAGCGTCAGCTGAAAATTTCATCACTACTGGAAGTTGTTTGGGAAGCTCTGTACAAAATTATTACATTTTTCTTAAAATTCATTTTACTCGAAATTTATTTCGAAATGGCTGGACAGTAGGTTTGAAAGAAAAACGTGGGACGCATGTACCCGGCAGTACCACGTAGTTTTAAAAACAGAAAGGTCAGTATTTGTCGTTTGAATTTGAATCTGTCTTTGTCGAGATAGGTCGTCGGGTCACAACCGTCGTTTGGAAAAATAAACGACGCGAATCCTCATAATTTTACTTCTGTGCCTCTTTATATATTATAATTGTTACAGAACGATTAAATCATGTCATAACTTGAGTTCTAAGCGTGTTAAATATTTTATTGTGGGTTAAACCTAATTGGATTGTCTAACCTAGTTTTAAGATTTTACTTGGCCTTGAACTGTTTACGTAAACAACCTTTTGTGCAATTTATACGCATCATTTTCGTTTTCGCAATTAATCAATCATTTATTGACCATTAGCAACAAAAATCTTTCGTTAGAGATGCTGGTTGCAAGGTGAGGAAACGCCTGTAGATTAATTGCAGGGAGTGTAATGTATAATGAAGATTCTATATATTACAATAGTTACAGTAAGGTAACATCAAATTTTTTCGTGGTATTACTGTATTGTCAGGACCTAAGTGATGGTTAGAGTCAGGTTTCGTAATCGTAATCTCGAGACTTCTACAGCGCCCACAAAAGCGAAGTCGCGGGAACCAGCTTATTCAAAGGCGCTTAATCAAAACAAATCAAATCAAAGGTTTGCATTGTGATGGTCTTTTAGCGTTAATTTGGGCTAAACTGTGTGGGGAAAGGTTTGGACTGTGTGATTCACGAGTTATATCAACTGGTGTAAATGTTGCAGGCTCAATTGAAATTGACGAGTATATTATATTCGGGGCAAACATGTGAAAACTTAATAGCTGTGAATTGGGCCTAACCTCAATAAACATTCCTGATACAACAAAACTCAAGTCACCGCAAATACCAAGTCTCAGACTAGTAACAATTGCAACCAAATTATTATTAAAGTGAGGAGTTTGCGTGTGTGTGTTGTAGGTTGGTTGGTGTGGTGGCCTGGTGAGAAGGTGCTGTGATGGCGGCTCAGGTAACAGGTTGTAACATAAAACAGTTGATGACGATGCTGTCGACTGCTTTGAAGAGAGAGGATGAACGATGGATACCATGCTCGTTCTTAGCATCCACCACCCAGGTTTGTCATTGCCCCAATGTATTTAAGTCATTGTATTGCATTATGGGATGTCACTGGTAGGTAGCAGCACTCTATTCCATTGAAGCCAGGGGTGGCCTTGTTTATTAACTTATTAGGTGTATAAGGTCAGAATCTATTTACTGACTAAAATTACTACATGCTGCACTGCTCTCATGCATGCTTAGTAAATCTCCATCTGAGTCATGAGGCAAGAAATGGGCATGACCAGCTGATTTATAGTTACAGTCAAGTCAGCAGTTGTGATCATTAGTTTACAGATTGATACAATTTGGAAATGGAAAGCACAGGGATACTGAAAGTGATGTCACTTTTAGAATGCCTCTGTGTGAGCTCTTTCCTTATGTAGAAAACAACGCTTAGCTATTAATAGTAAAAAAAATTAATGGGTGTGCAATTTAGTAATTTTTAGCCGAGTTGGCAAAAAGACCTCAATAAATTGTCAGTAGGAAGAACAGACAGTGAGGGAGAAGACTGGCTATCCGTCCTCATATGCCTAGGATAAAAAAATGAAGTTGCTAGCACTTTTATGCTTTTGGCTGTCTCTTGGAGTTAGATTTTAAAGGGCTCTTGTTGTTGTTGAAGCATCTAAAAATTAATACTTAAAAGTGATTTGATTCTGTGCAGGATGATATGACATGTGCATTGGATCGAAGCGAAATGGTCGAATGGTTTTCAACGCTGAATCGCCAGTTTGACTTCGATCCAGAGACATTGTTCACGAGTGTGGCAATCCTCGATCGCTTCCTCACCTCTGTCAAGGTTTGCACAAGTCTCTTCTTTGCACAAGTCTGTTCTTTGGTAAACCCAAGTCTGTTCTTTGGTAAACCCAAGTCTGTTCTGTGGTTTCTGATTGACTGATTTTGTTGTATGAAAAAGGTCATGTCAGCTGTTGCTATTGTCTTCCGTGGCTTCTTTGTTGTTTCTTTGGCATTGTTATTCTGTTCTGAACTTATGGCTTCTTTAGCTCATTTTGTAATGTTATCTGAGGACTTATCTTAACACAATCTAAGGACTTCACCAAGCATCAACAATTTAATCTAATTTAATTTAATTTGTAGCTCTGTAATACATTATCTATTCTTATGATGTAAATTTTTCACTTTTGCACCTTTCAATCTGAGGTAGTTATTGGCGCAACCATAACTTTGGTTCTTAGTTAAAATAATTAATCAGATGATTTTTAGTACCTTATTTAATCTTAATATTAGAAGACTGTGTTAGTTCCTTATCTACTCTAATATGAATATATATTCTTTTATGGAGACTTATTTAGCATAATGTGTAATGTCATCTGAAGCATTGTTAGGAATTTAACAGAGTTTTGTATTTTCTATTTTCATATATTAGAAAGTGTTGTGTTTTGCAACATGTGAACATCTGTGTTTCAGGTCAAGCGAAAGTATCTAAGATGTGTCGCTGTTACATGTTTCTACCTTGCTACGAAAACCACAGAAGATGAAGATGTAATAACACTACCTTCATTCATTCATTCATTCACTCATTCATTATGAAGAGATTTATTTATTACTATTCCGACTACTGCGGCTGTTGCTGCTACTTCTTCTTATACTACTATTGCTTGTAATGCGACTACTGTTGCTAATATTTATTCTACAAGTAGTGATGATAATTTGAATATAGATTGAAAGATTGCTGATGTATTTGCGTAGGTGTATTTGTCTAGGGTTTAAAGTGTGTTTTTCTGAAATACTCATCTATCACCTTATAACCTGTACGAAAACTGGTCAGCTGTTGCTATATTGCAAGTCAGCTGAAAGTTCATTCAATTCTGGACTGCAGAAGACCATTGTTGAAAGAAGTATGTAATGTTTGGGGGTAGGTTACGGATACATAGCCATCCACGCTGCTTTGTCTTTTATAAGAGAACCTCTCTGCCCATGGGCGGTGGGCGCCTTAAGGTGGTCCTAAGAAATAAGGATTCTCTTCTTCCCATTCTTCCTTTGACCTTTCCCTTGAGCACTTCTCCTCTTCTTAACACGAAGATGATGATGATTAGTTGCTTCTGATTAAATCCACGTACTAACTTTGTTTCCAGTTGTACACCTGACACGTTTACATGTCTTAACGTTGTAACATTGTTTTGTTGGGTGCAGTGGATACCAAGCACAACGGACTTGGTGCGGAATACGCTGTGCGGTTGCTCGACTTCAGAAGTCCATCGGATGGAACTTTGCATTCTCGACAACTTCAGTTGGGATTTGCGCACAAGTACTCCACTCGAGTTCCTGCACTTGGTAATGCATAAGGAATTTTTTATGAATCTTAATATAAGTTGTGATGGAACACATTTGCAATGGGTAATGCATAGGTTTAACCCTTTAACTACAAGCATGCACTAAGAGTGACTGGGAAGCCAATGTAGATCATTCTTAAAAGCTTTAAAGAGTTTTTATAAATAGTTAGTCATTTTCATGACATGTAAACATGCTTTGCAATGTTTTCTTGTTTAATTAAACAGAATGAATGCAATGATTTATATGTGTAGTTTAGGGTATTTGTTGGCAATGCAACATGCTTTTCCGTCTTACACCTTCACTTGGTAACTTAGGTAAAGTAACGGATCAAACAGTCAAACTGCAAACAGTCAAATTGCTTTGAGTGAAATCTTGTTTGGCCGAAATGTTTCAGTCTGTAATTTGTTTATTAATTTAAAGTTTTTCGTGTTTTTTTCTGTTAGTATCACAGTTTTCTGGTCTCGATGCGTCCAGACCTTCTGAATGGTTTTCCACCGCTGAGTCCACCACAGCATCTTCACCAGGTCACCCAGGTACTGGAGGAGTGCCTGCTACACCACCAACTGATGGGTTTCCCTCCATCGGCCTTGGCTTTGGCTGTCCTTTCGTTGGATCTTGAGGCCTTCTGTCCCTATTGGTCAAATGCAACACTCGCTTTGCAAAAGCTGGCTCAGGTTTGTCGATTTAGTAATTCATTGATTAGACTTGCAATTTGCTAACACCTCTTCAAGTTGGCTGCACTCAGAGTTGCTCCCAGCCCAGCCATGGCTAGAGAAGCTGATGTGGCCACAGATACAGAGAGAGAGAGGGAGGGAGGCGACAGACTGCATAAATGTTATGGTACAAGCAGTAAGGCAATAAAAATCAAGGAGTGGTTTAACCCAAACCTAATTGCAGACAATTGGAAGCAGAAGGTCAAGTAAGCATGTGTGTTTAAAAGTTAACAGGAAGTATTCAGTAAACGACATACACAATACACATGTTCCGTTGCTGGTGTTCTGCTTAACAGATCGATCAGCAGGATCTGCTTTCGTGTCGAAAGCTCATCTTGCGATGTCTCCATCGTCAGCTCGATGAGTCTCCGTGCACGGATCGCCATCCAGCTCTCAGCGAGTGGCCACCGACGAAGCACAGAGTCGACCTCGACAACGACAACATTTACGACGGCATTCAATGTCTCTACGGGGAAGAGGCAGAGTGCGCCATTGTTCGCATGACCTGCGGGTCAGAGGCCTCACGCACTATGACGTCAGAGCAGCCGAGGAAGGTAACCTACACAAGCTAAGCCCATTCCGTTGACGACAGAATACCAGTGTACACGTAGTCGCCATTGTTTCTGCAGTTTCATCCGCTCGTCAAAGCTCTTCTGTTTGTTGCAGTCGCTCGTCTTGTCGCTCGCTGATTTGTGTCGCCGCTCTCGTCTTTGTAGTCGGTGTTTTGTTATATTAACGGATGTTTTAGAGATGTGCCACGCGAGTGTACATACGTGAACGCATGAAAGCATGTGTGAATGATTGTATGAATGTGAAAATTATGTATTCATGAAGGATTGTCTTGCGTTGTTTCAGAGGCTTAACTTCAACGTTTGAGGAAAGCATTTTAGCGTAAGATGATCTGGTAAATTTGCTGGATTTTTGGTGCTCTTGTAGGAAACGTGACTTTGCATTTACTGTTTGACTGGTTTCAGAAAGTACTGCTGTCAGATTGCTGTATGGTTAATTGGACAATAATTCTTCAGTTAACTCTAGACAACAAGCATTTGCCGGTCTTAGAGGAAGCTTCTGGTTCCCACCGCCGGGCTTTTAAATCTGAATGATGCAAATAATCTAACAGCATTGTTTAATAAGTTACTTATGACTATGTGGTTATCAGGTGCTAACCGACTTAATTGTGTTTTAGTTTTATAAAATCAGATGAGAGAATTATATGGTAGCTGGTTCAGTAGCGCACTTCTTACCTGATGATCCAGTTATTGCACGCTCGAGTTGTTGATCGTAGATGCGATTGTTTGTTGCGCAATGTGGTTTGGCCATGAGCTGAAAGACTTTTTTTTAACCCTTTAATGCCGAGAAGGTAGTAAAATGTATGGGAAATCCTATACCCTTCGGCATTAAAGGGTTAAAGTGCGTAATTGATCTGAACTGGGTCGGGGTTGTTTGATTTTGTTGGTTCAAAGCTGGCAGGCACGGCGAAGGCTAGACAAAGAACCGATTTGGTGCTTGAAGTGCAGCTGATTGTACTTCGAATATAGTTACGCTGATATCTGGCAAGCTTAGACAAATTGTCATGTCGTTGGATTGATGTGGTCTAGTTCACGGCGCACAGTCAAGTGATCCTTTAATGTTGGGACCACGTCGAGAATTTTTTAAAGGGCTTATAAACAATTGCTACATTCTTATAAAAGACAAAAACAAATGTTACCTCCTTAAAGGCATAAAAACAGCTGTTACCTTTTCATAATGGCTTGTAAACACAACCCTTTTTTTATAAAGGTGTGTAAGGAAGTGTTGCCTTTTGTTAGAATGGTTTATAATTTTACCTTTTTGTTAAGGAACATGAGCAAATGTTACCTTGATCTTGTGCGTTACTCTTGCCTTCTCTCTATATGTCCCATTCATTGCTATTGTTTTTTAGGCTGAATAGCCTCTGCGCGTATATTTGGCCGACTAACATGACAGTGGCTGTAAGATGATGTTTTTTATTTGATCTGAAATCGCGACCTGTGTTAAACAGATTAATTATCATATTTTATTTTGCCTAACGCTACAGCATGTACAGAGACTGTTTAGCCTAGCATTACAGCGGTGGCTTTTTGTCAAAAAAATGTACAAAGTACTGTGTATACTTACAGAAGAAAAAAACTGAATATTTTAAAATGTAAAAAAAATGTACAAAACTTTTTATACAGCACGAAGAAAAAATTAAATTATTTGTATAAACATAAAAAAAGTTGGTATTAATTTAGTTCAGTTGAATGAACGGTTAGTATTCGTTTACAGTTTATTGTCTTGTCTAACGATTCTCTTGTACACTGCGTATTTTTGCCAACTGGCGTAATGGGCTTTGCTTGTTGAATTCGAATATGAAACAGAAGCAACAAGTTTATGGTGTGTGTTGAGTTTTGTTGATAATATTAAATTCTGCTTTACAATATCATACCAATAGGCCTAAGTAGTATGCTAGTGTCCAGTGCAGATATGGCACACTAGAAAGAAGCCATAGTCAGGTCAATATCCAGAGCCATTTGAGAGGGAGAGGTTAGTTTTCAGTAGAGAACGGAATATTATAAGTGACTCGGAATATTATAAGTGACTCGCAGAACGAACAGACACATGGAGAGAGAGTTACAAAAGTATTATAAGTAAGTATATTCTTTATTACGACCAACTGCACATGGTCATGGTCTCCATTCAACCAGATCTTATTGTTGGGCAACCAAACTGACATGAGAGAAATGTTCTTGACTACATTGGATCCTGAGCATAAATTATGCTCAGCTAAAGCGTAACAACATAGATCTTCTCGAATTCACAATCTTGATCGACTATAGGCCTGCATTCAGTGCCAACCAATCAGCCAAAGCTCTATAAAGAATCCAAACAGATATGTGAAACTCTTGTTATTCTCTCACAAAAATTAATCTACAGCCCAGAGAAAAAAAACCAGATTTACATACATATTCGAAAGTGGTCAAGCCAACACACGAAATTTCTGCTAGAATTCAATTACAACATTTAAAAATTGCATAAAAAGATAGGCTACATGTGGGCGAAAAATTTGGCCGACGATGCATACAACACAATTGAACAGAATAATATATTAACTTGCAATAAATTTAGTCATAGTTAAAACAACACATAAAGACTGAAACGAAATATGGAGCGTCATTTTACAGCAAGGCCTTCAAAGTAAGATTCCACGAATCTGAACTTTACATGAAGCCTTTAATGAAAACCACGTTCAAAGTCTAGAGTGAGTAGCAAAACGAGAAAGATGTGCCTCATTTAAAAGTCAATTAACAATGCATGATTGCCAACAAGATTTAACAATATATCATATAACACCATTGTCTAAAAGTATCTACTTAATTGCTGTGGAGACAATTCTGTCCAAGACTGCGGTCAACGCCATTGCCTGCAACTTTCAACCTGATTGATAACACTGGGCCATACAATTAGTCTTCCATTAACATTATAACAATCATAATAAATGTTTGTCGTACTTTTTACATTGGTTCTCATTCTAATGCTCCCTACATTGCTAGGCCAGTGAGCTTATCACAAGGTAATAAAGATAAATAATTAACTTACTGCCTTACTTATTTATGATAATAATTACCAAAAATATAACCATAAAACAGCACAATACATTATTGATGTAAATGCACACAAGTAATTTAAGATGAATGAAACCTACTGAACTTTTCATTGAAATGTACTAATCATGCTCAGCAAAGTGTAAAACGAAATTGCTGAAATTAAGAGCAAAGTGTCTTAACAACAAGGTTCAAAGTGAACCACAAATATTAACAGAGAGCACTGCTCATAATTATTACATTGTCTACCACACAATAAAGTTCACATGTACAAAATGAGTAAATATCAGAAATTGAAACTTCAATTGCTTAGGATAGAAATTCAAAATGCTCATACCTCGTAAGAAAAAAAAACAACTTAAATTGTCACGTTGCAAACAGTAGTTCTCAAAATGTACAAGAGAAAAGAAACAATATTAAATATAGGTTGAAATATCTTCATTTGCCTTTCCGAACCTTCAAACCGTTCGTTATGTTACAACTTCCTTACATTGGCATCCATTAATTAATCTTTGTCTAAGTTGAACCTCTCTGCTTAAATTTAAATCTCAGGATTGGTTTCATGTCTTAAAAGGGTTTGTTTAAATTACTGCTCATAGTAATAAAACTTTCAACCTCCGGCCAACTACAAAGAAACTTAAACCGAGACTTATCATAATTCAAACAAGTCATTTATCTGATTGTCTCTCTCTCCAGTTGTATCTAACAGTAAAAAATGTTCTAGGTACACATGGGCTTTCTCGATTGCTGAACCGAAATTTTGCACCTTCTCTCATTGTAAGGCCTTTCCATTCATTGTGTTCAATCACGTAAGTAATTTCTTTCTCACCTTAAAACCCATCCTTCTCACATAGCAAATCCACCATGGCAACCCCTCAGCCAGAGTGGACTGTTATGTGGATGCTGGCTTGATTAGGGTTTTGATGCACCCACGGTGGATGATGTCTACTGCATTCGACACCAGAGCATTGGAACCTACTTGAGCTAGAGTCTGTCTCCATTAAAGCTGTCTTGAAAGCAATAAAACCTGTTACAGAAAGCCAAACCTCTAATCTGCTAATGATTTACACGAACTACAGACGTGGGCTTCCAACTTTACCTCTTCAGCAGTTTGGCCATTGACCATCGACTAAGAATGTCTTTACACTGATCAATACGAAACACCAACCCCATAAGTTATGTGCCAAATCGTGATGTAACAGTATATAGTGATGTCATATAGCAGGAGTCTATTATTAAGGGTTAGAGGGGTTTGTGGTTCAAACGATGACTAATACACAGGATAAAAGTCCTCGGAACTCTGCACCCCTCTCACTCCTCATCATTCATTCATTTATAGATTTATATAGCGCTCCCGACCCAACCCCGGCTGAAAACGACAGTTTTAATGCTGCAATTAATCAACTGCAACATGCACAACAGACCCAACAATACCTTCCACAATTAGGGTACAAACCAGCCATAACCCATAGTTAAGCCTGGATAATCCTCCTATCCTGCATTATCTTGCCATCTAAGCTCTGCCCAACCATATATGCCCACACCTCTCAGATGCTGCTGGTGATAGAAACACGTAGCATATAAACCCCTTCATATCGTACACCAGTGGCGTCACTGAACTACTGGATCAGCCCTAGCAGCAAGGAGCAGCAAGGAACAAGATTCTGCAGAACCTCACTTGAAATCTAATCTCTCTGAGACATTCATTTTACCCTGCATCTAGCAAAGAAGCACCTTTCATGAAAACGCGAATTCACTAGTCCTACTGACGACGACATTCCCCGAGATCAACAACACTGTCCTCCTCCGCGTGCGCAAGTTGCAACCTCAAGTCTGAGAAGTCGCAATCTGAAGTCCTAGAAGTCGACGAACAGATCTCGATCTTTCTCTGGAGCAGCCATGATCATCTTGTAATCGATCTCCGCATAGCCATCGAAGTTCTGCGTGTCACCTTCGTGGCTGAGTTTTGGCACAAACGGAACCTGATCCACACAATCACAAACAATCAGTAGTTCAATTACGCTACTGATCAGTTCTGTGTTGACTGTTGGCAGAATAGGAACCCGATTAATACAAGAAAAGAGCGCAAACAATTTACAATGCACATATCTTTACGAGAAAATCAATAATAATAATAATAATAATAATAATAATAATAATAATAATAACAATGACGATTTCTACGGTGCCGTAACACAGCCATGCCGTTACAAGGGCGCTTCACATACTAAACTAAACAGCAGGATAGGCCTTAAGAAAAATGGTGGTGTTCCTGTTCAAGGGAAGGGTAATCATAATAAAAAATTATAATAAAGTAAAATAATGAAGTACCTCAGGACAAAAAATTACAATAATAATTAATAACAATAACAACAACAACAACACTATAATGCTGTTGCCAACCATCCTATGCAAACTAAGATTTTGTAACTGTCAAGAACTCTAGATAATCATAATAATAATAATCTGGATAAACTGGAGATCTGCGGGAGGTGACGTTTCTATTCCAGCGCCTTTCTACCTGCATTCAGCACCACAACGCCGTAGCATTTAGTGGCACTTTTACTACTGTTGCGAAGACGAGGCCTGAATTTCCAGACATTCAGCAACAAATTCTAGCATATTTTTTAGACTTCTGAAGGATTATAATTTATGCACCTCGGAAAAAACACACATAGTTGGGGGGTGGTGTCTATCTCGTATAACTGGTGATACAAGAGAAACCAGCTACCTGTTCCAGCACATTGCCTCTATAATGAAACACTTCAATGCCATTGCCTTTCAACGCACCTTTGCTCTGCCTGATTTCCGTGAGTTTCAGCCATCCCAGAATTGATTTTTCCATCACTACAGTGGTGGCACTGCACCAGGCCATGCCAGGCAAATACTCTGGTAAAAAGCGTTTGCCCACAGTAATTGTCCTTCCAATATTTCTGCCATGCCAACCATGCTGAGTATTTATTTGAGGCATAAAAAATTGTACTCTGCACTGGCTACTTATACGACTGCCTTGGATATGCCCTGGTTACAAGATATGGGTGGTGATGCCACTGGGTCTCCGGATAATTTTTTTTAATCCTGAGAGATCTGAGGTACTTCGGGTAATAATAATAATAAATAATAATAATATAAAAATAAATAATAATAATAATAATAATAATAATAAGAACAATAACAACAAATAACAACAACAACAATAGTCAAACAAATCATAATAATTTAATGATAGTAAAAAATGATAATAATAATAATAATTGCTGTTGTTGCAACTGGCAGTTGCAATTTAAAAGCCTCAAATCAGTGGAAAACATTCGCGGCTCTTAGACAAAATATTTGCAATGCTCTTAAACATTTATATGGTGCCACAATTCATGGCAGGTGTCAGGCACTTTTGTTCTGGAGTAGCTCTTTCAGATCATAAGTGGGCTGACATGTGGGACATGAGTGGACAGGAAAATCCATTATCGTATTTCCACATAACTGAAAGACAGTTTTTTTCGTCAGCGCAGCCACTTTATCCAGCTGCATGAGAAGCACCCGTCTATTATACAGACGATCTTCTCATTGATAATTAATTAAGGAACTTTAACATTGCTTACAATATTAATGTGGCTTCTATCTCAACATTAAAAAAAATCCAGACAGTCAAGCTCTCTCTCTTGCTTCGTCTCTCTTCTGTCTGTTTGTCTGTCTTTCTGTCTGTCTCTTGCTATGTCTCTCTCTTTCTGTCTATCTGCATGTTTGTCTCTCTTTCCAGGCTGACTACCTCTGTGTATAGGAATCTTGCCTCTCTCAGTCAAGTAGTAGGCCTACAAATGAAAAAGAACCTCTTGTTCTTAATATTTTATATCGATGGAAATGTTCAGATGCTCAGATACTCGAAACTGTAGGGATACAATCTAAAATAGGACAAGTACAGGGATTGAGTTTAAGGCAAAGTAAACCTGATCAGTGATCACGTAGATTAAATAAGAATGCATGGGAGTTAAAGCAAGGTACGCTAGACTAAACTAAGGCAAAGTAAACTATGGTAAGATAATTAAAGGAGGTTCCAATAAAGTAAGGTATTGTATAAAGCACACAAAATAAATAAAACAACAAAACCAATTAATAAGACAAAGAATAATTTAGTCTGCCCATAGTAGAATTCTGGACAAAATAAGTCCTGTGTTGGAAACTGGTGTAAAGCCTGTAAACTGCCACACTTGGGAGCAGCATCATCAGGTAATTTGTTACATAATAGCATCACAATATACAGATGTCAGAATTTGTGAAGCTGCAGCTGGTATGAGATCTATGACTGATCAGTGATAACAGAATAACTTCCACCATATGGAAAAATATGAAAGAATTTAAAGATGTGCAACACGTGTTACTACTGAATGGCTTAAATTGCACAGAACAGTGATTCTCTTGTGATGTCTCCATTGGTCAATTCTAACCCATAGAGTGTTGTGTAATTACTAATTAAATCACATAAACTACATGCTTCATTTGCAAACTTTAGAAATGGGATTGGATCACAAAACTATTTCACTGCACACTATAACAGCCTATAAGAAGGAATTAGAAAACATTCCAGGTTAGTTTGCAAATTTCAAAACACAGATTGAAATGGTTTCTGAATCACTAAAACCATCTGTTATGTTATTAACTTTAACTGAAAAAGTGAAAATGAACTACAGAATAGGTTAGTATCGTTAGAGCAACATAACAAAAGATAGAAAAATCAGAGAAAGTTCTGTTATGACTCATATAGGCTAATATATATACCATAGCGAAAGGGTGGCACAATGCAGCCAAAGCTACCATTGATATATAATTCAATTTCCTGCACTCCTATCCTAGATTTTGTATATTTCACTTAGTATCTTTGGAGACTTTGGTTACTGATGACATGGGAAGAAGTGGTAAATTGCCTTCGTAGGGTTGGCTGTTGGCTAGTCATCAAAGCTCAGCGTGCATCAACAGAAATTTTCCACTGTTGGATGGAGTGTGGCAGCCTTTTCCACCTACAGGCAGGTCAAAGCATTTACGAAATTATTTAGTGGAATGGATTAGTCAATTTTTACAAGGCGTCCTTGCACCTACAGACTACATATTTCAGTTGGACAATTTGAACTTTAGTACGCGAAATAATTTATGCTTTTCTCAGGGACGGCCTTAGGCATAGTAGGTAGTTGCCTAGGGCACCGCAGTCTTTGGGGGGCGCCGCAGAACCGTTGATTTTTTTACACTTTATTCTTTTAAACTGAAGACTTTGGAAAGAATTTAAAATAATTATTGATTTCATTGCACCAATTCAGGCAGGCCTAATTCAATTTCAAGGACTGCATACATTTTACATCGACTAATAAAATTAAATTTTAACGGCATTCTATACTCTGTGATTTGTAGTCTATGTCTATAATAGACCCGATGTCTATGCGCTAATACTGACATGTGCCATCTTTCAACTGAATACGCCAACAACTGAAGAATTTTTGTGTTATTTATAGTCGTTGTGTCTGGTGTGAATATTTTTATCTTAAAAATTATTAAATTAAATGACATCAAACCCTACGATTCCATGAAGCGTCAAAAGTTACCAGGTGCCCAAAGTTGTAAGAAAAAACAGAAGACAGAAGTTAGAATAAAAAAACAATACCTACGGGACAACTTTATCTGTCAATGTTAGCGTCCTGCCGTAAGATATAGTGATTCAGACTACGCGACGCTCAATTTCGATCGTAAAGATCAGGGCTGGCCTTAGATACAGGCAAAGCAGGCAGTTACCTGGGGTGCCAAATTCTAGCGGGAGGAGTCATTTGCACAAAAATGTATGTTTATAGCCTTTTTTAGCTTTTAACCATTGTGCACGAAATTGAATTTAAAATTATCCAGCCTTCAGTGCACTAATAAAAATTTAAAAAAATATAAATTACTCAGCTGAGTGTAGAGGCTCTGGCTGGTTCATCTTTGGATTCTGATGCGGAATGAACAATTGAATTTGAGTGGGGATCTGAGGGCGCAAAATGTATGCTTTGCCTAGCCTATGGTGCCAAATGCATGCAGTGGCGCCAAATGCATGCTTTGCCTAGGGCACCATTTTACCTAAGGACATGGGAAGAAGTGGTAAATTTTCTAGAAAGACAGAGCAATTGACTAAGAGACTGCATATCTATTAAACCATCGTTATGCTTTATTCACCATATGCCAAATTAATCGAATTTAATCAATTAATTGAAGCTAAATATAGGAGATTAATCAATTAATTTCATTCGAATCAGTACCAGCCTTAAAGTACCGGTATACAAATCTGCTGTTTCTTAATCAAGTTGAAAGGTAAAACACAGGTGCAATCGATGGCCCTGTTAAATCATGTGGACAGAGAGAGATGTTCATGTAGTGCAAGCACTATCCAAACAGATATTCTCATGACAATTATTATCATTTTGAAACAATTAGAAAAATTCCCATGCCAATTAGCATATCCAGACAGTTATAAATATCCGAGCAGTAAGAAATACCTGCACAGTTAGAGAGATTCCCATGCCATTTAACATATCCAAACAGTTAGAAATATCCGAACAGTTACAAATACCTGCACAGTTAGAGAGATTCCCATGCCATTTAACATATCCAAACAGTTAGAAATATCCGAGTAGTAAGAAATACCTGCACAGTTAGAGAGATTCCCATGCCATTTAACATATCCAAACAGTTAGAAATATCCGAACAGTTACAAATACCTGCACAGTTAGAGAGATTCCCATGCCATTTAACATATCCAAACAGTTAGAAATATCCGAGTAGTAAGAAATACCTGCACAGTTAGAAAGATTCCCATGTCAATTAACATATCCAGACAGTTAGAAATATCTTCACAGTTAGAAAGATTCCCATGCCAATTAACATATCCAGACATAATTGAAATATCTTCACAGTTAGAAAGATTCCCATGCCAATTAACATATCCAGACATAATTGAAATATCTTCACAGTTAGGAAGATTCCCATGCCAATTAACATATCCAGACATAATTGAAATATCTTCACAGTTAGAAATATCTTCACAATTAGAAAGATTCCCATGTCAATTAACATATCCAGACAGTTAGAAATATCTTCACAGTTAGAAAGATTCCCATGCCAATTAACATATCCAAAGAGTCAGAAATATCCAAACAGTTAGAAAGATATTCATGCCAATTGACATATCCAAATAGAACTATGGAACAATCGGAATCTATTTTCTTCAGTCAGCAAACTCAAGCTTTCAACGTCAATGCAAATATTAAATTAGAACTTTCAAACTTAACACATACAATAAAGAAGATCTAACAGTAAAAACACTAAACTCAAAGTTTAGTGTTACAACGTTCACACTAACAACCTGAAAGCTCCACTGTTAAACATTAAATGCGGCTTTTAAGATCGAATGTCCAAATTAAGGAACACTAGCAAATCTAGTGTTGCGCTGCGGTTAATGTTAGCGCTGAACGGACAGTAGCGTAACCATGGCCCGCAGGCCGGGAACTGTAGGGCCTGGCTGGGCCAGAATCCGGCGGGGGGAATAAACCCACTCAGACCCTGATCATGTCACTCCCTGCAGATTACTCTGCAGGGAGTAATGAAATTTTGAAGTTACGCCACTGCAAAGAGAATGTCATGCAACAACGACTTAACCAATCAACATTAGCCAATTCCATGTAGCAGAACACTTTCGCCGCTACCTCATCGTTATTCCTGAAAGACCAGTTCTCCCAGTTCTGCTCAGGATAGTCAAAGAAATTACGCGTATCGCCAGTGTGACGAATTCTCGGCACAATCGGAGGCTGGAAACGAAAATCGTAAACGTAATCGCATGGCACGTCTAACATACGCATGGCATGTCTAACAAATCTATGCATGAACATATGTATGCATGAACAAATGCATGCATGAACAAATGTATCTGTGCATGAAAACAAAGGTCGTCCAATAATTCCGTTCGAGGTTCTGAGACATCACCAAGATGTCATGATCACGCAGTACTCTGGTGTTGAACCATGCAGTGACTTGTACACCTGCAAAGAGAGCTTATGCTCAATGCGGCACAGTACCGGAAGCCAGTGCAGCACAACATGTAGTAATGACGTCACATGATCGTATTTCCGCCGATTACAGACGATTCTCACCACTGCATTAAGCACAGACTGTAGTCGATCGTGCTTAACATAATTATAACTGAGTGAAAGCATGAGGCTCCGATGGCACAACACATCAGCACTGACACCAGTCTCAGTATGTTGACCATCTTGGGAGAATGTCATAATACTGATTTCAATGGTCTGTGAGAATCTAGCAACTTGCTATATAAATGGCCATAATTATATTATACATAGACACGTATACAACTATACATATCATAAAGGCAAACAAGATTTTAAAAATTATAACTGTAACCTTTATGTTAATTCCAATTTCAAACCATACTTAATTTATTGTTATTTCGTTTATAATTGCATTCACTATACGATGTCGTGTCAAGTAAGAAAATCTGAAATGGGGCCCAAGAAAATCTTGTCCAGGTTATTAAGAACAAGAGCATTCCCTTAATCCAGGTCCATGAGGTTGTTAGCACCTTCACTTTCTTAGCCTTGGCACATGGAAGTGGGAGAGAATCCGTTTTCTCACCATTTCATTTACAGTGTACAGGCAATGTACTCATTAGAGCTGCATTGGCTATGGATGCAGATAGACAATAAATCTCAAACCAAATTTATATTTTTACAGGGAATTGAACCCTCAGCCACTTAATTGCGAGTCCAGCATGCTAACAGCTACGCTATCGAGTACCTCAGGGTCATTGACTCAAAATGCTATAAATTTCAGCATAGCAGGAGATGTCATGAAAACATGTCATGAATAAAATGCCCTTGTAGTCTAGTTCTCATCTGTCTGTGGATTTATGGGTCATCTTCTCGTCCTCTTCAAAATTAATTTCTGATAACTTTAGACAATCTCCTTAAAACAATTACATTAATTGAAAGCACCCAGAGTGTCTACTATGTCAAATGCTTTGGCAGCACCCAAAATGTCTGTTCTTCTGAACATAAAATAAACAATGCTTTCCTTGTTTAACACCTTTACAACACTTTCATGCTCAAACAGATGTATATTACAATTATTACTACTGTAACAACTATAATAATAATAATAGTAATAATAATTTTATTATTATTATTATTATTATTATTATTATTATTATGAAATTGTTTAATGCATGAAAAGTCACACTAAACATCATATGAACAAAATTGCTCAATCACCAGCTCAATCCATATTATAAAGTGAGACATAGACAATCAAATGGGTTTGGCAGCCAACAGGTGTAATAAAACACATTAAATATTTTTAATCAGAATGCAGACGACAGCTTTAGACACTCAAAATGTCGTGTGCGAAATGCAGAAAATATTATTAAGTGGCTAGATTGCTATGACACATAAACTTTGATGATTGTATTCAATAACATAATGGTTTCAGCTTCCGTTCTGCCATCCCAATGTATAAAGCACCAACAATTGATGGATGTCTTAAGTGAAATCTCAGTAAAACTCAAAACCTACTAGAGAAGCAAAATCAAAATTCTATACGTTACAGACACCAGAAGAAGCCATCTATAAAGCCCAAGAAACTAAACTATGCGACTAGACAAACCCAGTTTTGCTCTTAAGCTGAATGAAATGAAAAACTGCATAAAATTTAGCAAAAATAAATACTTTTTTATATAAAAACTTGCTGAAGCCGCTTATCGCTAACCTCAAGCTTTCGCTTGTGGACATCTTCCCAGCCGATTCCACGGAACCATCGATGATTTTTTACATCGTCCGTACCATTCTGCAACAGACAGAATGAAGGTTGCACAATAGATTTACATTTGTGCAACACAGTAGTCTACTATGCGGCACTTCAAGTCTGTAATTCGCGGGTTTACGTCTGTTAAGAAGCTTCCTTGCAATGACACTAGGCTAGTTGCTTGCACATAAGGATCCGAGTGGCTGACCCCTCGCCAGAGTGAATAATTCTAGCCTGAAGGGAAAGAAGAAGAAAAATAGTCTTGCGCCTCAGTTTGAAATTCACTAACTTTGCACATGTAACAAGTGGTTTAATGAATAAATAATAGATAAAACCAAAAATAAATAAATTTCCGCACCCATGTACGAGCATATACATGGTGAATTTAAAACTGTCCGAAAGACAAAGAAGTGTTTTTGAACTTTTACAAAAGCAATACATCAATTCCAGATAAATTGCCTTGACTACCAATAGACTTATCTGAAATGATAATTCATATGAAATAACCACATATTTTGCATTACCGCATAGATCTGCCAAATAACAAAGTTTGCTAATTCCTGCCAATGTCTTCCAATGAGTCGCTGCATGTATAGGCCTAATTGTATACCTTCATGTATAATTGTATACCTTCATGTATATTTGTATACCTTCATGTATAATTGTATACCTTCATGTTGCCAAGTCGTTTCGTTCGGTCTTGTACCAACAGTTTCTTAATCAGGTCTCTGAAACAGGGAAGAAAGAAATATTGATGCAAAAAACAGATAGTTAACCTAAGAACCGATTAAAAGTCAACACACAAATCTGAATACATTACCAGTTAAAAGAGGTGGTCCTTTTAAACAATGGAAGACAACAGAAATCTGACAACATTCCCTAGAATATGATCCTTTTAAAACATATCCCGCCATTGGACTGCTCTGAGGATGGAACGCCACTCATGACGAGTGTGTCCACAGAAGCATGCAAGATGCGTTACCTTTAAATAACTTTCATTAAACACCTCAGAGTGTTTGAGTACATTAATTTGAGGTTTGTTTAAGAGGGCTGTATAAACGAGAGGACACTACAGCTATGAATACAATTAACAGTGAAGCAGGTATGAACGGATGTGAGTCTATTTGTGCACCTTTTCAGTGCATCTAAAAATAGCTTCTTGGCGACCTAACAGACATTATAGTTTTAAACGCATGGCAAGCTTATTAATTTTATTACAGGATAATGGGTTGGGGGATGGGTTGAGGCAATGCATCTTAGAGGTGCTCTATCTTATTATATATATACATTTTGTTCTACTGTGTTAATCAGCATTCAGTGTGGTATGCTCAATCAGGAAGGACTTGTGAAAGACACAAAGGAAATGTTTCTTTACATGACACAACGGGGCATGGTGGTGTAATGGTGGGTTCAGTGCCTTGGAATCGGAGGGTTCCAGGTTCGAATCCACCTCAAGCCGACATGAATGGGGCCTTTCCGAAGAAGTCCCTCACTTGCAATTGCTCGTGGATTTCAGTGTGAACCTCCAATTCAGTGTCTGAACTGCAGTCGGGAGTGCCTCTGAGTAGAAGGCTTGAAGCAAATGCGAGAAATAAAAAATAAAAAAGCATAACATCTTCTGGTAATGAATGTATTCGTACCTGGCGACTGGATCTATATGTTTTGGCCAATCGATTTTTCCGGCTAAAATTTTTTCATAAATTCCAAAAGGATTGTCATCAAAGAAAGGCGGATAGCTGAAACAGAAGCAGAAAAAGCACAATTATACACTATACAAAGAGGAACAGTTTCCGACAATGCAATACAAATACAACAAAATGCGATACAATATAACACAAAGCAATACAATACATAATACAATTGTAGTAATTTCACTTTTGATCAAACAACCTGTTTGCTATTTAAATATTTTAATCATATAATTGACATAATCTAATTTAACAAAAAAAAACCAATTAAGCACTTTAATCCAAAAATGTACTGTAACTAGACATAGAAAAGCAGAACAATTGTCTGCAATTCGAATCAAAAACAAAGATTATATTAGAGATGGCGAAGACAGCGATCACCATGGAGATAGATGGTACTATGTCAAATGAACATGCAGAGTGGATTCTTAGAAAAAGACAATAGAAAGTATAGGAATCAGTCAACTGGTGGGTGATTCATCAAAGTCAACTTAACATTTGACGTTAAATGTAAATTCTGTCATAGAGTTTGGTGAGCCAAATGTTGCGATATGGTTAGATTGCACAACTGGACGTAGTAGGATAAGAATTAGATTCAGCTGACAAAAGAAAAAAGAGAGAACAAATGAGATGGAACAAAGACACTGTTGCCTACGTACCCAACGAGCATTTCGTAGATGAGAATACCGAGCGCCCACCAATCAACCGCCTTGTTGTGACCTTTGCTCTGGATTATTTCCGGGGCCAAGTATTCTGGAGTGCCGCACAGCGTCCACGTTCTACAGCGTCAGACAAAGAAAAAGAAAATTAAACCTTCAAGAAAACAAATCATAAGGAACAAAAGAGAACAAGAGAAGTAGAAAAACCTTCAGAGGTTTGAATGGAAATTGCTTACTTAGAGCAACATGGCTTCATTTTCAGAAAAGTAATCATGAGGCAGTCTAAGCATAAATCAAGTGAATTGAAAACACGGTAAAAGCAATCCAACACGCAACCTTAACAACAAAACAAATGAATCACCCCTAGGGTCTTACCCTTTCACTGCATGACCCACCAAAAAATTAAACTCGTCAAAACTAAAAATTCACTACCGCTTTATATATCTTACATAGACAGCCATGTTTTAGCCATGCATGTCTCTTAGATAGCCATGATTTAGCCATGTCCTTGTGATGTTCTAAACGTGCTATATAAATAAGAAGAAGATAGGGAGACCGTGACTCTGGAATGTTAATTAATATGCTTTCAGCTGACAGACATGAAGACAAGATAGGAGACAGAAGACCTTGCTCAAATGTTCAGTTGCACCTGGTAACCGACTTAACGTCCTTAATCCAGACCAGACCAGGGCTTCAACAGATGATTCCTAGAGCCAGTCCTTCAGTCAATCAACAGACAAGAAGGCAATATATGTATATATATACTATAGATCATTATATATGGATATATAATCATATATATATATATATATATACTGGTATATAGATACATATGCACAATATAATGGCCTTGGAAAGTGATGCCTTTGTACTAGCAAGATTTATGCAGTTACTAGAAATGTACTTTGCATGTATGTGTGCGTATGTGTGCGCCCATATAGTACATAAAATTATATGCATATAATAATTATAATTCATTCATTCACTCAATATGAAGATTTATACAGCGCCCCACCAAGGCAATTGCCCAGAAGCGCTCCCGACCCCAACATGAAAGCACTTGATATGAGTAAACACAACATGACAATAAACTGCTAATTATTGTTCACAGGTGTCAAATTAGCTTTGCATTTGACACTCGTGCACCCAGAATGTGTAATTTGTCATTTTTTCTATCCAATCAGCAAATGCTCAGTTTGAAGTTTCTGCTCAACTTATCAACATGAAATTAATCAGCATCGCCCTCCCATTCAACCAAGCTGGGGTCTGGCATCACCTAAAAGATAGCAGTGGCAAAGTTGCAAACAATATTCTTTATGCAAGCAGCTAAAATACAACTCCCCTGCTCATTCTTTGCTCTTCATAAGCCCATAATTATCTGATAGTACTCATACACATGTTAACATTGTTTAGAAAGTCACATGATGTTGACAAATAACAGTGTGAACAGTTAGAGTTAACAATGGCAGCTGATCAGATGTAATCAACATCATGCACTTCAATGATCAGTTTCTTTACCCCAAACGCATAAAAGATAAAAGTGGCTGAACCCTCGCCAGAGGGAATAATTCTAGCCTGAAGGGAAAGAAGAAGAAGAAGAAGAAGAAGAAGAAGAAGAAGAAGAAGAAATGCATAAAAGATATTCTTTGTAAAACTATTGTCATTACTGTCATGAACAACTGTGGGTTCAATGCCCATAGGTGTCCAATGTCTTCTTCACATTGTCTCTCCACTTAGACAAAGCAGATAGCAACAAAACTTATTTTAATTATTTAAAATCAATGATTTTTTGCATCACATATATATGCATATAGTATATATATTATATATAATTCAGGGGCAAGTGCCCCAATGCTTGATGATGAGGACGCCCATGAGCAGAGCCTCTCAGTAGACTACCTATCAAAAGATCTGCAAATAACTCATGACATATTGTTGACACCAAGTCATATGAAATGCTCACTGTAGGATAAATTAAGAGCTCTGTTACACGGGATTCATCAAATTAGATCAATATCACATTATGCAATTTAATATATTAATCTAAATCACATTCTATGGCATCACACAGGTATGTATATTATATACATGTATAGTGTATACTGTATACTGTAAAAGATCAAATTGTATTACCACATAGTGGAATAGGCCTAGTATTCCAAAATTACTTTACACGCTATTACACCGTCCTCATGGTATTACTGTATTCATTTATTCTATTCTTCCACTTCAAAAGGTGATAAATAAAACAACAGACAAGCATACACAGACACAAGCATACATACTCATTGGTCCACATAATTATGAAAACGTTTCTTTAAATCCACAGTGCTCAATCTATAAAAATCACACCTTTTCGAGGAATCTATGAAAATTACACCTTTTCAAGGAATCTATGTCATGTCTTGATAACAAGTAGCACAAAAAGTACCGAAATAACATCGAACTAAGACCGAGAAATAAAACTGGAAGCGGCTGCAGTAATAGACCATAGACATCTAGATATAAGATACAATGTAGATCCAGATGTCTAATTTGTCTATGAATAGACATATAATAGATTTCCCTGTCAGTAGGAGTCTGTGGAATTCGGTTGGAAACTGACATGCCACCTGTTGTCGGAGAAGAAAAGAAAAGACAGCAGCAGCTGGCACATGATGAAGATGCGGCTGACAGAGAAAAACAACGATAAACTGAGAGGCAACCAACACATTTAATAAGTACAAGGACACACGTGACGTAGGCTACATACGCAAACACGTTTTACGGGGAAACCACACAAATACAAAACACACAATACCATAAAAATATGCACATATAAACATAATGGCATGACATGCGACACATCCATACAAAGACAGACACAAACACATGCAAGAAACTGACACTGTAGTTGTGCAGTCAAGCATGACAGCGACAGAAGAAACACCCAAAACACACATGGGGGGGGGGTTATACCTTTTCATGTGTAACACATAAAGGAGACATACACAGGAATACAATTACCGGCAAAGTATACAGATAAATGGTAGTGCTCCACACACACACATGCGCACACACACACATATGCCTACACAAATTATGTCAACATCATCTCCATCCAAGCAGCAAACCAAACAACTAGGAACCATCCATCCCATCTATCCATCCCATCCATCCATCCCATTCATCCATACATCCAACCAACCACCCACCCATCCATCCAACCACCCCAGTTGTTGCAAAAATAATTCTAGTTACAAAACGTAGATCTGGTCCCTGTACAATATTGGACAGAAACCCCCACTTCCCTTCTCTGCAAACATTCTTTTACGGATGACCCTTAATCAACGTTGCCGTTGTCGTCCTTCTCCTTCTCATCCTGATCCTCATCATTCTCATCTCATCATCCTCATCCTCGTCATCGCTACCCGCCGCCGCCGCCACAACCCCGCCACCATCACTACCACCATATTCTAGACCAGTGGTTCTGAAAGTGGTGGTCCACGGACCGCTGCCGGTCCGCGGAGTTCAGATCACCGGGCCGTGAAGAAGTCTGAGAGTGAAAAATAAATTATAATTATTAATTTATATAATTAAAACTTGTGAAATTATTAGATTTGGTGTTCAAAATGTATTCAAAATTCTGTCTCAAACTTTCAAACTACGTTGCCAGTGTCTTATTTTAATTTGCCAACATTACTGGCTGTACAAACAATTTTGTTATAGGCCTAATTCAGTTCGCTTTTGCTTGTGCTTGCCATTAAAGTTAGCGGTCCGCGACATTCCAAAAACAATTATTGCCGGTCCGCGGCCTTCAGAAGTTTGAGAACCACTGTTCTAGACGCACGAGTATCAGCCACTAGCACACGTAACGTATGTGCACGAATGCTTTAAATCGATTTCATGTGGCTCCTTCTAAAAACTTGAAGCAACACATGCTGCTTAAAGTCAATGATTGCATGGTTTTTGGTTATCGTCATTGCCGAGACTGAATGACTGACCATAACCATAATTATGTCTGACTCAATGATTGGATGAATAACAAACTGATTGACAGAATGATTGACTGAATGACTGACTGACGGATTTACTGAATGTCTGACATAGTCAGATTGTCATCTGTTGATGACTTGATTCTAATGAAATCAACTGCATGTCAAAGACAAGTGCTGGACCCACAGGACTCGTGCAAACAAATACTATAAATAAACACCAAAATATAATATATATAATATATATAATACATATAAATAAGAGTCAGACATACATACATACATACATACATACATACAGTAGCTAATGCAAGCAACACATTTGCTTTTAATTGTCCTCCTAAAACGCCACTATTTGCACAAGAGTAATTCGTACCAGCATACACGAGCTGCACTACAAGGAGATAAGCCAACCATAGCCATCACTCCCTCCCTATCAATTTTTTATGACCATTCACTTCTCCACTTCTTCATCGCTCTTTTCCATGAATGCAAAATGTTCTTCATCTCCCATGCATTGTACTATGTAAGTCACAGTTTCAAGAGCTAAGTTTAACACAAGTCAAATCTGATCAATCTACTTTTCTACATAAATCTAATTCAATTTATAGTAATCTCTGTATCTAGCACTGTAAATGAAAATCCCGCAAATCCACTTACAAACATTCACTGGATCATCTATAACCAACCCCGTCTCCCAAACTTAATAACACATAAGCCAATATCCACCCCACCCAGCAACTCGCCAACTCACACCCAAAACCCACCCACATTCATCTATCCACTCATCCACCTAAACCTATCCAGCTGCCGACCATCCGACTTCTGTGAGTAGTTGGTGGTACTTGGTGCGGATGTCTTCACACACAGTCCCACCCACCAGTCACTCACCATCCAACGAGATTAGACTATAATATAGTTTGGTTTCTGGTGAGCATTAATGATTAATTATGCATTGGATATAATGCATCAGATACTGGTACAAGTTATTACCATGTAACAATCTGTTCACACAACATCATAGGTTAAGTGATGAATTGAAGGTTTAAAGGTAAGTTCAAGAAAGCTAATGCAGAGCATGGCAGGTAAGGTAAGGCACAATCATGTAGGGTAAGGAAACAATAAAATAAAAGGCTGCTCATAAATCATGTACTAAAAGAGGTGTTATAGAATCATTGAGTCACATTTAACTGCATAACATCACATACTACACACGTTAACTTACATTTCACACATGTCATCAAGTTAAACACACTACATCATGTCACATGCATCACATAAAATTAAGTTAAACCAATTACATTATGCTACAAACATTGCACTGTGTTGAACACATTAATACATTAATATGTTGAACACATTAATTTCAACACAAATTTAGCTTACATTAAACTGTCTTTTAAACACCTGAGGAATGTACTGGAGCATGATGTATGCAATCGAAAGAGACCCTCTTAAAAACTCCACGTCTTCATCCTGCCCAGCCCTGCCCTAATGCCAGGCAGTGCCAGTCCCAAGCCTGGATAAAGGAGAAGGGCGACTCTAATGATCTCTGTTATCACACATTAAATTGAGACAAACATTACCTGTCTTCGAGTTTTTTTGCGAATCCGAAGTCGGTGATCTTGAGATGACCTTCACGATCGAGCAGGAGGTTTTCTGGTTTGAGGTCTCGATAGACGATGGACAGCGAGTGCAGATAGTCGAGCGCGAGGATGATCTCGCACGTGTAGAAGAGACCACTCGCGCTCGTGAAGTGACCGGCGTTGCGTAGGTACGTGAAGAGTTCACCGCCACAGATGTACTCGAGCAACATGTACAGAAAACGATCGTTGTGATCTGTCCACAGCCTACAATATACACAGACACACACATATACACATACACATACTTAGAGACATACACAGACAAATACCTAGAGACATACAATGTCGTACATAGACATTGACAGACATTTGTCTAGTATACGGTATGATTTACAGCATAAGCCGAGGAGATGTTAGGAAAAGGAAGGTATGTAAATGGTATTCATGTCTCAGAGAAGCAAGAGAGAGAGAGCGAGAGAGAGAGAGAAAGAGAGAGAGACAGACAGACAGACAGACAGACAGACAGACATACATACATACATAAATAAAATGAAACCTTGCTAATTAATATTATACATGTAAGTCATGACATCCGTTTAGGCTAAATCATCAATTGTAAAATCTCCACGGCCATGAACATAAAGTAGAAATGACGAGAATGTGTGGTTAATTGAGGTATATCTACCTTTTTAATCTCCTAAATTATTTCCAATTCCATGGGTTTTTGGCATTGGTCGAATACAATCTGGATTGACAAAAGGAATTGAAGAACTTTGGATTGATGAAAATTAATTGCTATTTACAAAGAAGTTGGATTGATAAAAAATTGCTGCTCAAATAGAAGTTGAACTGATGAAACGATTTCTTGCTAAAAATGGAAGCTGGATAAATTAAAAGAATTCTTTACAACAAGTAGAAGTCGCATTGATGAAAACTGAAATAATAGAGCTACAATGGGCAAACAATTTACGATGATAGATAACCAATAATTCTGCAAATATTCTGGCTCCACATTGAACGGAAAAGAAGCCGAGGAGAAAGGGAAAAAGGTATACGTGCTCAATCTCTAGTCACGCTGAATCAAAGACCTTTGCAGTAAGCAAGAAACTATGAATCTACACAGACTGCCTCTCTCTGTCTATATCTCCGTCCCTCCCCCCCAGTTCTACCTCACCCAACAGAGCTTGCTTGCTAGCCCAGATGGAAGTAGGAATATCTACTGCAATCCAGATTTGAAATGCTGAGACGAAAGAAGGAAGAGACAGAAAGGAATGAATGAAATGAAGGGAACCAGTAGCGTCCATGAAATCATGTCAGGTGCCAAGAATTCGAACTGGTTACATGCATAGCTGTGCTCCTATAGCAAACAATGTCTGAAAATAGCTGCTACTGACGTTCTGGATACCAGAACGCTCATGAGACTTTAGTGTCCGGTAATGAGCCACACTCACTACATGTGCAATTGTGCATCCCACCATAGAATGCAAGATAACTCACTACATGTGCATCCCACCATAGAATGCAACAAGATGGTTAAATTTGCTGATGGCAATTATCTGATTGTGGCAGTCTCATGATTAAGGGGAACTACTATCAGAAAAGAAGTAACTGCTTTCTCTGTATGGGCTCATCAAAAATTAAACACATCTACATGTAAGCCAAGGGAAATGATTTTCATGCATGGGTCAGGTGCGAGTCTGCTTCTCCCATCCCAAACATGAAGAGATTTCGACCCCCATGGTTGTTCTGGGAGTCACAATATCCACGGATCTCGGACCACTCAGCATATTGAGCGGCTTCTTGGCACTTGCACCTGCTCCCTCCATGCCCTTGGTCTCCTAAAGAGCACATTGATGGCACCTAATAGTGTGGCCAGCCAGGGCCACATGTGGTCATGTCAGGAATTCTTTGCGTTGTTGCTACCGCATGGCTTGGGCCTCGCAGCATCTGCCGAAGCAAAACTTGAGCCACAGCTGAATTTCTTGTCATCTACTGAGGCCATCTTGAGACAATGATTGAGAGACGGTGGAAATACGACTGCTGAAACAGGTCCTACATAGTCAATGATTCACAGGCCTTTAGTACTGGCTAAAGAAATAACTGGCCACTGAATTCCAGAGCATTGGGTTATCACTGAGAATGTAAAAGCCCATCATGTCTTATGCCCACACCTATAGAAGCAATGCTGTCTGCTAAGGGGAAAACTATTTTGGCCGTGGAAGGATGAGAGAAATTTATTAAGAGACTACACACGTCTTGAAGTGGTCTGGCCATAGTACATCCTTAAGTGTGTAAACATGGGACACTGATTTAAGATCTAGGGTAATGTAGCCAGTTCTATATATAAATATATATATATATATATGCAGTTCTGTGGCTAGTTCCATAGCCAGTTCTGTGGCTAGTTCCATAGCCAGTTCTGTGGCTAGTTCTATAGCCAGTTCTGTGGCTAGTTCTATAGCCAGTTCTGTGGCTAGTTCTATAGTCAGTTCTGTGGCTAGTTCTATAGCCAGTTCTGTGGCTAGTTCCATAGCCAGTTCTGTGGCTAGTTCCATAGCCAGTTCTGTGGCTAGTTCTATAGCCAGTTCTGTGGCTAGTTCTATAGTCAGTTCTGTGGCTAGTTCTATAGCCAGTTCTGTGGCTAGTTCTATAGTCAGTTCTGTGGCTAGTTCTATAGCCAGTTCTGTGGCCAGTTCAATGTGTTTGCTTGCTTTTTCAATGCCAATTCAGGTCTACACCTTAAGACTGACCTGTCCAAATTTCCTTCTACGACTTGACTTAACTGCTTTTCCACACTTAAACTAATTTCGATTTGGCTTCATTGGATTCTGATTTTCACAGTGTTTTTTAATTAAACAATGTCTGATGACAGAGATTTTATGACTTCTGTTGCGCCAGTAACATTTGAAGCCAGCATCAGAATCAGGATACATTAGACTTAGGGTGTCTAGTCAAGATAAATAGATACATTCATACTTTCATAGGTGCGTCATCTGAATGCAGTATGAGAATTGTGGAAAAATAACTGGGGGGTTGGCCTATGATAAACTTGAAATTGGGGTATGAAAAACATACTTTAACATGGGGCTCTAAGGAAGACTGGGGGGTTGAACCCCCCCCCCAACCCGGCAATTCTCACCCTGTCTGAATGGTAATCAAGAGATTAGTCACGGATCGTTCTAGCACACTAATGTCTGCCTACATCAGCCATGGTTGAAAAGCGCTTCAGCCGACAGATCGGCGTATCTAAGAATAGCCTCCAAAGACTATAATAATATTCAACGACTCATCCAGGCTACCTGCTGTACTCCAAGACGCATCTCCCCCCCCCCCTGCGCCCCAACACACACACAAGCCCTCCCTCACCATCCTAACTACGTCAGCCACAGAAATCACAACAGCCACGAGTACAAATCGGGCATCCTTGCTTCATACATCTTCATTTTCCATTCTCCATCATTTCATACTTCACTCCTTCATTTGACCATGCTCTCTCTCTCACACCCCATCCTTCTATCTCCATCCTTCTATCTCCATCCTTCTATCTCCATCCTTCTATCCATCCTTCTATCCATCCGTCCTTTCAATCTACTTCCATCATCTGTTTATCAACCATCATCTCATCCCTCTCTCCATCCTTCTTCCTTTACTCTCTTCCTTCCTCCCTCCTTCCATCTCTTCTCTCTTCCCATTCATTTCAATTCCAATCTCGACGGTCGACCAGTAAAAGGCACTGAACCGTCTGAACGGTCCCTAGTTGATGTCCACGTCGTTCACTCCATCTACGCCACTTACGCAACGCAGCACATAACACGAATGAATGAATGAATGAATGAATGAATGAATGAATGAAACGTCACGCCCACTCCAGCAGAGCTCTGTGTTCCCATGCAACATGCATAATTAATTTAAGGAAGAGCAGAACAGAGATTAAACCAAAATAATCTAACCTAATCATTATTCTAATCGGGTCATCTAGCCCAATTTAATTAATACAATCTTGAGAAGTCTACAGAGCCACCTTAATATTATAAAAAAAATTTATGTATATACTGTAACAGTATATTATATATATAATTATATCACGAATGTTATAGTCATCGTAGGCTATTCTTTCATACGCCAATCTGTCCACTGAAGCACTCTTCCATCCAAATTACTTAAAAATGGAAAATTTATGAGTGAATCAACCTTGGTTTCAAGACTGATTGATTGATTGATTGATTGATTGATTGATTGATTGACTGACAACATAAAAATATGTGAGTTAAGCAGGCCAGTCATCTATCCAATTTTTCATAGAGTTAACTACAGTATAATCAGTAACCAGACAGATTTTCAGTTCATAAGTCACTCAGTAAGGTTTCACCAAACAGATCTTCAGCTAATAAGTCACTCAGCAAGTCCAATCTCTCAGTGAGCGTCTGAAATTTCAAGACATGGTTTACTCAACTAAGCAAGAGTATACAGGTGCCTTCGCATAGCATGAACCTTATCAGAGACCACAAGTCTACAAATGGTTGCAACTGCTAGTGTAATGATCCGATTCAATCAATCAATCAATCAATCACATAAATTTATATTGCGCCTCTTCAAGATCTCTACTCAGAGGCGCTCCCAACCCAGGCCTGGTCAAAAAGAAAGGTCTTGAGAAGACGGTAGAAAGAGCCAGCAGAGTCACGAGGAAGAGAACGGAGAGCCGTAGGGAGGCCATTCCAGATAGCTGGACCCACCACAGAATATGCTCTTCGCTGCATAGTAGCGGTACGACAAAAAGGGACAAGATAGTCACCGCGGGCAGCTGCCCGCAGCGAACGGCGGCCCAGAGAAACGGAGACAGGAGTAAAAAGTGCACATAGATATGATGGAGCTTGAGACAGGATGCAGCGCCAAGCTATAGACGAAACTCTATAGGCAATGCGTTGCTGCAGTGGGAGCCAGTGGAGGTCGTCCCTCATGAAGGCAGAAACGTGATCGAACCGGGAGATGCCACCAACCAAGCGTGCTGCAGATCGAAGGACCCTAACCAAGGAGTTCAGGCGGACCTATTTTCCGTACGCACTGTTGAAACTTGGACATAAACCATTTAGTCGTACAAGTATAATGTGTACAAAAATGATATATTAATGGTAGATAATGCTCAGTAGAATAATAGGCCTGTATTTTAATGTACTAAGTAATCCCACAATTATATTATAATAGTTCACATATTAATTTATCATGCCAAAAGCAACTCAAAACTAATATTAATTTTTTACACTTTGCAGGGGGGGACAGTAAATTCTGTGGAACATTCCCCAGAGATGCCTATATTAAAATTTGCATGCAAGTTATTAAATTCTGGTCTTTCTTTTCATTTCCTGTTTCTCCACTTCTTTATGTCCTCCTCCTATTTCATCCCCCCTCCTACACTCCTTCCTTTTCTTCTTCATCCTACTTCTCCTCTTCCTTCCCTTCCCTATCCTCCTCCTCCTTCTCCTCTACCTTCTCCTTTTCTTCTATCCTCCCTTCTCATCCTGTCAACACATCTCCCACATTGACAGCATCTTTGGTCCAGATCTCCTATAATTAAGAGTTTATGGTTACAACTCCCTCACACCCTGCATCACATCCCACGCGCCCACCAAGCAGCAGCAGCAGCAGCAACAACAACAACAGCAGCCTTAATTTTTCAGCACAAGAAGAGATAGAGACATAATTATGGCGAGAGACACAGATGAAGTGACAGAGCAAGAGATGTACAGGATAGAAACTGACTGCATGACACAGAAGGAATGAGTACTTGTGCAAGTGAGGATTGAGTGACAGATATGGACAAGTTGTTTATTTTATCAATTTCAGTTCATGACAAATGAATAACATTGTCATATACCCAGTCTCTTATAATTATAATTTGTATCTTGAAGCCAGTTTAAAGTATGGGTCATCGACATCTGTGGAGAAAGCATGGGATCAAGCCTCCTCACGGGGGGGAGGGGGGGGTAGGGGTAATATGGTGGGAAGAATCTTTGATAGGATTGATAGGATGCAGGTTTCATACTGCTAGTTCCAAAAGGTTGACCCATCCTCTCACTCCTAAGGAGATGCCGTTGTGTCACTTATTTGGCCAGCACACCTGAAAATGAAAGGGGCGTTCTGGCACTTCTTTTGGAAAGGTAAGAGGCGTCCAGGCACTTCTTTTTTTTACACTTTTAGTACTGTCATTCAATAAGTAGGCCAATAAGGCACTGAGTCAGTCAGTCAGCCACCCACCCAGCCAACCAGTCAGTCAGCTCGGTAGTTAAATCAAGCAATGTTCATGGATGATGATGCTGTGCTTCTCAGCTGGTAGCCTTGTATATTATAATTATGATGCAAGCCTTCAGACCTCACCCGGACATCATCAACATCCCACGGTGAACGCATTCCCACCAGCTGCGCACCCAAACAACATATTATCAAGCCATGTTCTCGCAACACACACGAACACACACGAGATTTCAACGGGGTTTCCATCGCATGATCAGTTAACGCCTGCACCTCAGTCGGGTGTTCCTCTTCGCAGAACTTCTATAGCAAATTGATGACTCACTGCCAACATCTGCTTCTCTCCCACTACACCCCGGGCGGCGAGATTGCGCTCGCCACGCGCTCCTTCCCAGCCCATCCTCCTACAAGCATAAGCAGCAGAACGCTCCGTGCGTACTAGGACCAGCCATGGAAGGCACCTGGAGGCGGCAACAATGGAACATTTATTAGCCGTCTAGCATCACCATCCATCGATTGCACCGATGAAGAGCCACTGCAGTGGATGCCTGCCCCTCTGCAGCTTAGGCAAATCGGGCTGCATCTCTAAGCAGATATAATTATCTCACTGGTGCTACATAAATGTTCAGAATGCATAGATGAATAGCCAGATGAATGAACTTGTCACTTACAACATGAATTCATCGCACTATAGTGATTAAATAAAAATGCAGATCTATCATTTTCAGAGAAAAACACTGTATTATTATTATTACGCAGAAATATGGCGCGAATGACGATAAATCTTTCCAACGTAACTGCACCTGATGAACCATAACAGAAGAAACGATGTGAAACCGTAGAACGCTTCCCGTCTGCAATGCAACGATTGTGGGTTTGATTCTGCTCAGCAGATTCCTTGTAATGATCTGGGCAATTATTTCAAGACCGTGCTACTATGTTCCTAAATCTAAACACCTGTGAACTCCAATGCTTTCTCGTTGGATACTCGCATATGCATTCATGATTTATGATGCATGGTGTCTAGGCGTCACACAATATTTGACGATTTTTTTACACCCTCCTCCCTCGTCACACGTCAACACAAAAGTCATATAACATCTGGTATGGGATCGTCACACATTGTCATAAATGTGTTATCCTCTCTACTAGGTATGTGACATCATTTATGGATGGTCCCCATGCACTTCTGCAACGAATCTTTTGAAATATCTTCTGTCCTGTCGTCGTGACCATTGACTCGCAATGATTCCCTGTACACTGTGTACAGTCTGCTAATAGCGCTTCATAAATAACTAGATAAATAAATCCCATAACATACAGAATAGAAATTCGATTAGTCAGTCGTTGGTACACAAAGAGTCAATAATTATACGTACAGTTTGACGATGAAAGGGTGTTTGACGGTGAGCAGGATTTCTTTCTCGTTCTTGACGTGCTCGACTTGTTTTAGTCGCACGACTTCAGTGATCGGAAGCATCTTCAGAGCAAAGTACTCGAGACTCGGCTTGTGACGGACGAGAACGACTCGACCAAAAGTACCCGTACCTATAATAGCAGCAGATAAACCCCAATTCATACTCGAGTAACAGATAAACCACAATTCATACTCATGTAACAAGATAAACCCCAGTTTATATATACACACAACAAGATAAACCCAATTCATTCACATAACGCCATGATGGGGAGGTGTTCTTAATACCAACCTGAAGGTTTTTCTTTAAGTCTAAAGTACCTGCAAGAGTATCCAGAATTCAGAGTTTTCATATTAAATCTAAACTAATGAGTTTCATAAAACCTGTATGATAATCGACAAAGCATTCAATGAATGGTCTATTTTCATGTGAAACCAAAGCAAAGAATCGAATTCTTAATGTTTTAAGATAATCATGAGAAATGGATTAATATTTCAATCATTAGACAAGAGATAAAATTCTTACAAACAGACGAAGAACCATAAAAAACAAACACAGATAGGTACAAACAGATGAACTACAATGTAAACACACCAAGGGACAAGTCCAAGTTGACACAGAAATCATACAAACAAGCACACAGATATATATATATATATATATATATATATATATATATACATACATACATAAACATAGGCCTACAAACACACTCTTCAACACCCTCCAATGAATTTAACCTACACGAAAAGCCCATGCATATGAATTTACTATAAGTCATAAGTAATTCGTAATTCAGTTGGTAAGTGTCAGTGAAATGACAGAGGTCAGAGAAAGGTCGGCTGCTATAATAAAGGGGCGTAAAAATACTAAGCAGAGAATCACCCTTTGCTTATCAACGCCCTGCATTCAAGAAAGGTTTGTGACCCGCCCCCATCCCCCATCCCATCCCCCCCCCCGCGGTCCGTGCCTGGTGTCAACCACTACGTCAATGTGTTATTCAGTCAAGAGCAACGCCCAACCTTCCGTCAACCTCACAAGAAGCACTTGATTCACTCAAGCAAGAAGACTCACAGCCTGGCTGGGCTGACTGGGCTATAGTAGTAGTAGGTGCTGAACGATTTATTACAAGAGCACTCTACAAAGACTCTGAGGGAACCAGGAAGAAGAAACAGAAACAAATTTCAATTAGGCAATGGTGAGGCTAGGCAAACTAAGGCGAAGTACCACAAGGCAAGAATAGACCTGCAATAAAAGGCAAACGATGGCAAAGTATGGCAAGGCAGGGCAAGGCAAAACAAGGAAATGCATGGCAAGGCAAGGAAATGAAAAGCAAGAAAAGGCAACCTACTGCAAAGTATGGCAAAGCAAAACATAACAAAACAGGAATGAATACCATCTGTTAAAGAAAATTAACTGAAAACTTTTCTTTGTCTTCGCATTTATCTCAGCTCTGATATTGTTTGGCTAATCATTAATCTCTCTTTTCTATAATCATACATAATCAACACAAAACCACATTCTAAAGTTAAATTCCAGTTGGTTGGAGAAACTAAGTCATGGAGGGAAAGCACGTTGCAGCAGACGAGTCTTAAGTTTAGATCTGATTGGTAACAATAACAGTTACTAACAGAACTGGGAAAAAGTGAATTCCTATAATCATCAGGTCTGTATAAGCAGTCGTGTAAGTATGTGCACCTAAAGTATCTATCTGTGATCCATTATGCTTGCACGAATGCATTTTTGCATGATATCTGAATACCAGGTAAATGTACGAGCACTTTTTTAAGAGCCCCTCAAAGAACACATAAACTTTTTAAGAGCTGCTCATAGTATTATAAATCATAGGTGGGCAATGCATGTGCTTTGGTCCTATTACTAAGACCATAACTTCGAACTAAACAATTACCATAGTATTGCTAGAACTGTTAAGCTATAAATAAACCAATTGGTAATAAAGTCGCATAAAACAGCCATAACAGATCACTTGCCAAGCATTTAAGCAGCACCCAGTAACTCCAATAACTAATAAAAAAAGTTATGGACATGTACTTGAAATGGGTTCTGAGAAAATATGAACCACTTCAGTGTTTTAACAACAATGCTATTGTTATATCAAATGGAGGTATCGTACCGTAACTTATAAGATAGGCCTAAAGTTAGGTAAGGTCAGGTAACTCAATTTATGAGGTATTTTTGTTTTAAAAAGCCAAAAAATTGTTTTCCATTCAATTGTTTTTCAATATTTTACCAAATGGATGATATTTGTTTGTGCTTTCTGGTTTTTTGTGGAATGATGTTATTTTCTCAAATTTTTAAAGCAAAACCTGCCTAGCTTAGTGACAAGCAATCAATCCTTGCTAATAACACAGATCAAAGATAATCCAGATAATTCAACGACATAATTATAGTCCAAAACAAAAACAACATTTCAAGCTTGACTTGGAGCCCCGATTAAAGTAACGTCCAAAAACAGAACACAACAAAACAACCCAAACACCCACGAACTTCAACTGCCTTGCCACAAAACACAGTCAACATATTACCAGACGTCATTATACAATACATATGTACACTGTACAGCCTTATGCAGCAATAGACAAAATTGTCTGGTCATAGGCAATAAGGACTGTAATTTTATTTCAGACTGCAGTTCAAATAAAGGGTTTTAGTGTCTACTGTTGACAGAGTTTAGTACACATTAATCTGAAGCATCAACGCTGTCGAAATTAATTTAAGTAATTTAAGGTTTAGCTGACATTCTGCAACGAAGAAGTTCCAGTTTCCATTAACTAAAATCAAAACTAAAAACTTGGCTAAACAACTAAAATTAACAATAGCAAAAACACCTAACATGTAACACTAATAATAGCAGAAACCAAATCTTTTGGTCCCCGAATGAAGGCACAATAGAATGCCTACAATGTTCAAGATGACCCAGTGGAGCATGTCTTTCAGGTCCTTCTACTATCAGCTGCATTGTGGTCGAAGTACAGACATGAATGTTTCCCAATTGGGCCATGTTTAACCGGAGGAAGACACCGTGCATCTGGCTATAGCTATATACGACAGGCAGGCAGGCAGGCACATGTAAGGATTTATGAAAAATCAATAAGTAGCAATAACCTCAGGACGGAATCAATAACTGGTGGGCCACAACTCGGGTGAGGTCCTGGATGGAGAGCAATTCATGGCTGACCACCTGAACTCTCTCTGTCTTGGACTCTCCATATCTGTCTGTCTGTCTGTCTGTCTCTCTCTTTCTCTCTGTATCGCTCTTTCTATGCATGTACAGCCATTACCAGCTGCATTAGAGATGGGTCATTAGTAGTGCTCAATCTGTCTAGTGTTCCTACATTCCTTCCTATTGTCATTCCATCCAACCCCTTCACCTCCCCCCCCCGACCTTCCGAAGTTCAGAGCTCCTCATCTTCAGTTCGTTCTCAACTGCATCACCTGAATAAGTACTGACCAATCTACCAGAGTTCTCTAACAAACCATCCTATACGAAAGGCATGCTCACTTGGCTTGCTGCCACAGAAAAATAAGGTTCATAATTCTCCTAGTTGTGAGGCACCACATCAATATAATTATATCATGATGCATAATGTTCTCATCTCGAATCAACTGGGTTGGCCATTGATGCATTCTGCTGCTTTTTAGAACTGGACAACAGAATGCCTTCTCATTTCTTGGACTTCTTGCTGCGTCCTACCATTGTGCATATGAGTGCTGCTGATTTTAAACTGAGTTCAGCAAAAAATTTCTAAACTGTCCTAATTGGGACTTTTAAAAAGAATCAGTTAGAATCGAAGAATCTAACTGATCAAAAAAGTTAACAGTTCATCCATACAATATCATGTTCACTGCCATAATTGTATCAGGTTTTTTGGTTCAGGAAATAAATTAAATAAATCAAATAAGTAAATTAAAAAAATAATTAATGATTTGTCATTGTGAGGAACTAACATTGAAGGTGCAGTATTAGGTGCAATGATCCAGACATAAATACACCAGTTGTGTAATTAATGTTGCATTTATATACAGCCTATGTATCAAAGCATTTAATACATAATGATACATTTTAATGCACCTGCCTTCATTAAAGAATGTATAGGCAATATTAAACAGTGCTATCATCAAACATAGATTGCTGCTGTTATTTTAACTAAGAAATTAAGTCTGGTACTATATGGTTGGTATTAAACTACTGGCCCAAGCAAGAACCCTACATGTATATCACTCCCTATAGTTACCATCAACCATAGGAATTTTAACAGCACTAATAGAAGCCTATAGCTTAGTGAATGGTTGCTAGGGGCAACAGATTGCAGTTGGCAGGCCATATAGACAGCAGTTGTTTAAATCAGCAGCATGGATCATTTCTGTAGCAAGCTCAACTTGATGAACGTTCAAGGTTGCCCACATACATTCCTGCATGCAAACCTACATACATGCACACAACTCATTCTATTTATCACTATTACTACTAATTCTGTATTGTTGACACACCGTAAATCAATGGAAATGAGCAGTTGTGCGTGAAGACCTGCAGACATAATTAATTAGGTGTATTATAAGTCTTATATGCATAACACAGCATAACAATGGGTCATACCAATGTACACACTCAATACTCTTAATCCATAAGCATGACCACACAAGCACAAATTTATACATACACACACATGTGCACATTTAAACACACACACACACACACACACACACACACACACACACACACACACACACACACACACACACACACACACACACACACACACACACACACACACACACACACACACACACACACACTCACGTTCACAATCTTGATAACTGTTCACTGTTTTTGGGTCTAGGTTAAGGAGAATACATCCTGAATAGTGCAACAGAACTGCTCTAAATGAATGAATTACCAAATGAATGAATTCACAAAAGGTGCTACATAATTCAATAGACACGCTCATGAATACAAATTATTACTTGTTTTCATGCAAAGTATGGGAAGACAAAGTGAGGGAAAGCAAAGTTTATAAGACATGTCATGGATGGTAAGATGAGGTTAGGTAAGAATAGGCAGGACATCTCATTAAGGCAGAGTATTAAAAGGTAAGATTATAATTGCTCATTAAAAGGGTAATTGTAGAACCTCATTCTTAAGGTGGCAATCAATTTATAATGTCTTATGTATTATAATGGTGCTACAGAAGATGTTGTTCATTTGTTTGCATGCGCACTTCTTATATCGCCCCTTCAAGCTCACTACTCAGAGGCACTCCCGACTACAGGGCGGACATTGCATCGGAGTTTCACGCCGAAGCGCTGAACAATTGCGAGTGAAGGACTTGACCAAGGTCTCTACGCGGCGGCTTGAGGCGGATTCGAACCTCCAACCCTTCGGCTGCAAGACAACGAACATACCCACTACACCACCATGCCCCACACATTGGGTTGAATCAGATTAAATTTGATTCAATTACATAAGATTACGTATCAGATGATCAACCTACCAAGTGTGTTCTTTATTTCAAGGTCGTCTAAGCAGTATTGTTGTTTCATGTTGCACTTTGTGATCGGCGGTGAAGGTGAACAGGAACCATCGTCTGATGTTGTATGTTGCCTGCTACGCAACCGCCCGTTGTTGTTCGATTTTGTTGCCATCTCAAAATATCCGTCACTTCACTGAAATTTTTCTTAAATTGACTTTTTACTGCTATATCTCGATTTCTTCCCTGTAATATCTAGAATTTTCCTGACTGTAGCACACACGTATATCTGCTGCAAATTTGAGGCTCCAACACTTCGGAAAAGTGCCTAGAAATCACCACTGGTGACCCGAAAATTAATCTCCTACCCAGGCACTCTAGATGGCACCAAGCTCCAGCTCTGTAAACCTGCCAGAAATATCTTGAGCCCTCCGAAAGCAATCGGTGTTTCAGTACTCTCTTACCAATCCTAACAGAAATGACAATATTAATTAATTTGCCTAAGCAAAATAAGTAAGCATTCGCTCAGCAGGTACGTCGGTGATCACATGCCAAACTACCCTGCTGTGGTTGTGATGATATCCTGCTTCATTCAGTGCCAAACATTCGCAGATCATAGGCACCAAATTATTCGCGGGCACTCAGTTGAAAACCAAAATCGGAGAAGCAGACGGTTTGGGGATCAGTTCCAAGCCCCAAAATCCATAACACCGAGATGCTTCCACGATGATAATAAACCGCTCGGTAGGAATCCTTGAAAGAGACAATACTACTATAATAACACTGGACAACAAATTTTAACTTTTTTTTTGCTTCCGAAAAATCTTTGACGGTTTTCTATAGAATTTGACGTGCTGAACACGATGGTGTGCTCAGAATTTTTGTATCACGTAAGGTTTTTGAGAAAAACAGTATGCAAGATTTTAACTTAAATGCTCATATATTGCATAATTTACTATATACTATAATTTAATTTTTTTTACTTCCAAAAGATCTTTGATGGTTTTCTATAGAATTTGACGTGCTGAACACGATGGTATGCTCAGAATTGTTGTATCACGTAAGGTTTTTGAGAAAAACAGTATGCAAGATTCTAACTTAAATGCTCGTTTATTGCATATAATTTACAATATGCTATAATTTAATTTTTTTAATTTCCAAAAGATCTTTGATGGTTTTCTATAGAATTTGACGTGCTGAACACGATGGTATGCTCAGAATTGTTGTATCACGTAACGTTTTTGAGAAAAACAGTATGCAAGATTCTAACTTAAATGCTCGTTTATTCACTTTATTGCATATAATTTACAATATGCTATAACTTAATTTTTTTTATTTCCAAAAGATCTTAGATGGTTTTCTATAGAATTTGACGTGCTGAACACGATGGCATGCTCAGAATTGTTGCATCACGTAAGGTTTTTGAGAAAAACATTATCAAGATTCTAACTTAAATGCTCGTTTATTCACTTTATTGCATATAATTTACAATATGCTATAACTTACTTTTTTTTTCTTCCGGAAAATCTTTCACTGTTTTCTATAGAATTTGACGTGCTGAACACGATGGTATGCTCAGAATTATTGTATCACGTAAGGTTTTTGAGAAAACAGCATGCAAGATTTTAACTTAAATGCTCATTTATTGCATATAATTTACAATATATACTATAACTTAATTTTTGTTATTTCCGGAAAATCTTTCACTATTTTCTATAGAATGTGACGTGCTGAACACGATGGTGTGCTCAGAATTGTTGTACCACGTAAGGTTTTTGAAAAAACAGCATGCAACATTTTAACTTACACGCTCACATTATATTGTACACATTTACAATATACTATAATTTAGTTTCATTGGAAAACAAATCTTTATAACAGTTCCTCCTCATAATATTGATGCTGATGATGACTGTATCACTTAGAAAAGTTGGAAACATGAAATTAATGTTTTACAGTTATTTCTTGTTTAGTTGCACATGTACAATGTACGGGATGAGCAAAAAAAGGGGGGACCTTTAGGTTTTTGGCCAATATCTTGGCCAAAAGTAAGAATTGCGACATGAAATTTTGCAAGCTTGAAGACAATTCACATTTACACCAGATGGCCAAATTTCATCAACATATTTCAAACAGAACAAAAGTTATACCACTTTTATGGATGCCTAATGCCTAAAACCACTGTTTTTTTACGATTCCAAAACGTAACGAAAATTTGACGATTTCTCAAAAACCTTACGTGATGGGACAATTTCAAGGTGATTTTCGTGATCAGCAGCAGAAACTGCATAAGAAACAGATGAAAGTGTCCAGGAAGCAAAATCACTGTTGTCCAGTGTAATACGCCCGACCTCGATTCCAACCGTCTAAATATAGACTCAAGCGAAGGCGGCCTTCGAGTGGTATCCAGTATCACTCGACCCTAGTCGCTCGCCATTCGACAGCTCAATAGAGAAACCCTCGGCGACTATCACTCGACTGTTGTTGGTTACGTGTAACGATGATGCCTCTCAGATCGTCGGCATTTCATCTGTTTATCTCGTGTTTTCGACATTTATCTTCCAGACCCGATTCGCTTCACGGAAGACGATTCTATTTACTCAACATGTTTCTCACTCGAGCGAGCAGGATCTATAAATAAAAGCCAATTAAAAGGCGTTCTTGTGACGTAATGTGGCTTGCCCAATGGTCCAGCCAATGGTCTATAAATAGCATCCAATCGCAATGTGTTTGCAAGACTACGTTGATTCGCATTCCTAAGACCCAGATGAGACAGGAAAATCGCATGGGGTGAGGTATGTTTAACTTTTTCATTCATTATATGCATTTATATAGCGCCTCTATAAAGGGACTACTCAGAGGCGCTCCCAACGGTCCAACCTCAATGCAGCCAAATAAAACTCTTAAAATAAGAAAGGATTTTTACAAAGAGAGCGGAGGGTCAGAAGGAAGACCATTCCAGGTTGAGGGTCCTACCCCTAACAAAGCACGGTTCTGCATAGTGGAAGTTCAAGCAAAAGGTACTGATCGAGAGCAGACTGTTCAGTTGAACGAAGGGAGTGGAAATGGTGAGAACTAAGAGTAGGATTACAGAGCTCACAAAAGTGGGCAGGAGCAAGACCTAGCATGCAGCGCCAGACTGGAGTAGATATCCAGTGTTTAATTTAGACGTCTCTGGGGTGAAAGTTTTCCACCCCAGAAAAATTGATGAAATGATAAGTTTTTAGTTGCTGTTTACATCATTTTACAAGATGTATTATAACAGTGGCTCCCAACCTTTTTGGACTTTAGGGCTGCCTTTTCTAAGCTGGAGGATACGAGGGCCACTTTTTCCCAGTTAAAGGTCATTCAGGGGCCACAAGGCTAAAATTTTACTAACCAAAAGCATATAAAATTGTTATAATTGATTAAAAATAGAATGTTTGATGTTATTTATAGACGTCAAAATAAAATAATTTGCAACAGAAAATAATTGTTCTATCCTGTTCAAATTGTCAATTTTTCATATTTTTATAGTTCTTTTAGAGATGAGGGCCATTTGTGGAGGCCTGGCGTACCACTTCTGGCCTACGGATTGGGAACCGCTGTATTATAATATATTGTGATATTATTGACTGTTATATGACTATATAGGGCTATTATTTACTAATAAATAGGATATCTGGATATGTACCATCATATTGCAATGAGTATAATTTACTGTACATATTTGTACAAATACTATTTTGTCCAACTAAAAACAGAGATGACAGCCCCTTCAGAAACATTAACAAAATTATAATTTTTTAGTTGCTGTTTACATTGTATTACATGAACTGTTATAATGTACTGCGATATTATAATATATTGTGATATTATAATATATTGTGATATTATTGACTGTTATATGACTATATAGGGCTATTATTTACTAATATATATATATATATATATATATGTTTTGGTCTTTGAACACCTAGTAAAACAACAACAATAGATTTAATATATTTAATAGTTTATATGATTATAATATTATTACTATAATAATATATGATACAAATCATACAATCTTGTTACAATGAGTATAACTCACTGACAATATTTGTACAAATACTATTTTTGTACAACTAAATGGCTTTTCTCCAGTGCTTGCCTTCAAATTTCAGACAACCAAATTTCAAATGTTTTGGTCTTTGAACACCTAGTAAAACAACACAATTACTGCAAGACCTCCAGATTTTGATACCTGTAGCTTAGTTCTTGGTTGGTTTGTGTACCATTTGAATTCTGCAGTGTGTCCTGGTCAGCAATTCAGGACCATCTTGGGAAACAGGGATACGCTGCTTCAGAGCTGAAAAGTCAGCTTAAATAGTCTAATATTATTATGCTCAGGTCTGCAGTTAGTCATTATAATTTAACCCAGCAGAACTGAGCTTCTGAAGGAAATTATTATTGCAGTTATTATATATATATATATATATAAAATTATATATATGCAATAATAATTTCCTTCAGAAGCTCTATATATATATAAGCTATATATATATATATAATATAATATATGCATACATATATATATATGTTGAAATCCTTAAAACACTCTTTTTATTAATTGTGAAATAATTTAGCAATTTTGCTAAAATGGCATCTGAAAAGGGTACGAATTCAATGTGCAAACTCAAAAAATTATAATTGCAAGCATAGCCTACATTTTATCAGTGCACTGAAAAAGTACAGCTATTTTGTTAAGACACACCTGTAGCTTAAAATGATACCATTGCAATGTGGAAATTCAAAAAGACTGGTAGGGAGGGGCACACATCCCTCCCCACACACATTTTATCAATGAGCTTACTGAAATAATTCAGTTATTTTGCTAAAATGACAAATCCTCCTATGCCAAGGCTAAGAAAATGAAGTCACCAACACTTCAAACTCATGGCCATCACTCGGCCAAGCTCAAGGTATAGCTGGTTGCTACATGTGATTTCACAATTAACCATCAGATAATGCAGATTCAACTTCCAGGACCCAGGTTGTTCAGAGAACAGGATTTCACACGCATCCAGAATAAACAACACTTTAGCCTTCCATTAGTGAATCCACTGCTCATCAGACTTTGACCTAAAGGACAATTTTATACTACAACCTATTCTGCACCACATGAATTTCAGAATGCACAAAATCTGGAAATTAGTTTCTTACAGAACATACATAGGTCATTGAACTTGAAAGTACTCAATACACTGCACATACATGTGTCAATCTTACTACAAGGTCCCAAAGGACAAAGTTTCAGAGATCTTCCCTCAACAGGTTTCATTCTAAAGCATAAACTTTGCCTTCACAACATCCAAAAATTCAACTTCCTAAACCTGTGAAAAGGTTCAACATAAACTAGGCTCCAACATAACCGTTTTTATTCGATGGTTAGAGAGAGACTAGAGAACTAAAACTTGGATAATGTCAAAACTTACTGGCGGTTGTGTATGAAAAATAAGCTTAACTATCAACTCAGAACATGAATCTCAACTTGGCACAAGACTTGGATGCACTTAAGCACTGAACACAAGATTTCAGCAGAAAAATTCACTTGTTTAGAAGCATTTGCGTTGAACAATCGATGGACCAGACTCGTCGTACTCCTGCTTGCTGATCCACATCTGCTGGAAAGTGGACAGGGAAGCCAAAATCGATCCACCAATCCAGACGGAATACTTGCGCTCAGGAGGAGCAATGATCTTGATCTTCATGGTGGCTGGTGCCAGTGCCGTGATCTCCTTCTGCATACGGTCGGCAATGCCTGGGAACATCGTGGTGCCTCCCGAAAGGACGGTGTTGGCATAGAGGTCTTTACGAATGTCCACATCGCATTTCATGATGCTGTTGTAGGTCGTCTCGTGGATACCGCACGACTCCATTCCCAGGAAGCTTGGCTGGAACATGGCTTCTGGGCAGCGGAAGCGCTCGTTTCCAATGGTGATGACCTGGCCATCGGGCAACTCGTAGCTCTTCTCCAAGGAGGAAGAGGCAGCGGCCGTTCCCATCTCCTGCTCAAAGTCGAGTGCAACGTAGCACAGCTTTTCCTTGATGTCACGGACAATTTCACGCTCGGCTGTGGTCTTGAAGCTGTAGCCTCTCTCCGTCAGGATTTTCATCAGGTAATCGGTCAGATCCCTTCCAGCCAGATCAAACCGAAGGATAGCATGTGGCAGGGCGTAACCCTCGTAAATGGGAACAGTGTGGGTTACACCGTCACCAGAATCCAGAACGATGCCAGTAGTACGACCAGAGGCATACAGAGACAGGACAGCCTGGATTGCAACATACACGGCTGGGGAGTTGAAGGTCTCGAACATGATCTGGGTCATCTTCTCACGGTTGGTCTTGGGATTGAGGGGAGCCTCGGTCAGCAGCACCCGGTGTTCTTCAGGAGCAACACACAAGTCATTGTAGAACGTGTGGTGCCAGATCTTCTCCATATCGTCCCAGCTGGTGACAATTCCATGCTCGATGGGGTACTTGAGGGTGAGGATACCTCTTTTGCTCTGGGCTTCAACCCCAACATAGCTGTATTTCTGACCCATTCCAACAATCGCACCCTAAAAGCAGCAAATAATATAATACTACTTTCCATCAAAGACTTTTTAATATAAGCCACTATTTAGCGCAAAATTGTTCAAGGATATTCAGCATTGTAAACACATGGAAAACAACAGTTCAGAGAGCAGATTGAATGGTCATAACATAAATGGCGAGAGCAGCCAATGTAGATTTACGCGTACTGGTGGAGGCCGGAGTTAGTGGTGGCGTGTTGTGGGGTGGGTGGGGGGTGGGAGAGTGTGAGGGTGTGGAGGGTGGTGGGAAATTTTTTCTCGAAAACCCTAAATTTCACGCGTGGCGTACTGGTCGAGAGGTCGGAGTGCAGTGGGATGTTGTCGGGTGGGTGGGGGTGAGTGATGGGTTTGGGGTGGAGTGGTGAGGGGTGGGGGATTGGAGTGGGGGTGAGAAGGGAGATGAGGGGAAAGTGAGGTGAGGGTGGAGGGGAGGGGTGGGAGTGGGGGAGGAGGTGAGGGGAAGGGTGGGGGTGAGGGGAGGGGCTGGGGTGACGGGGTGTGAGAGGGGGTGAGGTGGGGAGGGGTTAGGGGAGGGGTGGGGAGAGGAGGGGCGAGGAGGTGTGGGGGAGGGGTGGAGTGGGGTGTAGGTAGGGAATGGAGGGGATTAGAGGGGGTGGGGTGGAGGGAGTGGGGTTTGAGGGGAGTTTGGGGTGGAGGTGGGGAGTGGAGGAAGGGGTGTGGTGGGGTTGTGGCCGGAGCGGGTCGAATCCTAAATTTGTCGGGTAACGCCGGGTACCCCAGCTAGTTAATATATAAAATAAAAAGCAAGGGTCCGAGATTAGAATCTTGGAGTAGGCCTACTCCATATCTAACAACTCTAAAGTCAGAGAGAGAGAGAGAGAGAGCTCCATTGCAGGAAACACACTGTAAACGTCTGTCGAGATAACTGGTAAACCAAGCTAATTGGATGCCTCTGATGCCATAATTAGCTAATTTTTTAATAGGATCACATGATTAACCGTGTCGACAGCCTTAGCTAGATCAAAGAAGACACCAATAGAATATTCATTATTTTCAAAGGCCTTAGAGATCTTATCATACATATCCATTAAAGGCATAAAAGTAGATCGACCCGATTGAAAGCCATATTGGTATGGAAAATATGAGATTTTTCTACATGTATAGTTAGGCCTTCTGAGTCTATCATGCATTATTTTTTCAAAATACTTGTTAAAAAACAATTGTTCGCTTTCACAAAACCAATCAGCAATTGACGTAAATTTGCACTGTCATTGAAGTAAAGTTGATTTATTTATAGTTGAACAAATAAAATTAAAAAAAAACTACTCCGAACTCACAGTCACGTTTTTAGTCTCTGTCTGACAAAACGATGGCGATGCAGAGCAGCATACACGCAAAAAGCAGAAACGAAATCACACAAATGAAAGCGATAAACACGTATTCGACGTTTTGAGAATAATACAGCGTGGAACACACGATGATATTTGACAAAAAAGATCCAATTCCGACAGAAATTGTCCCAATAGACGGTCGGACGCGGACGGCGTCCATAATTAATTTTGAACAGGCAACAAGAGTCTAAGAAGTAAGAATAGGTATAAGAGTTGTTACTTGCCAATGTTGCCAGCATTGATATGGTTGCCAGGCATTTTCCGAAATTCTCAAACCAGCCCAGCAGTAGCCCAATGTGATATTTTCGCGCGGAACCCCAATCTCAACCAAACGCATTTAAATATGCATAGTCGTAGTTCCTGAGAAGTATAAGCCTATTAAACATGCACTATTGTGCCAAGAAGCGTCGACGTCATGTGCTCTGCGAGATCTTTCAGTCTGGATTATTGCTCAGCCACATAATGTTATAAGGAGCAATTCCAGTGATGTCGAGGATGCTGAAAAACAGCACCATGGACCAACTTACATGTGGTGCTCATTGTAGCCAAGTGATCCATATTGTCAACACCCCACTTTTGGTTTCATTGTAATGGAGGATTACTTATGACTTGTTGTTTATCTGGGCATAAGTGATGGCATCATGCAGCATGCGCAAGTAGGCCTACTCCCTCAAATTCTTTTTTAAAAATTAGCATAAGAAAAAACCTTTTTTACCATATGGAAACAAGAGACATGAAAGGGTTAAACTAGGCCTAATTAAACTTAACTGCTAACTGAGCAGACAGCTTTGCAATTACATGGCGCTAATAGCAGCTATTAGCGCCATGTAATTGCAAAGCTGTCTGCTCAGTTAGTAGTTAAGTTTAATTAAGATTACTGCATAACTTGTAAAATATGTAAAGCGCAGTGCGTCTTGCAGGCGTTTCAATAAAGAAAAGATTATTTTATTTAATTTTTATTTATCCCCATTACAGACTTGCAGAAAGCCTGGGACATGGTCTACCCATTAAGTACCATCACTATGACCACTTTTGACTCAACCTTCATTACCCCAGTCATAAAACACTTTCTTCAAGAGAAAAACCAAATCACAAGGACATGGAGAATTGAAGAAGATTCAACCCTAGCCTCTTGTGGCGGAAAATTAATTGAGAAGAAAACCAAAGCGCACCTGCAAGTCATTGACCCCAGGGATGGCCCAGAGGAACTGCAGTGCAGAGTAGGCTAGGTTATTAGGTGTAAACCAAGCGAACAACCAAATATACACTAAGTCTTGCTATAGAATAGGTGCATGGGCGGAGTTTGGTTTCCGTTCTTGGAGGGGCTAATGCCTTCTTAGGGGGGCTAAGCCCGGAAAAAGATATAATTTTCATGGTAAAAAAGCTAAATCTGAGCCTTCTTGGGGGGGGGGCTTAGCTCCCCCTAGCCCCTGATAAACTCCGCCCATGCATAGGTGTGAAAGATAGCGTTAGGCTATAACGAAGTTTCACAACTGCCTGAACTGCGTACAAGGGCGGATCCAGGGGGGCCAATCCGGCCATGTCCCCCCATTTAGAACTGCCCATGTATCGTGGCCCCCGATTTGGTTTCGAACAATGTGAAATGAGGATGTTTCTTAGAAGGTCAGAGACCGGATGACTAAAAAAAAGGTCATGAACTTTTTTGGCGGACAAAATGGTATTACTTTTCCCGAAATTTCGACCAGATGACTAAAAAAAGTCATCAACTTTTTTTTTCAACACCCAAGGCCAAGAATTTTTGCTTCTCCCCGTCCAAAGTTTCTGTATCCGCCCTTGACTGCGTATGTACCGAAATCAACTCAGTCCCTGATGTCATTCCAACCTCCAGTTTACAGCCAACTTGCACTTTATTTTTTGCCACTACTTTTAACTACTTGTTTTAGGCCACTACTTTCAGTATCAGTAATGCAACAGTCTAAGATAGAGAATTTATGCATGGTTATGGTCACAACTTGTTATCACTGGTTTAGGCTTCTTTGTCATACTTCCAGTGTTCATTCCTTACAGCACAAGAAGTTCGAAATACTGTCATGACTATGCTCACTCTGAAGCTCGATTATTCTTTTAAAATCTGCTGGTAACTTAGTATGGAATATATTTATACCCCGCAGTCGATCGAGTCGTGGGCTACGATCGACTTGGCTCGGCCGACGATCGACTCGATCGACTTCGTCGACTCGCCGACCTCTCCACGACTCGATCGACTTGGCTCGGCCGATGATCGACTCGATCGACTTCGTCGACTCGCCGACCTTTTCACGACTCGATCGACTTGGCTCGGCCGACGATCGACTTTGAGTCGACTTGACCTAGTTTTGTCTCTTGCTCACCCCTGCAGTTAAATGATCTCAAAATGAAATCTGCGTGACGTCACACTAAGCCTAATTTCGAATTGATTGTAGATCTGTATCCTGATCGAAGTGACGTCATAAAAGGCCCCGTTTTATATTCTCAAAATTACCATCTACATATAATAATTTATACAGGCCTAAATGTATCCTGCTAATTCAGGAGCGGATCCAAGAGGGCAATCCGGCCATGCTCCCACTCCATTCGGACCCTCCTCCCATCAGTTTTCAAGAAGCTGTAAATCAACGCAACGGGAACAGGAAGGTGAGAGAGAAACTAGCACATGACTAAAAAAGTCATCAGATTTTAAGTAACCGGAGTTGCCACGAGTTTTTAGAAGTTTTTTGGGCGAAAGACTAAAAGAAGGATTTTTCCACGGAAGACCAACAAAACATTTTGTCGGCCCAAGACCAAAAAATTTGACCCCCCGTCAAATATTTCTGTATCCGCTTCTACTGGTTGAACTCAAATCGAAAACGTACGTCTATCAACTTTCACAGTTCCACAAACACGAAATCGTCAGCTGCCAAAAGATTCATTAGCTGCACTCGTGTGGAAAAACTGAATTACGTCATTATAATTATCATGTAGTTCACTTTGAGACTTCAAGAAATAGTAGGCCTAAGATAAATATTTTTAAGTGGAGTCCAGTCGACGGAGCAATGATCGACTCGACATGCAAGTCGACGATTTTTCGATCGACTCGACTTGGCATGTCTCACGATCGACTCGACTCGCAAGTCGATCGAAAAAAACTCATGATCGACTCGACTTGGAAGTCGATCGAGTCAACGATTTTTCGATCGACTCGACTTGGCCGAGTTATGATCGACTCGATCGATCGACTCGATCGACTGTGGGGTATAAATATATTCCCTCAAACTATTCATCTGTCACCCAAACTTTTGGTTTTTGCTCACACGCACTTAATTGACATTTTAAATTAGGACACTACTAGCTGTTTGTTTGTGCACTTGTTATAGCGCCTCTTCAAGTTCGTTCTCTTTCTCCTCAGAGGCGCTCCCGAATGCAGAGCGGACACTGCATCGGAGTTTCACGCCGAAGCGCTGAGCAATTGTGATTGAAGAACTTACCCAAGGTCCTTACGCGGCAAGGTGGATTCGAACCTCGAACCTTCCGGCATCAAGGCAACGACGCCACCACTACACCACCGCGCCCCACAATGAATGACATCAGGTTGAATTGAGTTGAATTCGGTACATACGCAGCTGTGTTGCCATTATAGTTAAATCGTAGATTTCATTGTTAATGTGATGTGATTATTATTATTAATGACCTTTTATATAGCACACCTTCAAGGTTTATCTACTTAGAAGCGCTCCCAGTCCAACAACGGCTAAATAAAACAGTTTTCAAGTGAGAAAGAAACATAGTGGTGTGACCTCTGGGCGTGATGGACCAGTCTTACGTTTCTTTCAATGAGGTTTTATAATAGTGCTCTGACTCGAGCCTAAGGCTTATTCCAATCCATGCATTGACTGGTTGTCTGTCTCCTGTCTGTATCTTTACATCTCTGAAGGCTTCCCAATTTAGCAAGATCCATGATCCGTTCTCCTATGTGTAGCTGGTACATGTCAAACCATTACCTTTTTGCTTCTTTTGTTTATTCTATTCTGATGCTTGCAGAAATAAATGATTTGATTGATTAAACGTCTGGACTCTAGACTTGCCAGACACTTATAACATATTGGTAAAGAACAACGAATTGCATCAACACATAAACTGTAATGCATCTAGAATCAGAAACAGCAGACATTATTTTTAAGTCACAATGCAGAACTATGTAGGACAACTCACGAAGGCACACAGAATACGGGCAAAATCTTCCATGAACACAATTCTTTAGGCCTACAAGCGCACAAACATTTAGATTCAACTTCTGTGTTCATACTATGGAAATATAAAAATTTTGTTAGATAAAAAAATCAAGTTTAACAGTGCACAATTAAAATTTAATCACCAAACTATGCAATGTACTGAAGAAGTCAAAAATGATTTTCAAATATAAAAAAATTAAGCCTCAGTCTTGACCATTAGAATCACCATTAGATCTCTGATTATCTGACATTAGGCATAATATAAAATGATTTATGAAGAAAAATGCAAAAATATATGGCTGGTTTTAACTTGGAAATATTATTAGCAAACTCTTACAATACAACCTGTAAAACTTGGAAATACAAATTTTCAGAGGAAAAGCAAATAATGGATTTACATGGTTATTTAAAACATTTCTGGACATTTTTTAAACAGAAAGGTAAAGCACACACCTGGATCGGATCATAGAATTACAACTATAAAACATACTGCATTACAACCTTGAAGGAAATGTTTAAGAAAGTAACACTGGAACGTAAGCTTACAAACCATTCCCAGATCAAGCAAATAACATCTGGCTTCATTTCAGAATTTCTGGGACAATATTTCACATCATAAAGAAAACATCAATTTGTAGCAATCATAACATTTTAAGCACAGGTTGTATAGTGACATTTTGAATAACAGTGCTCTATGATTTTGATTTTACGGTAATAGTGCACTGTAAATACAGCCCAATTTCTGATTTTGGATTCAAACATCAAAGTATAATCGATTACAGGACTGTAAAAGAGAAACTGAAAACTTACACCTATAGCCTTAAAGTTCAAACAGCTGCTATTAAAAAAACATCCATAAGGTTGTCAAAGAAAGACAACCAGTCAGAATTGAAACACGTTAATGTGCAGAAGTACTGTTCATTACACAGAAATCACTGACTAGCGGACGACAGCGATAACACGTTTAGAGAATACCACCCTCACATTAATATCTATGAAGAACACCAAAATATGTGCACTGACACATGTATACACGACATAGCACATGCATAGAGCACATCTGAAGTATTGAACGATAAGCAACTACAATTATGAAACACCACAAAAGACCGTCGACCATACTTACATAATTTATGGTGGGTTAACTTAATGCAAGCTGAAATGATACAGCGACACAGTTACAGCTCAATTACAGCCAGCAAAACCAGACAACAATTTTTACCTACAAAGGTCTACATACAGTTAGACTAAAGAGGTCTCTGCAAATTTCTAATAAGATGCCAACAAAGATGAGCCGTGCCTAATTTACAAGCAGACAATTCAATGACAATTAAGTTAGATTACCATGTTACACCATGAAGACAGTTAGCTAGCAATGTGAATCTGGTCAAAACTACGGACACAGGTATAATGCAAAAGCTGGCCACGAAAAATTTGCATTAAACAAAGTCAGAGATCCTGTAAGCAGCTTGGAGAACCGTAATCCTATTTTAAGCAGGTAACTGCAAAAAGATTTTTCAGAGTAACCGTAATTATGTTTCCCTGGCTTAACAAGGCAAGTTAATAAATTTGAAATTTATTGTACAGTACAGCTATTCCCATAAAAATAGGATCAAAGACCTGTTTGTGTTGCGGTAATAATTTTTTTTCCAACACTGCTTGCAAGATTGTTCCTAGATGACAAATGAAAAACTGCTAATCATACGATAACAAATTCTGCAAGACTTATAGTCTGGCCACGATCTTTAATTCAAGAATATTTATATATCCTCTTTGTGGTCAGCATGGACTGATTAAACTTTTTTGTCATTGTCATCACACCTAGATTACATGAAGAAAACTACAATGCCCATGATCTTTAGTTTTGGAAAGCATTTGAATAATTGGATAAATGGTTGGAAAGAACGGCAACAAATAATCAAACTACAGTAATGCACAACAAGCATGTGAAACTTACTATCAGGACATGATAATTACAATCAAAATATGGGATAATGCAAACTCATATCATACTACAAAAACAAACTACAAAAGCAGAATGGGACGACTGTAATTAGTAAGTGCTACTTCTAACTCGGAATTTCAACAGCTCTGAGGAGATCCGTCAACCAATAAATGACAAACAAGCTGAGCTCCCTATGCACACAAATACATGCCCAGTGCTAGCTTTTTATGTGTATACAATACATAACTTAACATTTAAGGATGTGTGTATAGTGTATACATTCCTGCATGTATCAGTGTGTCTGAGCTATATTATAATTATAGATACTGAAACGGCTAGAAACGACTCACTTAGCAGGATCTTGCTAACACAAAACATAATCCAATTTTTTATTCATACTATGTCTAACCAACCATGCATGGAGTGCATAACAAGGCACCAGTGTCAAGAATTAGTGGCCGAAGAGGCACACAATAAGAAAGGACAGAGGCACAAAGAAAAGAGGCATTCTCTTTTATCACCCCGGACCTTCTTTGTATGTGTGGACATGCATGTATAGATGTACATGTAAGTGTGCAAGCGCATGCACGCACGCATACACACATTCAGGAATATATATATATATATATTCATGTCTTGAAAAAAATTATATACATAGATATAAATGAGAGTGTAAAGCCTGGCCAATTTGGAAAAGTCTTCATACAGCAATAAGAACAAGTATTTAATAAAATCTATAGATGTTAAAGCAGTAAAGTTGAAGAAGTCTTACAGCAGCAAAACGTCAGAGAAGACAAAACATTTGCACAGAATGCAGCATCAAATGAGGAACCAGGGTACTTCTGGCAACCTTCAGGGTACTTGCCCCATTTATCAAGTACTTTACACTCTAGGTATTTATAACAGTGCTTCAATGGTTTTCAAATGGAATATCAGTGCTTGCTGAGGTACTTGTCAGATAACTGTAGCGACAGTGAAATTTGTCAGGATTAACTTGCAGTGATATTTATTACAATAGTTGCTGTCATAATTATCATACTATTTGCAGCATTATAGTAGTAAATAGAGTAGTACTTCTTGTGGTACTTGCTGTAAATTAAAATGATAGCAACACAACATCTGCTCAAAACTGTCACATTGTCCAATGTATTTGACCAAACTTTAGTCCCTATCTTTACATTCTTCTGCTTCTTCGAACAGATAAGCATTAAGCAACACAAAACTGAAGCCACACGCTACACTTAACGGGTGCTCCACACAATACACACTGAAACATGAACTGTAAAACGTCTTAACTAACATGGATCTCTTAGCGCTAACATTTCTTTGGCCGGTTCACAAATCATTCCATCTCAGAGACTGCAAGCAGACAAGTAACACAAGAAAGGCTAATTTTGTCCAGAAAGGCATTTGATGCACACTGAAACAAAATCAACAACGTTTCTTTTGCTCAGAAAACCTGGGAACATAATTAGCTTGGGAAATTCCATCAGCAGACCCCATGGAAATTCCAGCATAACTGTACTCCTGATCATTTTCGTTGTGTGACAAAACATCGATGCCCATCGAAAGAAAAGCAACTAATCATCACACAAATCGGAACAGATTTCTATGACAATGATGGCGTTAAAAGAGAGTCCAGACGCTCAAAAGGGCGATGGAAAAAGATTGGCCTGCTTTCACGGTATGCTAAACGTTGGCCGTAACCTCAGACTTCTTCATGACATCAGCTTCTTCGTTCTCGATTGCCTGAAATATAATATAATTATAATTTAGAGCAACTGATCTTCATATAACACCATCAAACACTTGTTACAGGCTCTGTGTGGTGTTTTATAAAATTCAATAAGTGACAGTAAAATCTTATTTATGTATTTATTACTCCAGTAAACTTAAAAATGCCTCTTCAATCAATTTGATCCAATGTCATAAAATCTAAATGCTCAAAACGCAAATTTCATTGAGTTGCCAACAACTGGTATCACCAGCACCATTACCAGCAGCATCAGGTCAAGGGTGTTTACAAGAAAACAAGCAGCCTTTATTTGCACCTGACAACCACATCATTTTTACATTTTTGACATGTAACCGGGTGTGGTGTGTCACCAGGAATTGTCTCATTTTCAATTAAACGAATATACATATCATTTCAATGCATTATGTGTGCTTTTGAACAAATACAGCCAAACTGCTAACAGAAATATGACATAACCGTTATTAAAAGTAAACAATCACTGGATACATAAAATGAAACATGAATCACTTAAAAAACAACGCTCTTCAACAATCTACACTCAACAATGGATACAGGTAACACATTCGATGCACACATAAACACACACACGAGTGCGTCAGCAGCTTAACTAACCAACCTTAGGATGCTCAAGCGGAATTTCGTCATTCAGAGGCTCCTTCTTCAATTCATCATCCTTTTCTTCAGGTGCGGTCGGCTTGTTTAGATGCTCCCTGATACAAAAAAAACAGCCAATAGATGTCAAACAGTGCTAAAATATACACATGCATGCATGCATGCATACATACATACATACATACATACATACATACATACATGCATACATGTATACATACATACATACATACGTGCTCATACATAACATACTGTCATACATATGCTTAGAGACTATTGTAGCTAAAACAACCAAGGTGTGTTCGCAATCAATCTTGTAACTGCACTCTCCATGATAAAATAAGCATTTCTATATTATAAGCCTTTTAACTCCCATTATTACTAGTTTTAGTCTTGAACTACCTGTATAACAGTGTATATGCATGCCAATAGTCGAAAAAGTGTCTTGTAGCGCTGTAGTAAAAAGTAACTTTTCTGTGAAAACATGCAACAAATGCACAAAATGCATGCATGTATAGTTTTAACAGAGCACCACGTTAACCAACCAATGCAGACAAAAATTGACAATGTCCTTCCAATACATACAACTTGAAAATTAATTGACAAACTAACTAAAGGCCAAGTGGTACAACATTACTTGGTCAGCACTGTTTGCAAGGGTTCGAGCCTTAAGAATGCCAAGAGAGATGAAATTTGCAGTTAACTACCACAATAACTGCAAAGTACAATACCAAAGATCCAAAAATGCAGCATGTCCACTAGATCAACTGAGATGATAAACTGGGATATAAATTCAAAATACAAAGGTGAAAACCAAACCAAACAAAGAGTAATCTGTCATTGTGACATATTATGAAAGTACATTTATCACAAGAAACCTTAACCCCTTCGCTGCGACGGTTTTTTAATCCCGTGTGCGGCATATATAATTAATATAATAAATTATATACCTACATGTATGCATATAATATCATATAAGCTTACATTTATTGTTAGGCCTATATCCACACCTACAAAAGTTTTTGGGGCAAGCACATGGAAGTATTTAGACATGGATCGACCTGGAACCGGGACTAATATGACCTTGAGCTTGGCCTGATATGACCCCTAATTGTGTCTTATGTATATAATATTATATACGTTTATTCTTCTTCTTCTTTACGTTCTCTGCCAATTGGCAGGTCCAAACGTCCAATGTTTCCACTTTTCCCGCTGTTGTGCCATGTTCTTCAGTTCTCTGTATCCAGCTTCCATCATCCCGTCCAGCAGTTTTTGTCTAGGTCTTCCTCTGCACCTCTTTCCCTCCAATCTTCCTTCAATTATTTCTTTCTGCAGTGAGTCACCTCTTAGCAAATGTCCCACCCAATTCTTTTGTCTTATCTTTATTGTGTCCAGCAGAGATCTTTTCTCTTCTACCATCATTAGTACTTCTTCATTTGAAACGTGCTTTGTCCAACTGATTTTCTCCATCTTTCTCCATACCCACATTTCAAAAGCTTCCAGCCTCTGCACATCTTCTTTTCTCATTGTCCATGTCTCTGCGCCATATAACGTCACACTCCATATCAATGTTTTGACCATTCTTTTCTTCAGATTTCTATTTAGCCCTCCTCTTAGCAGTTCTTTCCTTTTTAAGAATGCCTCTTTGCCCATTGCTATTCTCCTTCTTATCTCTTTATGACATTTGGCATCGCTTGATATTAAGCTTCCCAAATAGCAGAATTCCTTCACCTGCTCTATTTCTTCTCCATTTATTTTTATACAAATAGTTGTTTCCTTTTCCTTACTGATCTTCATAACTTTTGTCTTTTTGATGTTTATTTTCATGTTGAATTCTTCCGAGGTCGCATTTAGTCGATCCATCATTCGTTTATTGTTAGTCCTATATCCACACCTACAAAAGTTTTTGGGGCAAGCACATGGAAGTATTTAGACATGGATCGACCTGGAACCGGGACTAATATGACCTTAAGCTTGGCCTGATATGACCTCTAATTGTGTCTTATGTATATAATATTATATACGTTTATTGTTAGGCTTTTATCCACACCTACAAAAGTTTTTTGGGCAAGCACATGGAAGTATTGACATCGATCGACCTTGAACCGGGACTAATATGACCTTGAGCGTGGCCTGATATGACCTCTAATTATTTCTTGCTTTGCTTGCGATAACGATTAGGCTAGCCTACATGTACCGTGCGCAATACATGCCTACATCAATACGCTTGCTTTGGAAACCTTCGCTGCGCAGTAAATTTCGGCTTCGTTTCTCGATTTTAGCCCTCCCCACTTTGCCCCTCACTTGCTCTACCCCACAACCTACCTCACCCACCCACCACCAATTTGCTCAAACCATCCATCCTCATCAACGTTAGGAAAAATTTCAGTTATTCGCCAGCGGTACCCTGTGTTGTACGGTAAATATCGATTGTTTTTCTCAACTCTCCCCCACCTCGCCCCATCCCCAAAACCTGCCTCACCCCCACCAACGATCCCCCGAGCCAACTCCAACCATCGCCACCCCCTCTAGTGCAAATTTCGGTTATTCACATGCGTTCCCTGCGTTATACGGTAAATTTCGGTTTTACTAGTCCAAGATGGGGGTTTCGTCATCCCCGCACCCACCCCCATGGTGAGGGGGATTGGTCAATATCTCCATCCCCGCACCCACCCCCATGGTGAGGGGATTGGTCAATATCTCCATTGGGTGGCTTTGGTTAGCCTTCTGTGGAAACATATCCGAGATCCCATACACATTCTCCTTTATAGACACGGTTTACTATGTAATGACGTCATGCTTGACCTTGAACTTGACCTTGAACTTGACCTCATCTGACTCTCCGGTCTGAACAACAGTGCCAATAAATATTTACTGCAATATGCTGTGCGACAGCGATTAAATCTAGCGTGCGGAATTGCCGTATACCTCAAAGGATTGCATGACGTACCCGTACTCGTCACCCGCGTATAGCGTATACATTTCTATGACGTACACGTACTCGTCACCCGCAGCGAAGGGGTTAAGTAATACTGTCAATGAAAAAGCCATACCTAACAGTCCTCAGATTCACATTGCTGCACAACTTGTGCGCATTACAAACTATGGTACTACTACTACTAATAAAGACAACTATAATCACAGATTTAAATACAATTTTATACTAATAATACATAAAATAATAGTAATAACAATAATAAATATAATAATAAAAAATATTGATAATAACACTCTGTAAAAGTTGCAATATTAATGATAATAATCAAGAAGATTATTTATATCACTGGAGAGTGTTAAGTCATGATGAATCAGTCGTAAAATCTGTGGTACAATAATTTTAAAAATCTATAACAAATTCCACAGAGAGTCAAAAAAAACTTCTATAACAAATTCCACAGAGAGTAAAAAAAACTTAGTTGAGTTTCAAAATGCTAAACAATGTGGCACACTTTAAAACACTTTAACACTAAAAACCAACAAAATAAAAACTCAAATTCTACAAGTCAGTTACAGACCAACCAAAAAACCAAACAAAATCATAAACATCATCTTGAAAGTGTAAACACTAAGACACAGAAAGAATCTCTATTCTTTGCAAACAATTAAATTGCATCCAGTGCAGAAAAAATACATGACATAAGTGAAACACCAAGTGAACTATTCATAAAAAGTGAAAAAGCATGCCTCACAGTAGATATCAAAAACACTAAATATTTAATTTGTTACAAAAGTATTAAGTGCTGACGATCATGTTGCCACTATTTGCCACCTGAAAGCTAGTAATATTTCCTTGAAACAGTGTTTGCTTTCACAAGGAACACTGATAGTCAAATTAAATTTTTTTATCCACGAAACGACTGATCCGTTAGAATGTCAAGTTTGCATAAATGTCGGCAAATTTTCTTCTGCGATGCCTGCTCTTGCCTTGCTGTTTTTCTCAGCTGCCAAAGGCCACAGAAAGTGACCACAGCTTAGATCAGAGGTTCTCAACCGGTGTGTCGCGACACAATGAACCGGCGGCGGTGTGTTGGGATTTTTGTTCCTGGATTTTCTTTCGATAGTAAGACGCCCAACAGGATTTGTCAATGCACTGCAATATCGGTAGGCTTGTAGCAACTCAGACATGCATGGGTCTCTGCGCACTTTAAGCTTGGGGCCTTACCCATTAACGATGCTAACGAATGAACATGATAGAATAGCTAAGCTATTTTTTTATAAAGCTACAATTCTTACTATGAACCTGACTATTATTAGTAATTTTATCATTTTTCTTTACATCTTGAGCATTATAGAGATCCCTTAATTTCAATGCAGCAAACCAATCCTCACACCTGGAGAGGACGCCTGCTTCTGTGAAAATACTGCAGCTTGCAAAACTATAAAACCAGTTGCATACAGCAAGCACTGACAGACATAAAGTTGCAACAAGAGGCAAGTAGTGGCAACATCGTCATAGTTCATAAGCATCTTACTCATTAACTTCATTTGTTCCATCACTGTCCAGAAGAGGCTTCTTACTGTCAGTGCAAACGTCATATTCATCTCATCAGAATCGTTATTTAACATACGAATTCACATAAATTCAAATGACAATCATAATCTAATCCTGAAGCTTCTGTGGAGCCTTCAACGAAATGCAAAAGCATCAATAGGTGGTTAACTTAAGCAAAACCTTCATTCAAACCACAAATCCTTCGGGTAGAATCAGATCAACCAAAGAGGTCAAACAACAGACAATAATTTGACTCTTGTGTCCAGCAAAGAGGACCGCATTGGGCTCTCTAGGCCGTTCTCAGTGACTGGTCCAGGCCTTGGCATTCACTGCCCAGTTCTATGAGTTCTGCTATTTTTTGCCAATTACGTTCATATAACTTAAGTTCGATCTGTTTCTGCCTGCTGCATATCATTGTCTGATTATCTCATTTCCCAAACTCTTGGATTATAATCCTACCAGGCTATTCCAATGGTTTGTACATTCTGACCACAGTTTCACTTGAAGCAACCATCAGTTGATGTCTTATTCATTACGATAATAGCGCTAAAATAGTCACTTTGACTTCATTAAATCAGGTTAATCACATGCGGAAGAAAGGTTTCGGAAATTTCTACAAAAAGGCATTTAAGCCGAAAAAGCCATCAGAAATCAATTTTAAAAATGTAACTCTAAAAATGATACCAGCGACTGGAAGCTCGGATGCCTGGCAATGTGTATCCCCTCACAACTTACACTTCAAACCGCACCCTGTGGGTCAATGAAACCAAAGATGGAAACTGATGAACAAAATGATCGATTTCTTCGCTGGTGAACACCAAAAGACGTTGCCAACGAATCCTTACTCGTGATGGTTGTCTTGGTCACCGGTCAGCTGGTCTGCTGCTTGTTCACCATCAATCTTCTCATCGACTGCAGCAGCAGCGTTCTCATCTTCAGGCAGAGGTTGCTTAGCTACTTCATTACTGTTACACATTTTACATACACAAAAAATACTTCGTATGACATAAGATTAACTGCAACAACATCCATCATCAGGGATATTTATCAAAGACCACGTCATAAAGTACGTTTTAAAAGGCCACATTATGAGGTTCCTGGGCAGTCATGCACGCTCACACTCAATGCTGATAAACACATACCCTGTCTGTCTGTCTGCCTGTCTGTCTGTCTCTCTATCTCACACCCACTCGTGCTCAACACTGTGCATGTGCATAAAAATACATGCATGAGCATACACAATTACACATGCTTACGTCCAAATATATATCTAATACATCAGTGTGCTACACATTATATCACATATCTATAGGTGAATTAGAAAGTTATGTGTGTTTTATTTTGAGAGGAACATAAATGGTACAAGATTAGGTTTAAATGAAGATTATGTACATTGACTACATGCATATTTCAAATACATACACAATACATGTACACATTGGCATCTTTAAATAATAATCATGTGAAAACACAGGCGTCATTCATTTGATATGCATGTAAAATTAGCAACATTTTACATTAGCAATTTCTGAACAAATGGTCAACATAAAAAGCATTCTAGATTAAACACTGTAGTGTATATTTGAGACAAACAAAGATTTTCAATTACTAAACAATGCCAAATAAACAACAAATTATGAGTGCAAAAACTTTATGTACATTGTACAATATGCATCTGTGCTAGTACAGTTCTATGCATCAAGGCACTAAATATTGCACTTTTTACTTCATAAAGCATTGCATACATATCCTAAATAGCTGAGCAGTCCAACTAGCTAGGCAGTGTGCTGTACATCACGAATTGAACCAGCAATGTACAGACTGTTTACAAATTGAAAAATACCCATTTAAGGTAATGTAAACAATTTAATAAACAGTTATGCACATGTAGCACCACTTTAAGGAAACTTCTGCACCATTTGGGACTCAACACAACAATTTATCATCACTCGGGTAATAATAATAATAATAATAATAATAATAATAATAATGATAAGTTGGAAGAAGTACGCTACTGGAACTGAAATATTTCTGCACTGATATGTCCCATTTTAGCACATATTTCACCACCTCAGTCTATCATTGCAAGGCAATTTGCAGTAAAACAACTTTGTGAGTAAGCAAATGTCTAGAAGTTGAAACCGGTGCTTAGCATGGGCGGAGTTTATCAGGGGCTAGGGGGAGCTAAGCCCCCCCAAGAAGGCCCAGATTTAGCTTTTTTGCCATGAAAATGATATGTTTTCCCGGGCTTAGCCCCCCCCTAAGAAGGCATTAGCCCCTCCAAGAACGGAAACCAAACTCCGCCCATGGTGCTTAGTACCTCCATGACAGCTCTGTTCAGAGACAAAATAACCAGATACCTTTCATCAAAGTCTTCAATATGTCAAAATAATACCAGTCATGTCGACTTGAGGCATGGAAATCATCTTAGCTTACATTACCAATTGTAAACAAAATCGGGTGTGTACTGCAATAAAGGAAATGTTTACATAGAATACATATAATTAGAAACAAACTGATTTATCCATTTACTGACTGTGTGTTTTTTAATGACTGAATTGATTACTCTAGGCAGACGAGAGAAATGAAGACATAACAAGACGCACTTAACAGGAGGCATGATAAAAGCACTGCATTCAACAAACAACCTAAAACAAGACGAGTATTTACTGCATTCACTGTTACCAAATGGATGGCATCAGGAAAAGAAAAGAATGAAGGCACGAAAGAACAAATCTAATTAATGCATCCCATTCCTTATACACTTCTTAAACCTTACTTTATGACTTTTCTTTTGTGTGAAGCACCAATTTCATATGAACAATAAGATTAAGAATTGGCAAATGAATAAATAAAATATTGAGCACACCTTTCGCCCTCTTCCATGACCTTCTCTTTGGCATAGTGTGACTCCTTCTTGCAGAGCTTGCCACACAGGAACATCGTCAGACCACAGCTGTTAAGGAAGTAGCAGGAGACATCGACAATGATCAGGAAGACAATGAAGACTGCCAGAACAATGCCTACGACCAATCCAGTGCCTGCTTGAGCTTGATGTGAACTGGCTTCCATATCTTTCAATTCTGAGCAGAACAAGAAATCTGGTGTAAGAGCAAAAGCAAGAACAGTTTAACTACTCAAAGTTCACTGTATTGCTTTCATTGTATATGTGTACCATATGTACACACACACACACACACACACACACACACACACACACACATATATATATATATATATATATATATATATATATATATGTAGCTGGGCATTTTATATATACAGCCCATCAGGCCCTAGCAAAAGCACCTTCTTCCTAACTTGATATTGTATCCTAAAGAACAAATACATCTGCATAATGTGCATTGAAGATTGTATTGTATTGTATCTGGCCATTTATAAAGTGCTTTCAGAAGCGCTCCCAGTGCATTCAACCCCAAGAAAAAAGGCCATTTTTTAGACGAGAGAAAGACGAGGATGATTAGATGATATCTAATATCGAAGTTCGAGTTGTTTGATGGGAAAAGCTACTCGCATGAGAACACGTTTTCAGCAATCACACATCGATTGAATAACAACGAGCTGTCCCATAATTCCAAATCTAGCCTTTGAATAAAAGCAAACAGATGATTTGCTACATACATGTAATAGCTTCAATACTCATCAGTTTGCAACACAAATATCAAGATATGGGTACATGTACAATACTCCAAGATACATGTATAAATGCGACAACGTTGCAGCCATCGATAGTTCGCCATCCAGCAGTACACCCAAACACAAATATGCTGTCGGTTCTTTTATTATCATGGCAATTGAGACTTAATCATGAATTTCTTCAGAAGTCTTTGAGTGCACCTGGTGAGAGTCTAGCAAAGTTCAGAAGAAGAAGCTGAAATGGAAGAAGAAGCTGACTGAAGTGACATCTATGACTGTAAAATGCACAACACTATCTGCATAGATGAGTCACAGGCAAGAGCATTGGAAGCATAGCAAGCTCTGCATTGTTGAATGCTGTCAGCATACTATGGTATTTTTAATTGTACTTAACATAGTGCTGCATCCATCCAGTGTTGGCTAGTTACTTTTTAAAAGTAATCAGTTACAGTAACTAGTTACTGGACTGCAAAAAGTAACTAGTTACTGTAACTGATTACTTTTCCAAAAAAGTAACTAGTTACTGATTACAGTTACTTTTCAAAGTAACTATAGTTACTTTTAGTTACCACAAGTCCAATTTAATAGATCGAGTCTTTCAGCATGTAATCACCAGAGTAATAGTCTGTATCGCAGAAATAAGAAACTACACATCACATTGAGCTGCATGCTGAGTGCTGACAGTGTTCACTGTCATTGCGGAAGATGGTTCAGCTGCATATCCCTATGACGCACACCTTCCGCGCCAACGCATTTAGCACACCTGGGGTCCAATGGACCCCACCGATAACATGGGTTGAAATTATATCAACTGGATAGAACTTTGGAATGAATGACTGAAATTTATGTTGCACATAGCACATGCACTCGTGGAACATTTTTGGGTCAATACATATAGTCCAAAATTTAACCCTATGGCTACCAAAGGGGGTGCTATCCATCAATTTTTAGGTTTTTGCCAAAATAAAACTTGTTTCATATGGAATAATATCTTGACATTTTAATTTCTTTTAGGGGGTTCATTTACACACATTTTGAGGTAAGATTTGTCATGATACCTCATACCGTTCAAAAGTTATACCCAATATACCCAAGGTACCAAGAGGAGGTGGAAACCACCCACTTAGGTGTCTTCCTGTATGCTGTAATTCGTCAAGTGTGTAATGTGTACTACAGTATGTAGTCTGTGATCCATTAATGGAGATCATGTAATGAAACTCTGAGTCAAGTTCCAAGGTCAGAGAAGTTCCAATTGCCACCAGCCAATAGACCGGTCTAATGCCATCCTTATTATTTTGTCCTATTCATAAACATCTCTAGATAGTCAACATCTAGCTTATGTCCAAGATGCCTCATAGGTAGGTATATATAGAAATGTACAATTGTACATGTTATATCATACTCTTCGGCATACTCTTCCCCTACACCATACATCAAATACACCTGTGGACCTAATTGACATTCCTGGCCCTGTGGTCAGCGGTGCTCAGCCATCCGTAACAATAACTATTCAATGTCAGCCTGTTCAACTGTATTGTTTGACTTACGCCCTCTGTACAAGGATTCCTTTGTTTGAACAATGAAGCAGGCTAGTGCATGAGCACCCAATATTGCAGCTGGCGAGATTTATTTAGCCTAATTTTAAAGTAACGAAAAGTAACTATTGTTGTTTTAGTTACCGTTACCTGGTAAAAGTAATCAGTTACTGTAACTAATTACTTTTCCAGAAAAGTAACTAGTTACTGCAATAGTTACCTCAAAAAGGTAACTAGTTACTAGTAACGCGTTACTAGTAACGAGTAACGCACAACACTGCATCCATCACTGTCCAACAGATCGAAACGAATACAGTTGAAAAAATCTAGTCAAAAGTACAGATATAATTATGATAATTATTAAGGAGATTTATACATAAATAATTTAATATATAAATGTGGGTAAGTTATCAAATTGCAATGCCTCACAACAATGCATAAATACAACTCAAATGTACTGAGAAACAGTTCCAGGAAGGTAGTCCAATTAAATACATTGGAAGACACAACATGGGCTAAAGTTGAAGCGTGGCAGCATGGCTCAGCATATCTCCATGGCTGAAGAGCACAATAGCTAACCCAGCTGTCCCAAGAACTGGAACACATAGAACTTCTCTTATGTGAACCAAGGCAGTGCCAGCAAGTGAGGCATGTGTCAGCACAATTATCTCGAATGCAATATGCTATACAAAAAAGTGTAAAACAGTGTAGCAATCGGAACATTTGCAGACCATAAGGATAGCACTGATATAATAAGTAAGTAGTCCCCTTGATCAGAGTCACACATCATTAAATGTATAGCTGTATAGTGTATACATAATAGCCATTTACACAGAAAATCTCAATATTTATGTCAACATGTCAAGAGTTTACAATTCCTTTCTCAAATATCTTTGTATTCATGTCCCATATCCATGTCTATGCCAGTTCTTATTTGCATATAATACATATTTTCCAAATATAAACATGTTTCATACATGCTACTATGTGTCACAGTATTGTGAGTTTATCAGCCTAGTCCTGGAACTTGCCCACGAGACCTCAAGAAAAGAGACCAAGCTCAGACCTGAGATAAGAGGACATCTCAGATCTCAGCTTGGTCTCTTCTGATTGAGACACCTGGTGCCGTCAGCTACTGGAGCTCTGGCGAAAGCCCTGGTGCATCTTCTCCAGTTGATCCTCTCCCTAGTCGCCTCTCTTAGTTCCTCCAGTCTCATGCCAGACTTTTCCTGTACTTCATCCAACCATTTCTTCCTTGGTCTTCCGCATCTTCTCCGTCCAAGAACCAAAAGACAAGAACCAAAATATCTTGTCCAGACCAGAGATATGACATTGAGATCTGTACAAGACATGACAGACTACATCCCCGCTCAGTTGGTCACCGCTCTCGCAGAATGGGTATAAAATGTTCGATCATCAAGGTTAACATTTTCAAGTATAATGGTGATATTACATTCAAAAGCCAGAGCATAAGGTTTCATTCACATTCAAAATTACACTGTAACGCACATTAGTGACAAGCAGGTTCTGGCGCATGCAAGCATAGTGCACCATGTAGCTCACCCTCTGCAAACCGAGTATGCCTTAATTATAAGCGCAATATATATATATTATATATGGACAAAATAATTTCAGCAAGCACTATCGATTGAACCGAATCTGCCACAATGAATGCAGTTGGCACTGGCAAAATATAATACCTGCATTAACAGTGCTTGTCAGCTCTGACAAGTTCTGCAGATATAGGACACTGAGTTTTTAGCCATGGTAGAACACTGAAAGTGCTCTTATTATCATGAAAGCAATAATTACACGTTTACTGAAGTCCGTTATGCTATTTAAGTCATGGTAACACACTGCTTAGAAACGAGCTCCCAAGAAACATCAGTAAACTTTTAATACGGGGTATTCCCTAATTTCAGCTGTATGGCAAGCCCCTACTTTATTTCAAATGTGCTGTACTAAACCAAAGCCTTCAAGGTCAGTGATAAGACTTTCAAAATGGCATTTAACGTCATGACATATATTTTTCTTTTTATTTCTTTCATCTTTTGTACTAAGTGGCGGTACATTAACTTAATATTTCAATTTTCTGCCATGAGCTCTTAAGTGCAAGATTCCTAAATTTTGTGTTTAGGTGTACTATAAATGACAGTTTAATAATAATAATCATAATAATAACAACAACAACGCTTTTATAATTTCTAAGTCTCTGGGGGAACGAAGTAAATCAGCCAGAAATAATAATAATATCAGCTAAGAACTTCTCCATACTTAAACAGGCAACTGTGAAAAATCTAAGTTCTTATGAACAATTTGAAGTTTTCAACCAACCCCAAATTGACAGGAAACACATGCACCAGTTGTAGTTCAAAAGGAAGCACTTATAGAGCAGTAAATAAAATTTATGAAAAGGCTCCTTGTCTAAATTTAATTAATCTTAAACCAAAGCACTATCAAAGCCAAAGAAGCACTAATCTAGAACCAAAGAACTTACAAGATGTCAGAGCATTCATCTAAAACAAATAATTTAACTTGTAATAAAAGTACTTATCTATAACAAAGTGAATTATTCAAACCAGAGCACTTATCCAAATGAAATAATTTAATTTTTAGAAACCTTATTACTAAGAAGCATATATTATGTTATGTTTCATATTACAGTGGCAGTACATTTACTGGTAAAAGTCTTCCTAAATCTTTCGTGCACATATGGATGCTTGTATGCAACTATGCATGCATGTAGCAGGTCTGTTCTAAAGTGTGTTAAATTAAGAAGTCCCAAATAAATATTTATGTTGTGCCTTTCAATTCTAATTAGAGACATTCAAACTGCTATTGTGAATGATGTTTGGAGCTTAATTATCAGGATGAAAGAACTTTGAGACAGAACCTTATACTACAGTCTTTACAATGTCATATGAATTTGATCGGAATGTTGTCACAAAATTGATTTTGATTTGGAATAGAAAGGTCTGAGGATAACCATAATTATCGACAGGTGACAGTTTGGTAAGCTGACAGAACTGGCTAGAAACTTAAATGCTCATTTCTTCCCAAGTTTGCATCATCTTTTATAGCATCCTCTAGCAGCAATGAACAAAATAAGTTCAGCTCATGCAAGACAGGCACACGCCTTTAACGCAGCTGGAATGCTTTATCATACAGTCATCTGAGATCCTTACAACAGGTTTGATACCTGTATATGCCATAGTTTTAGCCACTTTAAAACGATACGTTTTTTCAATTTCTTCATTGTCCTGCCCTATTGAACAGAATTCATCATCCAATGGAATACGCTTTACTTAGACTGCAGAGTTGGGAAAGGCAAATGAAACGCAGACACAAAATTGACCTTGTGAGATAACAAGTGAGATTTAACCTAATGCAACATTTATCTTAAACTAAATCCTTATTGGTGATGTCACAACACACGCAACAACATAGAAACTTGAATACATAACATAAAAAAACACTTTGCCTTATAAACGAGTTTCTAACACACCATCAGAACGAAACCAAATATCATGAAATGATGCAGTGAGAGTCAACCGACCTACTGCATGCCCAGATGACAACAATTTCTTCTCCTCCGATTCCTTCCCCACCATGTTTTTGTCTACAAATCCATTCAATCTGTTCCCAGCATCAAAATTTTCTTGATCATAATCACTCGTTAGTCGTCACACTGCCTTCACGCACACTCGCAATTTTAGGCAATGCGCATCTAAGTCTCCCAACTCTTCTGATGTAATGTTTGAGGCTTCTTGATGAAACTAGTTTAGATTTTTGGTTGTTTTAATGCAGTCCATTAAGCAACCGAAGTCATAGCTATAATGGCAGATTTATATAATTATTTCTATATTCTTGCTCCAACTCTGTATCTGAGGTTCAAATCCAGCACATCTTGAGGTGAAATTTATCCTTCTTAGTTGAGCTTAGCAACCCATAAAGAAAGGTTGTCTGTTGAATTACTGTTGATTGCTGCTGTCGTAGTCACATGTCATCTGAAATATCCTTCAAATCAAGACTCCATCTTCAAAGACTGCCGATGAAAAAGGTGAGCAATGAATGAGCAACAAACCCAACTTTGAGCAAAAATATATTTCTTTTTAACATTTACCAGTAAAGAAAAAAAACATTGCTGCAGTGACAAACAGCTAAAGGCTCTTAAGCTTCTAGCCGTAGAGTACAAGCGTGCATTACAAGTCTGAGTCTCATTTCAACAAGTACTGAACGGACAGTTACTGATAGAAAAGTGTACAGTTCTGATGGTAGGAGACAATAGACTGGTAGGTTGTAAGACCATTGAATCCACTTGAGGTTTAACCCGTTGCTAAGAATTTGACACTGCCCTTAATTACAATACCACCACAGATTCACTGACAGTCTGAAATACAAGAGATCTTGTATGCAACATCATGAAATTGACTATATAACCATAACTTTCATTCACTCGGCCATGCAGGAAATGCTGACAATGCAATGTTCACTAGCTCTGTTGATTATGACTTACTGGTAATGTGCTTTTGGACACGACAGGTGCAAGAAATGAATAGATCCATTATAACCCACTGTCCAACAATAGCAACAAATGAAGAAGCCACAAATTACAGGTAAGCAAAATTATTAAGCCATGCACTCAACAATACAGAATGGCAACAACAGTAGCTAAATGTAATAGCTATACAGGGTGCGCCAAAAAAAAGACCCCCCTAAGATATTTGCCAATATCTTGACCAAAAGTAAGAATTTTGAAATGAAATTTTGCAGTCTTAAAGACAATTCATATTTACACCATATGGTAAAATTTTATTAAAATATTTCAAATAGAACAAAAGTTATACCACTTTTAGTGAAGCCACCCACCGTTTTTTGACGATTCAAAAACGCGACGCAACAAAAAGTTTTAAAAAATCAATTCAATTATTCTGGTCAATATCTTGGCCAGAAGTAGGAATATCAAAATGAAATTTTACACACTTAAAGACCATTCATATCTACACACGATGGCTAGATTTCAGCAAAATATTTCAAACAGAACAAAAGTTATATCACTTTTAGTGAGGCCACCCCCCATTTTTTGTCGATTCAACGACGTAACGCAGCAAAAACACGATTTTATTAAGTCTCATCTCAAATAATTGTTATCAAATAGCCTTCATATTGTCATATGATCATTATTAATACAATTTGAAAAAGAAACCTGGCGCCATCGTAGCTGCACGTCACTGAGAGGGCACTTAGCAAGATGACAATCAAACTGGTAAATAAGAAATCTGTCAGATTAATCAGAGGACCTGACAGAGGTCCTTCAATAACTTTGCAAAAAGCCTCAAAAGAAGTGTTGGCACTGGTGGTGGGCACATTAAACACATGTTGTGAAGCACTGCCAAGTTCATTTGACAACAGTTATTTGAAATGAGACTTTAAAATTCACGTTTTTGTTACTTTTTGTTACGTTTCGTGTTTGAATCGTCAAAAAATGGTGGGTGGCCTCTCTAAAAGTGGCATAACTTTTGTTCCCTTTGACATATTTTGATGAAATTTGGCCATCATGTGTAAATAGGAATTGCCTATAAGACTGTAAAATTTTATTTAGAAATGTTTACTTTTGGCCAAGATATTGGCATAAAACCTCGTTTTTGTTGCGTTTCGTTTTTGAATCGTCAAAAAACGGGGGGTGACCTCCCTAAAAGTGGCATAACTTTTGTTCTGTTCTTAATATTTTGATGAAATCTGGCCACCATGTGTAAATATGAATTGTCTATAAGACTGTAGAATTTTATTTATAAATCTTTACTTTTGGCCAAGATATTGTAAAAAAACCTAGGGGGGGTCTTTTTTTTGGCGCACCCTGTACATAATCACATATAAAGTGCATATTACATGAATTCATGTACAGTTAACTTTATGTGTCCTCAACATTTCTGCAGCATCTCTAAACAATCTCTGAAGTGCATGGCATGACAAGTTATGTAAGTCCAATACTTAAGCCCAAAACCACAGCCGAAACATGTGCATGCTCATGAACATATGCAATGTGAAATTGTGCATGCTCATGAACATGTGCATTTGTTTTAAGGGGAAGACGACCTGATTGAAATGTCTTGCGCTTCCACTCTTTTAAACCAGTTCTTCTTGGGTGCCATTATTCTAAGCATTCAGGGAAGCATCCTAGTAAGAGATGCAGTCTGTAAGGCAGCATGTACAAAGACGTTCCAGTGTTCACCTAACAATACACTGAGCTGCGCATGAAGGTAGACTTTCACTAAGATATGCTCAAATGCTATTCATGAGTATAAAGTCCACATCACTTTGCTGCAACACAATCCAATCCTCATAGAAGTTCTAAGTTCGATCTTGTCAATCCTATTCTAAACATCATCCACCTTGATCATCTGACCTTGGATATTAATGACCAGGAGCCAACTTTGACTTTATCTTCATATATTGATTGAGCAATGTGCACCTTTCAGTTATAAATCTGGTTCCAGCAATTTAGCACATCCTACCTGGTAGGTACTGATGTACTGTATAAATCTTGAACTCACATTTATGAGTATGATATCTGAGTAGCTTTCAGGTTCGAACCTATTCCTGTCCCACTCTCTCTCTCTCTCTCCACCGGTCACAATACAGATGCCGCTGATGCGACAAAAGCACGCAAAGGCACACAGACAAATGCGTGCAGTCACAAAAGCACGCACGACAAATGCGTGCAGACGAAAGCGTGCAAAAAATTAGACAATAGTTGAAAAATTTATCTAAACTTTAAATGAACTAGATTTAGGCATAAGAAAACACAAAAACACATTATAGAATATATATTCAAACTCAAAATTGTCGTGTATGTACCTGAAGTTCATAAAGTACTATTAGCCAAACTTTAGGCAGGAAGCACAAAAAACATACTAGAAGATATTTAACCCAGAAAAAAACTAGAATTATAAAACACAGGAACACAAAAACTGGACGCTATTGGTTAATTGGACGTTTTAGCATTTCATTTCCACTGTGCTGGCTGTATAAATATGGTGCTGGCTGTATAAATATCGTAGTGACCCAACTAATAATTCAGGTCTAGGCGGTACATTATTGATCGTTAGTCAACATTAGATACTTTTCCAGGTAGTTGCACGCTTTGTCGTGTGTGCTTTCATCGTGGATGATTTCTGTTGTGTGCCACTGTCTGCACGCATTTGTCTGTGCGCTTCTGTCCTGCACTGTTTTGTTACGGTGTCACAGATCCTACAGTGACATGGCTAACATAATGTGCACATGTAGCCAAGAACATAGAGTGTAATGAATGAATGTTGCTGCAAAGTTTGCAAGTACATTTTTATGAGATAGCATACCAGACACAGAAGATAACAGTTTAAACAGGTACCTTCTACTCCTCCTTTTGCATTTCCATCTCCTTCATCGGTGGTCATAGCAACCACAGGACCTGTTGTAGATTCTTCCTCAGGTGTGGAAGGAGGAGGGCTAGCGTTAGGATCTAGATGATTAAACACCAATCACGACAAAACATAACATAACAGAACCAAAACAGTACATAACATGATCATAACATAAAACACCCATGCACATAAAAGAAGAAAGAAACAACCAAAAGAAATAGCACTTAACTAACATACAATAGACTCATGACTCTGAAAGCTAATTCGTTGATAATAATCAATCAGGATGCAAATGTTTTTTCTATTAATATGATCAACTCAACACTAACATGATCAAACTTAAAACACTTAAGAAGATATCTAGCTCATGCACAAACCAAGTATGACCTATACATCACCTTTAGAACTTATATCAAACAACAATGGTTAGACTCGCTAGTAGCAAGCAGATCATAAGCCTAAGGAAGCAAGCATATAATACAAGAGTTTCTCACAACTCCACTATATATTTACATAGACAATTTATTTAGCAACTATAAAAGAATTTCTTGCAAGCGCTGTACATAACAAAAAGGTTACAAGACAAAACTGCCTACTGAAATGTTCATGATCTTCAGTTCCAGGCTAATAAAATAGATGACAACTAAATCTTTATTTCTACTTAATATGGCTAACCAATGTAACCATGCATCAAATTAATCGGTTTTACATGGAAATAAAAATATTGCTATTGTCCCCCCCCCCCAAGTGGTATGGTGGTTTGCATAAAAATCTGTTGACAGCATATATACTGGGAATCCAGTCTTTGGCTAGCATGCAAAGTAAAAGAGTTTCTAAATCTCCACAAAACCTTTTGCAGTATTGAATCAAGTCCCTGGAGCATCTAAAGTCCCTTTTGAATTTTATTTTGATGCCCCTTTCATAATATTGAATTCTGGCATTTACATATCTGAACTTTTCCTTTGTGTCATTGAAAAAACCACATTAAGTTGCTTATTTAACTGGATATTCTTCAATCAATACATAGTTAATTTTCATGCATCAAAGATGATTTATTTAGAGTGCTTCAAGTGAAAACACATGGATGCCAGCAAGACAAATGAAAAAGAGTAATGACTAAAACCAAAGAAAGCTATAGGACCGTTTTTGCTATCACTACTTACTGACCAACTTTTCCATATTGTCAGAGGACTAAGAAAATTGCAAATCACACCTGACACGGAGACAAACATGTGCAATGTGTCCAAAATGGTTCTACAATAGGATCTGATGTGGCAAAGCAAAGAAGTCTTTCTGCTTAGACTCAACCACGGACGTTAGTCTTGAGAGCTCGCAAAACCGAAAGCACAATGACTCATCATATATATGATTACCCTTTGACCAGTATCATTATAAAGTAATTTTATGCTGCAATGCAATGGAGACAGGCATTGACATAACACCAATGCTAACGAATTTCCTCAACAGCCAAAGGGTTCCCAACACAATGACATTTTGACATTGAACACAACAGTTTCCAGGATGAAAGCAGTTAAAAACTGAAGAAGCATGTAAAGGATAGAGTAGGTTTGTACAGATATCAACGATGCTGGGATCTGAACAGTTTCCAGTGTTTCTATGCCAGGCTCTTAGAAGAAACATACCCCCCAAAAATGTCAGATCACCCCAGACATTTGTGTAGTGCCTTTTGTGAACACCTCAAGGCAAATAATGAATAGTTCAAAAATAGAAAAAATTCAAAATCAAAGACCATTTTGTTGCTACAAACAATAAACTGGATGATTTGGGGTTGTAACATAAATCATAGGAAACCATTTATATTTGAGAAATCATATGGACAGTTCATAACAAAGTCACAAGCATGCACCCTGACACCAGATGGGCATAACGTAATCGTGCACGCAAATATCACAAGGCCCTGGTGCAAACTGTTAGTAAGTCTAAAGCCTCGTCAGGCAGGCCGACAGGAATACAGGTAACATCCACAACTGATCAAAGAATATGCAACAAGCTGCGGTGCTTCCTAGACCACCCGTGTCAGGAGGAGCTGAAAGAAAAACAGAGAAATTTTTATGACATGACCTATCCACCTTTCACCTTTGACTGGTTCAACTTATCTGAAATTGTTGAGCACTGTCCAATAGCATGGTCACTTGTTCACAGTTGTAATGTAATGTAAATCTGCAAGAATTTCTCAGCACCCACAAAAACCAGGTCACAAAGACCAGCCTATTCACAGGCACCATATCAAATCAAGTCCGCAATAGCCAGAGCTGCCCTTTTCATTCCGGTGCCAATTCAAAATCCGGTGAGATTAAGCCGAGAAGACAGCGTGGTGCTACGGTCGTGGACGGTGAGGAATCGTGCAGTGGAACTTGATTAGAATCGGGATAGGAGAGCTTGACGATTTCGGTTTTCAGTCGTGAATGTACTCATCAGTTGAGCACTGCAAAAATGCCCGTCAAATGGATGCCGACGAAAGCGCACAGCCTAGACTAAAAGACTGTGCTATCTCTTTGAATGATAAACTTGTAAACACTCCAACTTCTGCTGATTAAATATGTGTAATCATTATTAATTCACCCACAATGTTTGTGCTCACTGGAAGATGGCAACTTAATATACTGTTTGTGAACAAATAATAAGTACAGAAATTAAATTAGCTAAGTACTTCAAACTGTTTAGAGTGAGGAGACATGAAAGTAGAAAAACTAATATGGGTAGTCTTGCAGACATGGACACATTAACACATAATTCTGCGTATGCCATGAATGAACAATTGAACAAATGTGATGACTAACAAATACTGTTACATCGCCAGTTAGAGACATGGTATCTAGAGTGTTTTGAATTTTACATACTGGTCTACCCAAGCATACATACATACATACAAACACATATGGCTCAGCTCATGAAAAAATCTTACAGTTACCTGATCTAAACAGTCACAACTAACCATATCTTATTCTTAACCACCTCAATATACATTGTGTAAGTATGTACATAGTGTATGTACTTACGTGCTTATAATGATCCACAACCTAATTCAGGGCACAGCACATCTACTGAAAGTCTTCTTCAGTCAATGGTATCTGGCATTAATTTCATTCATTTTTTCTTCCAGTAAGTTCTTAACATAATGATGAGGGGTGTTCCTCAAATTCAAACGCAGTGTTGCAACCATTTCTACACTATGCCTACTTGGAAAGTTGAAAAAATAGTCAGGTGTCAGCCTGTGTCAGCATTGATAATCAGTAGTTTATCACAATTTTTGACAGAGTAATCTCCCCAAATATTTTGATATTATCCAACCACGGCACCCATAGAAGAATGTTTGGCACCCTGGTTGGGAAACAGTGATTTAAACAGTCTCAGCCATTTAGATCATTGGATACCCATGTACTTAGTGCAATGCATCATGTATGTACCAGAATTTCTCAGAATATTTTATGTAGAGCTCTATAACACTCTAACGACGAGCGCATACTAAAAGCGACAAGGAAAATAATGATGCTCATCATTAAAGTGCCAAGGCCTTAGTCTTTGGTTATCTGACCCAAACATTTTCAGGTATCAGTATATTTATGCATAAATAGAGCATAAAGAAATATCAAAAGAAACAATATGTGTATAAATATAAATAAAGTGGGAGATGGTTGTAAAGAGGAAAGTGCAAAGGTTTCAAGATGATGTGCAGAAACACCTTCATATCTTTGTGGGTAACAAGACCAAAACACTAGCACCCCCTGCACCCCAATGGTGCCAGGACAGTGAACTAAGCAGCACTTTGATAGATACCTAAAAGCACCCCACCCCCAGCCCCCTATAGTTGAAAGACTGCAGAGGTTATAAAAGCTTTCAGCAATGCCCTTGACACAAATCCCTCCCCAACTTTGGTATTGAAGATGCAAGACTCCAAGTCAAAGAGGTCAAAACTTAAGGAACATAAAATATATAAATGAACTCAATACATAAAATGCAATGCAAAATGCTAGATAACAGGAAGAACAAAACATTAGAACTTACAACCCTTAGACCAGAAAAGCAGGAGGAGGAGGAAGGGTTTGAGATTATTGGCGAACAATCTAGAAAGAGAACAAACAGTCTGGAGCAAGCTGCAAATCAGAAGACATCGGAATAGTCAGGCGGCAGGAAGTGTCAACTTGTCCAATAGAACTGCCATCATGTACCACCACACGAAGTCAAACGAGTCACTAAGCTGCTCATCGTCTGCTCAATACTTCGTTCACATGATATTTCTGCTCATGCTTTACTCGCGGTTTTCAAGTTTCGATTTGACAACTTAGACATCAGCAGCAGGACAGGAGCAATACTTGCCTATAAATAGCAACGTCACAGTGCAACAGACTAACTCCATCGATGAGTCAGATAATTACCATTTCTTCATTTACAACCTGCCCCCAAGTGGTGTTTGTATGACTTCACTTCAAGCAATCGTAATATTATAATATTATAATCAAAATGGTATCTGTTCTCACAGGCAAATGCAGTGTAGAAATACTTCGGCTTCAATGTCTAAGACCAGTCGTCTAAGTCGTATTAAAATGAGTTGCTAACTCATCAAGTCGTTGGTAATTCCTTAGCGACATACTACTACTGTCCATGGACAAGTGTCAACACTGACAACTTGGGAAAACAAGCTGGTCTAGAAAGATGAAGGAACGAGCGAATGCATGACGAGACAAATTCTTGAGTTAAGTAATTCTACTGAGGCCATGCCATGCATCCGTAAGCAGATTTTGTTTTCTACCCGACAATAGCACTTTGGAATAAAATTTATTTTACCTAAATCCACTTTTGTAATACATATGGTACATAAAGAACGTGTATCCAAGTATGTCATATATATTGTGAATTGTAGTTCTGACTGTAATATCATGTAGAAATATATGCTCTGAGCATTTTTATGGTGCCCGTTAAAAAACATCCTTGGAGTCATTCCCTTGAAATAATGTAAGTGTATTTGCATACATCCCATTTTAGACTATAAGAACCTGAAGCTCTTCTGCCGAATGCAAATCATCATAAACCACATTTCACTTGGCAAATGACCAAGCACATCTCAGATTAACATAAGTTTGTAACTGTGACTACTGACTATTGACTAAACATAGGGCCCTACTAAAATATTCGTAATAAGCGTACAGGCTACTCAAGTATCACCTCCACTCCAAACAATCTTAATTAACATCCTTATAATGTACCCCATTACAATGCAGATTCTGAGAAATACAGCTCTGAATGCAAACTCCAAATTTGATTTGGCTTTAGAGTATGTATGGCCTCATGATATGACAGTGGTACCACTAAATAGTAAGGCTACTAGACATAGATTCAAGAGCAGCATAATAAGGAAGTTCCAGCGTGCCTAAAAAATTTAATGCGTTTAATTACTGCCCCTATTACATGTATACACAAGATGAGCAAGTCTTAAAATGAGAGATTAAACGGTTCCCGGACAATTCGGCGCCGGACAATTCGGCGCCGGACAATTCGGACCGGACAATTCGGACCGAACAATTCTTTGCAGCCCAAATTCGTGATGGGACTTCTCCATCACCCAAAATGTATACTGTCGAAACTAATATTAATCTGACACCTCACTATATATCGGGCATAAAAAAACCATGGGCCTATAGGTATGAAACTTACATTTATCTAAATGAGATGCCTATAAGTTGATAATTTACTGCATTTAGCTACTAATTTCAGTGTCTTTTTTCTGTTATTGGATAAATTTTAGAAGATCAGACAATATTTGCTTGGTGCCATAAAATTATATTTCATACCATTGATAAACAAAAGTTTCATAGCCGTAAGAGCAATATTTTTACATGCATTTCGAATTGTCCGGGTCCGAATTGTCCGGTCCAAATTGTCCGGTCCGAATTGTCCGGCGCCGAATTGTCCGGACACCAGATTAAACACTTGCGAAAATAGCAATCGGTACAGTACCACCGAAATACAAGAGTGCTGCACAACAGATGACCACGCAATAGTTGCAATTCTGGATGCTAGAATGCATTTCTGAAATTATCAGTATCATATGTAAAGAAATCAAACAAATTAAGTTTTATTTTTCAGAACATTCAGGCCAAGTTGGAGGCCACATTCACAAAGCAAAGCAAGACAAAAGCTGTTGCAGAAGTGTCTGCATTATCACAACCTTTTCATATTCCTTAGCTTGAAAGCTTGATGTGGTGCACGGGATCTTAACAACATACACAGAGGTGAAAAGCAGTAACTGCTACCACCGTGCCAGACAGGCACACACAATACATCGTCAATGGGTCTGCAGCATGCCACTGGCGAAAACTCTGGACCAGCCGGGAAGTCGGGGGGGGGGGGGGGGGGGGTTTTATAAACACAGCTGCCAGGTACATGAAAGTTAAGACTAGGAAAGTACAGCTAACCTTCAATGATACCATTGGTCTAGGCTGTCATATTCATCAGCCCACATCATGATAACTAGTGCCAGCCGTGGGTCCGTTCGCTGGGACAGCCAGCGTTCTAATAAAGCAAGAAAATATTCAGCTAACCTTCACTGGTGCTGAAGCTAAACTCATTTGACGATTCCGACCATCCGATTTCATTTGCCGCACAGATCTTCAGTTTATAGTGAGTGCTGGCAGACAGATCTTTGAGAGTGTGGCTAAGAATGTTGCTGTTGGCTTCGACAGTCTGATTGGACCATGATGAATCTGAGTCTTCCTCTACTTTCTGTGTGTCTTTGTTGAACAACATCTGACAAGTGACACCAAACAAGAGTAGTTAGAGTACTAAGAGCTCTATCTTTATCCCATTGTACATCTGCACAATTCAATGTTTCAATATTATAGAGATGAACCACAAGTACATCTTAAAGTTAATAAGTAGTAAGGGAAGAGTCAGAAAGGCATTCACACATGTGTCTTCAATGGTTCAGTGCAGATTGGAGAGGAGCCACCTAAAATGAAGAGATACAAGTGCATTGCCATTGCTTTTAAAGAGAAATAAAAGCAACTGGTATGCAACTACAAACCACTTCAGACCACCAGTGTTGTGTGCAGACTCACTGAGATAATTTACTTAGGATAACATGTTGGAGCATTTGATTGACTGTGACATCATGATGTGTAACACACATGAATCATAATTTTTTTAAATAATTCTGTAAAGTATTCATCAACAAGGTCTATGAAAGGAGAGATGAGGAAAAATGCTGATGTAGCTCACCTAGAATTTGCCAAGGCAGTTGACAAAGTAATTCATGCGATGATGTCGAACAAGTTGTAAAAAAGTGGATTTCAAGAGAGTTACTAACATAATCAAGACTGTTTATCAGGCAGAAGGTAAATAGTGGACACAGGATACAAATATTGGTTCGGCAAATATTACTACAAAACCAAATAACCTAATTTCACAATAAATGTGCATCATATTGGTTTATTCAGTAGCACTACTATAATAACAATAACAGTATAAATCAAACCAAAATCCTGTACAGACAGACTCTGCTAAAGACCCAGTCATAGCTTTTCAGAACCAAACATTAACACATACCTTTTTAATGCTGAACATGTATCGCTGAATTGGCTTTCCACCGGTTTCGGGTTCTTTCCAAGTCACAGTATATTCAGATGGATCCTTGCCAACATTGTTCGAGTTGATTACGATTGCTTGTGGCTTCTCTGAAAACGTCATCACATTGAATGCACAAAATAACCGGAAACAGACAAGTTTATAAAATGCATAGTGCATACGTATGCTGTGAATTCTTATACTGGTCCTATAACTGCAAATTAATACATTCCCCTTTCAAGAAAGCTGCTCAGAGGTGCTCCAAAGCCGACAAAACAACATCTGGTGTCAAAATATTCGACCACTTGCTGTTTAGTTCGACTGAGATCATCATCCACTGCATCATTGAACCTGTTGTCTTGGCCTTCCTGAAAAACTTATCTTAGTAGTACCGGTAAACTGAACCACAGTAAATAATTTTTTTGCTTCTCACATTCGCTATAGCACCCCTTCAAGGTGTCTTCTCAGAGGTGCTCCCTACTACAGTACGGACACTGCATCAGAGTTTCACGACACAGCGCAAAACTAATTGCAAGCAAAGGACTTGCTCAAGGTTCCTACGCGTTGGCTCGAGGTGGATTTGAACCTGGAATCCTCTGGCTCCAAGGCACCGAACCACCACTACAAAAACCATGCCCTGAAAAAAGCTAAGAAATTCAGTTATTTATACTAAAGAATAACTAGTAGAAACATAAATCTGAAAGTATTTTAAAACAATATGATCCATCAAATGCCTCTGCTTCTGTACTGAAATACCATTTTGATATGAGATATCCATGGAAGATCACTTATTCAGATTCAAACTAAGCTTAACCTTAGCTTACCAGCATAACATGAATGAGTAAAACAAAGCAGGATCCAGCAAAGTTTTTGTCCACCAAGTAAAAAGTAAGGTTATCTTACTGAATGCATCTGTGATTGCTGAAAACTCGTAAGGATTTCCTAATCCAACTTCGTTCTTGGCTCTCGCTTTGAAGGTGTACGTCGTGCTTGCCTTCAAGTCTTCAATTCGTATGCGGCTGTCTATAAGAAGAAGCACGAAAAAGAAGCATGCCTGATAGGAAGGTTTCTTTTAATGCAGCAATATGTATGAATTGTAAGCTTATAGTATTTATGTCAGTATTATACCGTAGTAATACATCTGTGTATATGTATGTCAGAATGTAGAAAAACATATGTGGCATGTAATTATATAAGTTATAATTCTAGCAAAAAATTATATCTGAATAAATATTCATGTATGTGTGTACTGTGCACGCATATTCATTATCCATGTCTGTATGAACATATTGTGTGCAAGCATGTAGGTCTATGCATGCAAGTGAATAACTTTGTATACTGAAGCAAAGGTAGCAAAGGTACCAGAATAGGATATGAGTTCTCCAAGACAGTAAAGTTTGGATGTGCAAGTTCAAGTTTACTATTTTATAACCATGTTCTGATTTGCACAGGATCTCTGCTAGCTCGATTGTTGCCAGATGCAAACTTACGACATCACAAGAAGGATGAAGGTGATGACAATGATGATAACTTAATCTATCTACCTGTGCTCTCCACTGTTTTCATATGAGTCGTCGTGATGTAAGTGGTCATTTCTACCTCAGTCTCATTTGCTTCGGCACTTCCTGGAGAAAAACATAACGTGAAGTATTGTAATTAATTGCTCTGTGTAGAAACCTGTGCAATATTAATTCACTTTTACAACATTCAATATACGGACAAAGTCAATACATCTGAAAATGATAATCCTGAGTCCAAGGTTCAAGACAAGTGTGCAAAAGGCTCGCTCAATGAAAATAATGAACAGATGTGTTATGCATACATGTACATGTAAGTGTATCTAGACAATTCATTAATATAGCACTTTTAACCCTAACCAATCAGATTAACAATTAAGCGGACTCATGAGTGGTAAACTGTAAAGGTTAAATATCTCACAAAGCATGGTGCACCATAGCCTTAGTGGTGCTAAGAATAGCGACAATGTTGCCATTACTGATGGGCTCCCATCAGAGCTCAACCAATCATCTACTGTCCAAAGTTGCAAGCTGACCTAATGTTCAGAGTTCATAATGCAGCATGGACAAGGAATGACCTCTGGAGTCAAACAAAATACATATGGCCCTATAATCACCAACCTGCATCCCTCTGCTGGTGGAGATGATGATGACAATGGTATATGCTGCTAATGTCACTGGTGTTTAGCTAATGTTGGCAACAGTGCAATGAAATAATGACCTTCATCAACAAGAGGTATCAGATCTTGGATCTTCTCGCTGTATTCGATGCTGTAACCGTTGATGACTACACCACCATCGTCTTCAGATGGGAGCACTTCGAGCACAACAGCAGAAGGTGTGCGCTCAACGACGCTCACGTTACGTGGCATATCCGGTGCCGCTGAGACATTCAAGACATACATTCAGAAACGTACATGCGTGTCCACAGACACATTTTGAAAGACACATATTGAGAAAAACATGCAGGAGTATCTACTAAGACATATAATGGCACTTGGATTCAGAAATTTAAGACACATAATTATAATCACAGACACATCTGCTGCACTGTGCTAAATCCACCATATAGTCTCACCACTTCTAGTTTCAACTGGACTTTTCTAACACATCAATGGTATAGTCTAGTGTGAATTACTGAACTTGTTAACATGAAGTCATCAGGACACATTCCACATGCTAGAGTGCATATCATGCTGCAAGTGAAAAGGAAACTGCTGAAAAATTTATATTTAATGCTACACTGCAACTGTTGTACTGCATACTGACATAGGTGCATGATAGCATTTAAGAAATATCACATCAGGCAATTACGTTGCTTGAAAGCTAGCAAAATGATTGGTAAGTTTCTGGTGGTTTTGGTATGCATTTTATATGATATAGCAGGTGATTTTTTTTCCAAAATGGTCAGTGATTGTGCACAATTAAAAATTTTAAATGAGCAGATCAATTGTCAGCAGTGACTGGTGACTTGGTAAGAAATGGGCCTAAACTTGTTGTTATCAGCTACTACTATATCATGTAATCTTACTGTGTGCTTGCCAGCTTGCACAATTTAAATAAACAATGAAATCATTATTATTATTATTATTATTATTATTTTATTTTTTTATTTTTATCTTTTTTAAAATTATTGCCCCGAGGTATACAGGATCCCTCGGGGACTTATCTAGCGCCTAACATAAAAACATTATTATTATTATTATTATTATTATTCATTTTAACGTGTCACTCTATGATTCACCACAAGACTGAAAGTAGCCGATAAAGCAAGTCTTCTACCGTTGACAAAATCAGCAAAGGAGAAAGAAAGAATGAGCGATGGAATGATTCATACTCGCTCGTTTCATGTCGATTGTGCTCGTTGCATTTCCATAGTCGTTTGTTGCTTCGCAGATGTAGTCACCATAAATCCATCGCTGATCAACTTCTCTCACAGTCACCTGGAACAGCAAATATAACCTTTACACTGTACACTGAAGCAACTGTATTGATCATAAAAATAATGCTGATAAAAACTAGACCATCAGGATTACCTGGTGGCGGACCGGTAACGCGTCTGCTCACGGAGCGGGAGGTTGCAAGTTCGACTCCCGGTAACGACCTTGGGCAAGTTGCTTACGCACACGTGCCTCTGTCACCAAGGAGTATAATTTGGTACCGGCGTAAGCTGGGAAGTAAACAGCAAGTCCTGCGATACACTGGCCCCGTGTCCAGGACCTTGGGATTCGTCCATTGCTGGCTCAAGGCCATTGAAAAGGAGATGAGCGCCTCCCTATGTTCTTCATGGAACGGGATAGGACTTTACTTTACTTTACTTACAATATCTCACGTTACAACCAGCATCAGTACACTCAACAATTATTTATTTATTTACTGAGAATTTGATATAGCGCTCCTTCAAGGTTACTACTCAGGAGCGCTCCCAGTCCAACCCCGGTCGAATAAGACAGTTTTGAGAAGAGAAAGAAATGAAGTAGAAGTAGAAAGGCTAATAGGTATTTGACGAAGGATAACAGGGAGCTCATTCCAGGTCGCAGGGCCAGCCACGGAGAAAGCACGGCGCTGCCTCATTGCAGTCCGAGAGCGTGGAACAATAAGTTCCGCTTGCGCAGCTGAGCGGAGAGAGCAGCGGCATTGAACGTGCGTGGTCGAGCAACAGAGCTCCTGCAAGTATAAAGGAGCCAAACCCTCAAAGCAGCGCCAGACCAATACAGAAATTCTGTACGTAATGCGCTGTGGGTAAGGGAGCCAGTGGAGTACATCCCGCATGTACTCGGAGACTCGGCCAAATTTGGGAATGCGGCCTATGAGGCGGGCAGCAGTGCGCAGGACCCTATTTAGGGGCCCCACCCGAGAGGCTGGAAGTCCACCGTATATGGAACTGCAGTAGTCCAAGCGCGAAACTACAAATGCATGAACAAGTGTTGAGGCTGCGCTAGGAGTCAAAGAGCGGGAAATGACCTTGAGCTGCCGAAGCTGGTAGTAACAGCTGCGACACAGAAGGTTAATGTGCCGTGTAAATGTGAGTTCCTGGTCAAGGATGACTCCCAAATTCCGGACAGAAGTGGAAAAAGTGAAATGTGGATATTTCAAGGATAGGGAAGCTAAATCAATTTTGGAAAGCTGCTGGGGCGTTCCAAGCCAGATAAGCTGAGTCTTATTAGGGTTAAGGCGCAGGCGGTTTGAGGACATCCAGGACTGCAGGGTTACTATAGTCTGGCTTATTGTTCCAACCGCTGTGTCAGCATGAACCGCCAGACAGTGGACATAAGCTTGCAGGTCGTCAGCATAAGATTGGCTGTGGACATCCATAGCTGTCAGCAGGGAGCCCAGATTGGCAGTGTAAATTATGTAAAGGAGGGGTCCAAGAACGGAACCTTGAGGCAAACCTATTGGAGCAGGGACCCATGAGGACTTAGTGGATCCATAAGCTACCATGAAGGAGCGGTCCTGCAAAAACGAAGCAAGCCAATCAAGTGCGTTACCAGAGAGGCCGAAAGAAATCGATAAGCGCTGCAAGAGGATGTCATGATCTACAGTGTCAAATGCAGAGCTTACATCAAACAGTGAGAGGAGAGTAATCTGGGATCTATTGATAGCACCGTAGATGTCAGATAGAAGGCGGACAAGTAGAATGAATCAACTAGATTAAAGGATTCTAGTCATTCAAATTTTAAGCTATAGTGGAGTGACCAGTAGCAGAACTTCACCTTTTGATCTGTTAAGAAGTTTAAACAAAGCAAAAGGAATGAATCATTTGCAGTAGCAAAGCAGCAGACAAGTCCGGAATTAGAAAAACGCTGTCAATTTCTTCATATCAACTGAACACATGATGTCACTTATAAGCATGAATTCTGTCAAATGAAATTTATCGTACGCAGACCGAACTGAGGAGATTACCGGGCGAGAAGAAAAGTGAGTAACTTGCAAGAGCTGTTTATTAAGTATTCAATTCATGACAAGATATGCAGAATACGCATTAAGGAATTTGTGCAACAACAAAGGCGAACCGAAAAATTAAAAAATCATGCCATAAATTTTGTCAGCAAAGAGGTCAAGAATTCGTCTGCAAACTCACTGGTAGCCAAGCACAAAGTGAGGACAAATATACCTTCACCCAACAAAACAAATTTACGTAAAGCCAACCACATGGCGAAAGTATTTCCTTAATTAAATTAGTCACATAGAAGAATTGGCACATGAAACAAGTTTCAATCAATAATACTGTTGTCAAAACCTAGATCAGAAAGAAGACGAGAAAGTCGTCATCTAGGTATGTTCTAACGAACTTCTGCAATGCCTAGCCCTAGAAACATTATAGTTTAATAAGATGAACCACTACAAACATTCACCTGCAAAGTGCTGCTTCTCTCTGATTTGTAAATAAGAAAGTTATTGTTGTCTTTCAGCACAGCACCTGCATGGAACCACTCCACACTAGGGGCAGGCTCACCCAAAGGCTCACACGTTAAATTGCGGACGTTCCCTGCCCAGTTGTAGATTTCTTGTTTCTCCTTTGTAAACCTAGGCATGACTAAGGAACACAAGAATACCATGTGAAGACAAAGACTTTATGGACTTGATATGCAATGACAAAAACAAACAATTGCAACTTAACATATTAACAATGAGCGCCATTGGACAGATAACCATTCACTTTTAGTCCACTTTCACAGTTGAAGTGTGAATAATCTTGCAAAAAAGGCAAGCAACCTATTCTTACAGTGTTTCCTATGATGTACTATTTTAATAGACAAGTTTAATAGATGGCACTAGACGAACAGAAGTTTCAACTATTCTAAGCTGGCAGAAAGAGAATTTCAACTTCAAAGTTGACAGCCAAGCTCAATAATTACTTCAATGCCACAAAGAACAGCAACAACAATTGCAGTTAGTCATTTTCAATTTATGTTCGCATGCAGTGCATAGCTCATTAAATCTAATCATTGGGCAAGTACCGATAATAAAATATTCTTATCATCAATTTCGAACAAAACATAAATACCTGAAAATAATAACAATGTCTTTTGTTCTGGTTAGTGTGGATAACATTTTCTGAACATCAAATGCTTTTCTTTCTATCTTCTATCTCTGGCCAACAGCAAGAGACAGATTTTTTATAGGTGCTGAACAAGTATTCTTTTACAATCACATCTTTAATATTTTTAAATTAACAGAATTTTAAAAAATTGTGTAACAGAACTAACAGTGAACTGTGACCGCCGCAGTCTTGTTGACGCTGCCAACTTTGTTCGATGCGATGCAAATGTAGCGACCTCCATCGTCGATCGTCAGATTATGAATGGTCACCTGCTGCTGGCCAACCACACTGCTCGACACTGACACTCTCACATCTTCCTGTTAAAAAGATCAACAGAGATATATTAGGGATGGCGATTGTTCAGGTGCGTTCATCATCTGTAATCTGATTAACTCCTTTGAACAACCTCTCTGACATGTCACAGCACTTGTAACACGCTGGTATCCCATGCTTGGCTTTCGAGTGGCGCTCTATAAATCTGGAGATTACGCTTAGGCCTACCAATTCAAGTCTGCTGAGCTCACTATGTTTAGCAACTGCAGACAAGCTGCTTGCACACACTGCATGTACGTATGTGCACTTGTTATAGTGCACTTGTTATAGTTCCCCTTCAACTATTCTATTCAGAAGCACTCCCGACTACAGCGCGGACACTGAATCGAAGTTTCACGCCAAAGCGCTGAGCAGTTGCGAGTGAAGGACTTGCCCAAGGTCCTTACACGGTGACTTGAGGTGGATTCGAACCTGCAACTCTTCGGCTGCAAGTTCATGAGCATACTCACTACACCACTGCACCCAACACTGCTCTGCCATCAGATGGTAGAATTTGAAACTGGCACATCCTAAACTGATAAGTTGATCTGAAGTCCTAACAAGCATGGGTTGTGTAACTACTATATAGCGTGTAATCTTATTGTATACTCGTCACTTTGCATTAATAAACAAATATCATTTGTATTATTAGTGATATTAATTGTGTACATTGGTGTAGACTTCGGTGGCGCCCTCTTTGCGAATTGCCATCATTGGTTGAGGATCACCTTCCGAAATACACGTGATAATTGCCTCCTTGTCTTGAACCCCCACAACGTCAGCAAATTTGGAAATGGTCGGTTTAACTGAAAAAATAAAACAGTTAAATCATGTTCAAGATTAAATTAGTTAACTAAAACTCCAATCAAACAAGTCTACCAATAAGTCATTCAATAAACAAATAAAAAGATTGCATTGTCTTTAAATAAAAATAGACCGAACCTATTCTGCCTTCTCGGGGGTAGTCCCTCAACCTGGAATGGCCTCCCCCTTGATACTCCACAACCTTTCTAGAACTCCTTATGCATTCCTATCTCTCGTCTCAAGACAGTTTTACATGACTGCACTGGGGTTGGTGGGAGCACCTCTGAGTAGTTCTCTACCAGAGGCGTTATACAAATTATCGTGATGAATGAATGAAGCACACATCAAAACAAGATAAGCTGGAAGCAAATCCTTTGTCCAATGTCCGTCTATCACTTGATCAATCATTCAATCAATGAACTGATCAATTAATCAATCAACTGGCTGATAAAATCAATCCATTCAAATCAGTTCAACAATAAACTCAGTAATTAAATAATTGATCCAAAAACCAATCAAACGATATCACATAATTATAAGTCAGATATTGGCCTAATTGAGAGTTTCTAAAAAGGCTCTGTGTATCTCACACACGCACGCAGGCATGCACACACACAAAAGCGTGCAACAGACACACGCACACACAAAGAAACTGTATTATGTGACTCGGAGGTTTATAAGACACGTTTGAAATGATCAGATGCATAGGAGATGCATCTATAGGCCCCTGTGCAGAATACAGATTTAATAAGCCCAAAGCTGGCACTCACCTAGCACTTTAACTTTACCAACACCGGTATTGTAACCAACACTGTTAGTGGCATTACAAGTGTAACTGCCCTCATCCACTTTTGTCAGAGATATAAATCGTAATGATCCATCTGTTTCACTGATTTCTATGTTTTCCGAGTTTTTTAGCGGCACGTCACCATCATCCTAAAGCAGTCACACGATATCATTACACACTGTTCATCGCTGTCGTTCATGAATATGAATTTTTTTTAACATGTCTTTAATATGCATCCATTCTTTAATATTTTCATCAATTGCATTCCTTAAAAGTTAATCGCAAATCTTAAAGCAATTGTAGGATACTGTATCAGAAATATCAAGCCTCTTTTCAACACACTTAAAATACCTACCACAAACACAACAGTTGAGTTGCTCAGCTGTTTTTTGTGAAAAAATAGAATCGATAAGATTGATGCCACAGGACCATACAGACATAAGATCTCTTTTAACCATTGGACAAAAATTCTTATACTTCGACCACTACCACTTTCACTGAAATTAATGAATACTCATCCAACTGATTCGTCATACTGTACAATGCACAGTAAATTTATCCTCCTTCATTGCATTCCTTCTTATTAATTGGAAGACCAAGTGCTTCTTATTGCTTTCTCAAGACCACTTTTCCACTCTCTTGGCCTCCAGCACTGGGAGCACCCCTGATTAGTGTGCACTGCGAGAGGTGCTATATAAATTTATAGATACAATACAATACAATGCTCTATTAGAAATACAATCATCAGATGCATAATTCTAACCTTGTAGAACTTGTATTCTGGCTTTGGCAGACCATCAGCTTCACATGCCAGAGAAACTAGCGCGCCTAGTTCGGCCTCCACATCCCCAGGTGACTTTGTAATTGTTGGTGGAACTGAAGACATGCACACATTTCGCAATCACATGTAATGCACGGCAACGTACGATAAGTAAACACAGTGTCACATAAGGTAATAAAAAATAGACTGGGTAGAAATATCCATATTGGATTAGCTAAGATGAAGTGAGACAAGGTAGGCAGTGAGCGCCTCTGAGTAGTTTCTTGAAGGGGTGCAATATAAATGCTCTGAATGAATGAGTTCAGGTAGTTAAACAGAACATGGTAAGATGCAGTAAGTAATAACAATGCAGACATTTCTGATGTTGCTACATAAAAGCCATGCAAGCACACCAGTGTTAAATCGCACCAAGAGTGAGAAAGTTGAGACAAGATAAGGTGAAACAAAGCATGAGACGATAATTTACAGAAACAAATCTAAGATTAGGTATTTTAAGGTAAAGTAATGTATCGTTAAGGAATCACTCATCCTGATCTTACTAGCGTACAATCAGCATACTTATACTGTATGGTCGAGTTTTTGAGGAGTCATATCTTTCTACTCTGGCGGAGTTTTGAACCACCAAGCTCTGTGTTGACAGCCCAACATCCTAAATACTTGACTTCTGCGCACCACCAGATTAGACAAAATATACACACAACTTAGCTAGTTTAAAAGCAAATAAACAAAAGTAAGAATTAGAAAAGCTGCGCCTCATATGAATTCGAACTTCCGAAATTAGGATTGACAGTTCAGCATGTAAGCTTATGTCAATAAACTATTACATACTGCTGCTTAATCCTAATTAGGCTGATAATTAGGATCTACAGGACAAATTCGTGGAAACTTAGAATTCTCTGAGTTCCAATCACAAGTTCTTACTGTGCACAGCGACTGAAATCGTGCGTTCACTATAGCGTCCGTCGGATTCGACTTCACCGCGACACGTGTAATCACCATTGTCCGACTCCGTTATGTTGCGGATTATGAGACCATCGCCGGTGACTGAATAACGCGCACCTGGAATCAAATCATGTACGTGATTAAATTCACTTCTAATCCAATACGATTATGGACAATTGGACATTCATAGAGACGTTAACATGATTCACCTGACAATTAGACATTCATAGAGATGTTAACATGATTCACCTGGCATCATCAGCTTCTATTCATTATGTTCGTCATATTTGTCAACAATTGGCAACTGACCAATAGCACTTCAGACTTGCATTTCTGTGCAACTAGATGCACATCCACATTTAAACTCATAATAACAAAAAACTCTAATAATTAATCGTTTCCTGATCCATCTTTAAAATGCTGCTGATGACTGATTTCATTGGTTGCATCGCAAGCTGGAACATCAATTGTACAGGCTGTACATAGAGTAATAATCATAATAATAAATATCGTTATTAGTATTTCTGAGGAATAATTTCTACCTTGGTCAAAATTAAATTTAAAGAAAAACTATGAAACTGACCATCCTTCAGTCGGATTCCTTTGTTGCGCCAGGAGACAACAGGCACTGGTTGCCCGGTAACAAGACAGGATATCAGAGCATCTGTGTCGATCTTCGGATGCTGCTGCAGCGGGAAATCCTTGAACTCTATGTCATCTACATGTCAGAGAAAACACAAAATTATCTTTATTCAATTTATTATAATTGTTGAATTATTGCCATCACTAGCTGGTGTGCATGGTGCTGCAGAGGAATTTCAATTGTTGCCCCATCAGCCTCTCACCCCAATGGCCTCAACCACACCCTGCCATCCAACCACCCCCTAACCACCCCATACCCCTCTGGAATAACCGATGTTGTCCGGGAAATTTTGGTCCTTACCCCACTCCACACCAACCCCTCTGGAATAGTCGGCGTTACCTGGTGTATTCTGATTTTTTTTCTCACCTCTCCCCACCTTGGCCCCATCCCTCTGGGGCGACCGGTGCTGCTCAGTAAATTTTGTTCTTTGCCCTTCGCTTTGCCTCTCCACCATCCCAACTCCTCTGGGGTAGCTTCCTTGGTAAATTTTGGCCTTCTGCCTACCCTACCGTCCCCCTTCAAACCGCCCTGACCTTGTTCTGGTCCAGATGGTCAAAGCAGGACTGCAGAGAGAGAAAGAGAGGGAGAGAGTTGACATGGTTCACCATGACAGATCTTCAACTTTGCTTAGATTCACTTGGATCATCTAATTGCTTTTCTCTCAATGTGTCAAAACATAGTTCTAACTGTTCTCAGCAAACAAGCTTTTCCACACTGACCCAAGTTTGAAACTAATCTACAGACCGTATCTCTTCGTTCTTTTCGTCTTACTTGCGCCTCACCTTTAAGACACTCACCTTTTTGCGTTGGCTTATGCGCTATAGGCCGCCTGCGTGTTTCAGCTCTCTGACTTTCTGGCTATTGACCGGACTGCAGTTTCATTTCAAAGGTGCTCCATCAGTAGATGATGCTTTAAGAATTTGACATAGCGCAATAGAAGTTGTGAATAGGTTCAACATGAAGGCAGCGCCAGTGCCCTGTATGATATTGAATGGAATTCCTGGCCAATGTCCATTTTGATGTACCTGAGCCAACTGCCACCAACACGGCTTGTCCATCTAGGAAAAAACGCTATCAGACCGATGATTTCATTGGAGGATCTGGGTTGGATCAGCAATGATAAAACATAAGCTGCACTTACATCCAGGATGATATGTTCTGCATAGACGGCATCACAAATGTGGTAATAAGCAAAAACAAAACCTCTGCTGAATGGCGTTTCCTGATTCAGCTGTGGCAAGCAGGGTGAGAATTGCCAGGGGGTTGGGGGGGTTCAACCCCCCAGTCTTTCTTAGAGCCCCATGTTAAAGTATGTTTTTCATACCCCAATTTCAAGTTTATCATAGGCCAACCCCCCCAGTTATTTTTCCACTATTCTCATACTGGTGGCAAGACGTTGCATGATTCCAACTAGCAAAACATCTACCTAACCACTGTATCTATACAACCTTACTGATGAACGAACAAGTTTCCTCGAATAAGTTTCAGAGGGACCGGTAATTAATTATTGATAATATCCGAATCCATTCCTGGCTTCTGTAGAAATGGCTACAGTGTTATGGCTTGCTCTTGACAATTTTGTTACAGTACGTCAGCCAGTGAAGCCTTGCAACACAAGGAGGAATCTCGTCAGCTTGAAGATTAAATGCCACAATGGGATTCAGCACACACACATTTCGGACACGCAGGACACAAGTAATGATGTTCATCATCCTCATTGCCATCCTCATTTATCATCATCAACATTGCAGTCATCATTTTCAGCAGCACCAGCAGCAGCAGCGGCGGCGGCAGCAGCATCTCATTATCATCATAGGCACAGCATCAATACTCTATGCATGCATACATGGTCAGTTGCACAAGGACTTTCTTTCCATTGCACAAGAATATTCTGAAGCAGCACATCACTGCGCAGCCCTGTGCTCGTGGGTGGATGCTAAAGGTTACGTCCACCCTGATAGAGGAGCTGCATAGATTTGCAAACGGTCAGACCGGTAGCCAGACAGACTGGCCGCCCTCTCAGGAATATTACAGCACTGCTGAGAATCATATATGTAATATCGAAATCTGAATGATCTGCCAGTTCTCTCTCCGCACATTACGAATATTTTAAAAGCCAGCATTACCATAAATTTCTGCCGTCTGTCAGAGAAACGAAAATAAACAACCCCCTCCCAGGACAATACAAATTTTATTCAGCAGCAATCTTTTGGATTCTGTTTCATATTATGCAAAAATGAATTTGTCATACGTGTCACAAAAGCCTTAAATACACTGGTCTCAACCTTCTTGCAATGCCTGTCATTGAAATCGTCAGCATGGTTTGAATGTTTGATGGGACAGAGCGCAGACAACTTTAATCTCATCTATTCGAATGGCATCAGCAGCACTGCTATACTGCAACACACACACATTCATGAAGGGTCATTCCACTGGACAGAACTGAGCAGTTAGGTAGTCTATGTTTAGTGACATTGCATCATAGCGATGATGATGATTAGTCTCACACCCCTACTTAATCTAGACTTGGAACTGGCATGTTCTGACAATGCCAATGGCAGAGTGACTGGACACAACTAGCTGAAACACAACACTAAAAACATCCATGAGACCTGACATTCTAAGAATAGAGAAAGCAAAAGCACTGGAGTTATCATCTCCAGGGGTGTTTTGTCTGAGTTTTCTGTCTGAGGGTTATTGTCCGGAAGGATTATTGTCCTGTTATCCTTAAATGCAAACATTGGATACAAGTTTTCTTGAACTACATTCTTTGCAAGTATGCATTTTCCCCCTTCAACTACTATAAGCGTCATATACAGTTGACACCAATTAATTGCATAGAGATAAGTGCATGATTCGCTTACGTGCATAGCAGCAAGCCAGTTTCGTTTTAATGAATGTGCACTTGTTTCAGCGCCCCTTCAAGCTCTTTCTACTCAGAGGCGCTCACGAATGCAGAGCGGACACTGCATCGAAGTTTCACACCGAAGCGCTGAGAATTGTGAGTGAAGGACTTGCCCAAGGTCCTTACGCGGCGAGGTGGATTCGAACCTCGAACTTTCCGGCTCCAAGGCAACGACGCCACCACTACACCACAGCACCGCACTGAGATAGAAGACATCTCTGGGTGCATGCATAGTACTGCACATGTGTAGAATTCGGCTGGTGTCTAAATACCTTAAAAGCAACTTGTACTTTAACTGAATGGTCACTGAAGGCATTGTATAATCCATGTGCTTAGATGAAAGTACGTTTAACCAATTTTACCCGTACAATGTACGTGCGAACTTCTCTATGTGCAATGTGCATTGTGCACAAGCTGCTAAGTGCAGTCGCATGGCGACGCATTTAAGCCACATGGACTGAATATGCCAACAACCTAGTCATTTTTATAGAACACAAAGACTAATATGGCTATGAAGAAATATTTAAATTCTGAGCTACTGAAAGAATAGATAATATCATCACTCACGAAAAATTTCCAGAGTAACATCTTGCTTGAGGCCAATCTCGCCGATTTTTGCTTGGCAGCTATACTTGCCCGCATCCTCCGTCTGTATGCTCGTAATGTACAACTTCTTGATAAGTTTCGTATCATCCTCAATGTACAACCTGTTAACAGTTGAGAAACTTACAAAACTTACGCAGTGCATGAAGAAACAATGTGTAAAACAGACTTATGCAGAAACGTATTGTCTCACTAAATCCACTACTACGACCATCATCCGTACGTTCGTCTGTCTGACCATCAGTCCTCCACCTCAGCTGACCATCCGTCCATCTGACCATCTCTCCGACCATCAGTCCATCCTAGCTGACCACCAGACCATCCATCTGACTGTCAGTCTATCCACGCCAACTGTCAATCCACTCCGTCCATCGATCATTGTCTGTCAGTCTGACTGTTCATCCAACCATCAGTCTGACCGACGGCAACGTTGTCAATCCACTCCAAAACAGTGTGCTAAGTATTGTGGGGACATAGCACCACTTTGCGGCGTTTGCGCGCAGCAGAACAGTATGATATCTAGAAGCGCATAAACGGGTCTACACTGTATTTTTGGATTCGCTTACAATGTGCTTAATTTGCTCATTCAGTCAGAGCATTTATGCATTGCTTCTTCGCCAAGATAACTAATCAGAGGCACTTTCCACCCAAGCTCTGTGAAGGAGAAAGGATTCAAGAGTTATAAAAAAAGTGGATGCACATTGCACAATCCCTCCTAGCTAAGACAGCATGCAGATTCAAAGGCAGACTATCCACCAGGTGGATTGCCCAATCGCCAAAAGACACATGATAATGCAGTATTGACGCAAGTGCAACATGAACAACTAGTTCACCTCCAGCAGTGGAATGAAGATTTCCATGGCCAGCCAAACCTAAGATTGCACAGATAGCACAGTGTATTCCCAATTTAAATCAAAATCTTAAATTCAATATGCTTGGGAAAAGAAAGTCAATGAAAGTAAGTCATTCATAAAATAAGGTGAAATTTTTATATGCCACCAAAATATTTGATTTTAGAGTAATTGACGGTTTGATTAATTAAATAAATTATGGATAATGTATGTTTATTAACCATGTGCACCACAATGAAGATAGCAGTTGGTCAATTAAGAATACTCCTAACTTATGTTATCCTATGTCTAGAGCAGCAGCGTGCAGCACGTTTTCAGACTACCAAAAGGTACCACATAGGAAGGCCACATAAATGGCACCACAGTAGTCATCACTTCTACTACTAATACATGCTTGATACTACATTAGTTGAGGCAGAACGAGAAAAGACTCGTAATTGGCACAGCAAATAAAATTCAATCATCGTCATTTTAACATTTAAAAAACTCCTCATCACATAGTCGTGATTGTTGAGCAACATCTGAGATTTATTTGCATATGTTAAGAAAAAGTAAGTTCTTGATCAAGGACAGTCCAAAAAAAACACAGACGCAGAGATGGCAAAGATAGGAAATTCAGTGTGCATTGTCATAGAATCTCCTTTTTTCTTAGTTCCTGCAACTTCCTGCCTATTACCCAGTCATATAAAACTGCATTTTCAATGCTCTTGAGAAGCAAGCGACTGGACGATATCAGAGTCCCAAGCGCCACACAATCTGCTGCATTACTACTGCCTTGGGCAACAAAAGTATCAGATGCCAAAAATGCAGATAAGTCTGGACACCATCAGACGAAAGCTGACTCAAGACACTAAAGAAGGTCACGATACTTGCAATGTCAGCAGTGCAGAAAAGAGCGCAGCTAGTCAAACTAATCCATCTACTCCTCTACTAAACAAGTGTAGTGTCCTCAACAAAAAACTGCCTTAGCATCTCGTCTGCCGTCTTTTCTTTGGTCTACCTGGCAAATTGACTCAGATCTATTCAGTTGGTATCACTGGCCAACCAAACCCCTTTGATTTGGCACTGCACTTGTGAATAAGTCGGTTCCAGCACTTAGCTTTGGAGAAGCACTTTAGAAATCTGAAGTTTACGATTACAACTACAGCTTACCAGAAATGCCAAAAGATAGGACATGTTAAAGAATGCACTGACACCAAACAAAGAGGAAATGATAACCTGAAAGCTAGTATACGTGGTGCCATGTGTATTTTATATATAAGAGAGCAGGTTAATCAAGAAATTGAAGAGGGACTCAGTAGAATGGTTTTTCCTAAAAACCTGGCTGATTGGCCTAAAGAATATCATTAGAATTCACATGCACCATTATTCAATATTATTTGTTGCAACATGGATTCTAGTAGTCCTAATACATAAAACAGTTGAAAAACTGATCTTATAATTATCGGAAGTATTTTCTAAGTCATCCCGTATTAAGAAGTTGATTTAGCAGGATGTACATAGGCTGTTGTTATCGGAAATCCCGAGTGCTGCACCTTTAATTTAGTTAGCGCTGCTACAAGATGCTATCATTGAGATCATTTATATTGCCATGGAAGACGTAAACTCAGAGGCACATGTCCAGTCCTAGGCAAAGAGAACACTTGTTGTGATAGATCAGATGGACCATGTTAAAAGCGGCACTGATACGAAACAGAGCCAGAATGGTAACGTAGACCCTGCCTTATATATTATATATAGAAGGGCAGGTGTTGATGAAAGATTCTTGCATGCTTCTGGAAAGAAGGGCAGGCCTTTCCATCCACATAATGTGATCATTATATTCATCAATTCATAATATAGCACCTCTTCAGTGGGTCTACTTAGAGATGCTTCCAACTCCAGCATGGCCAAAAAGAAAAGTTTTTAAGCAGCACTTGATAGACCACATCAGAAAGTGTTCTAAGAAGCAGGCTCAGCCACAGAGGGAGGTTATTCCATCCTGAGGGAAGGCAAACGAAACAACGAGCATCCATCGGTCAGTGGCAGAACTGAGGAAGCAACTGCCCTGAGCCCCCCACACCCCAACCAGACGTCAAGTACGTAAGCTGTGGCTAGACCCAGCTGACACGTCACATCAGAGAGGCAATCCTGTATTCAATACGCTGGTGGACAGGGAGCTAGTTGAGAATAATTGCAGCCTCAGATGTACGTGTATGTATGCAAGTATCTCTACATTTATTTTTCACAATGCCTACGCTCTCTAACCTGTCGTCAGGTCTCTGGAGTCGTTTGGTTCTGGTTCTGTCCATCTGTTCAAGCACTTTTATTTCAGAACAATACAGCCATTGATTGATGCCTTTTACATTTCATAAGGGCAGGGTACAAGTTTTCAACTCAGATTAATCACAAAAGAGATATTGGGAAAGCTGAAGCTGAATGTTAGGCAAATCTATCATTCGAAAAGTCATCATTCATAATCCGTTAACTGCTGATCCGAAGCTTTTAAACCAAAATATCAAGCAGAACATAATTATTATCAATATAGAGATTATAGAGGTATTGCACAGGGACATTTAGAAAACAACTGTCAAAATCATTTTCAAGAGTACATCCAAATAAACAGGGATTTTATATGCAATGCCCTTAGAAAACAAGACAACAAATTTTCAATTGCAATCACATATCTAATTAAAGATAATAAAATTAAACATTCAATTACAAATACACTTTACATAAATATAGGCCATCACTAGAAAGCAAACCCACTGTAAATAACAAATATACTTTTAAATACATGATTACGTATGTCATATTGATAGTCAACACTCTATCAGCTTTCTTTTCAACGTGCACACCAAGTAGGTGAATAAGACATCTATCCACCATCACCAGGGACACCCACACACACATACATACAAGTGCACAAGCAATCACATGCACACACACATACACTGTGATACACACAGTATCAAAGTCATCCATCTCTCTTCACCTAAGTGTTTACAGAAACTTTATTCCCATGAAATGCCACATCAGACAAACACATAAACAACTTCTGGCATCTTTTTTGGTAGTGTATGCATGGAATGGTACTACCCAGTCAGCCTGGTGGTTACAATAGCCCTACTGATCTGCCATGCTAACAATTGATAAAGAATTGGCACCTTATAAGTTGAGCCTTAATAATATCATCATCATCATCATCATAATCATCGTCAGGTTCGAATCCACTTTAAGCCACCTCATTGGGACCTTGAGCAAGTCCTTCACTTGCAGTTGCTCATGCACTTCGGTGTGAAACTCCAATTCAGTGCTTGCGCTACATAGTTGAGAGTGCTTCTGAGTAGAAATCTTGAATGGGTGCTCTAATAAGTGCGCATGCACACGCAAAGTCATACATACATTATCATCATCATTATCATCAACATCACCACCGCCACTGCCATCGTCATCATCATCATCATCACTATCATTCATCATCGCCCCCCCCCCCCCCCCCCCCCCCGATGCCAGTAATTTGGTGGCGATGGGTACAAATAAATTACCTCCATTGTTCTCGATCGTTTGTCAAGTCCTTTGCATCATTAGTGTCAGTCCAAGAAATGGTATGTCCTCCTTTATGTTGTCTATCCAGCCGTGTCTTGGTCTATTTTTGTTTCTTTTTCCTTAAAATCTTGCACGTCGTCCATTATATGGAATTCAGTCAACTGGCATTTTTCTCTCCATGCCCAAACCATCAATTTCTTCAAGTTGAATGACTTTGTTTAGCAGAGTTGTTTGGATACCAAGTGCTTCTCTAATGTCATCTTTTCTGATTTCCAGTCCCGAAAACTCTTCCATTTTCTGCTGACAATTAATTTCTGCTGTAAAGAACTCCTTTCTTGCTTTTGCATTGTCTAGTATTCCAAAACATATAAAACGGTTGTATCATTGTCTCATATATTTTTGTCTTGGTTTTCTCTGTTAATTCTCTGTTTCTCCAAATCCTGCTCATCCTTTCAAATGCTTGTGAAGTGTTTCCAATTCTTCTTTCTTTGTCATTTTCGTTGCTGCCATCTGCATTCATTAGCCCACCTAAGTAAATGAATTGTGTACTACCTGCTCAATAACTTCTCCTTAAATGTTGACACTTATTGGTGTCTCTGTGGACCTCTCAATCACCAAGTGCTGCTTTGTTTTCTTTGTGCTGGTCATTAGGACAAATCTTCTGCTGGTTCTGTCACCCTGTGAAGTAATATCCTGTAGTTCTGGTCCACTTCTAGTGAGAAGAATGTCATCAGCAAATGGAGATAATTCACCAGCCATCCATATAATTTGATTTCTGCCTCTGTGTTGTTAAAGCTGAGTGACATTACTGCTGCTAATACTAAGTTAAACAAGTATGGGATAAGGCGCATCCTTGTCGTAATCCTGTTTCTGTGTGAAACTATTCTTCAATCCATTTGATTTACTTACGACACTGTACGATTTTAAATTTATCTCCTATAGTACAATTTTGATCGATCAGCTTGGGTATTCCTGCCTTTAGCATCAATGTATTTTAGCTTCAATAATTATAATATCACATATGGAATCACTTAAATCGCAAACTACAGTAAAAATATAAAAAGTGTAACTTCACACTTACTCTACTACAAATATCAGAAGTGCACACAAAACGCCAAAAAGAATTCAAAGAAAAACATAAACATTTTCCACATCAGGTAAGTTAAAGTAGACTGATTGTTCATTTGATATTCATTACAGGCCTACCGTAGTAGTAATACTCCTGGGTTGAACTTTTTCAGATGTGCTAAACAAAGTCTGAATGATTCAGCTGAAGTGCAAAAAATTAGCACACTTAGTAGGGTAGATCCAAAGGATCAATTGTATAGAAAAAACTAGGAAGCAGATCAAAAAGAAGTTGAAACCATACAGTTCTAAGCTGAGTTAAATTCTGACAACTTAAGAAGCAGTGAAGAAATTCGGTAAGTAAATACTTCAATAAAAAATCAGTGAAGCTATCGATGGCCATGACAACACAGCAGGGCAAAAGCAGTAAAAAAATAGTGCTAGTCAATGCAAAAACAGTGAAACAATAGAAAATAAAATGAACAAAGAGACTCATCAAATGGCACATAAACATTTAAGAGATATGAGCCATGAGCAGAGAAGGAATCTGTCTAGAGTAAGACCAAAGTCAGGGAAGGAAGGATAACTACACACAATGAGTCAGGAAACCAGGAGGACAATGTGGCAAGATGATGAATGCAGGAAAACAGCGTGCCATTCTACCTATATGAGGTCATCTACTTCTGGCAAGTGAAGGCAATGGAAAGCAATAAACAGACATGAAAATGATAAGCAGAGGCATTCCAAGTTCAGCATGTAGCATTGATGAGAAAGTGTTGGCCTTATTCTTTCACTAATTTCTCTAAAGTCTCTCTCAATATGTCTGTGCAATACTGTTTTCCTCTGTGAGTTCTGACACTATCATGTGTGCTTGTATGTGTCTCCGCTCATTCCATGTCCAGAATCCATTGTCCAACTCCTACTTCAACTGGCACGTTCACTCAGACCTTGAGTGACGTTTATGGGTCAGCACTTGAGATAGACACCAATCTACCACATGGTAGATAATAAACCGGTTGCGGATCTCCGAAAAACAAAGAAATGCATCTAGCAATGACACTGGGCATAAACTTTCGCTGGCACTTCAATTTGTGCACTCCAACTTCTTGACTTCCCATTTCCAAGCCATATATTACCTTCAAGCACAATAATAGAGCTCTAGTTCTGATGGAAAAAAGGCATTTCAATATGCACAGTAAGCTCATAGGCAAAAGAAGCTCAAATTCTTTTGTTTATCTGATGATCACACTGGCCATACCCAGCGTAGGTACTCCTTCTTCATAGGTGCATTATCTTCATAGACCTGTGCATTCAACTAATCTAAGATGCAGAGAGCATAGGCAGATCTCCAGAAATCTCTCTTTTTGGGCAAATGTGCAGCTTCAGGCTGTAAGATCTGCTGCACACGGCAAGCATCTACCTTTTGTTGCAAGGAACGTTTTATCCATTCAGTCAATTGTTCGCTTGTTTATGCAAGTGTGCATCTGGTTATTTTATGGTGCTTTTAAGGCATTAAGCGAGGACCCCGGTATAAGGGCGAAGCCTGGACGATTACCTGTCTATTGCCATATACAACAGTAGGTCTACTGCATGCAGCAAATATCTATCAAGTTGATACTCTCACAGCACTTAAAAAGCCAACAGAGTTTGATTATTAAGCATTTAAAGTGACTCTGCAATGTTTTTAGGCCAGATTACATGTTCTTGTATTAGCACATGCACAAGCACAACACAGAGCGACACAGTCAAAGTAAAAAAACAAGAAGCAACCGCAGTGCACACACCAAGAGTGAATAGTACAGTGTTATTATACTCACAGCAACTAACATTCCGGTTATAATAATGATAATAAAAATGCATAAAATAGGCATAAAAATGAAAATTGTTATTAATAATAATAATATTCGTTCATTTTCAAACTGATACAACACATTGTGATTACAATTTGTATTATGAATGAATGATCACCAGTTATTACATCCATGGACCATGGTCGACTTTACCTGTAGGCAGCCATGCAAGGTATCCTTAATGTCCTGAAATCAATTTGCCAATGTCATCTGCCGAATGGAAGGATGAGCGGACCAAGTAGCAGTTTCCTCACTTCTGTGATGAGGTGCTGGTGAGCTTGGCCAGTTTGCGTTTTTTGTCCGATGAATGGCCAGATTGACCCGACAGTTTATTTGCTTTCCAATCTGGCTTCCGTAAGGGACACTCCACTGAGACCCTTCTTCTCCATCTTCTCTCTGAGGTCTATAGCGCTATAGACAGATCGCAGGTCACCCTTTTGGCCCTCTACGACGTGAGTGCTGCTTTCGACACTGTCGATCACACCATTCTTATTCGCCGACTTTCCACTTCTTTTGGCATCTCTGCTCTGCCCCTTGACTGGCTAACCTCTTATCTAACAGACCGCTCCTCTTCCACTGTCTTTCTCTCCACTCGCTCCCCTTGGATCCCCGTTCCAGTCGGCCTTCCGCAAGGTTCTGTTCTAGGGCCCTTGCTCTATATCCTCTTCACTGCGGACATTAACTCTTTGCTCGCTTCTTGCTCACTGCGAAGCCACTCCTATGCTGATGATGTGCAATCATATGCTCATTGCTTGGCTGAGGACGCTGCCAAAACTGTCCGCCTTATGGTCTGCGCTTCTGACACCCTTACTTCACGGCTTTCGTCAAATCGACTGCGACTTAATTCTCTGAAGACGCAATTCATATGGCTGGGAACTCGCCAGCAGCTGGCCAAGATTGACTTGGCTGCTCTCGCACATGAGTTTCCTCTGGTAACTTTCTCTACCTCGGTCCGTGACCTTGGAGTCGTCTTAGACCAAGAACTCTCCTTCTGTAAGCACATATCTTCCCTGTCACCTGCCTGCTATTACCAAATTCGACAGCTGCGCGTTGTTGCTCGCTCTCTCTCATTCACTGCATCTTCTACTCTTGTCCATGCCTTTGTTTGCAGCCGCTTAGATTACTGCTCTTCTCTTTATGTCGGCCTTCCACAGGTCCGCCTGAACTCCTTGGTTAGGGTCCTTCGATCTGCAGCACGCCTGGTTGGTGGCATCTCCCGGTTCGATCACGTTTTTGCCTTCATGAGGGACGACCTCCACTGGCTCCCACTGCAGCAACGCATTGCTTACAGAGTTTCGTCTATTGCTTGGCGCTGCATCCTCTCTCAAGCTCCATCATATCTTTGTGCACTTTTTACTCCAGTCTCCGTTTCTCTGGGCCGCCGTTCGCTGCGGTCAGCTGCCCGCGGTGACTATCTTGTCCCTTTTTGTCGTACCGCTACTGCTGTCTCCATTATATTTGTCAGAATAATTATGAAAGCAAACTAGTCTAATGCACATAACATAAAATGACAGAGCACTATATCTATAAGCCCCAGTCTCTTCAATATCCAGAAGGTCAATCAACTGGAGGAGATAGGCTGCCTATAATTATTATACTGCACATAAGCCAACTGAAAGAGAACAGAATGAAAGCACAGACAAAGTCAAACAGACACATGGAGTAAGACAAATTCAAATGTAGGACAAGCAGCCAAAGAAGTTAGTTCAACAAGAACACTTCTAGTTAAAACTAGTGATGACCTTATAGAATTCTGACAAGTTTGGGGAAATGAATACTGGTTTAAAGTACTGTATGTTATCTACACTCTGATATTTGACATTCAACAGCCCTAATAGACAAACAGCAGCTTTTCAACTCATCCACACTATTACCAAAAACTGGGTCACCCATTCCAATGGTGGGTTGATAACAGTACAGTTAAGCAAATATCGTTAGAAATACCCTGCAGATCAGAAGTTTATAAACACCCTCGGCAGCTGTAACAATATGAATGCTGATTAAAATATTAGTCTCAGCATGTCATCATATTTTTCATTACTTACCAAACGAAAGAGTTTGTGTCTAACAAAAGTTAATTCCTAAGAAACTGACAATAATATTGTAATTTTATTACTACATGTACATCCAGCGTGCTACTGCCTGCTGCATTAAACTTTGAACTCGATCTGTGTACAGCCTCCACTGCCTGCATGCGCCCAAGTAGATCAACTGTTGTATGTGACTCACACCTACAGAGCCTCTGGTGAGCGTCCACGCGCTACGCGCTTATACCGGGGTCCTCGCATTAAGATAATGTTTATCATTGTCAGCAGATAATGCTAACAGTGTTGGCTTTTCCATTATCAGTATAACCTGTTGATAAAGGCAAACATTTTGCTGATTATATAGTAAACATGCAACTTGGCAATGTGGCAAATTGCTAATTTGTTTGCTTTTAACCTCTACAATTGGGTTCAATGACACGTGAAAGCAGAAAATTGCACAATTCATTGCGAAACTCATGTAAACATCATGAAGCTCATGGCTTCCTAATGTTCAATTCCTGCTGCTCTGTTTGTAGTTTCGCTGAGCCGTAATCTCAGAACTAATGTTAAAAAGCAAAGAAAGCAAAGTCCCCATGTATTGTAATGGACTGACACACAGAAGCAAACATGAACAGCTTGCTCTCAATGCAGTGGTTCTGTCGTGTAATGCTAAGTGTTACGTGGAATTCCCTCAGTAGACTCAAATCTGCAATTGCTGGACAGATTAAAGAACAAAAACTGATAAGCCCTATCTTGTTTAACATAGTCATTCTGTCCTGCACTCGGCAGTTCAAACGAGTATCAATTAACAATGAAACTAACAGATCTAACAGACACGAAACAATAATTCAATCTCCAAACAACAATCCCCCAATGGAAAAACTTTTATATTTAAATCTTTAAAGTTATATTAATACCAATAACTTACTGTAATTACGAGCACATTATTTCTTCAAAAGGACTGCTGACTTACTTACCTTCCATTCTTGTTTACTATTTCCAGGTTATCGTTGCCAATCCATTTGAGATCCACATCGTCTTCACTAGCGTTCTTCGCCTCACAGGTGAGCAGCATAGCATTGCCAATAGCCTTAGTGTGGCTAGGCTGATCTGGTCTTAGCTGTAGCTGTTGTCCACCTACAGTAGGAAGGAAAACACAATCTAAAATGTAAGGTCAGTGAAAGGCAAACAAATTTAAGGAAAGGCATGAACAAGTACAAACTCCTCTGTAACTTATTCTGTTGACCTTCAGTGAAGAGAAGGTTCGAAAGTCAGGAAAAGAACCTGTAGGAAAACTGACTACAGATCATGGAAGGCATGGAATTTTAAAAAAAAGGTAATTAAAGTACCAGGATGAAAATAGGTCATGTATATAAAACAAGAGGAAACAAAAGTTTATTAAATATTATTCTACAGTATATTTACAACTAGCAAATCCCTCCTCAGCAATTTTCTTGAATGCAGCATGGGTAATAAATAGGTTAATGCAAGAAGCAATAATGTATATATGTCTATGGTTAATGATATCCATGCATGTCTATAGCTGCCAGATCTGTTTACCTAGACCTGCATGCATGGATAAAACTGATTGACGAGGAGGGGTCAGACAGAAGGGCATCTAAACAGACAAATTGTTCATTTGTTCTTTATGAAATGTTTCAACTGTCTAATTCAGTGACTACATGCAACCAAGAACTCTGCTGCAAAATGTAACAAAATAAATTCAAGAACTATTCACTATTTACAAGACTTTCTTAAACACTATTAAAACAGATTTTTAAGCAACTGTGGTCCTCTTTATCAAGAGATCAACATCAACTGCCGTAGGGGAATAATTTTCAGTGACTACCCCTCCACATTTCTGGTGGACTCATTGACCTGTTAGTCCAATAACCCAAATTTTGGTCCTACTCTCATAATAAAGCACTAATTTGTAGGTGTCCAAATGGAAAAGTCTATCTATGGCCCACCAATTATTATCAACTACACCCACTAATCATAACAATAAGCCAACTATATGAAAGGAGATATCAATGAGTTTTTTCACTATAAACCCACTGTATATGAGTAGAAGCACATATGTACCTAGTTTGACCTATTCTTATTAATATTAGTAATATTACTATTACTGAGGTGTCATTTGTAGAACTTGTGGTAGGAATCCATTGATCCAATTCTTCATGTGTGTTGGAGCCTGCCACCAGTGACATCCAGTGATATAAGCACCACTTACCAATGGACATTTTGCTTTTAATGACATTCAATATCACTGGCACTAGCATTCTTAGCAACTCTGACTAGTTTTTCATGAGGTGGCAATATATGAATTTTCAATTTAGTAATTACAAATATCACTGTTATTATTTCACTGTTTTACTTGAGATAGAAATGATCTCACGGTAAAAGAAAATGACTGAAAAAGACCTGCGGTACATAATTAAATTTTTTCCTAGCGTCAAAATATACATCAGGGTTTAAAAATTCTTTGGAGAATAAATTTTGTCAATTCTTATTATTATGAGCATTAATGCCTCCCTCTCCCATGTTAAGTGTATTCATCATGCCTTCTCTACATGAATTGCATGCACAACAGACAATGAGTGTCCATACACCTTTACATATTATTATTATTTTTTATTATTATCATTGTTATTTTTTTATCCAAGGTATTTATAATCCCTCAGGTGTTCCAAACTATGTCCGGAGATAACGGATGACCCTATGGAACGGTAACTCACTCAGCAGTGTCTGGTTGGGCAAATGTGCCTCCGAAGGCAACAGCATTAAAGCGCTGGATAGTGGTAGACAGGCGTTGGAAAAGATAAGATGTTTCTACAGTATCTTCAGAGATTAGTGTAAGACGTTTTCCCAGGTCCCTGATACAATCTAGTCCGTTGTGGTTAGTAGAGCCCAAGGTCACCAGGGCCATGGAGACAAAGTGGCAGTTGGACAACAGATAGTCACACCGGACATTTTTTCTCGTGGCCGCCAATTTTCAGACGCCGCACCATTATTACTATTACTATTATTACCATTATTATTATTAAATATTATTATCATCATCATCATTATTATTATTGTTACCCGAGGTAAATATGATCCTTCAGGATTACACAAATTTAGGATAATTGTTTTATTGAAATGGTTAGTCTTCATCATTGTCAAAGGAAAAAGTGCTGTTGGATACAACTTGACTGTGAATAGAATTTCATAATGCTGACGTGCTGAATGAATAAGCACAGTAAAGAAGCTCATTTCTTTTTCCCCCGATTATTATTATTTTCATTAAGATTACTGTTGTTGTGTTTGCTGTTGCTTCAATTGTCAGCACTGTTATTGTTGCACAGGCACTTTAATAATAATAATAATAACAATGACAATTTCTAAGGCGCAGTAACGCTTTTAGTGTCAAGGTCATTTGTAACAGAGCCTTCATTGTTACAGACCAACTTAATTAGAGACATGAAGAAACATCGTACAAGGCATCATATAATAGAAAAGTACATTCCATTAGAGTGCAAATTAATGTGATAATAACACGTGACATTTGATATGAGGAAACCCTTGAGGGAATCCACTGGAACCAAATTCATGTAGGGCGTATCACTTATAGGCTTACAGTCATCTCTTTCCATTAAGAAGAGATAAGTCCTGAAGCCACACAACCAATAGGAATTCTCTGCATCATAATGCGTCTATACTCCATAGTGATATGGTAAACAAGAACTTCCTAAGAATGCCACTCTCTCAATCTTGCGCTAACCACCTATGATAACTGTCATATCCGTGCACACATCGCCTGTAATTAATGTGACCTGAACTGTTTGGGCAATTATACACATGTGGTAACTTTTGAGACTTCAAAGAATGCTGGTACCTTAATGTTATTCAAGACTAAACTAGACACTTGTCTGTTCCAACTTGCAACTCACCATAGCCGGACTTCTTGTTTCCCTGACTTAACTGGCATTGGATTTTTCCTCAACCGAACATCAATTTTGATGATGGCATCACCTGCATAATTCCTTGGCATTATGATGTATGATAAAGGAAATACGGAAGTCATTAGAATATATTACATTAGATTAGCACACGATTTGTGGGGGGCCCAGTGGTGCATTGGATAACACACTGGCAAGTAGATCAGCGGAAACGAGTTCGATTCCCGAAGCCACGTAGGATAGACTTGCTATTATGTGTTAGAATTGTGAATTGTTTCAATTGCATAGCTGTACACTGTAACCGGTTGCTGTCTATCAACCGGCTACAGTTGAATAAGGAAGAAAATTATTATTATTAAATTGCTCTCCCATATGTCAACCCACAGTTCTAAATGGAGTTGAACTCATTTTAAAGCTTATGAAATGTTAATGATTAGATCACAAAATAATTTCTGCAAGATCAGCAAGCCTAAGAAATTTGTCTGAAGAGGTCAGAAAACAAGACTGCACAAACACATATGGTTATTTATATTACTATCATTACTATTATTATTTCTATTATTTATTTTTTTACATGAGGGATCTGAGATACTTCGGATTTATTGTTATTAGATAAATACACCACACATATATACACTGTGTCCGGTTAAAAAGTAGACCCCAAACAAAAGTGTCACATCTCGGTCAAAACTTTTAGGATATGTCCGAAATTTTAAACACAGCAACAGTGACCATATTTACATGAGATTCCAAAGTCGTTTGCAGATATTCGCGAGTTTGTCAAATTTATGAGCGTTTGCGTTGGAGCGCCGAAAAATTGAACTTTCCAGCATGGAAAACCTGAAAAGAAGTGAAATTCAGCTATATTATGGCGCCCAAAAATGTGTTCCTTGTTCTCGGAAACACCATCGTAGACGTAATAGATTAATAGCTATCCAGGGATACACTCGGCTTCATATCCTGCAGCTGTGGCCGACCGGCAGTCCAGACTTTGATCCGGAGAACATGTAATGGAGGAGCGCGTTTTTCGTTCACGCGTATTCATGACATCGATAACCGTAGGGCGTAGGGCGCGTCTGTTTGAAAATTGGCGGTTGTTCAACCAGGTGATCATCGAAAGGACCATCAAACAGTAGCGTCTAAGTCTACGGTCGTGTGTCGGTGAACAAGATGGACATTTTTAACGCCAGATTTATTTGAATTTCACTTCCTTTCAAGTTTTCCATGTTGGAAAGTTCAATTTTTTGGTGCTCCAACGCAAACACTCATAAATTTGACAAACTCACGAATATTTCTAATTGGTTGTAGAATCTTATGTAAATATGGCCGCTGTTGCTGTGTTTAAAATTGCAGACAAATCCTAAAAGGTTTGACCGAGTTACGACACTTTTGTTTGGGGTCTACTTTTTAACCGGACACAGTGTATATCTATATAAATAAAAATGAAACTTTCCAATAGTTCGGAACATGATCACGCCGAAAGTGACACACCGATTGTTATGAAACTTTTACAACACCTTCCATTCCGATAGAACAGTGATAACTTATGCTTTTTTCCCGAAAAAACGCTACCTTTTCCACAAAAAGGGAACTTTGCAATCCGTTCGTCCGCCATTTGCAAGTTGAACACGTCCCTCACGGCTAAACGCTGTCTCTAAACACAGCAGACGAAATATGAATGAACATGAATGATGTCGCGTCCTCTGACGTCATAAGCGATTCGCGGCCTTCCCCAAAACGGCCTTGACGGCGTGACGGCGGAAAGGAGCGGAGAGAGCGGGACGAAGACGGTGGGGAGGGGGCGGGGGGGGGGGGGGAGGGGGAGGGGGAGGGGGAGGGGGAGGGGGAGGGGGAGGGGGAGGGGGAGGGGGAGGGGAGGGGGAGGGGGAGGGGGAGGGGGAGGGGGAGGGGGAGGGGGAGGGGGAGGGGGAGGGGGAGGGGGAGGGGGAGGGGGAGGGGGAGGGGGAGGGGGAGGGGGAGGGGGAGGGGGAGGGGGAGGGGGAGGGGGAGGGGGAGGGGGAGGGGGAGGGGGAGGGGGAGGGGGAGGGGGAGGGGGAGGGGGAGGGGGAGGGGGAGGGGGAGGGGGAGGGGGAGGGGGAGGGGGAGGGGGAGGGGAGGGGGAGGGGAGGGGGAGGGGGAGGGGGAGCTTCTTTTCAGCCACAGCAACGCGTGGCCGGGTTCAGCTAGTATTATATATATATATAATATATACATTATGTGTTTTATAAAATTGTCATTCAACAACGGCCATCATACTAAATAAGTGCCTCCTATAAAATTACAAAGAAGAGTGAACAGTTGTTGCTCCAAAACTGTACCAAAACAAACAACACCATTTTGGTAGAAGTGTAATAAATTGCAGAGACCTATTTGTTCTGCATGTGTAAAGTAAGTAATATAAATTTGAGGCACACTTAGTCAAATTTTTATAACTAACTCAACAATTATAAAATTGCATAATAATTATAAGGAGTAAATGGTTCTTTGCATGTGCTTTGAAATGACATCAGCCTCCCAAGCTCTGTGCTCAACATATTAAACACTTGGAGCAATAATGGCAACTGTAAAAAAAACCTGTTTCTACATTTACCATAAAGTGCCATTTTTTTCTGGCAGATAATGGCGCAATTCAAATGGGAATTACGAGAGTAGTGATGTTTTTAACCAGTCTCATCAAAAATCATATTTATTGTGGGAAGTGGATAGGCCATAAATTTTTCTCACGACAGCAATTTACCGGCCAGGATATACTTTCATGATGGTGGCTCAATAAGCAATGATAATTCCACCACGTATCACATATTTCACTGAACAGTGTGAGCATGATCTGAGCATGCTTGCAGGATACTCAACAGTAGTATCTATTTTGACCTGGAGCAGGAGTTGGAAAAGCAGGCAGAGTAACTAGAGCTGCATTGGAATGAACAGGGTTTTATTTAGAGGGTAAACAAGAGGAGTTCTTTACAATGTTCAGGAATCATCATTTTATATGAAATAGCTATATTCAAATAAAAACTCTCGTTTATGAAGACAATTATTTTAGTAAAAGCCACAGAATCTGAGAAATAAACATTCAATTGTCACATAGAAAATGGACCAGATGAGCTTGTCTGTCCCAACTTATAGCAACCAGCACATGGGCAATTTACTTACTCAGCTCACAGTTCATTACATTTACAATGTCTAATGAGAACAACAATACTTTGAGGCATATTACCTCTGAGGCAGCCATGGGTAATACAGGTATGAAGTGTTAGCAGCTTTATTTTCTTGAATCCTGCGCATGATGGCATTCAGCCAGTCCTCTCCCTTGCCATCTCATCTTCCCACTAACAGCGTACGGTCAGTACACTCATAATAGCCGAGTTGGTTATGGGTGCAGAAAACTGCAGATGGATACAGAACCCTCAGCCTCTCAATTGACAGGCTAAAACGCTATCAGTTACCCACCATGTCTGAATTTTGTACAGTTTTAGTACACTACAAACAATTATATTTCCTGCTGCTGCTGCTGCTGCTGCTGCTGCTGCTGCTATAAATAGCATTATTACCTATGATTGCTAAACAAATCTCACACACAAGAAAAAGCTGGATTTCGTCACAGACAAAAAAATAAGTGAGGTCATTTTGTTTAGCTACTTTCACCAAAATGGACAATTTAATATCTCAAATGCATCTGGTGGTCAAAAAGAAGAAGTAAAGTAGTTGCTTAGTTGATTGCTCAAATTTTGGTGATTTCGTTGCTGGTTATTAGGTCATCAGTTTTTGCTATTTTAGCTGTAACTGCTCTTTTATTTAATACTAGAGTTACAAAAGCTAGAAACTCATTTTCTCGGTGCGTGTCAATATTTAGCACATAGTTAATTCAGCAGATGATAATAGAAGACCATTTTGGTTCTAAAAAAACACACACAAATAATATGTCTTCCAGACCACCTAAAACCATTATGTTATATTATTGTCATTTAGGTCTTTAATTGTTGGTAACCATAATGCAGTATCTCTACTGTTAATCCTAATTTTAAAAGCCAATAGAGACCTGTATATTGATCTGCACCAAGATTATCACTGGAAAGGAACTGCCAGTGGGAGAGGTTCTTTCATCTCATTCATTCACACATTCATCCGATTAACAATTTAACATGTAATCTCATGATGGCTGACAATACCTATTTAACATGATTTAACACGACAGATGTTTTAACATTCTATACAGGTATTTGCTGTGTTATTTCAGCTTACTTTATGCAGCAGGACATAATATAAAGCAGGAAATGTCTCCACGTCCCACATATACTAAGTTCTGCTGTAACTGAGAAACATATGGTACTTTGTCCTTCATTGCCAATGCTAGCCATTGCAACAAAATCAGGAACTTAGCTTTTGTCTCAGCAAAATATGAAAACAGCTATGAACTTGGCAATACAACACAATGTCATGCTTTCGTTTAATGTCTGGAAAGAGAAGGTATTAATGTGGCCAGAAAATATATTGCTGGGTAGTAAATCACAATCGCTTGTCTCCTGCAGTCAGCAATGTGGCCCTTCAAATTAATGAGAGTAGTGCCTTCACACCAGCCCTCTCTCCACACCACTATAGATGACTTCAAAATAAATCATGCATAAGGCCTAAAAAAAAAAGTTGTGTTTCCGGTAACATAGCTAAAAAAAATTGGGTAGGTAGGTCGGAAAATATTTTTATTTTAGTAAAATATTTTTATGCAGTGATTATCCGAAAAAGTATACCCCACTAGTCTTTTTTGCACGCTGAATCAAAGTACGTGTTCTAAGCAAGTATAAACTGCCTATTTCCCGACAGTCTGCACCTAAAACTGCACTAGAAACAGTCCTATTAATTTCATTTTGTTGACATCCCTTATGTTATGTCAATACAAACGCAAAAAAAATATTTTTTTGAAAAAAAAATTAAATTTTTTTTTAGAAAAAAAATTTTTTTTTAATAAAATTTTTTTACAAAAATATTTGAGTCGCGGCCGTAAAAATGGGTCGGTCGGGTTACCGGAAACACAACAATTTTTTTTCTACGCCTCACTGAAAATGGACTGAAAAGAGAAGCGCAGAACAGAGAAAAGTGGCGTCATTGGACATACGAACCTGCCTGATGGCAGAGAACATGAAGAAGAAGAACTGAAAATCAGCATATTATATATAGCGCTCTTAATGAGATCTCCAATTTCAGGTGATTCATGGTGACTGTGTCTCAATGACAACCTGCACATGGGTCTGCACTCTTTCACTTGCATTTGCCCGGATGTCTCAATGACAACCTGCACATGGGTCTGCACTCTTTCACTTGCGTTTGCTGGGATTCTTAATACCTAATATAGCATTAGTGCTAATTGTTTATTACTAAAAAAATACACAATAACTGCACTTCTTACACCACATGTCCAACAGTGAAAAAGAGACAGCTTCCGCGTGTACACTGCACTACAGTCTGGCTGAACTGCATATAGTGTCTGCACAGTACTTAACACTTCACATGCAGGTCTGCACATCCGGCAACACACTTCTTCAACTCCTTCCTGTCCATCGCCAGTTCTTCCCATGACATCTCCAGACATCTCAAGTCACCTTTGATGATGTCCTGCCAATTTTTTCCTGGTTTTCCTCTTTTCCTTCTGGTTCCAGCATTCCAGGATATCACCTGTTTGGCTCTTTGATCTTCATCCATGTGAACAACATGCCCATCTACCTCAATCTTCTAGAGCTGTCCACTGATATTTTTCATATCTTCTCGCCCTGACTTCTCTCTTATGATTTTTTCTGCACAGACAATGTTGAAAATGTCATGTACCATAGTAAGATCCATGTCATGAAATGGACCTGTTGTAGCAGATATAAATCTTTTCATCTGATTTAGTTCTCTTATAGAACCATTGTAATAATACATCAAGACAATGCTGATAAATGCTGCAAAAAAATTAAAAGTCACAGATAAGCCTAAATCAATTATGAAGAAGCCCAACGATGCATAATCCAGTACGAAAAACTATGGGAAGGCAAACAATACTTCTACAGATAATAAATAAATAATATGTTCAGATCGCATACCTTGGAAGTAATTCATTCCTGTTTCCCTTAACTTACTCCCAGACTACTATGCTCCATGCAATTATTAACCATGCTTGTGGTGTCAGTTGAAGCCATCAGATTAGGTAACACTAGATTATAGTGGACCCATTGTACACAATGCTACCACTCTCAATTTTGAGAAATTCAAAGATCTTGCCACGAAAATTCCAAGATTGATGGAGACGATACTAAAAGTCCCTAGTAACTGAAAAGGAAAGGTTGTGATGAACATGAAATGTATTTTAACCATCACTGTTATTCACAAAAATGCAGAATGAACCACTGGCAAATAAAAAGCTAGAGCTCAGCATTGAATTAAAATACAACAATGCTAACAAGTGTCAATAATAAATGTTTTTCAGACAGAACCACTGAGTGAGTCTTTCAAATCTGATTCACTGTCACTGACGGAAAATCCGGTAAAAACCACGTTGACCTCAGTTTTAAAAAATCCCCCATATTGCTTTGCAAAATCCTCAAATCGATCTTCCAAATCCCAAGATCTTGCGCATGATTTTACAGTGAGCAGCTGAAGCCAGGCCGAAAATGTAGGCTAGCAAGAGCAGCCATCAGTCACTGATAACACGGACTGCCTGGGGAGTGCATACAAGTACAGACAGATCAGCAGCACTGTAATAACAGAACCTGTGTCCAGTGTATTAAGTTCTCATTGATCTCGTAGTTCCAAGAGCTGTGAAGTTCCAAGCAACAATTAGTTTCCAATTTCATTAATAGGTCCGTATCAGCTTCAACTAAACAATTAGGTTTGTCACACTAATTGATAATTGTACAGGTACTAGGGCAATATTGATTGACAAACCTGATCCATAATTCGAACATGTAAGTTTTTTAGTAGACAAAATTGTTAACCTTAGTACTCATTACACCAGCCTTTCAATTCTTAAGTATTATAAGTAGCACGCTCTTAAATAGATGCCACTTATATGCACACTACTCCTTCATTTAGTATGTAACGCAGCTGTTGCCTTGGCTGCAGATTCTGGCCTGGCACCACACACTGTGCCAAGTAAAGTGTCTAAGTAAAACAAAGCTGAATTATAAATTTTTTACGCACTATTCGAATCACAGCAGGTTTTGGGAAGTGCAGAAGCAATGTCTTGCAAGCATGATGAAAAAAAGCAGAAGAAAAGTCGTGAACAAAAGTCTTAGCGACTTCATTTTCTTCACTTCAGCATGTGATGGTGCACAATCAATTCACCCTCTGGCCATTTGATCAACCCAAAGTCTGCTAGCGTACTTGCCACCCATCTCTTCATGTGCAGAAGAGATTCGAACCATCAACCTTTGGGTTCACATCATAGTCGTCATCACCATCACCACCACCACTGTCATCATCACCACCATCACCATCACTACCATCACCACGTCATCATCATCACCATTGACATCATCATCATTGTCATCATCATCATCATAAATACAACTTTGAGATCTATATTATATTGTCTTTATCAATTTCAGTTGCTCTATAAATCCATCTACTCATGGCAATGCATGGCATGCTGAACTCGCATGTAACAGCTTTTCAAACATGCTGAATTCTGTTACCAATGTTGTCGAGAAAGTGAACCCCACACAGTACGTAATGCAGCACTTGGGATAACTGATAGGATAACAAGGATGTGTTCAACAGTCCAATTCCAATGCCAGACTGGACTCTGGCAAGTACAACAACGGCTGAGGCTGCGGCGCCAAAACAACCACCAGGCAACCGCCTGGCACTAATAGGACCCGGTGTTTATCTCAGTGAGATCCGTCTTATCTGCGAAACGTATATGGTCGATTACCAATTGGCGAATGGCTAGCATTAATTCTGTTTTGTTTAGAGAAATGAGTCATTCCAACGATTCCCACAAGCCATACAGTATACATCCTAAAACAAGCACATGTATAGATAAAGGCCTTGGAGGGTCATCTCCAGATGCTAATTGAAAAAGTGCTGCTGCTGCTGCTGCTGCTGCTGCAATTAGCAAAGCATCAAATTCGCTTTACAGCACACAGCTGCATTTCATGGCACAACTTAACAATGCTCTGCACATTCAATCCTGTTCTCGCAAGAGGTTTTTTAATGCGGTGCTGGCAGGTTATGGCTTATTATTTAATCAAGTTGTGCTAGAAGAAAGTCATATATTCTAAAGCTATATTAAATTTGAGATCCATTTTGCTTTTGCTGACCGAATTAGACCACATTGGAATTGGAGTTTATGATGTGTATAAGATTTCTGTGCATTTCGTTATGGTCTGACTTCTCATGATGCACAATATTTTGCTTTCATGAATTTAGTAAATTTACAGGTTTATATAAGGCTGTGTTAGGTCAAGACATATCAAGAATTATTTTGGCATTCTTTTAGATTGGCTTAGAACAAAATTCTTACAGTCAATTGGTTTTGAATGCAATCAACCTGTATTTGAAGCTATCATTGTCATATCTGTAAGAACAGGCGTAACCAATCTCTGATTTTTAAAAATTTCAAATGTTTATTTAGTTCACACAAAAATCTAGTTTTCTAATTCTTTTATATATAAGAAGCCAAACTGAGTTTTTTATCACAATTTGGCCACTATCTCATCGTAAGCGCATGATGCTAAATAGGCCTGGTTTTGGTCAGATGAGTCACATTTGTACTTCATTCATCCATTAATTCAAGTATTTATATAGCACCTCTTCAAGGACACTACTCAGAGGCAGGCACTCCCGACTCCAGCACAGCCGAAAAGAAAAGTTTCGAGTGCTCATAAAAATGTGTCAACAGGGAACAGGCACAGCTCAAGAGGTAGGTCATTTCATACCGCCGGGTCAACCACAGAAAAAGCATGGTTTTGTATGATGGATATACAAACAAACAAGAATGAGAGCACTCACCTTCCCACTAAGTGTAGGAATCGACTAGTCCGAGTACCAGATACAGGCTGGCAAAGATCAAGTACAAGTAGGTAAGTTGGAGCAAGACCCAGCTGGCATCACCTTATCAAGGAAGCAACCCTGTATTCAATACGCTTACGGACAGGGAGCCAGCGCAGAACTTCCAGCATGTGATTTGAAACGTGATATGTTATATGTTTCACTTAATATGTTTAATATGTTTTACTTTGTCGACAAATACTACAAAGCTAGTGAATGCTGACAAAGGTAAGTTTAAAAAAGCAGTTACACTATCCTCAAGGAATACAGCTTAACCCTTTAACGACCGCAGTGTAGTGAATGGTATGGGAGTCCTATACCCTCAGTCGGTATACGGTTAAAGCCATGGGAGTACAGTGGTCTGTCGAAAGTCAGCAAAAATGCCCATACAACTAGGCAATCCTATCCAAACTGATTCGACAGGATATATCCGATAGGATATATCCGATAGGATATGTTTGAACTGAGTCGGATCAGATCAGTTTGTGCACTGGCTTCTGTTGTCAGTTGGGCGTTTGGCAGTCGTTCCAGTCTGAACATTTCAGTTTGATCGGTCAGATAAGATTGGGTCAGTGTAGTAATTCCGTTGGCAGACTTTCTAACCCAGTTAGATGCATAGTCAGTCGTCTGAGCCAACAATAATAACCTATAAGTTACATGTATATTTATCTACATAAAAACACGATATACAGGCCATAATGTCACCCACAAACACATAAACCCACAAAAATAAGGTGAACAAAAGAGGATGCCAGTTGCTATATCATAGGTACAATACTATTAATTAGTACCCAATTTATCTGTCAATCAGCTTTTAAAAAAATGCTTCTAAACCATCAAATTGTTCAAATAAGTATCATGTTAACAAAGTTAACCACTTATTGTCTAGTAAACACTTATTTACATGTGATTCGTAAAAGGTACTTCTACTGACCAGTGTCTCTGACAATGTGGCATATTATATTTAGATAGATATGCATTTCATATTGTGTTGTTCTGCCTTTCTGTGGTTGATACGAGTATTTGACAGTAACACCCCACCCTTAATAATTTCCCTGCATGTCTTTCACATACTCCTCTTTCAGAATCCTATCTTCTTTCTCTTATGCATTTCACACAGCTTCAGTTCTACAGCTATAAAAACCAATCCCCACAGTTCCATCTATCTATCATCTTGGCCCTTGACCCAGTGCCAAAGCTGCCTATCAATGTTGTTGTGATTGAGCCCAGGTCATGAGTGATCCGGTTCCCATGACTTGGCTTTCTTTGGGTGGTGTGGAACCAAAGATTACGATGATAATAAGACTATGGTGAGAAGACCACCAAAGCCAGGCAAATTGGACTATTCGCTACTAAGATACTGACAAAATTTGGAAAAAACATGTTTTAGGTAAAAATCATGTTTTGAATTATTTTCTTTAATGGGCTCAACATTTTTCCATCTAGCCTGTCTGCAGGATTTTTATCAGCAAATATAGGATTCAATCAAACTTGGAATCATGCACCTCCTACTAGGAAAGTGTTCTATTTGTAGTGGTAGGTTCAAACTTGGGAATAAACTGTGCTATCTTTCAATGATTTTACATAAATTATATAATTCAAGTTTAAACTTAAAACTCGTTTATCCACTGCAACTAGCTTGTCTCCCTGACAAATTCAACATAATGTAGGTCTAGCTTCTTCAAACGAATATATTTTTATATGGTTTCAAGAGATTAACTAGCATTTGATTAGTTAAGTGGGAGTAACGCATAATCAACTGCACATAATTATAACCAATAAGAACAAAGTCTTTAATTTGCATGATGATTGCTAAATGGCTGTTGATGGATAATATGCATACATGTCCTTTCTTATTTCTGTGTGGAGAGATGCATGCATAGTTTGCTGCTCCAGCCTACAATAGTTAACCAATAAGCATGAAGTCCAGTTAATCTCAGCTTAAGAACATTTCATCATATTTCATTTTATGTCTTAAGACTTCACCTAAGCTACTTTGCATCAGGCTCACATTTTACAAGTTAATATGACAGCCATTTCCCTCATCAGTTCCAGACACCAATCTATTGAAATTTATCCGTTGTGTCGTATATTTATGTCCTGCTGTTTTGTTGATTCTGTGCATCTCCACATGCTGTTCATATATATGCATAGTTATCCAATATCCAGACCATAATTATAGAATGTGGCATTCTCTACATTGTGGAAAATATTGTATCTATTCTGTTGCATGCAGAAAACAGAACTCTAAAGGCAGAATTGTGCAGCATTTTCCTACGGTTCCCACTCAAACTGTATCCAGTTCTGTGGAGTACATTGTGGTATGTAATATTGGGTACATTGTGAACTCATTAGCATGAAGTCATCTGGGGTAATGGACATGCCTAATGCTACAGAATGTAAACCAGGCTGCTCATATTTAATTTTAAGGAGGTTAATGCTGAAAGTCACTACTTAGCGCTACACTGCAGCTCTCATACAACAAATTAATCAATTGATATACTGTAGTGTGTTAATCTAGCTTAAATTAGGTAACTAAAGATACTTCAAATTACACAAAACTTAGGAAAATCATAAGTGCAAAAACAGGACCATACCAGCTCAGTTGTTATTTCAGATACCACGATGTGATTCCTTGATTGGTAAGGGATTTATCACGAGAATGCTATATAGCTAACTTATTTGACGATAATAGTTTAGTAATTTTATTATAATTTAACTTGTGATTTTTAATTTGCACGTTTTTATTACATATTATTACTTCTATGTATTAAAATGATGTTCTGTGTCCCATTGTGCGTTTGCAAGTGGAGTAATAAAGAAAATACTTACTAACTTACTTACTTTCATCAACCAGGCATGAGGAAAACTATATCAATGGAAAATTGCATTTCTAATATTTATATAAAAATGTTTTGACTATGAATTTCCTGCATGACATTCTATCACTTAATATCAATTCTACCTAAAAGAGTGGCATGCTAAATTGTAAATTACAATATTTTCTCATATGCCTAGGAGAAGGCATAGCTTAGACTAACTCTCAGATTATGTTCCAAGTTCCCACTGAATCCACAGAGAGTATACTTCATGCCTCTTTAAATACACATGAAGTACCACCAGAGTAAAAAAACCAAGAACACTCAAAACTTTTTGATGAACACAAGACACGTGAATTTTAAGCAAACTCTGTTTGCTTGGAGTGCAGACTTTCGTTGGTACCAGCTGGCAATGTCCACACGATTATCAGCATTGCCAGAAAAACTAACAATGGATGAAAAACTGAAATAACAACTGAGCCCGTAATAAAGCCAGCCACCGTCCAATCTCCCATTGCAATCATTCAGTCTGGAAGGCCAAACAAAGCACATGGAGTAGGCTAATGATAGACCGTAATAGCCCTGTAGGAGATCTCCAAGCCCAAACGGATGTCTATTTCCTACCCCCCAGCCAGCCTTTGTGAAACAATTTAAACAAACCAGCACACCTATCCTCCAGAGATACATACATGTAGCTGATAAGAAGTCCAGACCTATATTGGTGGCCACCACCAAAGAGGTCAACCATAGAGCCGTCCATCTGTAGAAGGGATAAACCACAGACTGCTTACGAAAGCCATATGCAGACAGAGGATGCCAACTTATCTGATGCTACTTGTGTAGCTTTGCCAAGGCAGTTAGTTCATTTAGAGCCCCACCCAGTCCATACCCGATATGCAATAGACATCTGGATGAGAACTACTTAACATGGTATTGAAAAGAAACACAACATCATCATCCAGTGTAGACTCCAATGGTTTGACTTTATAGAGATAATGCCAGTTGACACAAACCCACAAAATGCACTTCATGCAACTGTAGAAGAAAAAAGAATCGAAGGGGGACCAAGACTAGGTTGGACAGACAATATAAACGAAAACATAACACAACGTGGACTAACACTGGACAATGGACAAATGACCGAAGACAATGGAGAACAATAATGTGTACACAGACCCATCAAATGGCAGGAATCAGCAACTGTTGTTGATGATGATGAAAGTCAGATAAAAAGGTCAGCCTGGCAGTATCCAGGGTGGCATTAAATATGCTCAAAGTAAATGCTCAATTACGCTGTATCACTAGCAAAAACATCATTTGCTGGTCATCACACATGCAAGTACGCATATCCACAAGGGTGTATACACTCCTCTATTCCTCATTTTTCTGGTGACATAACCATAAATTGGCCCTCAACTGGTCAGGGTGAGGGTGACGAATTGCATGTTGCTCTTGACATTGCCATATGTAGACTGTAGAGCTATGCAAACCAGCCATTCTGGCTACAGTAGCTAGTCTCAAAACATTGATTAAGAGACCAACATAATACACCTCATAAATCAGAATGATTATTAAAGAATGAAATTAAATCAGCATGATCGGGAATGGGCTTGACACAGGAATGTTCGTGTATGCAGATCAATAACCATAGTACCGGCAATGTTTAACTCAATTCATTTTCTGCTCAACACAGATAAATATCAGTATATCAAAGAGGTTAGACATTGAAGCATTGATATATCAAAAAGGTTAGACATTGAGGTTGGTCAATTCAAGGGTGACTGTCCAGTGTCCAATGTGTCCATAGAATACCAACTCAGACTGCCATCCTTAACCAGTCGGTAAATGAGCGTTAACACCAGTTGAGAGGTAAGATGTTGAATTGCTGTTGTCTTGTTTTGACATCAGCCAAATGATCTTTCAAAATCTGACTTCAGCAGGGTTGATAAAGTCAAGATTTTAGAAAAATAAATAAAAATCAGATTTTTTATTTTAATCGAATTTTTTCCCGCTAGTTCATAGTTCGTATTTAATGACAGTTTGGCAGAGCTACATACAAAACAAGTTTGAACAGGCATAACCAAATTCATTCCGTTTCCATATTCATCATCAAACTCTTTCCTCTGCATTTTGGATGAACAATGCTTAACAAGAAATGAGGAGGGGACAAAACCTGGTCATATCGCTATAAAAATTTGTCACTGCATCTCGATATACTAAGTACTGTGTCTGCCAGTATTAGATTCCAATTTATTTTCACTGTTTGATTTGTATTGTGATTTTTATTACTGATTTAAATCAACTTATTTAAATCATCTACACCCTAGGCTAGAGAACCATGTTCCTGAGAAATTTATAAATTAGGTAAAATTGAAAATACCATTACAATAGGCAGGTATACCTTGACTAAAATAAGGATCATTTTTGCCTGATTGTAACTTGGAAAATTAATACAAAAGTTATTAGACAAAACTGCATTTATTTTGTAAAGCATATCCAGCTGTTAGTTTTATGTGAGGCGCCCCATAACGACTGTGTTATGGCACCATATAAATTGTCGTTGTTATTATTATTATTATTGTAGACAATAGCTGTTGGCCAGAAACAGCCAGAAACTAGAAGACATAATAAGCACTGCCTAAATCATAATGCTGTTGGATGCAAATAGCACAGTGTAACTTTTGTATATCAAACCAGTATTTTATACTTCAGGTCACATCGAATAACAGCCAATGCAAACACAATTATGAAAAGCTAAGGCTTAAGCCAAGACTGAATCAATGTATGATCAACAGAGCAGAATGAACAGATACAGGGTGAGTTCCTAAGCAAGGTAAAGCAAAGTGATCCTTCACCAAGAAAATTAAAGTCGTATTCTGATGTATTAGTCATAGCCGCCCTAGGCCCCTAGCCAAAAAGTTCTGAAGTCTGTTGAGTTTCATCACGCTTGACTTTGTGGTACAAACAAGAAGTGAGCTGCAGTATATAAGTGTTTATACAGAACATCTGTAAGTAATAAATTTTAGCCACGAAATAATGTTTCTATTGTAAGGGGTCTTCCAAAGGTTATATTCAACAATGGGTCGGTAGATTAAGCAAAAAAAACAATGCCATGCCTCAATCTTTTGTGGCACCATATATAACATTTTAAGTGTCTAGGTGAAGTGATAATATTTTGAAGTCAACTAGGGACAACTGAGTAATCATTTGTAAAGTCGGTGGTGCATGGTCAAAAAGCAACAAAGGATCCAGAATAATGTCAAGGATGATTTAATTCAACCTGGAATTCACCAGAGCATGCTAACAGCAGACAGTGAAGCTAGATCACTTGCAGACAACCATTGTAAACTCCCCAAACATAAAAACAAATTTTTATCTGAACATTTGCACACCACTCTAGAAGAATTTCCATACAAAGCAGTCAAGTTGTTAGTTGTTAAGAAGCAAATAAGACACAGCTGTTTCACATTATGGCCAACAGAATAAGACAGATTTGTTTGAGTATTTCAATGTAGAACTCAACCACTGTGGTTATTGTTCAACCTAATGACTTAGAACTACAGTGATGATGATGATGATGATGATGATGATGATGATGATGATGATGATGATGATGATGATGATGATGAATCATCAATCAAACAATGAATCACTGAATCAACCAATTAGGTCACTTCAAGTGAGAAAAATATTCAGTCAAAAATCACAGGCTGCTGAAGAAGACAATTTAGCCAAAGTGACTATGTTTCATTGCCTGGCATTTATATAGCATCAATATGACCCTTCTGAATCTACAGTATGATCTGCTGTTTACAGACATTACAATAACAGGACAACTGCAAACAGCAGAGGCGAAAATGAAAGGGGAAGGAAGACTCTTCTCAGGAATTTCCTGCTCTGTTACGTTCGTCAAAGACTTCGCACTGACCAAGGCGCCCTGCCAGTGGCAGCAGGTATTTTATTATGATAATCATCCTTTTAGTAGCTAGCTGCAGATGACAGAATGGAATAGGCTGAGTCCTCAGGCAGGTGGCCATCTGTCCCGCCAGCTCTGCAGCCCATTGCCAGTGCCGGAGCCCACACACCGAAGGCATCGATCCAGAAGAAACTAATGAGGGCAGTAAGATGCATCGCCATTTTGCACATCCTCACCAGGAAATGCAACAGTGACAAATGTCCCACACTGGACGCCAAGGGAGAGAGTCAATGGTTTTTCCCCAGCTGTACCACCATTGGCCACAGGTGCTCCAAATATTATTAGTCAACATCTTTACAGATTGGAAAGGAAGGTCCAGCTGTGGGACATGAGGTACCAAAGCATGTCATCAGCAATTACGTTCTCAAAGATTTTGTAAATGTTATTGAGGGTATGTATCAGGATATCTCATGGGATTAGTTCATCAGGAGAGACAGATAGAATTTTAAAAGAGGAAGCATCACGGCATAAGAAGATGGTTGGAAAACAACCTTCTGCAACTGCTCAAGATGTTAACGATGGATGTAACGAATGGAACAAGACTTCCTAGATATTATTCAATAAATCTTTATTTCCTGAGTATTTCTGATGACTTATTCAGTAGACAACTCTCACCAACATCAGTCTCAGCACAACTCCATGGTGTGCCCACAAATATTGCATGGGAGCCAAGGCCAAGTCTATTCATCATGGCCCTCAGAGGCCGATCACATCTGGAGATTCCATTGTCACGGCATGAATAGTTTTGGCAGCATGAATGTATATTATATTTATATGGCTCCTATGGAAGGAGCAAGTCTAACGAAATTTGATTTGATGATATGACCATCGGCTGCTAGCTTCTCCCATGAACTCAATTTCTGCCATCAACTAGAAATTCCAAATCATAAAAATTGCTCTTCATGCTCTTATGCCTGTATCTCTTATACATGCGTCAGTAATTCTGTATGCCTGCCAGTGGCGGATCCAGGGGGGGCCAATCCGGCCATGCCCCCCCCCATTGAAAATTGCCATGGGATGTGGCCCCCCCCCATTTGGTCTGAAATTAGGAATAGGAATATGGGTGCAATGGATATTGGCCCCCCCTATTCGGAAAATTGTATGGAACGTGCCCCCCCCCCCCCCGTTCGATTTCAAAGATGAGGACTAAAAAAAAAAGGTCATCAACTTTTTTGGCGGATGAAATGGTATGATTTTGGATTTTCCCGAAAATTTTGGCGGATGACTAAAAAAAATTTGGGGGGAAATTTTTTTTGCCTTTTTCCCATCCGAGATCTAAGATTTTGGCCCCCCCCTTGAAACAGTTCTGGATCCGCCACTGATGCCTGCATCAGTTCTTTCTCATCTGAATGTCCCTCATCTGTTGTCACTGCCTGTCACATTGTCAGCAACTGCCCTCAATTTCAATCAATCAAATCTCTTTCTATCTCTGCCTGTCTTGCAGTGCATGCTGGTAGGAAAATGTATCCTCTGGTTTATGCAGCTCTATATTTATGTCTGTCAGTAACTTGTGTTCCTGTATGTCATATTGGCTCACTTGTGTCCATGGTCTGGCCAACCGCCATCTGTCTGCCCATCGCTCTAATCTGATAAGTGTGTAACAGTTTTTATCTGATCATTGCCAGTGGCTCTCTCCTCCCCACCCCATACCACAAACCTTTTTCATTGTGAACGGAAATAAGAAGACAACTTCTCACTTCCCAAACCTCAGTGAAAGGTAAAACTAGCAGAAAATGAAATGAAAGGTTAGAAGTCGTTAACCAACAGTCTCAAGCTTCTACAGGAAATACGACAGTATCAAAATTCAGCTTCAGCAGGAAATACCACAAAAACCTACATGTATGCTATAATTTATACACTTGAAGAAATCTAACAAGATTACCCAGTTACTTCCAAGTTTGTCTGTACAATGCATCTAGCCATCTACCAGGCAATCGAATATAATTTAATTAATGGCTTCTATACTGCCATCATAATCTTAATGCATAAGACATCGACCAATGTTCACTTCAAATGAAACCTTAAATCAATTCTAAATCCATTGGATAAGTCCAATCAGAATTAAAGTCATGGGAAGTCGAGCTGAAACAGAACGCAAGATGGAAGGGGTCACAGAAATTTGGGAGAAGGATTTAAACTTCAACAGGAAATGCCATTGAAGCCTGAATGCACATCATGAATGTAACAGAGATCAAGCGAGAGAAAGAGAGAAAGAGGGCCACAATATATTTCCCAGACTTGTCAGCACAATAGATCCACTTACATAGATCTGAGTCGACAAAGACAAGGAAGGAATCGCCATGAGTCATCATCTAGACTGGAAACATATACTGTATATTTAACAGTGCATAGTACCTCTGCATTAGGGGGGATGCATTAAGAGGGGGGAGACTGCATTAAGGGACTTTTGATTCTTGATAAACAATCAGACATTATCTCAAGTTCAATCCAGAACAACAAATGGCAGACAAACAATGACATCAGGCAAGAATATACCTTTTGCCTCTCGTTGACTACTCAACATGTGAAGAAAGTACATAACTATGTGCACAATGCACATAATTATGTTGTAAGAATGTACTATTAAACCACGTTATTGCATGCTGTCCATTCGTAAGCAGACCCTCAGAACAAGCCACTGAAATTTTCATTACAATATTCTGAACTCAATCAATTGAACATATAAAATCTTTGCTACGTGATGAGCCACTTCTATATAAGACTCTAATAATTAAGTGTAATACTAGCAAAATTATAATTCATTAGAATCTCACAGCATAGGTGGAAAACATCATCACAGAGGGGTTTCATGATATGAAATAATTTTTTCTAACCTACCATTTAATATACTCCCCATATTACACTGGCAAATTATCCTAGGTTCCCTTCAGGAAATTTGATGAGGCAGCAGCTTTAGGCAGTGGCTCAGAGGGTCAAGTCAAGGGGAAAATTCCTCATTAAGGATTTAAGGATAACTGCCAGTTCACTCAAAGGACACACTGAGAAGAAAAGAGAGTTCCTCAAGTGGAAAGAAACAGTCAACAAAAGCTCATTATATATATATATATATATATATATATACAATACTTTTATACACACACACACAAACACATCTTGTGTATGTGTTTTCAATACATGCATAATTGCATATGTATAATAATTCCTGATATAAATATAAAAGAAAAGGTCCTCACAGGATTTATATACACCTGTAGTCAGAACTTAGAATGTGACTGGACGGTCACATATGACATCCAGGCACATATTTTCAAATCTGATGGGGCACCTGCTTATTAGGGCAGCACTGGCTAGAAAGGTAGTGGCATCCAGGCACTTCTTTTCTAAGCACTGCAAGTATAGTCATATATCAGAGGTGTCAAAAAGCTGGCCCGCAGGCCATTTCTGGCCCACCAACGATTGTTTTCTGGCCCGCGGATTCTTTTCGAAAGATTACAAAATTCGAGGATAAAAGTTTTTAAAATTTATTTTACAGTCAGCACCAAATACATGGAGGTTTTTTCTTACTGACATCACTTTTGCTCGGAAGCACAGTCCTGTGTAGACTGTGTATGATTTCTGGTTGGTTGTCTGAACATTAACAAAATTATGAAAGTTACGAACACTTATAATTATTATAAATTTAAAATGTTATGGGAACTGGCTGACCAAGCCCGGAGCTCCCTCTCAGATCACTACCCAATTTTGGACATGAAGAATGGCCTAACAATATATTTCTTGGGCAAAAATCATGTTTGTCTAGCAGTTGAAGAAACCACAATAAGTGGATTATCATCACTAAACATCAAACATTCCAAGGAAGGAATGATGGAGCTCAGGACATAGCATTATCTATACAAATGGAAGTATACTAACTGAACCTGAACTCTTTGGCAACCTAAAAACTTGTTTGGTCACATCAGACTATGTCAAGAGATGGGATACAGAAGAGATGCATATATTTGTGTTTGCGACAGGGAATAAGTCATAGCCCTTAGCACACGGTACATGATGCGGTTGCCTACCAAACCAAAATTATTTAAAAGCTGATGAAAAACTAGGGCACTAATAAAGGTCATAGGAGAGACAAGATGTCTGGCAAAAGAATAATCAATTGGGACGATTTTGGACCCATGCACTTGTCCGATAAACTCACTTGTGACCGTGATGCACTTTGCACTTGGTCCGAAACTAAAGACTGTCCAGAGCCCTCTTGGAAGCTTCTGCCTTGCCATATGCCCAAAATATTTAGGTAGTACAGCATTAATACAGTATCTTCAGTGCGAATATAATTCTAAAGGCCTTCATACAATATAGTATATGATACAATTTCAATCTTTCCTATAAAAAAAATTAGTTGTAATAATTATTTGCAGACACACTAAGCTCAAATGATGGCTTCTCCATCTAATAATCCACAAGAAACAAAGTCAGAAATATAAACCTTGTTATCTAGCACAGGAAGCTGGAGGATATTCAGCCCGCCTCTTAGATTTAAAGGACTACAGTACAGTTGAAATTTTGAAGTATGTATCTGCAGACAATTCTACTCTGGCACAGTCACTGCACAGTCAAACCCAAATACACTAATAATACGTTGATATTTGTCCAGAGAAAAATCCTAAATAAATATAGAGGGCCTATGCCAATTTACTTTTTAAGTGGAGTTATTCTGCAAAGCTCTGAGAATTTGACCAGAACTATATCTATATTATCATTAGTGTCAGCAATTAAATGGTTTGAGGGAGCACAGCTTTTGCCACACTGCATGCATGTTGAGGTGATACAGCAACAACATATATTTGTCATACAAGTGATACAACTTTTTAAAGTACCCGTAATTAAGCTCTTTATTAAACGCATGCAGCAAACTAACAGCGCTTTACATACAAAGTTATCAATAAATAATTGTTGTGAAGAAATTATAGATAGTATTTTAGACAAAATATAGCTAGAAAACAGGTTAAGCGTCGTAAGGGTCGGTTAGGATTAGGATTAGGATAGTGTCGTCATTAGAAACTTTGGTGGCTTGATGGAAATAATTCCTGATGAAATAGAAGTTGGATTGATGAAAACAATATTGGGGAAACACAATTTAGATTTCACAATTTTCCGGAATGGAATGGCTACATGTATATATAGTCCATGTCTAATTTAAATCGCCCAATCACGGCAGTGCCACTTAGCCTACGCTTGAAAAGACACGAATTAAGGTTCTCCCGACAGTAAATGCATGACGTAGGGTGCTAAATCAGACAAAATTATTTGTCAATATACAAGGAGAGTCAGGAGACTCTGTAGGCCTACTTGGACGCCATATTTCAATCATAGCATCGGCCAAACGTTACATCCACTTTCCATCTATAACTGGGCATAGTATAATACAAAATACACTGTGCATATTTCGCCCCCCCCCACGATAGCAATACTATGCAATGTATACAGTATACGTTTTCTATAGCGACCGATGGTTGACACATTCTTTGACAAATTCATCAAGCGTCATCGCTCACCACAACCTCCCAAACACGGTCGCTGGGTACAGCCCCGTGCTAGACCGATCTTTAACAGTACTCTCCTAAAACACTCCACCATCCGTATGCAAACCGGCATCACGGCGCGCAGAGACGCATAGACGTGCGCTCTACAAAATGTAGCTGCATCGGTACACTGCAAAAATCGTAACAAAACTACTCTACAATCATCCATCACAAATTTACCTGTCAGCGCAGCAAAGATTCCAAAGATGACCGCATGGACTGCAAAAAGAAACATGCTTTGCGTTTCGATTTTCCTTTTCTCGCTGAAAACTTAATAAGTTCGGCTTCAGTCGGCGACAACAGCCATCTTGGTCGTCAGCAGCAAAGGCAGGTTGAATCAGAGACGCTGTAACGCGCGACGTGCCTATAAATTGCACCGAGTGTGGAAAGATGCAACGCCAACTGAGCCAAACTTCATCAGTAGAAATAATAATAATAAATATAGTATTCTTTATCAAATAAAACAATCCGGTTGACAGACCGCAACCGGTTATAGTGTAGGCCTACACTGTTATCCAATTGAAACAATTCACAAGAACGCAAAATTGAATGACAGAAGACAATTTCATCAGTAGGCTAGGCCTACTGTTGTAGGTCCATCTATCTGGAATAGTCTTCTTTTGGAGATGTGTCTGTTTATATGTGCTAGGCCTATATAGCGCCCCTTCAAGCTCTCTCTATTCAGAGGTGCTCTCGAATGCAGCGCGGACACTGCTTCGGAGTTTCACGCCAAAGCACTGAGTAGGCTAATTGTGAGTGAAGGACTTGCCCAAGGTCCCTAAGCGGCGACTTGAGGTGGGTTCGAACCTCGAACCTTCCGGCTCCAATTAGGCAACGAGGCCACCATTACACCACTGCGCCCCACTAGTGGGCCACTACTAGGCCTACCTAGGGTTGACACGTCAGTGTTTTACAGGCTCCTTAAAACTTTTTTCCACCGTGGTTGGACTGGGAGCGCTTCTGAGTGGGTTTCTTGAAAGGGCGCTATATAAATTCTTGAAATGAATGAATGAATATCTTAACTACTAACAGAACAGATAGCCTGCCTGCAATTACACGGCACTAATAGCAGCCTACAAAGCATGTCCACCCTAGTACCCTATACGGGTCGCGATCTCGGTTCCTCTCGCTCTCCATGCCAGTGTGACAGCGTTATCCAATGCCCCCCCTTAGAGATAACAGACAGACAGACAAATTTTAATCGATAAATTAAGTAAAAATAAATTTAAAACTTTGATGGCTGAAATGCCGCTGAATGTAGGCCTATTACAGCAGAATGTGACAACCCACAAAGCATAATAATGATAAGCATAAGACCCCATAAACCTGTTGTCAAATGTTAACTTTTAGCATAAGCTACTTAGGCCTATGTGTCTTTTTGCACTGATATAAGAACTACAACTCTATAGCAATTATGCAATGCGTACGTAATATATGGATGGGCCCTTGCGGTAATATTGATAAATACCCCAAATACGGTGCTAGCCATCGATCGAGGGCCTTGGACCATAATAATAATAACAGGCTGTTTTTAAGGAATTTGCAGAACTGCGCAACTCCTTCTTTCCATTCTCATCGTCCATGGCAAATTACTTCCAATCGGAGGACAATAATTTATTGACCTTTTTTGTAAGTTTAAACTGTACAGAGGTGCTTCTCCAACTGCACAAATCCATTTGGAACTGCACATTTTGTGCACACTGCACGTTAAAAAAGCCATGATCGAATAAGAGCAATTTTACGCACACTGTAAAATTGAGGATCACATGCACAGATAAAAGAATCTGACTTCACTCAGTAAGTTTAGACCCTTTCCGGAATCGCTGGACACAGTGCCACTGTCGCCAGACAGGCCGCTCCGCCGAGACGCGAAATAGATCCGCGTGATGGGAGGAAGGGGGGAAGCAGAGGGCAACTTCCAGGAGGTCGCCAACGGGGTGGCTTTCACTGCTCGTCTCATCGACGACTACATTTTTAATGTCGCAAAACACTCGACGATATGCAAAAATCAATACTGCTCAACATGACCAACCAGCAGCAAAACGGCGCGCAAACGCTGGTCGCCCTCATTCCTATAAATTCACGCGTCCATAGATCTACTCAGACGCGTCATATCAAGGCCAGCAGATAGCTTTAAATATACGCAGGCCTAATACATCAGTAGGAAAGCATAAAATGTGCGAGCACCATGCACGTTTGTGTATATTTGTTTGTCTGTATGTTCACTTGTTATAGCGCCCCTTCAAGCTCTCTAGTCGCTACTCAGAGGCACTCACGACTACAGAGCGGACACTGCATTGGAGTTTCACGCCGAAGCGCTGAGCATTTTTGCGAGTGAAGGACTTTCCCAAGGTCATTACGCGGTGACTTGAGGTGGATTCGAACCTGCAACCCTTCGGTTGCAATTGAGGCGACGAACATAGCCATTACACGGTTACACCACCGCGAGCATAGGCCTATACCAACTACACCACCGCGCCCCGCGTATAGGTGTGTAGGCCTACTTGTTTTTGTGTGGGCGTGTAGGCCTATAGGCTATAGGCCTAATTATAACATTATAATATTATAAGCGCACCTAGCCTACATATATATATATATATATATACACATACATACATACATACATAGGCCTACATACATACATACATACATACATACATACATACATACATACATACATACATGTATAGGCCTCTAGCAATACGGTATAGCTGTAAACAAGGCTGTAAGCTTAAGTGCAGGTTATATTTGCCTTTGTTACATTAAGAATGACCACTGGAGAATGGAGAACCTTCCGTAAAAGTGCCAATTAATAACATCCGTACAAAATCGAATGGATCACGAAAAACATAAGATCAATTAATCAATCAACAAATTTTCGTTTAATCAACACTTCAGGCTGGCAGAACGCAGCATGTTACATATAGGGCCTAGGCCTAACTAATTTTACAAAGGTTTTATGTTTAAGTTCAGTTGATATCTGCAACATAAATAAATATTTTGCTTGAATTAATATTAATTGATCGGTTTGATACGTTAAAAATGGATCTAGGTTTGCTAGGTGAAAAATGTTTTTGAATAGGCCTAGCTACGATAAGATTAAGATTCCTAGGCCTATAGGCCTACTCTAGATCAGCTACCTAAAGTTCGGTTGTTTACTCTACGGATCAGCTACCTAAAAATTCCGTTGCCTCGACAGAAGGCCATACAAATGACATAGGCGCCACCTATGGTGAGAGCAAGGATGGTAAGATTCTCTAGGCCGTAAAACAACAATACATTGGCTTCCCAATTTCGGTAGTTTAGTCAAAGATATTAGAGTCGTGGTTTAGTAGTTCTTGCTTGGTTTCTGTTCCATTTGTTACAATTTCTGCTCAATGAGTCCTAATTCAGGACCGTGTTGGGCAACAGGGATAAAATGATTCCAGTGCTACAGTATAAGCTTATAATTATAATGATATTCACGTCTGCAGTCATTATTATAATAATCCACCAGAATTTAGTTGCTGAACTTGATACATAGGCCTAAAGAAGTCATTATTGTAATTATATTTATTGTCATATTAAACCACTCTTTTATCAGCACTGAAATAATAAATTTTCCTAAGATGACATCTAAAACTGGTACCATTGCAATGTGCAAACTCAAAAAGAAATTGTTATTATTGTAAGTATATTTATTGTCTTTTTATTGAAGTCTTCGACCACTCTTATCAGCACAGAAAAAGGACAGCAATTTTGTTAATAAGACCGCTTAAAACGCTACCATTGCAATATGGAAAAATCAAAACATTTCTGATGGGGGGGGGGGCACATCTCTCCCCATAAACCTTGATGATCATTGATCAAACCTTGATTCCAGATGCTCAATTAACTCCCTCAAGTAACCTGGATTTTCCCTGCAGACATGGGCGCCCGCACATAGGGGCAAGGGGGGGCACTTGCCCCCCCCCTGGAAAATTGAAACCTATTTTCTCACTACTACTTTTGTGGTTTATAACAAATTTCTTCATATTAGAGAATATAAAAACCTACTTTTAACTAATACTTTTCGATTTTTAAAACAAATTTCCTTGCATAAAGAAGCAATTCATATTAGAAATTTTAAAAAGTGAAACTGAAAATTTTACATCAAGAAACCTCTGTGAAAAATACCCATGCATGTTCTTAACTCCCCGCTTTGTATTTTTTGTCCTCCTGCTAAAACTTTTTTTAACGTTGACCATCGTGTTTTGCCCCCTCCTGCAAAAATTTCTGCGGGCGCCCATGCCTGCAGACAAGGGGGAAACTAGATTAAACACTGGTCAATCACCTTCAGTAGTAGTTTAAGTTTGTAACAAAAAGATCACTAGCGTCGCCCTCGTCCTTTATCCAGGCTGGGACTGGCACTGAAAGAATATGCCAAGTGGCAGAGTTCTTTCATTGCAAGCTCATCATCGCATTGCTACAGACCTATAATGGCTATTTACGCAGCACCTTGACATTTCATGATGCTTTAATCTCCACTCCAGCAGATCTTTTTGCATACATACTGTGTCTCAGACACTGTGCACTCCACAACAAATTTCATTGCATTTATAAAGGGAAAAGCACATCGATCGAGTAACATAAATTTCTCAAAATAATGCATGAAAATCGTTTATACTGAAAACAGAGATCCAGTGATTTGATTTCACAGTGATTCCCAAACTGTGTGCTGTGACACACTAGTGTGCCAAGAGAACTTTGCAAGTGTTCCACGGGAAAAATTCTAATATGTTATCAATTTAACATTCATTAAAAGCTAATGTATGTAACATGCTGCGTTCTGCCAGCCTGAAGTTTTGATAAAACGAAAGAAAGAAAATTGATTGACTAATTAATAATTAAGCTAAACATCCAGCTGTAAAGGACGAACCAAAAGAATAACAAAATAATATTTTGAGAATCTTGTGGCACAGCAAAATAAGTAATAACAAAATTGACAAACTACAGGATATTTATTGCCAGAAAAGGGATTGGTAAAGTTGCTTAGGCTACCGGTAATTGTTGTTGGCAAAACACAAGATGGAACACACAGAAACCGTATCTGCTAGTATGCTCGTCTCTGGAACCTCGTTTTAATTTGATTTGCTCTCGAAAGCAGGCACAGCCATCACATACATATTCTATTCATATTCTATTCACGTCACATCAAGCTGCAAGACTGTGTCTTGGACTCTCTTACCGAGATCACATCACACCAGCTCTTCGCTCTTTACACTGGCTTCCTGTATGTGAGCGCATTCGTTTCAAGCTGGCACTCATCATGTACAAAGCATGTGCTGATCACCTGCCATCCTACTTAACTTCTATGATCACATCTTGTAACTCTGTTAAAGGCCGCTCTTCTCTTCGATCAGCATCTGCTGGAAAGTATGTAGTTCCTGGTACAAATCTTGTTTTTGGCCGGCGTTCTTTCACATGTGCTGGTCCCTACATCTGGAACTCTCTGCCCCCTTATGTTCGTAACTCCCCTAGCGAGACTGTCTTTCGCTCTAAACTGAAAACTTTCCTCCTTGAGTCTACCTACACCACCGCGCCCCACAATAGTCTAGGTCACTGGTGACTTCTATTTACTCTAGACTCTGGTCACTAGACTGACTAGAGTGATTAGAGTAACCAGACTCAATAGAGTATTATTATACAAATAGATTAAATTTAGAATCTATAGTGATAGTCAGTTATATCAGTTAGATAAAAGTGACAAATAGGCTTATATTTTTAAAAAAGGTAATCATCGTTAGGTGTGCTGCGAAAATTTTCATTCTTTCTTAGTGTGCCACAAGTCAACAAAGGTTGGGAATCACTGATTTATGCTGTATATGAAAGTGAAAACAAAACGGCATGTGCAATAAAATTAAATTTGCAATAAAATCTCATTAACAACAGTATTATAAACACTTGTGCCTTCATAACTTAGCTACTTTAATACGACAGTTAGCTCAACATGTTATGATTGCTTTTTAATAATTCCTAATTTTGGACGACACCTACATAAATTAGTCTTAATAATGAACTGTAAAACTGCACAACGAGCACAACTATGGGTCTGCCCAGTGCCCAATGCTTTAGTACAATATTGCAGAGAAAAGCAACTCAGGGAGAAGATACTAAGCGTGTCACGTGAAAAAAGGAATTTTACATTTCATTAGCTCACTACACAATATTCACTGTCATGGACGATCGTAACATTTGCTATTTGCTTATATTAAGAATCCCCAAAATGTTCATTGACATGCATGTTAAACACCGCAGCATGCGTAGTGGCTGGAAAGGCCATGGAACAGATGGGACAGACTTTGCTTGAGCTGCACAGGTTGACGTGATCTGTGATGGATCTTTGAGGAAATGATAATCCGCATATGGGACATACTTCTGAAACTTCCACAGAGTCCAGTGCTGCTGAAAGTTGCCGAAGAGGCTGTTCGCTTGGCAACTCATCCGGCCTGCAACAGGGATAAAGTTCTTTGAGATCCTTTACATGAGTTGATAATGGAAAATAACCACTTTTGCGAGTACTGACAACTTGCAATAATATTAAAATGTCACACTTAACAATTTACATAATGATCTAATCAGTAATCACCTGCCACACACGATATGCATGTGAACTCTTGTAAATGCACGCACAGCTGACATACTCAAGTAACTTACTAGCTTTTGGCATGCAAGATTTAGTCTTGGCTGTTTTTTGCCTCTAAAATATTTACTATAATTATTTAAATTAAGCTTTGAAAGCATTATAATATATTTAATTAAAATAAGAATTTCTTTCAGTAAATTAATTCAATGTGCATGGGGGACAGCCAAACCGGTACAAAGTCAAGATCACCGGAAATGCAGTATCTGCAAAAGGCAAAGACACCAACAACAAAAAACTAATATAATATAGTCATGGGTGCCCGCACATATGGGTAAGAGGGAGCACTCCTCTGCCCAACTGAAAAATTGACACCTATTCTTCCATCACTTTTGTTTTTTTAAACAAATTTCTTCACACTAAAGTACTAATGATATTAATGACACAAAGTGAAACTGAGAAATTTACATCTAGAAACATCTACGAAAAAAACCCAGTTCTTAATTTCCTGATTTGCATTTTTCAGCAGGCTCTTGCTAAAAATGTAGCCCTGACCATTTTGTTTTGCCCCTAGCAAAAATATTTGTGAGCAGTCATGAATGTGATCCTCAGCTACCACCATGGTGATCAATTTCAAGGCACAAGTGCTCATAATACTGCGATCTATCATGGTCATGAAAATGCTAAGTACTGTGATTATAGCTTATATATACAAATGCAAGGCTTGTTTTAACCATTTAAGCATCACACTTAAACATCCCGTGTATTGTAATACCATAATAGTAATGACATACGTAAACCTTAAGGACCACTCATAATGTGCAATCCTACAATAATGTATGGTTCAGTTACATCGTAATATGGATCTATATTACATATTGACAATTCCTTATTGCAGACATTGTCTCAGAACTGACTAACAATTCTGCAATGTTGCGAAATTCAGACAACCAAGTTGACTATATGCCCCTCCAATATAACTATCTTTGATATATAGTGACAAATACGGTAAACACACATATGTACATGGTGCTTTTCACATGCCTGAGTTCTATATTATATATAGAAAATCAATTATGTAATGCATAATATAATGTAGTCTTACATCAATGCACCAATGAAAAACATTGAGCATCAAAACTCGTTTTCACAGAAATTCTCAGCGATTTTCATGAAAAACTCGTCTTGAAATCATATGTGAAAATTGCATCTTCAGAGATCAATAGATCAATGAAAGCAGAGTCACATATTAAGATTTTAATATCAATACGATTTTAATTTATATAATTTTAAATTGCATTTCACGACTGCATCTCAGTATTTACTGAAGGCCTTACGCAGTACGCATCCTTGTGGCACATATGCCCTTACCATCCCACAGCTCCATAATGCTGCATGTGAAACGGTAAACATTATGGCAAGAGTCATTTCCAGAATTCTTGCAATTTAAAGTGGTATTTACTCCGAGAAATTATATAGCGCATCTTCAAGGAGGCGTTATACACAGAAGTGCAAATATTGCAGATTAATCAAGATTAGAGATCAGATGTGCATGCTAATCGAAACTCACACAAAAATAGTCACAACGTGCGACGTAAGCAGAACAACTGCACACAACATTTTTATGCTAAAAGCATACGCAAACATAACACAACACAACCAGATTTCTGCAAAGATAAGAGAAGTTAAATGTCTGGATTTGCGCAATGAATTTCTCGCAGGCACAAAAAAACCGAAGTACCAAGTAAATGCTTGCAAGAACCTCAATGAATATTACCTAGGATCTTGTTCTGGCCTCGACGTAGATTTGGATTTAGCCTTTACCGGTTTTTCCAGCCCACTTAGTTGAGATTGTATGCTACCTATGGCAACTTTCACGTCATCCTCGACACCGATAATGCGAATGACATTGCTCAAGGTCACCTCGATGTTCAAAAGATACGCCTTCTCGGTCGAATCAACAAAGTGGTTCCACGCATCAGACTGAAGGTAGGCCTTGTGCCACTTTACATACGGAATTTCCACACCCTTAATCTTCTGCATCAGGAGATCTTTGGCAGAGTTTGCAGCATACTCGTCTGAAGCGACAAGTGATGGAATGCTCCTCTCATTTATGTAGTATATCGCTCGCAGCTGGGCTTTTTTGAAGAAATCAACAATCCAATTGTGACCACGCTGAGTGGCCAACATCTGGGCCAAACGTGCAGGAAATTCGAGCTCTATTGACTGCATAGCCAGAATCTGGGAATAGATGGTCTCAGTGGCTGCAGCGACGGCAGCACTCGGACCACTGAGCGTAACGCAGTGCCTTCTCATGTCGATACGGGCTTCGCATCCATGACGTCTAACATCGCGGATCATAGTGGTCAGAAGCTGGCACTTCTCGTTCCCAACTTCCTGCCGCACTTCTATCTCCTTACGAACAAGCCCGGCAGAATCTGCTGGCAAGGTCAGTGGCTGATCAAACAAGCTTGGAATGCTGCCAGCCCTCTGATACATCCCGGCCCTTCCTTGACCCCTGTTCTGTCCGCCACTGCCCCATCTGCCTCCTCGTGGCTGTTGATGCGAATGCTCACCTCGCCTGTTGTTCCATGAACCGCCCCTCGGTGCACTGTCTCCATAATTTGCACCAGTGACCAACTGATCTGGACTGTATTCACCTCTTGATGCACTCTGTGGTCGTCTATCCCTGGGGTAATACGGCCTCCGCACGTCCCCCATGGCGCCCCGTCCTTTTCTTGGCCGCCTGTTTCCCATCTGTGCTCCTCTTTGGTCGTACAGCGCCGATCTTTCCCCAGACGGTGGTGGCTCTGAATATTGTGAGCTCTCACTATCTCGACGCACATAGGCCCTCTGTCCATCAGGGCCAAATCCTCCCCTGCCCTGCCTTCCACCCCTTCTCCCACCTCTTCTACCACCCCGTCTCTCACTGCGGCCTCTTCCTTGTCCACGATCTGCTGCCCCCATGCCTGCATCATCAGGAGATGCTGCTGTTCCATCTGCTTCAGCACTGTATCCACCATTTACATCGTCTCCATCATGCTCATCTGGTATGCATGGCTCTTCTGCTCCAACCGACTCTGTTCCAACCGATTCTGTGCCAACCGATTCTGCCGCTGTGTAAAGTGAATCAAAGAATTTACAGCGCTCGATGACAGCGTTTGGACCTAGCATCGGCTTCATCTTCGGATCATCCGATGATAAGACAATTTCCAAAGCTGCAAGAAAAAGGACAAAATTCGGTCCGAACTGTGTTATAAATTTAATTTTTTTATCCAATTCTAAATTCAATACACAGATTTAAAAGCACACAAATGTTTTAGTAAGACCAGATATCTGACATATCAGTCTAAAAATTCAAAATTTTGACCTAAAAGTTATGAAAAATATGCAAGTTCATTGCAGAAATAACTGTACCATAATTAGTCTAATATAAATTTTTATTAATCAACTAAATCTTACATATAAACTCAAGAAAATATAAATATCACTATTATAAATGAAACTGCAAATATTCACCCTGTAATAAAATCTGGAAGTTTTATTAAAGATATTAAACATCCATTTAAATGGTTAGTTTGGTTCCCAGGTACTTTGAATATTAAACTTACAGATAATTCTGTTACTGAAATATTAAACTTAATTAGTCTTAAATGTTATTATTATACTGCATCTGTAGTATGCACAAGGACAGTAGATAATGAAGCAATTAGGAATGAAGGACTTGCTCAAGGTCCCTACACAGTACGTGAATCAGGAAGCCTCAAACACGAACTTTCTGTGTTACGACCAGAAACTCTTACCAATCAAGAATTGTGCTCTCGCAATACTGATACTATAACTTTATTTATTATTATTACTAACCCTAACTTTATTACACATACAGCTAAAATTATCACTATTGAAATTAAATTTATAGCTGATACATCCTGTAATGGAAACTTTCTACTTCCCTGAACAATTCTTTATTTCTTACTGATGAACTTTTGTTCTTAATAACTTTAAAACCATTTCGCTCATAAGCAACACATTTGTGACGTATATCTAAGACATATCAAGTGTTACGATAATTGTTCATAAAACAATAATAAACTTGTTGTCTGCATGTGGCCTTCTGCACCAACTCTATGCTGATGACGTTCAGGCCTATGCTCACTGCCTTGCCACTGATGCAGTGTCCACTGTATCGTTAATGTCCAATGCCATTGATGCTCTTACATCATGGATGGCATCTAATCGTTTGTTACTAAATCCCTCTAAAACTCAGTTTATCTGGTTTGGTACTCGCAGGCAATTGGCATCCATTGACCTGCACTTAATAACAGCAACTTTCTCTGATATATCTTTCTCTCTCACAGTCCGCGACCTTGGAATTACTCTGGATCAAGAGCTCAATTTCTCTAAGCATATCAATTTGGTCACTCGCAGTTGCTACTACCAGCTTCGGCAACTCCGAGTTGTCTCAAGATCTCTCTCTCATAGTGCTACTCTGACACTTGTCCATGCCTTTGTCACCAGTAGAATTGATCACTGCAGTTCGGTACTCATGGGTCTGCCACTTGGACTAATTGGGCGCCTTGAACGAGTTCTTCGTTCGGCTGCTCGCCTCATTGGCCGCATTCCTAAATATGCCCCCGTCTCTGCTTATATGCGTGATGTTCTTCACTGGCTCCCTGTTTCACAGCGCATCTCCTACCGAGTTGCTGCACATGTCTGGCGTTGCCTTACTGATTGTGCTCCATCATACCTGTCTATTCTTTGTCGACCTGTCTCTGACCTTGCAGCCCGTCGAGCTCTTCGCTCTACGACAACGGGGGAGCTTTTGGTTCCTCGAGCTCGCACTTCTACAAGACAGCGCCGAGCCTTTTCTTCTGTGGGTCCCGCTATCTGGAATGGCCTCCCACTAAACTTGCGACTTATGCCTAGACTAAATTCACCTGCTTTTTATAAGTCGCTCAAAACCTATTATTTTAGCTGTGGCTGGACTGGGAGCGCCTCTGAGTAGGTTTCTTGAAGAAGCGCTATATAAATTCACGAAATGAATGAATGAATGAATGAATGAAACAGTAAATTGATGGCAATATTGGAAATATTTTTAACAGGCACCTGATTCGTCAGAATAGCTGACAATTGCCATATGATTGAATTCATCGTACTCCACTTCCACAGACGCTCCGTTGGGATTCAGCTTCTTCTGTTCAAAGTATAGTTCAAGCGTTTCCTGGTCAATGGCTGGCTTTAAATTCATCACCAAAACACGATTGTTAAGCACGGCATCTTCGACCTCCAACTTGGACCCTAGAAATGGCTTCTGTCGAATGCGGTTTTTAATATCGTCCGAGTCTGTTTTCGAAAGAAAGCATTAAAGAAACATCGTTTACAAACCAACCACAGGATTTAATCACATCTTAAAAGCTAACATACAAACATCAAGATGCATGCATCCATACGTGCACAAAATTTGCTTCATCCTCCCATGAGGTTCTGCTCTTAAATCTTTTAAATGGTGTATTATTTATTTATTTATTTACAATAATGCTAACCAGATATGGTAAAAATTTGAAATACCACCGACAAGCTAAGCAGCGACACAACCGTCTGCCTTGTCAAACTGACCGTGGCAAACTATTGATTGCTCTAATTAACACACCATTATAAACCTTGAAAGATGGCTGCTTACGATCGTCACCTGGCTTAGTGAATGCTATAATCATAATGTCTCAATTGTACATCACGGAAGGCAATGTCACTGTAAATTTTAAAAAATTAAAATTTTAAAAAAATTCCGAGTCGCAGCAATAAAAGTGAGTCGGTCGGGTTACCGGAAACACAACAATTTTTTTCCCCGGCCATATGCTACACAAACACATGTGGGGCGTGGTGGTGTAGTGGTGGCATCGTTGAATTGGAGCCAGAAGGTTGGAGGTTCGAATCCACCTCGCCACCTAAGGACCTTGAGCAAGTCCTTCACTCACAACTGCTCAGCGCTTCGGCGTGAAACTCCAATGCAGTGTCCGCTCTGCATTCGGGAGCGCCTCTGAGTAGCGAGAGCTTGAAGGGGTGCTATAACAAGTGCACATACAAACAAAACAAACAAACAAACATTCAAGCAACACAAGTTTTTATCCAGTTTCCATGAATATAACCTTTGCCTTCCACTCATGGAACCCCAGAGTTCTGCAAAACCCTAGAGAAATACTCGAAAATGCTGACATAGCCCATACTTAATTAAGGTTGGAATGGAGATCCAAGTTAAGTTAGTTAACTACAGGTACTTCCTGATTAGAGCAAGTAATAGGCCTATTGTGAGACTTCCAAGACAGAGCAAGATAAGAAGACATCCCAACTAAAAACCTGTTCTTAAAAGAACAGGAGGAAAAAATAGAAAAAGATGGAAAAGCACGTACCAATAGATAGGTTGTCAAACGTCACAAGGGCTTCGTTCAAAGCATCGCTGTATTCAACACTGATGCCATCCTCTTTGGTAACGTTCTCCAAGTACATCTCAAACGCATCATCTAACAACGCATCGTTTGGAAGATTCTGAAAAAGAAACCAACTGGTGTATATCTTCTAAATATAATGCTTTAAAAGGCATTACCTGGCTAATTGATAAGATTGACAAACAATTAGATGGTTGACTACATTTTAAGAAGCATCACTTCCCATTTTGCTTGGTACAGTTAACACTGAGCTGGCAGGTGCAGTGAAGTTTAGGAATGAAGCAGGCTTAGTATTTGAATGAAAGGATATTCATAGAATATCAGGGTACCTTAGTCCTCCATTCTTTTGAGCTTGATAAATACCAACACAAAATGGAGAGGAAGCATATAAAATCAACAGAGTTCCTAATACAACCATCTAAGATTTTGAAGAAAATTAACACAGATCTCATTGAAAAACTTTAAAATCCAAAGTTCTGTGGGTTATACGTGATCAATCGAAAATATGGGTCACTGAACTCAATGACCAAAGCATGCAACCCAAGTGGTACAAAACTGCAGTAATGCGCCATTTCAGGTTTGATAAAACATACAAAGAATATTTATACAAGTTTACCTGGAAAATATTTGACAGTGGTATCCACACCTAGTAGCTAAAATTAATACCTATTGTTAAAAAGTACTAAGGAATCTTGATTCACTTGGGAGCAACTTCTGAACACCAAAGTTCATGACTTTTTGTGTGTAATCAGCATCAGGAGAAACTCAATTGCTGCAGATTTCAAATTACTTTCACAGTTTTGTAGTAATGTATTGAATGCAGTTTTCAATGCACAACTTGTGTCAAATCATGTCAACGCCGTCAGCAATGCTCCCAGCTTAATTCGTAGATTGCAAAACATCGTATTTTAAATAATTCTTCAGAGCCATTTTATTTTCTAATGACTTCTTTCTAACAAAAATTACCTCATGGCTTACTCCTTTTAGTGAATTGACATTTCATCATTCCAACTGTATGAAAATACAATATATCATTTATATGTTTCAATTAAAACTCTATTTTTTGCAGTTTCGTGTATGAGGAAAGTTTCTAAAGGTTAGTATTAATCTTATTAGTTCATCCCATTTAAAAATATGCAATCCAGCTAGAAGTCACATACCTAATTTATAGGAATAATGTTTCAACATTATTTTAATATAGGTAATCCTCCCTTCTTTGACATCACTCTTCATAAACATAAAATAATTCCATAAAATTACATTTAATGGAAACAGAGCTCTGTCATTGTGCATTGAAAATGCGAAAATGAGTAGAATGCACAACAACTGCAGCAAGTCACTGCTATAAAATTTAATGTTCTAAAATAAAGCTACTGGACTAAACAGGTGAGACTGTGAAGAAACCAGAAACTCATGTTCATAACCAACCGAGATAAGACTGAGATGCAGGCCAAACTGTTTCAAGAATAAGCCATTTGGACCAAGATTATATCCCTGGGTATAAATATTATCTATCCAGGTGCTACAGAATCAACAATACAACCGTTTGACACACATATAGGTTGGCACCTTTCAAGGTTCAGATACATATAAACACAAACATCACCTTTATCATAAATAAAAAATACCATGTAATAAACATCCTTTGAATCAAATAAGTATTAATAAACACTTTTCACTATTTTGCACACCACTAAAAAGCAATTCTCAATTGTGGTTAGCATGCATGCACTGGACTTGCACAAAACTCCTGGTCACACCACTTGCAATGTGGGAGACTTAATTTACCCAAAACTGTGCTTGATAAGCACAGCACATAAACAGACAAGCCATATCACAAAATAGCCCCTATAATTCTTCATTCAGTCAATATAAACCAAATTTGTGTGTAAACACGTGTGAAGTTTTTGCATCTTTATGATTACATGATACCCCATTGATTTTTCAAGTTCATAAACAAACAACTTGACAACATAAAGTACCAACACTTGGTTAAAAACTGTGATAATTACAAATATAAATTGTCAACTAGAGTCATTTCTATACATTAGCATGGTAGGACTTCAAAAGATGCCATATTAACTTATTAAGTACTTTAAGAAGTTTAAGACATCTTTACATATACATAAATTTTACACAATCTGTTCTGTTCTGATATGGCTCGGTTCCAAATGCTACAAAGTAAATATCTTTATAAAAGCAATAAAGGAAATATTATATGTCACACTACAACAGGCAGATAAACAAACATCAATAAATACGACATAAGTTTCAGCTTTGAAACTGGGAAAAAATTATATTTATAAGCAACAATGAATTAAGTTTCAGAACGCCTGAGGCTGACAAATACCCTTATATGTAGAGGCAATGGTCTTTCATGCTGATCGATAATGTCCCCTCCTTCAGCCATGATCTGAAATATGGAAAATCTATTTATCTTTTCATAAACCATTCTTATAACCATTTTACAAATTAACACTGTGGCCATTGCACATTTCTTCAATAGTAACCAAAAGATGCAAAAGATGTATCTATAGTTTTTAAATCAAGCATGGGTCAGATGTGGTGAAAGCCACGGATGTGCGTGCATGAAGCAGGAATGCGATAGGTTAGAGATGTGGTTACAGAAGATATGCAAATCAAACATTACAACATTCATTCATTTCAGACATTTATCAACAAGTGACAGTAACAGCGGATGCCAACATGCCATTGTCCTCTGACTTCCAAATCTGCACGAGACCCACATATACGACAGGGCAATTTTTAATCAAAGGAACTCTCTCACCCAATTGAACAGGTGAAATACATGTAGGTCAGGACTAAATCCTTGCCATCACAATGAAATGGCATGAGCTAGTGAACAGAACCGACAGAGCTCCAAAATATAGATTGAGTGACCAAAGAAGCTTGTTGACCAAGAACAGTTCTAGTTTTATGCTCGTCACGGTGAAGAGCAACTGCTTGAACGGTTGTACTTAATTTAATATGAGGGATTTTAGTGTCACGTGTACTGGGTCGCTGATGTCTTTGCTCTGCAACAAGGGTCATCTTTGCTGTCTGGGCCTGTCCACTACTTCCTCGACGCAAAGAAAACTTCGCCATGTTCGCACTGCCAGGCCACACATCTAGAACTGGTTTCGAATTCCAAGAAACCTGCGGCAGAAGCTCATTCTCTTGTTACTTTCTGATCTTTCACAAGCGGTACATTCTTTGCGATGGCGGGCTTGAACTGTCAGATCAGAGACACCTCTCGTGAGTTTTCTAAAGAAGGCAACAGGTGCTATATAAATGTGTAAATATATTTATTTTGCAAAAGGGACGCACTAGAAAGAAAAAAAATTCCGCTGTTTTCCTTCTCTTCAAGTGTTTGAGATCTGGGTGTTGTAATTGATAGCTCACTTACCTTTACTGAGCATATTTCTAATGTGACACGCTCGTCGTATTTCCATTTAAGACGTCTCAGAGCCATTCGTCGCTCTGTCTCCTCCTCCATCTTCACTACCTTAATTCATGCTTTTATATGTTCACGAATTGACTACTGCAATGCTCTCCTCATTGGTCTTCCCAAAGTTCGTCTTTCACCGATTCAGTCGGTTCTCAACTCAGCTGCTAGATTGATTGCCCGCCTTCCCAAGTACTCTCACATCTCTACCTTTATGTTTCATGAACTTCACTGGCTTCCTCTCCGTGCTCGCACACAATTTAAGATCCTCCCTCTGATCATAAAGGCTCAACGGGGTCTTGCCCCAAAATATCTCACTAATGTTTTACTTCGTCCTCACTCAGCTTCCTCCCACCGTCCACTTCGTTCATCCAACAGATTTGACCTCTTGGTTTCTCGGTCTAGAACTGTTATGGCTCAGTCTCGATCATTTGTCTCAATTGGTCCTTCTCTTTGGAATGCCCTCTCTCCTTCTGTTCGCTCTACACTTCTTTCTGGTAGTCTCTCCTCTGCTTTGTCTCTTCTCAAAACCTGTTTCTTCTCGCTGGGCCTTGCGCACTGGGAGCGCCTCTGAACGGTTCACCCTACTAGAGGCGCTTTATAAATGTTTAAATACAATACAATACAATACAATACAATACTAGAACCTCTTGCTCAAGCTCAAACACGCCGCATAGTCCGTATTCGCTATCCTTGGGTTCACAGGCCTCGATGCAGATCGACTAAATTCTTTTGAGAACAAATTTATCGCGTTATTTAAATTAACTTTTTCCAATCGCTGTTTATAGTGTAACCAAGACCTAACCAAGTTTTTTAATCGAAAAGCCAATCACTGTAAATCATTCCTTAGCATTATATTATTATTGCACTAACAACCGCTTTTCACGCCACTGATCCATGAATAGGAGGCGCTAGGCTCTAGCCTGCCCAGAGCAACTTCGTGAAGCTAACGGCCTAAAACCGCCATTTTTATATATCTTGCCACGCATTTCCTTGACAATATAGCCTAGGCCTAGCCTACTCCTCGGCAACGACAAACTTAAATTTGGTCCTATACTTTCTTCAAGACAAGTCAACAAAATATATGGAAGCGGACCAAGAGGGTCATGTAATTAATGGGCCAAATCCATAGCAAGCACGAAATTGTCATTGGAGAAGTGACTGGAAGCATAGGCGCAACCACTCTATGGGACCCGCGGGACGCGTCCCCAACTTTTGAGTGGTCCCCTAACTTTATTATGGTCCCCCAACTTTTAGGACGTGATTCATTATGGTCCCTCCCAACTTTTAGGACGTGATTGCACCTATGACTGGAAGGACCATATAGAGTAGCCTAGGTCTATGATATATGTATACCTGTTTCGTGGTGTACCGTGTAGCCAGAATTTGGTCTGTGTTAGTCTGGTCTGTAAAGTAACGGTGAATCTATGAAATTTCAGCACTACAAATACACACGAAAAAGACTAGGATAAGTAACCTACCGGCCATAGTTCAGTCACTCAGCGCCCTTATGACCTCAGGCCGCACTATTTCGAACTCTCTGATAAAGATCCTAAGATGACAAAAACAATATACCTAATTACCTTTACTACAGGTTACTTTACAGGCGAAAACCTCTGGCAAACTCTCATTTTATGTTTATTATTTGTCTCTACGTCGCTACCCCTTAAAGACCGACTCACACCTCAACGTGGCGAGGGGGTGAACAATCAAGTAGATTGCCTGCTGTCTTGACCGAAGTACCACCTAGGGCGCTACGCATGTTGGACAGGCTCGAGATCAGCAGAAACTCTGAAAAGAGATTGGCCAACTTGAGCGGCAGGTCTCGGGCAGCAACGAGACTTCAGTAGATCTAATGGAGGATCCAGATGAAGGACAACGGCAGGTCTACAGCGAAGGGAGGGCACATCTGGCACACCCAGAGCAAGCATGGCTTCACTAGGCTACTGCTAGATGGAAAGGAGCTGGGGGACCTATCATCTCAATATCTCCAAACAGCATCATGAAGATGAACTATCGTTACTCGGTTTTGACCTGGCAAGGGAACGAACACTGCAGCATGTTTGGCTATTGTGGACTTGATTTTGATATAGCGCCGGTAAGGCTGACCTCACTAGAGTGGCTATTATTCGCCATGAACATGAATAATCTGGCTAAGACATTAGTTAACATGCATGACAGCATTTTGACAATGCTTTGAAATATTCGCCCAAGTCTGTGCATTCTGTCAGTTCTTAATGTCATTCAGGTCTAAACTATAGGCTAAGACATATGCAACTGCATGCCTACATGTTATAACCTGATCTGTAGTAGGCCTATTTTGCCACAACAACCTTAGTATGGTATTGGATTTCGACTCGCCAGGTGTATTATTTTTAATTAACACATGTAACTTTTGTCTTGCTAGCGTCTGTTGCATTAACTTGCATAAGGTATCAAGACATGCACCAAAACCTTAAGATGTAGCCTATTCACTGTATTCACACTATTCAGGTCAATTTCCACAATATTAGTCTGTTACACAAGAGATGGGCAGCCTATGATGGCTAAGAAAGAAAGTAAGCTTATACCGTAAGTGAGAATACATTGACAATCATAATGTAATATATAATATATAAATAGGTAGGTCATGATAATGAGTTTTCTGCCCAAAGGCAGGTTCATTGGCTTTATGCCTCTGGGGATGAGATGAGTGAGGTGCTTTCCCGTTGCCTTCCTCACAGACAATTATTGTGGGAGGTAGGTCATACCTGCACTTTTATTATTTCAATTTGTTTATTTAAAAAAAATTCTCATAGAGCCTTAACATTATAGGATGGACCTGTGACTGCTCTGCCCAGTGCCCAGGGTCCTTGAATTTCTCTTGTCAGCCCTGACTGATTGATGCATTTAGCATTATCACAATGGTGCAATAGAAGTTACAGATTAAATGTTGGTATAATATTTCAAAAGTTTTAAAACAATACAAAAAACAACTTTTAATTATAAGCTCACAGATGGAATACAGTAGATTGTTTCAACAGTATCATAACAATACAGACTGCACATTTAATAACAAAGTCCACAGATTAGATAGGCCTATGGTTAGAAATATAAGTTCAACAGTTTCACAACAATGTAAAATCTGGGGTTCAACAGAAAACTTTGCAACATACTCTTTCAACAGTTTTAAGACAGACTACAGAAAAAGCAATTTAACATTTCAAGCCAATTTCAAATACTTAAATAGCTTAAAGACTTTCAGACTGACTGTCATCGCCACCACTATCGCCAAGTCACCATTTACAATGTGAGTTAACCATGAAATAAAATGCAAACTTAGCTGCAGTTCAAATTAAGTAAGGTTGCTTTTTAACATAGATTAAATTAGATGGCATTAAGAGCATCAAATGCAATTAAAAAATTAAACTTAAAACATGATTATTGTTAATCAAAATTAATTTCCTATGAGTCATTTTATGTCATTTCAGTGTTTAACAATACAAACTGCACTTTATGCAATAATTTTTAAACTTCAGTATTTAGTGTGATGTTCCAATTGATGGAATGGAATACAATCTTAAAATTACGCATACACATATAAAAATATAAGTAGAAATCTTAATACATCTGAAATAAGCAATGCAAAAATGCTAAGCACTGTATATAAACATCTATAAAGGGAATGCCTTCTGTGTCTCTTAACTATTACATTGATAACAAGATAAAAACATTGTCAACAAAACATTATAACAAGCAACAGAAGTACAAAGTCATGCAAAAGGTAGTTTTAAAATAACAGCAATACAGCTTGAAGGTAAACAATCATCAACAGTTTAGCATTGAAATCTTTTTAGAAACATGCCAATGTTATAAAATACACCATTAAAATGAAGCCTACATATAGAAAAGTACAAGTCCTGTTTTCATAATACATTTGCAAAATAAGGAATGCAAATGAAATTCATGCAAATCACAGAATGTGTGGATCGAAGAAAGGAATGCTCAAAGTGCCTCTCTAATCTGACATTTGCTTGAAATTATAATGCTGACAAAATGCATAACAAATACGAATTTATGCAATTTAATGCAAATAATATATCATATGCTAGTACATTTATAATAGGTTATGTTTATAGAAAAAACCCACAAGCATTGCAAGAATGTTTAAATACATTTATTAATAATCTTACCTTTATTATTTCAAACTGAAATGCAGTATGAAAACAATTAAAGTAACACTTTTTAATAACAGAGTAAAGAAACTGTGGAAGACAGTTTTCAATAGGTAGGCTAATAATTATTACTGTGGCCTTTGAAATGTTCTTAAACTTTCTGGCAGAGAGCAACCGTTGATGACTTGATGTGCTGTTAAGCAGCGTTAGGGTATGTTTCTGGACAATTGATAGACTATAAATTCTCCATTTCTTTCTTTCAGCATCTTGAAAATGTGACTGCAATTTTTAATGAGTAAAAAACAGAGAAAAATCCATAACATCTTTAAAAAAATTCTCTTACATGACACACATAATATATCTTGAATATCTTAGTGCATAATATTGTAATCCATACTTTCTTGGAAATCTAAAACGAAAAGAAAGCCTACAGCGTACAATCTGTATATATTTTATGCCTGCATAACTGTACCTTATATGAACCTCCAGAGACCCTGAGACATGCATATTTAAAAGATGCATCTTAGTAATATCAAAATGAGAAACTTTCCCTTCACTGGTTTAGTCATGAGGTTTCCAATTTCCATCCTATCATTTCTCGAAGCTTCTCTTCTGTGCCAATTCATCTATACCCTTTGCACCGGTTCATTTGCGCAGTGGAGTAGCGGTAAGCTCATCGCCTTGTGACCGAAGGGTTGCAGGTTCGAATCTACCTCAAGCCACTACGTAGCGGCCGAGAAACTACCTCACTCATCTCAACCCCAGTAGCGTAAAGCCAATGAACCTGCCTTTGGGCAGAGAACCCATCTGCATCATCATCATCATCAGATAAAGAAATCTGAAATAAACTGCACTCCATAAACTATAAACATTCATATATACTGTTTCACTGCATTAAAAATACCAGAGTACATGCTACATAAGAGTATTGCAGTCAGGGTACGGTGACAAAGTTGCTTCAAAGTAGATGTGATGTTTATTTCCACATGAATGTTCTGAATGAATCAAAGCATGAATTCAGGCATTAGTAAATGAATTAATGAATGACTGCAGGCAGGAATGAATGACTGAATGAATGAAGCAATGGCTTAATTAACTGACATCCATGGCATTCACCATTTCAAACACATGAAAACTTGACTACCAAAACTTTACCAGAAAAATGTAACTGTAATAGCCTATAATACCTAAACAAAACGAAATAAACAGCAGAATTGTCTTACATCTTAAAAATGTATAAAATAGTACTGTATACAACTGAGAAAAGCGGCCATTATAGTGCCAACACTTGTGATACACAATAAGCAATATTATTTTCACAAAAAAGACCAAATTTATATACTTAAAATATGAGGCACTCACTTAAAATCTAATAAAGTAATGCAGTGAAAAATATAATATATTATAATGACCAGTATATCGGTAATATTTTATAAGTGTAAAATAAGTGTTACATTAATCACAATTCATAACATTTCACTCTCAGCAGTATGATCCTCATATTGAAAGATATATATAGGCTGAAGTGCATACAAGACAACAGCAATCCATCCAACAACTGGCCAACCATTCCTTTCAAGTTACAAGGCTGTAAAATATCAGTTTAAAATAATAGCAAACATTGACTCAGCCCAGGCAAGCAGAGATGAAAGGCAATACACATATCTCCTTCAATACAGCAACAGACTCAGTGGTATCGGTCTATCTAATTTATTTGAAGCCCCAAAATACTCACATTTCCTTCCTTGTTTCAATATATTTATCTGAAAAAGCATGACTGGTGGAATTGGTAAGTCCTTCCATCCGCTGGTCGTTTTCATCCGATATCACATGTATTGCAATATTTTTACCCCATAGAATAGCATTGAAATTCATTACCTTCCTTCATCCAATATCATTTTCATATTTTTTAATAAATGCCATAAATAGCAATTCAATCCAACAAAGCTCTTGGTTAAATGAAAGGATCTGGCTAATTATATGAATCTAATTCCACTGTTAACAAGGACTACAGTAGTTTATAACAAAATGAAATATATCCATATTTCCATCTCTTTAATACCTGTTCTGTCTGTCTGTCTGTCATTTTGCCTTGCTTTCTTTCATTCACCCTCTTGTATTCCGAAGATCTCCATATCATTATTACTCTCACTGTTTAATTCCATACCTCCTCTATTTGTCTATCTTTGTTTTCTCTTTCACACCTTCCTATTTCATATTTTCACTGCCTTGCTCAGATGCCACCACAGCAACATCACTTTACACAGACAAAAATTCTGAAGTAAAAGCATAAATAGTTGTAGTTCCACTGACCAGACAAAACATGTTCGTATACAGTATTATACATACCCAGTAAGAAAATTTCATATATATACATCAGCACAAATGCTATAAACCATTACCCATATAAACAAACATTCTCAATATCAATGGAAAAACGTCATTATGAGAAGAGCTGAGCAATCAATAAGTGTTTTGCAAAATAAAATGCATAATTATTTAAAAGAAATGCTTAATATAAAATACATGTCAAAGTTAAGTCCATGCAAAAATAACACTGTCAAAAAGGACAATCTTGGTTCAATCTTATGCCTACAATACATATTTCACTACTCTTGTAAAAGGGCAATTTGAGAACACATGATGCTTCGTGTACCTTTATCTTACAAAAAATTGTCATAGAAATCAATTATGAAAAGTAATCATTGTCTCTTGAAAAGCGTAAAATAATTGATCTAATAGAAGAAAACAAAATTAGATTAGACTCTACAAACATGGCCTAAAAAGTATTTCTTACTTGAGAGATGCCTGGAAAGATACTTCTGGTCCTGTGTTAAGCAATATGTTACTTCAAACATACATGATTAGAAAAACTGTGAGAGCAGTTGGGTGCCAAGGATGACCAACAGCAAAAGACATGGCACTGTTTTCAAGTATTTTTTGATGGCACGCAACTTAATACATTAAATCGCTTTCTCTTAGTCTTCAAATTTATATATCACTTTATTAGTACCAAATTATTACCTCATTGAGACCTTTTTGACTTCAGGCAAACGGCCGTATGCCTATTGACTACAGTTAATTGCATAGAAGAGTTGTTTTTTATATAAAATAGTTAGTGTCACACTATTCTGTGCACTTGTATCATGCATTTAGTCAGGGACCAGGACCCAAAACACGATTTCCATCCACACTGTAATGGTTGCTGATGTAAGTCTGAGGACTAATGGCCATCTATCTTACCATCTGTAAATCTCTCATGCAGTCTTTGTCTAGTTCTTGCTCTCCATCTCTCGGTACATCATTTTAAACTTCACTAATCCTTTACCATCGCAAGGTCGCATGACTTCAACCATTAAAAATCCAAGTCTCAAGAAGAATCTGACTCAATTGACTGTAAAATATGATCATTTTGTTCAATCTTGAATGATAGTATCGTAGTCAGAGTATTATATTCCACAGACAAAGCTGTAAGCCTGTTAAACAAGGCATATATTGGTCATTATTGCTCATAATTCAACTTGTAAAATGTCTTTAGACATTGGATACACAGTTACACACCCAAAAATGAGAAGACTTTTAATATACAGTGGAATGAAGGTGTCATGTAATGAAGAGATTCTGGTGTAAAAGGCCAGAACCTCAATATCCGTTTGAAAAATATCATCAAAAAACCTGTATGAATATAGGTTGCAAAATACCCTTAAAATAGACACAAAATAGACATATTGACAGATCTCTCTAGCACAACGAGTACATCAACCGCAGACTATATGCGAGAAGATCAGACAAGATCTGGAAACTTGGCATGGCATAACAATTAATTTTTCTACAGCTATCTTCATAATTCTCAGTGCAACATGGACCAGAACCTCTCAATATCATATCAACTGTTCACAAAATTAATGCCAATTAATACATATCCATTTTAAACCTTCTTCTTCGGGTACCTGGACACTGCCATCAATAGGGAATGTAAAAATTTAAAAAAAACTGCTATAATCTTAAAATATTCACAGCAATAACTTAGAAGGTATTGCATAATTATTTTAGCTTAGAAATTATTGTACAATTGGTTAGCACCTTCGACAGTTGTTAAAAGGTAAAAACAAATATTCTAATGCATAGTTGCATACATTATATATATATATATATATATATATATATATATAAATAAATATATATATAATTATGTATATAACAATCACAGGTCCTAAACATTACCATGCACTGAGTTTAAAAGTTTTGACCTTACACAATACAATACAATACAATACAACAGCAATTTGATATCGCCCTACTTACAAAGGTCAGAAGTGCACACACCTGGAAGGGTGCAATTGCAAATATATTGCAGAGTAATTGTGAGTGAAGGACTTGCTCAAGGTTCCTACACAGGGACCGCCTCGGACGAGGATCGAACCCGTACTCTCCACGTTACAGGCCAACCAGTCTAGCCAATCGGCCACCGTGCCTCACAGTCAATTGACTTTGCTACATGAATATCACAAGAAATCATTCTATCTTTAGTGTATATGCTACACTTATTCTAGAACCTAGAATTTGTCATGTATATAATGTAAATTTTTCCTGGATAATACTTAAACAATGGAATATGGAAAAAATGCTAATAAACAAAGAAATGAAGCAGTATAGAAGATTCTGGTATAAGAGAATCTATTTGAAAAAATATCATCAAAACTTGCATAAATATTCTGTACACATAAGAAGAAAAATAAACGCGTGTTCAGCTCTCTGGACATTAATCCAAAGATTGAGTATTCAAGTCCCTGTCAGGACAGAGTTGAATTATCTCTCTAGCAAACCATGTCTGCTAGAGAGAGAGATGTCAATATCTCTGTCCTGGCTCTTAAACGAGTACACCAACCTCAGTAGCAAACTATTGACAAGAACTTCAAGACCAGACAATATCTGCCTACCCACCCTCATATGCTAAGGCCAAGAAACCCATGTTGCTAGCACTTGAATCACTTGTTTCACTCATTTCAGAATTGGATTAAAGTGTGACAAATTTCTTCCTAAGTAAACAGAAGTCCCACTACAAATATTCTTAAGACAAAGAATCCATATAAATAATTCCATGCTCAACATTGCCAATGTACTGTCTCAAAACAACATGGAAACCTTATTTTCGTAATGTAACCTAACCTGCATCATGCAATCATCCTCTTCTTTTCTTTGGTCAACAACAGTTTAGCCACGGTCTTGTGTCATCATATACAAGATAGTCAAGATAGTCAGAGGAAGAAGTACCTCTGCGTTTTCTTAGAGCCAATGCTTAAATCTGCAGTTACCATTAATAAACAGATATACTTAAATGATCCCAATTCACTGTTTTTAATATCATAAAAATAATTGAATACCCTAGTTAATAAATTGAGCAAAACGATCTCAAATCTGGAATGAACACGTCTAGTTCTAGACTTACACAGTAACACTGTCTTCTTCTTTCGAAATGATTTGCTCGCACTAAAGTGCAACGGTCAATTCTCCCGAAGAAGCAATGTCTAGCCGACCACGGTTCGACGTCAGATGACGAAACATCTCAGAATCCACAGAAGGAATGCCTTGAGCCATTTGGGTTGATGACAAAACCTAAATCATTAACAAAAATGTCACTAATAAATTTTGTGTCCAATTAGTTTTTGCCTTTACTATCTCGATCAGCATTCGCTTGGAAGATGTCATGCTAAATTGCTTAATATGTTTCATCAGCATTTTAACTTGTGTCATACCTCGCTGCCAGGATTCCCACATTGAACCCATAAAAAACAAATGCCATTTGCATTGATACCTTAAAGATATCTTTCCTTGTGTCACACCTCCCTGCCAGGATGCCCATATGGAGCCAATATAAGGTCTACATTACCATATGGGACCAACACGAGTCCCATCAAGATTCCCATCTAATGTCCATGAAAAGGCTTGCAGGATATCTATAAAATAAAAAAACTTACTTTGATCTTAGCTTTCCTTAAGGTATCTAACTAACATTGTCTTGTTCCTCTTACAAAACTGAGAATCGAAAAAAAACCTGGCTTTTACCGGTGCCATCGTAAATGGTAGCAGATACTGCTGCTCTGCTTGCTGATACCATCCAGAAAATGGCGGCACTTGGTAACTGGTGACTGGAAAACTGGGTGCAGGGTAGGTGGACGACATAATTCCTGTTGGTGGTAAAACCGTCATTGGTAGGAGCGTCGAAGAACTAAAAAAATATATTTAACTATTTACATTTCATCTGATTCAATAACACAACACTACCAACAACCTCAGAACCTGATGTCATATAAGCCTAAAAGATTCAAGACTTCATCTGCTACTGTGCCACAACTGGTAGCAGAGTTGTGTATCGATAACGAGTTTCGCCCTACATTGGTTAAATTGCTCATCCAGAGGTGGTGGATCTCCACATTTTTACAAGTATAAAACTTCAGCCGATCAAGGAAATCCATAACTGATATAGATCCATTTTACAAAAACATTTAACAAATCTTTCAAAAACAATTCTGAAAGTTAATATTTTTTAAATTCTAATTTTTACATCTCATTAGCATGCCTGTCCTTGATGTTGATGTTTTAATATGATGTCTGTGCCTGGCGTTTATTGGCCTGAATTTTTTTTTCTGTAAAATTCTACAAAAACTTCCACCTTGATTATCTCGGAATTCTCAAAAATGGAGATACGCAAAGATAATTGTCAGGCGACGAATTGGAGAACCTTCAACCATTAGAAAGGAAAGCTAAAGCTTGGTACATACATGCATATATAAATATATATATATATATATAAAGCTTTTACACATGTGTATAATGTATATACACTGTGTCCACGATAAAGTAGAACACACAACAAAGTGCCATAACTCGGTCAAAACTTGTAGGATTTGCCTGCAATTTTACGCACAACAACAGTGGCCATATTTACACGAGATCCTAAAGCCGATTTGAAATATTCGTGAGTTTGCCAAATTTATGAGTGTTTGAGATGCAGCACCGAAAAATGGGACTTTCCAACACGCAAAAGCAGAAAGGAAGCAAAATTCAGCTATAAATGGCGCTCAAAATGTCACGACCGTAGACGTAGTAGTGTAGTAGCTGTCCCGGAAGACACTCGGCTTCATATCCGCAGATGTGGCCGCCTAGTAGTCCAGACCTTGATCCGGGTACATGTACCGAAGTAGCGCGTTTTTCGTTCCTGTATTCATGACGTCGATAACCGTAGGGTGCGTCTGATTGAAGAGTGGCAGCTGTTTGAAAAGGTGATCATCGAACAGACCATCAAACAGTAGCCTCTACGCCTATGGTCGTGTGTTCGTGAACAAAAAAAGACATTTTTAACACCATACATAGCTGAATTTTACTTTCTTTCAGCTTTTGCATGTTGGAAAGTTCCATTTTTCGGTGCTGCATCTCAAACGCTCATAAATTTGACAAACTCACGAGTATTTCTAATCGGCTTTAGGTACTCGTGTAAATATGGCCACTGTTGTTGTGTTTAAAATTTCAGACAAATCCTAAAAGATTTGACCGAGTTATGACACTTTACTGTATGTTCTACTTTATCGTGGACACAGTGTACATATACTTGTTTATTGCTGAATCACACTAGAGCACATGGTATCCTGTTGTATATCGGTTGCACTTTTCATTTAAGCCAGAAGATGGCTAAGCCACATGGCCACAGCAAACAGGAACTAAGTTGATTCAAGTGCATAATAATAAATGAGCAGCCACCATACATAGCTTTAACAAATAAAGATACACATGAGAAACAAACCAGTTATCGAGAGATTGTGGATTTGCATAGGCTGAAAGAGCAACTGTCTGAAAAAATTAAACAAACTCATCAGTTAATTAACCAAATAATCACAAATGAAAACCCACTAACATCATGCCTACGATAGTAATTTCAAATAAGAACAGCAGTTCCTTTACCTAGCCCAAAGGCAGTCATGGCCCATGGGCATGAAGTGTTAGCAACTTCATTTTCTTAGCCTCAGCATAATTATGAAGGCAGGTGGCCAATCCTCTCCCTCACCATCTCGTCTTCCTACCAACAGTGTGTGGTCAGTGCATTCATTATACATGTAACTAGTTGGCTAGTGGTCCTGGTGGAGGAAGCAGAACTCTTGAACCAAATTTTCCGCCCTAGAGGATTTGAATCCAGACCTCTCGACCGATAGTCCAGCATGCTAACCTCCACACTATCGAGCACCCTCAATTTTGTAGTCCATGTAGAAAATTTTATTTTATTATATTTATCTAGAACATGGAGTGCCAAGCAATAAAGACTGAGAGAAATTTTAATTGGAATAAAGGAAACTTCACATGTTTTTACTTCTAATAATTATTGAGAATTAATCCATGCAAAATCAATATCTGAAGATTCTAGATAGCATGTAGCAATTTGAAACAACTACATAATCTGAATGTCAAAGATGAAAAAATAACTGAAAAAATAGGGACAAATACAAACTTTATTCAGAAGTTCCTGGCGCTGTCTCAAAGAAATTCCCATCTTCTTTCGGTTTCCACCGTCAGCAAATTTCACTATAAGTGACATTCGCTGGTCTAAAAAGAACCAGTTGAAATTACAGACAGTGTTTTAACACAATATGAAATGACGGCACTTTGAATTTGATTCGGACAGGCACAATAAAGTTGGGCAGCAATACAGGATATGTTAAAAAGCCATTCTGGGACCAACTCAGCCATCCATTTCTTCAGGGTTAGTTGAGGACTTAACCCTCTTGCCCCGTATGGGCGCTATAGCAGCTTGGTGGTCTTTGACAAATACCCGTAAGGGCGCTATAGAGTTTTCAACATATAAACCGTATCCCCGTAAGGCTATTATAGTGGGTTTTGTTTTACTATGGCTTATTGGTATACTTACTATTATTTTTCAACCGGAAGTGACGTTGAGGTCAGTGGCCATTGATGTTGGTAAGCAGTGTTATAAATTTTATTTCATAAACTTCATTGAATTTAGTGCATAATGCCAAAAAGAAAAGCAGCTTGCACCGCTAAGGCGTCCGCAAACGTACAGGGACCAAATAAAAAACAATTTACATTGGCACAAGCCAGGAAGCTGATTCTAGACAGCGAAAGTGATAGTGACAGCGCTGATAATTTGGAAACCGAAAGTGAAAGCGACGTGGATGATTCTGATCACGAGTCTCACACCGATCGAGCGTCAACCTCAACCAGTAATGTTGCACCAGGTAGTTGGATACGCGATGTGACAGTAAATGATTCTACCTTTAGACCGAGTGAGCCTACTGGTCCACGAGGTGCTGCAGCCAACTGTTCAGTGGATACTACTACACTCCAGTATTTCTCGCTATTTTGGGATGATGACATGTGGCAGCTGATTGTCGATATGACTAATTTGAACGCGTCTCGTGTCAAGGCAGCTAAACCTACCGACTACTATGCGAGAAAATGGACTATTTTGACCACACCAGAACTGAGGGCCGTCGGGTGGGCGTTCCGCTTACTAGAGGGCTATCGGGGTGAGAGGGTTAAAACTGTTTTCTATTAGTTTAGCTGTATTTGCAGCTCAGATAAATGACCCTTCAAAGCCAGGACCATGCTTTTGAAGACTTTCAGCAACTAATGCAGAAGTTCCTAAACACACAACAACAGAGGTATCTTAAAGATGTATCCCTGCTTTTGAACCACCACCCATGCCTGCTGGGACTTCTCCGCATTGGCACAGCGAATCAGGGATGCTCTTTCACCCTCTGCTCATGGCAATATTGCTGCATGTGACTTTACAGTTTCTCTGAGTCTAGACTCTTAAAGACACACTTTTTCAGCTGTTTGATGACCATGTGGTGCTGAGCACTTCCAAGTGACTCTTAAGTGGCACCCTGTAAACGTCTTGTTACATTACATTACAATGGGGCAAATACATAAAGGCATATGTAAGTATGGTATATAATTTTAAATAGTACATTTGAGAACCTGTACACTTACCATTATTCAAAGGCGACCGCCAAGGAATCAGTTGCTTGTATATAGGCTCATCTACAGCATCAAGAATAGTACGTCAGAGGAATGGATATAAATCAGGCAATTCAGCAGTTCCCAGTGTGTTCAGCGGAACCAGAGGGTTCCCATAAGAAGACATGGGTTCTTAGAGGAAAATGGTGAAAACTTGTCTGCAATGATTTTTACATTATAAATCAAACTCTAATGCATGAATTAATACTGTGCATAGATAAAAAATTATAATCTGCAGAACAAGAAAATTCAGTTATTGATAACTGTGTTAATAATATTAAAGCTATGCTGGCTTGCTATGCAGGTGCTATATTATAATAGAAAATGTTTGTTTAGGTAGGGAATCCATCAAAAAAGTTTAAGGTCAAAGAGGTTTGACAGCCAAAAAGACTGGCTTTTACCCAAGTGCTGATATAGGCAAAAGCAGAAAGCTATATAAAGAAATAGGTCGGATGAATGAAAAGTAGTCCAGGTTAAGTGTGCATCAGTTGAATTAGATCACGTGAAATAAAAGACCACAGTTGATTGAAAAAGTAATGTGCATGAATATTAAAGTAAATAAAGGTCAGGCAAATCAATATATCATTTTTTCACACAATTGAAGAAAGTAAATTAATTAATAACACTCACCTACTTTCTTAAACCTGGTAATGTACTACTTCCTAATAATTTAACGCACTCTCAACATGTCCAACTATTCTCATTTAACTTACTATTCCCTATTCATATTCTCAGCTAATTAATCATACCCAGTTTAATATTCTCAACTGATGATTCCCAATTATTCTCAGCTTATTAATCATACCCAGAACTTCGAATATTCTCAACTGATGATTCCCAATAAGTAATGCTTCACGATTTTACTAAATATTTCCAATATTATGTTCAGCATACCCTCAATAAATTTTCCATGGTACGCCTGGATGATGGCCTCGCACTGCTGCTTAGATTCCATTCGTGTGAAGCCAATTCCGCGACTTCTTCCGGAAAAGTCTCGGAGAATACGTGTCGAAATGACTCGTCCAATTGGAGACAATATCATTTCCAGCTCCAGCTCATTGAAGAAGAAAGGCAGATTTTCAAAGTAGAGGTTCGTTGGGTCCTGCTCTTGAAGCTGCAGCAGGTAAAAGCAAAGCAAAGAAATAATAATAACAATAATAATTTTAATCTACTACAGCATGAGGGATCTTTACTAACTTCAGGCGAAAAAAATGATAAGAATCATAATACCTCAATAAATGAAATAATAACAGCATTTTTAAAGAAATAATAATACATGCAATTTTAAATAAACAGAAACTCTTAATTTATTTTCCGATTAAAGGAAAATTTTTGCCTCGAATAATTATAATCAAGTCTTTTACCCTGGCCATTTGTACTTGAATGCCCTGATTTTTTAGAGTTGTCACGGCAAGTTCCGCAGTCTGAGCCAATTCGAAGTCAACAAAACCATAACCTAATAAACAAACTTCATCAGTATAACAACAATTGAGCACAATGTTCTAAATTAATTAGTTGCATCAACTAGAATAAATTCAAAATTAAATTATTTAGAGCTCTACAAATATCATAAATAAAATTATCTTTCACCTTGGACATAACTAGTTTTGTTAGCAATCATACAAATTTAGAGCCAAATATCAGTTAACACGTTGGCCGCGAGGGACGTGTTAGCATGTCCCAAATTGAGTCATTTAACACAGCAAATCAGCGGCCAACGTGTTAAAAAACATTTACCAGCAATAATTAACATACCTTTGCACTTGTTTGTGATTGGGTCATTGATAACTTTCGTTGACAAAATCTTTCCAAATCTAAAAAACCCAACAATTCACTGATCAACAGATTTCATTCATCATTAGAACACAGCCTTATTATAAAACTTCGACAATCTTGCTCTAACAATGATTTAGCTATTGGTAAATGGAAAACGATAAAGCACTTCACATTGATGGGATTCCTAAAAACCAGTTCAAGAAGGAGAAACAATTGTTAATTAAAGCCATGCACAAACCTGTCTCACATATTCATCAATATGAAGAATTAAGCAACTGAAAAATTTATGATAAATATCCCAAAATGCAGAAGAAACGAAGATGCGAAAGAATAAAAGAATCAAAGTGCTATTAGCTCTTGTATCATCCAAAAGTCTGGCATGAGACTGGAGGAACTAAGAGAGGCGACTAGGGAGAGGATCAACTGGAGAAGATGCACCAGGGCTTTCGCCAGAGCTTCAGTAGCTGACGGCACTAGGTGATCATCCAAGGATACATTCTAACCAAGATGTTGAGACAGGTTCAAACCCGTTTAATACAGGCAGTAAATATTGATCTAAGATGCATAGCATTGGAATACCTATATGACATTTTGAAGATCGTATATTGTTATACTAGAGCAAGCAATTTCAATTTCCATATTATGTAGCACTTTGGGCATCTGAATATTATTTGTATGACACCTTATAAGAACCATTCAGAAACACTAGAACTTGCCCGTCTAAAAGTGCACAAAGGTAAGTTGACATTTAAAGCAAAAATGCTCTTTTTTTATCAGCTGAACAGTTCAGATTTCCAGTGGAAACTAATTGCCAAAAGGCGATCTAGCACATAAGAAGACAAGCAATGCATGCGCATATGCATTTATCCAAGCATTTATATAGCACCTTTTCAGACACTTTCAAAGTCAATCAATTTGCAACAGATGTGGAAAACAATTACCTGTGACACAATTTAAACAGATCCTCGTCAGTGGTGTTTGGAGCGAGGCCACGGATATACAGATTCGTCTTGCTCAATGGTTCATCGACGGCTTGCAATTCACGAGACTGGTTGACAGATTGACACGTTGACTGACTGATTACATGATCTGTTGGCGAGCAGTTGAATGCTGTTGGCAGGCATGCATTCTGGTTCAGGTACTGAATCGTAGAAGTTGGCAAAGACTGCAAGAGAAAATTGCCATCTATAGTGCATCTGCGGTGTGGTTTAAATTCCAAAGGCGTGGACAAAACAGAAGCGGTTGTAGGTGTGTACAACGTTCATCAGGGGAATCGCATTATGATACACCTCATGTAAGCAAGACTGCGCATAAAAGGGATAATGACGGAAAAAGTCAGTATTTGGCGCAACACTGCAATTCTTGTACTGCACGTTAACCAATACGATGTGTTACGTTGAACACGGCTTTGAGGGACGTAACACCATTTCAGATTTAACAGAATGCTGCATAAACCAGGAGCATGTAAATGAGTTCACAGCTAAGGTACATGTCAAGACAAATAATCTGTTGGTAACGAAATAACTATTTAGTTTCAGACATTGTTTTGCTTAAACTGCCACACTGCCTAAATAAGAAGGTTGTGGATGCTTTCCACAGTCCACGTTAATTTTCAGTATACTGGCAAGACTTGCCCTGTATTATTGTGGGGCGCGGTGGTGTAGTGGTGACGTCGGTGCCTTTGAGCCACAGAGTTTCCGGTTCGAATCCACCTCAAGCTGCCCCGTAGAGACCTTGGGCAAGTCCTTCAATCGCAATTGCTCGGGTGCTCCGGCATGAAACTCTGATGCAGTGTTCATGCTGCAGTCGGGAGCGCCTCTGAGTAGAGAGCTTGAAGGGGCGCTATAGAAATGAAGAAATAAATAAAATAAATTCAGTCTTTACTTTCCCAATCAGTCGTATAGCTAATCACTTTGGAGTTCCATTACAACAACACATGGATAATGAGCTCTGAAGTGCATTTGTATTGCATTGTATTGTATTTGTAGTGCAGGTGTTGCTCCTTCACATACTGGCAAGCAAAAACTCTTGAATGGAGTGTCTCTCTTCTGTGCATGCAAGGTTTTGTTTCAGTGGTTTGGCCATAAACCAGAACAAGTCTGAGGCAATTTTTTCAGGTCAAGCAAACACCTGCCACTCTGCCTTCTTTCATTTAACTTTCTAATATTGACCTTGTATGCACTTTTGTCAGTATCAGTATAATTTATTATTGTCAAAACACTTGGGTAACCCACATTCCAACCACATATGAACATTTGTAAATCTTGTTTTTATCACATCAAAAAAATATGTCACTATGAATAATCAATCTATATCCTGATCCCTTATCTACTCTCACAATAATTGTGCGAATTAGGTTTTTACGGGTCTCTCAGACCTTGAGCTCAGTAGGATGCAATGCATTCAAAACTCCTTGGCTCACATAGTGCTGTGTGTCCCACTACAAACAAGCTCCTCAGTCCTGCTCCAATCTGTGTGATCAGGAAAAAATTTAAATTGGCATATTTGACAAAAAAATCTCTGTCACTACTAGCTTCTAACGTTCCTCTTTGTTGCCCATGGTCATGAAGTTCGGGTGTCTTACCCGAGTCCCAATGCAGAACAGCTACGAGATTGAGTGCATTCCATACTTCTGCTCACAGGGAATGGAACTGATTGAACAGCCCACTTCACATCTCAAATTTACTCTACCTTCCTTCAAAAGAAAGCTTAAAACTTTCCCCTTCGCTTTCAAACACATAGATATCTAACCGCATCTTCCTCTAACGGCTGAATATCTAAACCTCAGATTAACATTAATTATCTTGGGTTTTACCTCTGGTAACCGCACTACGACCTCCTTCGAACTACTCTTTTCGACAACTTTTCTGACTCGACACAGTGCTCGCCAACAGGTTGATGCCTTGCGCTTGGCTCTCAAGTGGCACTTTAGAAATTTGGAGATTACGATTACGATTGCAAATTTATTTAATAATAAAAATAATAACCTGACATCTTCGCCGGACTATAAACTTTTCATGACGTGATAACTATAAATAGAAGAACATGCTCATTGGGTGGCGTCGTCCAGACTCGTTCCGCTCAATCGCTAGCATTCATCACCTCACAAATATCGCGAATGTACGTGGTATCAGAAACACCAGGAGTAGAAGTTAGATGGGTTGTAGAGTAATATTATCTATTAGCAAACTTTTGTCAAGGCCAGCGAGAGGAGGCACAGGCAAATGCCCATTGGCACACCAACTTTATGGCCTGGGATAGGTAGTTATATAACAAAGTTTATGATTAATGTTTTTTAAATATAAAAATATACAAAATTAACTACAATTAGTTTAAACTTCAAATTCACAACTGAATAAAATCATATTGTATATATAAATATAAATCATAGGCCGTACCTGTACTGGTTTTATTTCAATTTGCTTCTAACAAATTTTTCGCTGACTACTCTGCCTACAGGTCCAGAATTTCTCTCGTCATTCACTTCTGAAACCCTTTTCATAATAGTCAGGCCTGACTATAATGAAAAGATTTTCAGAATTGTATCTGGCCAGAAGTTTGTTGTGACGTAATGAAAAAATGGAGATAATTACTTGACAGCTGTTACCGCCAAATGGCTGGCATCGAAAATTGATTATGATCGAGTTGAAGCATTAAGCCTGTAGACATAGCCTAGCTGCTGCTGTCACGTTTACCAACTTAAGAAGCAGTCAAGACAGTTACTTGCTACACTAAGAAACATGATTGTTTTTTACCATAACTATGTAGACAACTATAATGTATATGGAGATAAATAATAAGGTTAATTCAAAATAGAAGTATATAAATTCTGTGCATCAGCAGCCACGTGTGCGCAAGTGCATGTTTTATTGAGTCTATTGACCACACAGATTCATGCATTTGGAAGCAATTGAAATTAGCTTACAATTTACAAACACTAATTATACTGACCTGTACTCTTTGAGATGGGTTTGAGAGCGAACTTCTGCAGCCGCCCGACATCACAAGATAGTTCTCGCAATCCAAGCAATTTCCAGGAAAAAGAGAAACGGCCATATTGTGTAGTTATTGCTCCTAAAATGTATATAATACAATGTAAATAGAAGGCATATTTATTTCATCAAAATTCTTATCAGTCAAAAAATGTCTATAAATGCCACATACTGTCTCTTCCCATGAAATTTAAATTCTCGCGTCCATATTCATAATGTAATGCACAATAAAAACAAGTGCATGTGTACCGATATGATTGTGTTCTTCATTCTCCACTAGGCCTAGATTCTCCCTGCAAATGTTCCTCGTTATCCTCATATGATTTGTAATTGATTGTGAACAAATGAACATTTGGTTCCTGCTTGGTAGGCTATAATTATGACGAAAGAAAATTTTACCAGCATCCTGTCGTCATGTGTCATAGGCAGACATGTGATCCATCAGGAACTATAAGCCTAGTTATGAGTTACAATACAAACTCAAAAAGATGATGGTAAAATCATGTGTGTACAGTTGGCCTACAGTTTCTGTGTGTTATTAGCGGGTTGATAAAAACGTCGTTGTTGACCTATTGTCAGAATGGTGAGAAAAAATGATGGATCGAGAATGACTTTCATAAATTTGTTGTCTTGACATAGGCCTACAGTCCGACAGGCCTACCCGACTATAGATTATAGAAACACGGCACCAAGATTTATTTTAAGCCTAGTTTAATTTAGTAACCACGACACTGTTAGGCCTTTTATAAGTCTATAGCTTCATGGTCACAACTCACAACATAGCCTAATTAACATGACATTCCGTATGCATTATCATGATATTGTAGACAAATAATTCGGGGTCAGATGTTGATTTATGTGGAGTCGGTTGTGCAATGAAGACTATGAATGGAGAGGTCCTGAGAAAGGCTCGGGGTTGAAGTCCTCAACTCCCGGAAATTCTCACTCTGAACCAACGTGTTTACCATAGCGATTGCATTGTAATTGGCCTCGAGCTGCAGCTTATTTTTAAATTCATTTGCCGCACCACCTCTGCCCTTTGAATGGATGCCACGCCACTTCAGGATCCCATTGTAGGCCTATACGCCGCCGCCGCATAGGGTACGTACTAACTACTAAGTGGATAGGCATAGGTCTATGTTCCATAGTATAACTATTAATACTGTGTAGCCTATTATATGTAGGCTACCAGTGCTTTGTGGTGCGTATATACCTATGTATAATGTTTATACACTGTGTCCCAATAAATCGAGACCCCTTTTTATAATGTGAATAAAACAGGCAAATCTCAATCGATTTTCAAAATTTTAAAACTGTTTTTATCCTGAGATAATTATCTTATATCGATTCAAATATGAAGTTTCTGGCATGAATATTGACGTCACAATTACGTCATTTGCATCAGAGAATTCATATGTTAAGTACCGAACACAACTTTTTCGGTACTTAACATATGAATTCTCTTATGCAAATGACGTAATTGTGACGTCAATATTCATGCCAGAAACTTCATATTTGAATCGATATAAGATAATTATCTCAGGATAAAAACAGTTTTAAAATTTTGAAAATCGATTGAGATTTGCCTGTTTTATTCACATTATAAAAAGGGGTCTCGATTTATTGGGACACAGTGTATAATTATGTATATGTATATAATATATGGGGGATCGGTGCATAGCAAGCATATGATAATAACTTCAGGGAGGTCTTAACTTGAACTATAGGCATTAGTCAATGCTTGTCCCACCCCACCCGGGAAACCTGAATAACCCCCCGCCCCCAGCAGAGGGACTAGATTAGGCAGGGAAAATGCATTGCCGTTTCAGCAGAGGGTAGATCGCACGTGTTATTCTAACCGGATGTTGCAAATAGGCCTACGCCTGCGCGCGTGCATGTTATTAGAGGCTACCAGCGTAAATTGTAATCTAATCATGATTAGCTGTTAAGTTACATCCGGTACCGGGTTTAACTGTTGGTGAGAGAGGGTAGGCTATGTCGCGTATAATTGGTCTAGAACAGCGTTCCCAAAGACAAAAAGTGGGTTCCGCGGAAGTCGGCGGAACCCAGGGTTTCGCGGGATAATAAGCGGGTTCACCATTTCAGTGACCTAATTCTACACTGCTAATGAAAACAGAAGTGTCGATATTGTCGTATCAAACTGGCAAATTAAAGTCTAAACGGCGTGTCGCATAGGCAGCAGGCGAAACCAAGTTGAACATTGTGCAACCCACAGAACGACCGCTTTAGTTGGCACAGACATTGTTGTTGCAACATAAAACTGCACAACGAGCTGGCATTCCAGAAAAATTAAAATTCCGATTGATTTTAGCTGTTCGCAAACTCAAATACTCGCGCGCTACGGGTTTACAATGTTTTTATAATTATAATCCATGTCGGGTCTCTTTTGTAGTGACCCACTGCGCATGCGCACACGAAATGGTGAAACGAAAGTTGTAAATAATGAAATTTTTGTTCCGAAATTTTTGTTCCTAAAAAAAAGAAGCATTTTCTCTGTGTGTATGCATATTGATAACTATTTTGATAAAACTATCTGCATACCGGCGACCGAACCGATGTACTCGTTAACCGATTATTACATTTCACCCATGTTACAGTACACGTGCAACTTAAACGTGAACGAACGCAGCAATGAGCGCTGCGACCTTAGTTTCGAATTTTATATTTACTTGTATCTACTGCATATTTTCTCTTATTTATAATTTCATTAACCGTTTTACCTGTATTAATATCGATATTAGTCCCAAGTTTTACTTAGATCTCGCTTTGATTACTTGCTTACTGAGCGCATTGTATCATTGTATACCCTATGGTATACTGCTGATATTTCGCAGCACAACATGTAATGACGCAATGTTTGCAGACGTAAATAGTAAACGGGACTGAAGAATGTACATTATCTGGACATGTTGCATGTATGTTACTAGGTTTTCTAATGATAACACTAACTTTATCCTCAACCCTAGCTGGGTATGGTCCCAATCCCCAGAACCCGAATCCCCGAAACGAATATCGATCGGATCTTCGAAACCGGTTTCTAAATGTGACATACACAATCTAATAATTTTCAGACATTAAAACAGCGTTATCAACAGTTCTATTATGTCATGCATTTAAATTTGCTCTTCGTAGTTTTCGTGAGTTCAACCGTTTTCTATCAAGCTGTTTTCGAGAAATCGAGTTCTGTATTTTTAGCGTATTTGTGTCTTGGGAATTTGGGTTGACCTTCCCAACCAACTCTCATGATTGATGCCTAACCTTACCCTGATCTGACCTGAACGGAACCAACACTCACGACGCCCTTAATTTTGCACACTATTTCTTTCATTCCCTTATAGATACTATTTGCTTGTATTTGAACTAAAATGTAATGTTTACAGAGACTAACACGCTCATAGTTTTTCAATTAAATAACTGCAGCTTTTCGTAATTTTTCCTTCATCACTGATAGAGTTGTGTAATAAATTTGTGTTGCTTAGCTTTATCGTACTTATGATTGTAACTGTTTTTTTATTTAGATTTCCATCAGCTGACACTATGACATCTGTTTCTGCTCCGGTTCTTAGCCACCAGCAAGTAGCACGTTCATTAAAGGCAAAGACAAACAAGCCAGTCAAGAACACGCTCTGCACCCCATATAAAGTTCTATGGTCAGCTCACTGAACATTTATTTTGTCATGATTTTTATATGGTGCAGTGTGTTGTGAAGTAATGTGATTACCCATATATATATATATATATATATATATATATATATATATATATATATATATATATATATATATATACCCCTTATTAAGTTTTCTTGTCAGCTCACTGTCATGATTTGGTTCTGTTCACTGTACTGTGATGTAATATATTTATAATGCATAACACTTGATACAGCACTACAGTCCTTATGATTTAGTGCCTGATCAAAATGTCTGCATGCTCAGGAAAATTGTGGTGAAATTTAATTCTTTATATTTAAAATTGTTGTCAAGTTTGATATCAGATGCTAGTAGAACAATAAATTTTTAATATTATTTCCCCATGACAAGGTATTCAAGTCATAACCATTGGTATGAAGATCTGCAAGCTGTCCATTTGACTACTATACTGCCAAAGTCCTATATAGAAGTGTAAATGTTTGCAATTTCCTGTTTATAAAAGTCTTGCTGGCGTATCATAAATTTGAAATATGTGTAAAATTCTATCTGACTGAATTTATTAGTTAATTTCAAGTAGGGCTGTTGATTTAATCGCGTTAACGCGTGCGATTAACGCGTTAAAAAATTTTGCGATTAAAAATTTTAACGCGTTAATCGCACGCGTTAATTATATCTGATTAAAATGGAATTAGAGGCAGAAAAACTCGTTTTAAATGGAAGGCTCATACTTAAAACTAGTGATACATTCTTTGGCAAATATTCCAAAAATGTGAGTATTATCTCAGCAAATCTTTGCTCAATTATCACCTGCATGCGAACCATGCAAAACATGCGTTAAACGCTAACGATGAGCCGTCGGCCGCATCGCATCATCCACTAAGTTTGTTTCCTCACCCTGTCAGACTACATTGGTTGAGCTCCAAGAGATGGCAAGACCAATGGATCCAGGTTTCAAATGATAAATGTTTACAGAAGGACAACTGAGACGCCGTTAGGCAAGAACCGCAACCTCTTGTGAAAAATTGTGACTAAATAATGAGGTTCAATATAGTAGTAGGCCTACTATTGTTAATTAATAATCTGAGCATCCTCTGAACCGACCAATGCAAATAAACTGGTCTGCATATACAATTGGCTGAATAAATAATTAATTTTGATAGTCAGAAAACGGTTGTCTGGTTTTCACATGTAATTAAAGGTGGCTGAAATGAAAAAATTAACGGATTTTGAGCAGTTGACTGATTTTAACAGTGTTTCAATTCTGTTTGTCATACAAAACTGGTCAGTAAACTAAATGCAGAAATTCAATAGTCCAAAGCCAAAGGTTATTGAATATACTTGCAATAGAACTTTAATGCATTCAGTCATTAAAATTTTATGCTTCAGGGGTCCTTAGAAAATAGCAGGATTAAAATATTTGACGGAAATGTATTGCGATTAATTTGCGGTTAATTGCGATTAAAAAAATTAATCGCGCGATTAATTTCGATTAAAAATTTTAATCGAACAACAGCCCTAATTTCAAGGTATTACCACGCACAAGCTTTTCTTTTTCTCATGCTACAGTTGGAAGCTTTATTTGATTTTGTTTGCCAGAGTAAGAATTTCACTTCAGAGCCGCCTTATAACACTTATAACATGCTTCAATGATTGCTTCATTGTTTGACCAATTCTGATATGACGATCAATGATTTCTGCGCGATTAATTTCGATTAAAAATTTTAATCGAACAACAGCCCTAATTTCAAGGTATTACCACGCACAAGCTTTTCTTTTTCTCATGCTACAGTTGGAAGCTTTATTTGATTTTGTTTGCCAGAGTAAGAATTTCACTTCAGAGCCGCCTTATAACACTTATAACATGCTTCAATGATTGCTTCATTGTTTGACCAATTCTGATATGACGATCAATGATTGCAGTTTAGTTTTTGTACATCATTAGTCACTGTTACAGCAGCCATTTTCTTGGTCCCATGCATGTGACGGCAGTTATGTTCGGTGTCAGTTGTCATTCATAAAGGATCTGAAATTGAATGTTTTAATTTTTGTTTTGTCTTGTATTGTTGAAGGCCTCCTGTTGAAGGACCTATGCAGGATGCCATGCTTAACGAACTTAAAAAGTTAGTACTGGTAGTGGATATACTTTGAAGTTTACTTTAAATCTGAAGCATCTTTTCTGTGTGTAATGTGTATGTATGTTTGTTAATGTATGTACACCAGAAACTCAGTAAAACTATGTATGCAAGTAAGCAAAAAGCCTTTATGTGCATCTGAATAGAACTTATAAATGCATTACATTGTATAGAACAATGGCATAAAACATATTGAAATAGATTATCATGCAAGGCAAAAAATAATATGGACCAACATGCTCAAGTAAGTATTACTATTAAAATTTTTGGTAAAAGTTTTAAATGGTTTTGATTGAGCCGCTGATAACATTAAAGGGTGTCCTCTCTTACAAATGGTATAGAGTTGGCATGAGATGATGAAGGTTGTGTCCTGAAAACTGCAGTATGGGTAATCTGCTCTTCTGAAATGTTATTCTCACATATTTTCCTTTTTAAACAGCTGCATCATGTGATATAAGAATTAAGTGAATAAGCTGGTATTTTAAAAATGTTTGAAAGAATTGTCACTTCAAAAATAACATCGAATTTCGAGATGCCTAGGTCGTATTTCTTCGCTGGTTGAGAACAAAGAATTATATATTTAACAAGGCTAAAAGTTGCAAAAAAGATTGAAAAGAGATTACTCTGCAAGATGATTCCAAGGAAACCTAGCTACTTATTCCAGTTAAGAAAAGACAGTGGTCAAGAGGATGTTCATTACCAGACTACCTAAAAATTATGCTTTGGTTTGGAAGATGTTTTTATGAAGTTTATGTAAAATGAAATTGTACCTTTAAAATCTGGATCAAACTCGTCTGATAGATGACGAATGTAAAGAGATGTTTGGCAAGGAGAATCAGTTGATTGTTTTAGTATATAACAATGAAAAGTCAAATATCAGAGTTTGTCACAAATAATCATTTTTAAAAGAAGATTCTGTGGTAACTGATGTGAACTTATCGTATGAATACTTGATGAATTTTCAAAATATCTGCTGGGAAATCAGTAACAGTAATTGTCTCTACCGTTACTACAGTGTACATTCATTTTTAACCCCTCTAGACACTTTTGAACGAGTCTAATTAATGAGATTTAGTCTTAACTAATTTTGATATTTAGGTTAAATTAATGAGATTTAACCTTAACTAATTTTGATATTTAGGTTAAATTAATGAGATTTAACCTTAACTAATTTTGATATTCAGGTTAAATTAATGAGATTTAATCTTAACTAATTTTGATATTTAGGTTAAATTAATGAGATTTAACCTTAACTAATTTTGATATTTAGGTTAAATTAATGAGATTTAACCTTAACTAATTTTGATATTCAGGTTAAATTAATGAGATTTAGCTTTACTAATTTTGATATTTAGGTGTTTTACTGAGCGTGACCTGAGGAATCCACTGTCAGAAAGTTCTGCTTATCGCCGCCTGAAGAAGGATGAACGACGAAGCAAAAAGGACGAATATTTGGCGGAATCGAAACAGTCGCCAGAGGATGCTGCGCTGAGGTATGCGTTGCTGGAAAGTCATTGTACGCAGTTGATGTGAGGTTGATCTTCAGGTAGCTGCCTGCAGTAGCACTCATGGACTTTGACGATTTTGACTGAGCTGCCTAACTGATTGGGATTTTGTACTGTAGTTTCACTCTTGGTCACTATTGTCCTTAATTTAATTAATGTCTTTTGCATTATGGCACAGCACTGAAGTCACTAGAATTGTTAGATTAATTACTCACTGATAAATTAAACTGTAGTTTACAGTTGACTAATGCAGGAATGCTTCAGCTTTTGCCAAATCCATAAATGCATGCATACTGTCTGTTGTTTACATTTTGTATTGTAATATGGAGATTCATTTCATTCATTAGTTCTGAGAATATATGTGACGAGCGCGTTCAAAACCCGTCACATGAGGTTTTTCACTTTTTTATTTATTCATATTCTGCAGATATTTTTCTTCAAAATACTTTTTACAGAATGAAAATATCTTATTTCTAACTGAAGTTATATTCATTTGAATCTGCAATTTGCAAAATCATGACAATTGAGAAAATCGAGCTTAAAGTTTCGGAACATTGGTGTCGGGTAAATCCTTAGTAACCATTAATTTATTCTTCTGCAAATTTGCTGGTCAATTCGTGGCGATATCCTGCATCGAATACATCAAACGGCATGAAAATCGAACTACTACTTTCAAAACTGTGATAGAAATACAGTCAACTGCTGAATTGAATTTATGAAACAAACGCATCCAACGCTCAGGCGGCCAGTTCGACGTTTCATATCTTTGACCAACCCGACGATGTGTGAGTCTTAAATAGCCTAACGCAAACAAATAATTAACAAGGTCCTTCAAGATGAGCTCGAATATGGTACTATACCCCATTCCTGATTTGATTAAATCTATGCAAACATTGTGACTGATGATACAATTGTTCGCGATTTGTTGACTCGGCTAGCAGGCTTATTAGGCTAGTGAGCCGCTAGTCAAAGAAATAATGCTTTGAAATTGAATCATGGATGGACCAACGATATAATTGTTCGCGATTTGTTGACTCAGGAATGAATAGAAGAATACGTTGGGTCCGATAAACAGAACTGACTTATACGAGACTCTTCAATTCTTATAAAGAATTTTAATTAGGCCTATGTACCCACTTAGACAATAGACCACATGTTTCCTATCGTCGGCGGAATCTTTATAGCTTTCGTTGAATAAGACCTGTGTTCATCTGACAGTCTTATCAATTCATTTTCTATTGTAACTCGACCCGGACCACCTTTGGACTACTCTTACGGACAACCCTTTTGATTTGACGCAGCGCTCGTGAATAAGCTGGTGCTCCGCACTTGGATTTCGAATAGCACTTTAGAAGCTTGGAGATTAGGCTACAATTACGACTAGGGCCTGCCTAGGCTATCACTATTTGAACAGTTTAACAGCTTCAGAATTTCACTTTCCATGTAATAGGCTAATGTAAAATAAGCTTAGTGTGAATAATGTTCATACGAATTCTTTCCGAAACAAACGCAAAAATAACGTTTTTCTCCGAAAGTAACTAAAGAAAATGAGCAACATCAACAAGTTGAGACCAAGAATTTGCTAATGCGCATGCGCACGATCGAAGGTCAGTGTCGCGATATGTCTCGTAAGCCAATTAGACTCTAAGAAAACTGGGTCGGAGGCGTGGCTTGTATAATAATCATCCTTGTTGTCAAGCAAGCAATAATGAATGCTTAAAACTTTGACCAAAACCTGCTCATTTAAACGGGTGAAAACAGCTTTTATGGACCATTCAGTACCATATTGGAGGTAAAATTTATTATGTGGTAGACACGACTACAAGAAATAGTCCATTTGGCGTATGCTAGCTCTGTCGTTCATGGCGAATTATAACTTTGAAAATAGCTCATTGAGCGATTGATTCAAAGCAAATCTTGACACCACACGCGGTGAAAGTCATTTTTCCACCACTAAGCATTTGAATTCAAAATTTTTAATTGCAGATATTGAAAGTAGACATATTTCTAAATAATAATACGCCATAAAACCATTTTTCGTATTTTTCACCCTTCTCGCCTATTTCGGCATTTTGCGCTCTATTTAAAATCCGTCATCCGACGGGTTTCGAAAGAGCTCGTCACATATATATAAATAGCACCCCTTCAAGACATACTCGCAGGCGCTCCCAGCACTGTCATGTTTAAAAACTACAGTTTTGAGCAACTTATAGAGTGTGGACATGTTGTTTTGAGGTAGTAATTGCAGCTCTAGTGGAAGCCCATTCCAACTGAAGGCCCCTCAATTGCATAGTCCTGACACTGTCTAACTCTGTCTACATAGGATGCAATGAAGTGGCACTTAATTTGCAGGAGGCAGCTGGTATTCGGAGTGACAGAAATTACGCGAGCACTTGAAAAGGGAACGCTGCGCTTGGTCGTGGTCGACCGATCGTCTCCATGGCAACTGCACAGGCATCTCGCACAGCTGAGTGTCGTCAGAGGATGTCCTGCACTGGCGCTGGACAGAATGTCCGATATGTTGTCCTCGTTTGTCTCTCTGACGAGGATGTGTGCTCTTGGTTTCAAGGTAAAATGGAAAAGGCTTTACTCGATCATCCAATGGCATAATTTATTAAAGACTTTAGGGTCATTTAGTGATCAACTGCTAAAAGCCGTTTTAAATGTCAAGAACTTCAGACAACATCTTTAAATTGACAGTTTTTTAGCAAATTTTAGAATTTCATTTCTGCATTTGTAGGTCTCCCTATGTGGCCCAGGCTCTCTTCTGTGTTTAGTTCTCAGTGCTTTCCCGCTTTACATTTGTTTGCAATTTAATCTTATTTTCACATTTTTATCTTTTTCTTCAATAAGAGTATTGTGATAGTCTATCATAGCCAATTTTTATTTCACAATTACTTGTGGGGAACCAACTTCAAATCAGATAAGGGCAAACATTTACATGACTCTCTAAATCAGATAAGCTTATGCAAGGCCGATTTGAATTCTGGATCTGTCCTTGATTGCATGCGTATTGCGTAACTTCAAACTACAGATGTTGAGCTAAGGGATTTGTCATTTTGCTTTGAGGGATTTTAAACAATGTTTAATAAATTATGATCATTGTAATAATTTTTCCTGGATGCTTGGGAGAATGAGGCCTTTTTGCAGTTTTCTTGTACTTTTTTTTACCATGAGGGTTTTCAAGGGAACAATTTTGCCTTGGTATAATGAGAACATAATTTAGATAACATTAAATTATATGCTATGTTAAATGTCTAAATCTTGGATTATTTTCTTTAGGTAAAGAGTGAAGGCGATTCTCAATACTTCGACGGTGTTGTTGAATTCATTGTTGCCAGATGTCCACCTATTGAGCTGCCATGGTTAGACTGTGAAAACACTCTGCTTGCTTTAAAAGAAAAAGCTGCAGAAAACAAACAATTTGATGAAAAAGATTCACTAGAAGTGGAAGGATCAAGCAAGACCAAATTACGTGACGATGTCGTGAATGAAGTGAAGGACTATTCATACCTGTATATAAAAAAGTCAGCTCAAATGCCCAACATGGAACCAAGAAATCATGCAGTTAGTGATAACTGTAACTTTTCCAACGAAGTTGTCTTTGATGACATTTGGGGACCGGATGAAAGTAGAAACAGATTGCAGAGTAATTCAGAGTCAGGTAAATTCGGGTTCGATAGTACTGCTGAAAGCAAGACTTTTTCTCTTGATAATCAGGATGCATCGAAATCTGTTAAGAAGTCAAAGAAGAGCAAAAAGCGAGTGTACAGCGAATTGAATATCGAGCCAGTTTTCCAAAATCAAAACAAGAAAAAGAAGAAAAATAAAAAAGTTAAAAGTTAAATTAGTTTGTGGTCAACTTAACTTCTGTTACTTTTCACCTCAGGCTACTTATAATTGTATGTGTTCTTCTTACATGAGCAACTGCTTCGTTTTCATGTAAGACTCTGACAGGCACAGTGGGGTTAAGAAGAATTGAGCTAGTGACTATCTTTGAGATACCTTAAAGTGATATAAATTTACCAGTAAACTATTTTTGGTAGATCGAAATTGTAAACTATGTTAAAATTGAATCAAGTGATGTTATACATTGATAATGTTTCCCAAAGGATGTTTACTCATTTAGCAGTTGTATTCATGCACCGAAATGCCTTCGATAATAATAGACATCCTGTTGATGGAGCGCTTTGGTTGTACAAGTGTGCATGATAATGTAGTGGTTAGTATGCTGGACTGTTGAGTGAGAAGTCAGGAATTCAAATCGTTGCCAGGGCAGAAATTTGTGTCGAGACTTCTGCTCCACCTGCGCCTTTGAGTACACCGATCTTATACTATCAGTGAGAAGATGAGATGGAGAGGCAGAGCACGAGCCACCTAACCTCATATACTGAGGCTAAGAAATAAAGTTCCTAACACTTATTGTAAATTGTATTTTGTCTGATCATTTTTTAAGTGCTTCTCGTAGCAAGAGCGTTTCAGAATTAAGCGCTCCCAGTGCGCACTGCCCCAGGAGAAAAAGTAGGTTGATACTCGGACTAGCTAAAGAGTCTGCCTTTCTTGGTTGTGTTGACCCATGTTCTGTAGGATTTAATGTTGTGGTAACAATGAGTTGATGAGACATGTGTAAAACTAATTCTGACACCTGCAGTCCTATGCATGCGGACCAGGCTGCTCAGTCTTCCAGAATAATGAAATACAGAATTACGAAATAAGGTCTTCAGAAAAAGAAAAGGTCGATGGAAAAAATTTCGGACAAGGGTCTCGCCGATGTCCTCCTCAGCTGAGATTAAACACTGGTTTTCTGGTGCCATGGAAATGATACTCGCTCTACTGCTGACCTCTCAGATGTGGAAGGTTAAGTCGACCTTGTGTGCCAGTGCTTTAGGCCTACTCAGGGTTTTCATACTCTTCGCGCCAGTGTTTTATCATTCAGCTATCCATCTCGCCCCGGTATCAAAACGGATATAAAAATTAGAGATATATGCTGTTGTGCACTCGTTTTGTACATGATAAAATTTATCATGTACAAAACGAGTGCACAACAGCATAATACTGTAAATACGTTAAAATAGCCAAGCACCCTCATGGATTTCGTGTTAAAAATTAGAATAGCAAATGTGTGCATCTGTACGCATGCATTTATATATATATATATATATATATATATATATATATATATATATATATATATATATATATATATATATATATATATAACTAAGTCACTTGCACTAACAGTGCCAGTCTCAGCCTGGAAAAGGAGGGACACTAAGCATCTTTAATATAATATAGTCTCTTTATACAGCAACAGGGTCTATGTGTCACTGATGAATTCCAGGTTTGTCAATGATCTATCTACCTTAAATGAGGTCACCGAACTAGAGTTGCGAAAGCTAATTCTAGCATCTGCGCCAAAAACGTGTGAGTTGGATATTGTCCCTACATTTATCATTCAAGAACTCATAGACGACTTTCTGCCGTTTCTCACTACGCTCTGCAACCGGTCTATCCATCTTCTCAAAAACAGTCAATCCTGCTTCCTGTTCTGAAGCGAGATGGTCTGGACCGAAATGATCCAGCCAACTACAGGCCAATTGCAAATGTTACTTTTTTATCCAAAATTTTAGAACGAATTGTTGCAAACCAATTAATTGCATATTTAGACATGAATGGGTTACTCCCCTCTCAGCAATCAGGTTTCCGTAGAAATCACTCTACTGAAACTCTTTTAGTTCGCCTATTATCTGACTTCTATGGTGCCATCGACCGTGGCCAGGTCACTCTTTTAGCTTTGTTTGATGTCAGTGCTGCATTTGATGCAGTTGATCATTCTATCCTGCTCCAGCGTCTTTCTATTTCATTTGGCCTAGCTGATGCTCCTTTGGAGTGGCTTCGTTCTTTTCTGTCTGGGCGCACTAACTGTGTGGTATTGGGTGCCTCGAGGTCATCTTGGGTCCCAGCCCCTTTTGGTGTGCCACAGGGTTCTGTGTTGGGCCCTTTACTGTACATTCTCTACACAGCTGGTATTGGTTCCTTGTTGTCTGCATGTGGCCTTCTGCACCAACTCTATGCTGATGACGTTCAGGCCTATGCTCACTGCCTTGCCACTGATGCAGTGTCCACTGTATCGTTAATGTCCAATGCCATTGATGCTCTTACATCATGGATGGCATCTAATCGTTTGTTACTAAATCCCTCTAAAACTCAGTTTATCTGGTTTGGTACTCGCAGGCAATTGGCATCCATTGACCTGCACTTAATAACAGCAACTTTCCCTGATATATCTTTCTCTCTCACAGTCCGCGACCTTGGAATTACTCTGGATCAAGAGCTCAATTTCTCTAAGCATATCAATTTGGTCACTCGCAGTTGCTACTACCAGCTTCGGCAACTCCGAGTTGTCTCAAGATCTCTCTCTCATAGTGCTACTCTGACACTTGTCCATGCCTTTGTCACCAGTAGAATTGATCACTGCAGTTCGGTACTCATGGGTCTGCCACTTGGACTAATTGGGCGCCTTGAACGAGTTCTTCGTTCGGCTGCTCGCCTCATTGGCCGCATTCCTAAATATGCCCCCGTCTCTGCTTATATGCGTGATGTTCTTCACTGGCTCCCTGTTTCACAGCGCATCTCCTACCGAGTTGCTGCACTTGTCTGGCGTTGCCTTACTGATTGTGCTCCATCATACCTGTCTATTCTTTGTCGACCTGTCTCTGACCTTGCAGCCCGTCGAGCTCTTCGCTCTACGACAACGGGGGAGCTTTTGGTTCCTCGAGCTCGCACTTCTACAAGACAGCGCCGAGCCTTTTCTTCTGTGGGTCCCGCTATCTGGAATGGCCTCCCACTAAACTTGCGACTTATGCCTAGACTAAATTCACCTGCTTTTTATAAGTCGCTCAAAACCTATTATTTTAGCTGTGGCTGGACTGGGAGCGCCTCTGAGTAGTTTCTTGAAGAAGCGCTATATAAATTCACGAAATGAATGAATGAAAAAAAATGAATGATGTCTATCTATGAATAACGAGCTTATTGGCTAAAGCACGTCCTCCCTCCGTCGAATGCTTACCTTAGATTGTTCCTGGCCTCGAAATCTAAATTCGCCGTTAATAAACTCGGATTTGAAAACTTAGAATTAGGCTATGCTGCTTACTATCAAGCACAGAATTGTTATATTCTTTGCTAAAAGTGTTTTAATATGCTGAAACAGTTTTGACGATGCTGCTTTGATGCATAAATATAGCGAGGGCAACTGGAAGTTCGGAGTTCAGAGGCTTGTCGCAGAATTTAGAATAATAATAATAATTTTCGTTTATTCAACACCTATCTTTACCTGTGCGGATTCTGTGGCGGAATGCATAACTTGTACATACTTACAACTTACGTAGAAACGGAACACATGTCTCATTTGGTGGATCACGTGATGCAAACTTGTTTGGTTAATTTTGATACATCAAGAAATAAAATTTATTGTAAATTTAAGTTTATTTGTTAGTGCCTATAGTCGTTGTTGGAACAGTATCTTATTTGTTAAAGTTCCCCACAATTTGCATGAGTTTAAGATGGTGATCTCTCTGCGTTATTTGGAAACCAGGCGATGTTGTGGTAGTTAATGCCTTGTCGGCTGCAGAACAAGTTACAACAGGCTCCTCGATGTTGCTGTAATAAGCGATAGATTGATCCTTCATAACCTGGAATTTATTTCTTGGCTTGGATGACATGTTAAGCGTTTGATCCTATAATATAACTGAGTTCCTTTACTTTATGTGAGCGCTGCATCTTTTGGTCCCATTGTGTTGCTTTCAAATCTTTCATCGCCCAAACTGCTATATTCCAAGTTTTTCGTTTTTGAATGGAAATACCGGACTTCGTTTATATGCTAGCGTTTTCATAGAATTGTTGATCTAGTAAAAACTATCGTTTGCTGGAGTGTGAGATGGAATCGAAAGATCAGCTGATTATAAACCTTTTCAATTTCGAGGATCCTCGATTTGAAGATAGTAAATACATCCTAACAAGTCCAAGGTCTTTAGAAGCATGTTCAAGGCTAAATATCAAGGTGTGTATAAATGTTATTGTGGCCTACATGTTTATACTTATTTATAATCAAACAATGTATGCCATAAGGTTCTTTTCTAGTCTTGTTACTCATTTGGTTAAATACCATCATATAATATGTTGCGCATAATTGTATTGGCACTAAAGAAATCATGCGAAAAACAAAAGTCTGATTGATTGATTACGTCAGTCTTCAGAGTCTGGGATAAGGGGTCTCTTGGTTGGGGCACTAATGTAACAACAGCACTCTCACAACACTTTAATTGGGTGTAATCGATATTAATTAACTTTTGCTTTGGGAATTTATATGCGTTGAACCTATTTTGGGTGTTTTAAACTTCTTTCTCAAGCAATGAGTTAGTTAATTAATATTTAAGTTTAGGATTGTTTATTAATTAATAAATTAGCTGATTAGTGGTAATATTATTATTATTGAACTGTCATTTATAACGCACCTAAACAAAAATTGATGTGTCTTGCATGAAAACGCGTAACAGGAACGTCTACTTATAATAAATCTTAAACAAATAAGTCTTCAGGTTTTTTAAGGGTGAAAAAGAAGATGACTTGCGACTGAAGTCCGGTAGTTTATTCCATTCAGTCGGGCCAGCTAGTGCAAATGCATGGTTTCCAAATTTTCTGACAGAACATGTGACCACAAAGTCACCTTGAGATGAAGATTGTAGTCCTTGTCTGGATTGGAATGATGTACATGGTGCTACAAGTGAGAACACATAAGAAGGAGATGAATAATTAGTTTTGACTCCGTACATCAGAAGACTAAATATATATTATAAGTTCTACTAGTTAACCTTGTGCCTGGGGAAGAAGGGTTTAGTAATAGATTACCAGTAATTAAATAATTTATTAGCGATGAATTATTTTTAAACTAAACTACTTTACTCATATTAAGTGCTTGATCAAATAAAAAAGGGAATACAAGTAATTATAAACATTTAATGATTAAAGATATAATGGTTTTAGCCAGTTGAAGTACTAACGAGACCGTTGGAAGATTTTCGAGATGAGCTTCTGCCACGGGGATTATCGGTTAGAGCAGTTTTCGAAATTTACAACGAAAACGAAAAAGAAAGGCAAAGTAAGTTCCATATCTGAGTGTTTACATGCGATTACTACATTACGGTATATATTATGTTGAATGGTAGTAACTAGTGCAATCTTCTTTCAAATACTTTGTGCAGCACATTCCTATTCTTAGATACCATTACTAATTCAGTAGGAAATAAATCTCAAAGGAGCCATTGAGTGTTCCTGATGCATCAAGTGTCAATTGCCAAAGACCTGTGAAATGTGGTCATGCAGTTGTTCAGCATTGAGCAAAAAAGTATCAAATGTTCAGATTGTTATCTTAGCTAGCTGTTGACCGTATTTGACCATATAACATTTATGAATAAGTAACTTTGTCTTTGGCAGTTGTTTTGTGCACTAGGTCTTCGAAAACTGTTTCTTCTGTTTGGCCCAGTTTGGGTAGTAATATTTGGCCTGTGCAGAGGCTGAGCTGGGTGTGCTTCTGAATAGATATATGTTGAACTGAACTAAGGAACACTTTATTGAGCACCAATAATTTGGCAGCAATACTAAAAATCACATACATCAAGTATTGGGTGTCAAAGATGGAACTGGTAACTCATAGGAGCCATGTTGGTCCCAGTAATAGTAGTGCATTTGTTTATGCTGCCATTTGACAAATTTTGCGGATTTTCTATAAGGCCAATTAAAAGCCGATAACTGGTTTAAAATCTGATTTCTACAACTGATAATCAACTCTAAATGTGATTACATATTTTTCCATATAATGTAATTCTGTTTCTACAGATTTATTCGTTATAAAACATTTTCTAATTTATTAATTATTTACACTGATCAGTTTGCTTTGATGGTGTTTGTGATCTTAAAAAAATGCAGTTTTCTTTGTCTAACCATTTTTTATGTGCCGCTACAGTTTGTTTAACATATTCAAATGGGTTGAACGCTGTAGATAAACTTCAGCTTTGCATTGAAGAACGACGGCGCATAATTTCTGAATACATGTGTTGCGGCGATATCCAATCGGATGAGGAATCACAAAATATTGGTATGTAGAGAAGAACACATACACATAAATTTAATTATTTTACTGTATATGATAAAAGTTTGGTTTTCAATAGGATATTTAGCTCTTTCTGTCCAATATGAAGTGATTTTGAAATTTTTCTGTTGTGGCTGAATTTTTTATGGTTACAATGAAAATGAATTAAAATGAATTGAATAAGTTCTAAAACTTTGTAGACCTTCATGATACATATTTATGTGCTATATACATATCAGCCAAGGATGAAGAAAAATCTGAGGTGGTGTGGTTGGGACCACTGGTTCAGTTTGTATGCAATGGATTGGATAAACTAGATGATAAAAGGTGAAATAGGTTAATCCAGGGTTAGGTAAAAAAAAACACTGAATTCATTGAGTAATATTATATAGTAATTTTAGCATAAGTGATATAGAAATTGGTTGTGTTTAGGCGTAAGAAAACAAATCAACGCTAGTCTGCTACAATCAAGACCAACTCGGACAAATTCAGTGAGCCAGAATCGACGGAGTCAGGGTGAAATAAGCGACGGGTATGGTGAAACTTGTATTGTATAATGTACAACGAAACCTTGATATAATATTGTAATGGAATTGGTTACAGCTGTGTTTGAAACTGGCGTCATGGTTCACACTTGAAAATTCTTCTTTTTTGCCAAGAAAGCTTTGTTAACGCTTCTGAATAGATACCTGAGGATTCTCAGAATAAATGCTCATATACGAATGAATAAATGAACTCATCAAGAATGTGCTACATAAATTTACTAATTCCATGAACAATTGAACATGTTTAACAAGTTTAACTTATGCTTTACCTTGCCTGATGTTATCTCATTTTAAACTAAAGATGAAGGCTCTGCAGCCTTTTAGTATTGTTGATAGAATGTCACTGACTCCAAGGTCTTGATTTATCTTACTTCACCAAGTGACAGATTGGATGGCTAGTGTCAATTTTATATTTTCAGAAGTGGTATTATATACATGTATATTGAATTGCATAATATATATGTATATTATCTGTATGCCGAGAGAATTATGAGGAGAGCTGGATTGGAGGAGGCAACAGAGGGGGTAAGGATAGCGGGGAAAATACTGAATAATCTGAGGTACGCCGATGATACGACATTATTGGCGGGTAAGAGGGACGACCTAGTCGAGTTAATAAGAAGAGTCAGGAAGGAAAGCGAAAAGGCGGGACTATACTTCAATGTAAAGAAAACAAAGGTTATGACAACTGCAACATGGGAAAACTTTGAGGTGGATGGAGAAACGATAGAGGTAGTATCGAGCTTCACATTCCTGGGATCTATGATAGAGAAGGAGGGAAGAAGTGATATGGAAATAAGGAGGAGGGTAACAATGGGGAAAACGGCAATGAACGGTCTGGAAAAGATTTGGAAGGATAAATACGTGAGCAGGGAAACAAAGAAAAGACTGGTAAAAGCACTGATCTTCCCAGTGGTCCTATATGGATGCGAGACATGGACAAAGACACGGGATATGGAAAAGAAAATCAATGCATGTGAGATGTGGATTTGGAGAAAGATGCTAAGGATTTCATGGACGGAGAAGAGAACTAACGAATCGGTGCGCGTGGAGCTCGGAATAGAGAGGGAGGAGACACTGCAGCAAACAGCAACTTGGAGGAAACTGAGCTACTTCGGCCATGTGATGAGATCTAATGGTTTGGAAAAGGAGCTGATGACGGCATGCGGTGAGGGAAGGAGAAGATGTGGAAGGCCAAGGAAGAAATGGTTGGATGAGGTACAGGAAAAGTCTGGCATGAGACTGGAGGAGCTAAGAGAGGCGACTAGGGAGAGGATCAACTGGAGAGGATACATCAGGGATATCGCCAGAGCTGCAGAAGCTGACGGCACCAGGTGACCAGGTGATATTGAATTGTCTTGAATTTATACTTTCCTATCAGGGTTGAAGAAAGGGAGAAAGGATTGTTGACTGGTCAAGGCAAGAACTCAAAGTCTAGATCTAAGAAGTTGTCTCACAGCAGGAGCGAGTTTTCATCAAGACAGGCAGCAATAAATACGCAAGATTTTGGCTCTAGGTGAACAATTCATTCATTCAGCCATTCATTCAAAAGATTATTTTAACTGATTGAATTACTGATAAATTCATTTGCTAATGTTCTTACTTGAAATGGACATTTCTAATGTAGGTATAACATTGTAGTACCGTATTAAATTACTCTGATGATGGAGTGGCACTTAGTGAATATCAGGTCAGATTGAAGAATGAGTGCCAGATTAATATTTTACTAAACTTTTGGCGCCAATTGTGGCGGTTAACAGGCAACGAGTGAGGGCTGACTATAATGTATGCAGTTTATAATTATGTGTAACTATTTCATAATGTGCACTTAAGTTTTTTTTTGTCCAATGATAGAACATTAAAAAAGGGTTTGGGTGCCTGCTCAGGATGGTCTTGGCCTCTTGGGCATAGTGGTTGCATTTGACTAATATTTTTTACAAATCTGTCCGAAAAAGAAGAGTGATGCACATGTAAAAGTAGAATTTAAAGGAAATGTATGCACAATCACTTATTAAATTGCATGTAGTAAAAGTCATACAGGACTGCTAATTGAACAGTCAACCAGTGAAGTTTTTCAGTACTTCATCCATTCATTGTCTGTGCATAGTTAGTTTAATGTTTTACCTTTTGGCTTCTCTAGGTTGGACAAGATAACCCATCGTGCTGTCAAGAAGTTGAACAAGTTAAGTGAAGAATCAACGGGCATCAGCACGAAACCTAAAAAAGGGAAGCGTGGGACGCGATTCACCCGGAGCCAATCGGACCTCGGCTACAGCAGCGGACGCGACGCGTTCAGCGATGCAGGTTCAATGGCATCGTCCGTACTAAGCGCACGGTCGTGTCTAACAGACGTTACGTACGTCACTGATCCACTGCTGAGAAAGCAATTCAGAAGTTCACTCAATTCACAGACACGACTTCGAACAAAAGTGAGGCTCGCACGAACTTACTCGAGTCATGTATCGTTTTTTCATTTATGTATAGTCAGTTTAATCTATTTATTGCACTTATTAACTACTCAAGGTCAGTAAATCTGAATCGCTAGCGTTGAACAAAAGTGTTTGCGAACAACATTTCCAAGTTCTTTGTATATAAAGTTAGTTTGAACTAACAGTCAATGAATTACAGATCAAGCAAACTGCCAAACAGATAATTATGACGCATTTATTTATAATGCAGTATTTATTTATTTAGTGGCACAGTTTATAAATTTGTTTGCCATAAAAAATTATATGCTATTTAATCCTGCCATGATTCCCTTTACGTTTGCTATTCTTGCAATCAACATGGTCCTACATGTATACAAATGGATGTTTATGTGTAAACGAAGGACCAGAAGATTTTGTCGGTCATGCTGCAAAAGAAAGAGTTGGACAGGGAGGAGACAATGAGAAGGGAACAGCTTCACAACCAGTGGGAGCAAGAGCACAAGAGAGAACAGCAGGAACGAGACGCACGAGAGAACCAAAGGCGATTGAATCTTGCAAAAGAGAGAAACAGAATAAACGAAATCAAGGTCAGCTAATGGTTGATTTATATTTGTAATCCAAGCTTACAACTTGTAATATTGCACAATGCATATTGTAACATCTGCTAATTTAATCTAATCTTATCTGGGTTGTTGCATTAGTTATTGAATGTACAAACAACTGTAATTGCTGCCATATCACAATCACCACCAAATGGATGGAGTCTGTATTTGATGATGATGATGACATTGATAATAATCTAATACAATCTTATCTCATTTAATCCGATCACTTCTAGTGAGCCACTGCAGGAATGCACAAGATGTCTGGCAGTAATAATTTCACATTTGAAATTGCTGAAATCCGATTGCGGTTGTAGGATTAATTTCTGGCAATGAATAACACCTCAAGTTTTACAAAGATGGCACAACAGAAGTTTCCAGCTAAGACTAGATGAAATTGGAATCCTTTCGCTTCACTGGTTCTTTCCTTGCAGTGAAATTCTTCGTCCTTTGGATCTATTGCCTTGTAGACTGTAGAGGTGGTCAGATTAGGTCTTTACTAGTGTATTCTAAGTTTTAATTGATTTCTATGTTGTCCTTGTACAATTTATCAATTGCTAGTTGCTTCAAATGACAAATGTAGTATTGTAGTTGTTAGTCAATGGTAAAATATCGTAATACATTAGAGAAGCCAGATTGAAACCAGATGGGTCAGGAAAACAAGAGTTTGAAGTGTTGCGAACGAAGTTAGTTATAATTTTTTATAGAGGTATGTTGTGTTTCAGATGGAAACTGAAATGAGGCGCTTGCAGGTTGAGAAAGAACAACGGATGGAACGAGAACAACAGCTGAAGTATAATGACCAAGTCTCATCGGAGTCAAGTCGAAGACAGCATCTGACGAAAGTCAGTTACATTACATTACCGTGTGTGTTCATAACATATGCTGTCTGCATTGTATGTATGTTATGTATGTATGTATGTATGTATGTATGTATGTATGTATGTATGTATGTATGTATGTATGTATGTATGTATGTACATACATAGTTACATATGTACATATGTATGCAGGCATGTGTATGTATGCAGACATGTATGTATGCATACAAATATACAAAGGCATTACACATCATAAATAAACACATATGTACATTAATGGACGCTTATCTGTCTTTCTTGATTTATTCAGAACCAAGTTAACTTATCTGTGTCAGCTTACTTACCTCCGATGGTTTGGCTTCTAGTTTCTCTGACTTGTTGGATTTTAACCTGACTTTTCTAATTGATGATGGTTTGCTAGCATGAGTTGACCATAATTATTTGTTGCTTTTCACATTAATTATGAAAATGGTTCAAGAAGTCAGTGGATTAAATTTGATTAAATTATAATTGATTTACTCAATTTTTAGCCTGGTTTTTGACAATTTGTTTTGTTAAATCACAGCTTCTAAAACTGAAAGAAAAACAGATCCAAGAAATGGAAAAGAAGAAATCTGTGGTATGTTACATGCATTTGTATGCTACCACGTTGCATAGTTGGATACATTTAATCTCATATATTGATGGTTTACTCTGGTGCTGGTTATAGTGGTTCCTCATTATGGGGAAGTGGTATCATGTCTCCAGAGTTATCACGCTTTATCAACAAGCATGCACTAATAAAAAGCGAAATGCAAAACGAATGCAGCGTGTTGTTACTGTTACATTATGATGCATTAGGCTTCAATGAATGGCATTTGAGAACATAATATGTTTTCCAGCTATTTATTATTAAATTATTTGTTAGTGTTATTTGTGTTCAAAGGAATCGAGAGTTGAGCAGCAGAGAAAGGAGTCCGAAGATTACCAGACACTTGTGAAAGCGAAGCAAGACGCAGAATTAAGAAGAGCAAGTTCACTCAAGTTGACGAAAGAACAAGAAATGGCGATGGTGATGACTTAACTCATTTCATGAACTGATTTCCTTGCATTGTACTTACGTAGACATAGGTTCAGCTGACAAACATGTACTTGTGTTTTAACTGGAGCTGCTAACCTACAGATAAATAGACAGTTTTATGTGTCCTAATAGTCAGTGGGAGCTTGTGAATGTGCTGTGCAGCGTACACTCTTCTTGTCTTCTTTCATTACTCTGCTGCATCAAGTGAGTCTTCTGACTCCTTTCTCTGCTGCACTCAGTTTTCGTACGGTCTAACATGGAAGAGCTTAATTAATTTTTTTTAAATCATTGAGTTAAATCATGGTTGAAATTACAACTTCTTTGACTCAATAGTTCATCTTCTTCGTGTTGTTACGGTCTAATGGTGACATTGTGAAACATTTGCTGTAAACGTTTTAGAGAACGAGAATGAAGAACAAACAGGCGAAAGAGAAGCATGAAGAGAAGATGACAGCAATTCAGCGCCAGTCTGTGTACGTCATCATTCTTCTTTCGTCAAGATAAAAGTCTTTTACTTTCTGTATAGTTCATTATGGTTGTATTGCCGTTATGACAAAATACATAGATGCAAACCATTGTCAACCAATTGATGCAATTTACAGACTTTGAGTGGTATTGTAAACAGTGTAAAGCTGATCTGCCTTGTAGCGGGATAAATCGATTTAGTGTGTTTAGTGTTTACAATAAAATGTGATGCAGTATCCAGCACAAGGATGTTTACTACAATAGGCAAGATTGTAGTTGTAATAAATTGTGTTTATGTATCTTTGTGTAGACACTTGGTTTAGTCCTCGTAGTACCTTGCAATGTGCTGCACTTGCTAACCTAATATTATTAGTGTTAAAGTAGTCTTTGTCTTTGTAATGATAAGGTTGTTCAATTGTATGTTTGCACTTCAGTGAAAAACCAGAGTGATGTATAGCAATCACACTAGGAAACGCAAACAATGGCATAATTGCTGGAAATCTTTTCTTCTGCTTCAGAGATGATTTGGCGTTACTTCGGAAATCGTTGGAATTCCGAGACCATAGTGTCAAGAATCATCTGTCACTTCAAAGGTCGCAGAAAGAATTCAAGATCCGTGAACAACAGTCAGTTATTTAACGCTGTTTTGCTAATGTTAATTTATGATATATGAAATAACCATGGGTAATTTATGATAATATCGTTTAGCAGGCTATCAATCAGTTTGTCTTTTTAATAAACGATTGGTATATGATTTATTACTGTTCCATTGAATTATGATCATAGTTAATGACTGCTGATATAATTTATTTAATCAATTTCAGCTGATTTGGAATAACTAAAAGGATCTGTTTAAATGTCTAGTTTCTTTCCTACATGTGTTCTTTCTTTATGAAACTGTTGCAACGGTATCTGTAGATTTATATAACACCTTCTAGGAATTATTTTTGTTAAGTAAAGTCTGGAAATTGTTTCTCAAGGCAAGACCTGGAGAGGAAGATTGAACAGTCGCGGAAAAACCAGCAGGAAATGGAAGAGGAGGTTCGCATGTGGCATGATCAGCTCAAGGACTACCACCACATGGTATGTAGCTCAAGGACTACCACCGCATGGTATGTAGCTCAAGGACTACCACCGCATGGTATGTGCTCCCGCTGCATGGTATGTGCTCCCGCTGCATGGTATGTGCTCCCGCTGCATGGTATGTGCTCCCGCTGCATGGTATGTGCTCTGAACAAGTGTGGATTATAATGATGAAGAAACCATTTCTCTTGCACTTTGGTTTATCCAGTAGCACATTGAAGGTTGTGGTCCAATGATTGCGAGTCTGAATCTGCTGAGCAGACTCTCTGTGACAGCAAGTTGTTTTCGCATGCTTGTCTTGCTTGCTCCTATGATTTATTGACTGTACTCTTTTACTAATTTAAACAAATAGATTCACATGCTGAAGGGCCTCTTATCAAATGTATGTATAGAAGTGCTTTGTACCAGTTGAAATAAGAAGATTATTGAGTTTAAGTACCTCTCTTCTTGTATGCTGTGCACATGGGCTATTGAATTGATCTAAGCAAGCATGTGAAATTGGTCCACTCATGATGTATTGTTGAAAGTGAGGTTAAATAAATAATAAGCAAGTATTATTCATACTAATTCTGAAAACTGTGTGGTATATGTTGTGTGAGCAGCAGGAAAGGCATGCCGCTGAGACCGCAAAACAGACGTTGTCAATGAAGAGTCAGAAGGTTCATGCTGAACGATTGCAGAGGGAAAAACTGCAACGGGAGAAGATGAAACAGTAATATTATAATTATATCTGATGATTCCTTCAAACAACGTCACCCGTTTGTGTAGCTCTGAGTGATCATTAGTGTGATGTAGCGTAATATTAGGGTTATGCTCCTCTAATGTACAATTGTACATGTATGATGTATGTATGATGATGACAACAATGATAATAATTTGTAATACTGATAGATAAATAAATAATAATTAATAATAATAATAATAATAATGCTCCTGCTAATATATGTAATACTATGTATGATGATGACAACAATGATAATTATAATTTGTAATACTGATAAATAAATAATAATTAATAACAATAATTCATGTAAACATTTAATATGCTAGTAGCCTAATAGGAGTTGCATCTGCTTTCATTGGCAGGATTCTGGAAAACGAAGAACATTGGAAACATGACATGGAAGCCGCAATTGCAATGAAAAAGCTGCGGATTCAGGGAGTCCTGGAGGAAAGAGACAGGATGATTCAAGAGGTGGGATTTATTCAGTATCCAAAACCATATATATTTAACTGTTGATTGTTCACCACATACACCTAAAATATTTTTAAACAGTTTATTTCAGCTTTGCACATGCATGGACTTTGTCTATGCAGCAAAGCTACTGGGACATGTAAATGGTGACATGGCTGCCTTTAAATTAACTAAGCAATTATAGCTAGTCAGTCAGGGAAACTACGAAAAAGGTGAAATATTAAGACGTCTGCAAAAATGACCTCCCCTTGCCTGCATTTAGCATTGCCTTCCCTGTGCCCTTTGCAATGAAGTGTAATAATAATGACAATTACGATTTCTATGGCGCCGTAACACAGTTACAAGGGCGCCTCACATACTAAACTAAACAGCAGGATAGGCTTTAAGGAATAAATGAGTCTCGAGTCCAGATTTGAAGGAGTCAACTGAGCAAGCCGCTCACAGGGCGGGAGGAAGACTGTTCCAGCATCTGGGGCCAGCCACTGAGAAAGCGCGGTCACCGAAACGGGTTTTCATCCGCTGTACACGAAGATCGCTTTTGTCAAGCGATCTAAGTCATTACCCGGAGGCGGAGGAGTGCGTCACGATGCGTAGAGTAGGCCCTGTTGGTCTTGGAAAAATGTATGTATGCAAAATAAATGTAATTATGACGTCCACTGTCGTCCACTGTCCACATTAGCGTATTTATAACTCTGTATTATCCTATATCGTAGAGTAGGCTGCCCTACCCTGTTGGTCTTTTGATCTGATGGCATTTGACTACATTAAAATTATATTCTGTTAAGATCTAAACAGTAACCCATAACAGTTATATTTTAGCTAGCAAATATGTTTTTTTAAAATAAATAGTAAAATATATGTTTCATAGATGAATTTAGCTGAATAGCCTTTGTAAGAGGGACGGGGTAGAAAAGCGTATTTGAACATATGCATGAGGGCGGGGTAAAAAAATTTACAGTTCTTACGGGGGAGAGGTGTCGAAAATATGATTTTTGAGTATGTCATAATGGATGGCCCTATGTTACTGCTCGGTACTCATGCTGCTCAAACAAAATAGAAATTCTGTATTTTTTATGTTTAGTCTCGAAGCTTAGCTGGAACGTCGGAAAAGTTACGCAGTCAGTTGAAGCAGCACTATTCGACAACTGATCTCGATGATCTCAACAGAAAAGCTCAGCTTGAGAACAAAATCTTGTTTCGGCCACACTCAAAAACCAGCGTACAGTTCAAGTCAGACAATGTTTCACGGCTGCTCATTGGATGATTAGGAAAACTTGTTTAATGCATGCTACAACTGCAACTTAATATTTATTTATAGACATTCATTCTTTTGCAGTGTGTAACTAATTACGAGGAGCCATGTAAAGTACAAAGTTTAAATGTGATGATCAAGTACAACTGATAGTAGCATTTTTTACTTTGCTTTAATGTACTGTAACCTCTCTGACATGCCAACTTTTTTGTCTCAATTTCTGTGAATTTTTATCAGTACCGTAAAACAATTAACAAAGACTTATATTGGTGTTGAATAGGTTTCTTCTGTTGTTAATGAAGTTGAGATAATCTATGTGTTTGGTAGTTTTTATATTGCAATCGCTAGATGTAGGAGACTTTACAAGTCTCAACCCATTACTATCGAGATATCTGAACTTTTAAGTGCTATATAAATTATGGAATGTACTCTCGGGAACCCAAATCTGGGGACCTCTTTAAATCCCAGGGCAAACATGAAATCACATATTTTGTGAACTAAAAAGCTACGATTTTTTATTAATTACTTGGGCCATTTTCCTATTCTTCGTTGGTCAAGCAGAGGCCAAGCAGAAACCCTAGAGGGGTGACATTTTCAGTGCTTGGGCAGCGGAGGTGGTTTTCTCCCCTTCACGCAACCTAATGTTAAATCTTTCCTTGGTTCATACTGTCTACAGACAGAGGCTTGCTGCTTAATATCAGAGGGCTACAGCTGTACAGCTAGGCTAGCCTGCTATTATTTTGTGTAGTAATATAAGATTGACTGCAATATATGTACCAACACACAAAAGTTAAAGTAGCACTTTCTTTGCATATCTCTATATAATTATGTACAGCAAACTTCATTTATATTAAAGTTCAAAGGACTATCATTAACATTTCAATATGTCCAAGAATCAAAAGAAGCGAGATATTCACGCCAAGCTCTATCTGACTCTACACAAATGAAAGTGTACAAGTTTTGTATATAGCGACCGTAAGACATTGACCCTACTCAAACAAAACTGCCCATTTGAATTTCCTATAGAAATTACTAATTACATTGCATTACTCCTTTCAAAGTCCCTATGTATAGATTATAGTACCCCGATATTCAAATATCTGAAACCAGTATCAGTTTTCGAACCGGCACTGTGATGCACAGATTGTAACTAATGTAGCCAACTAGGCCATAGGCTCAGTTTCGATACCTTGACATTCTGCATGCCATTTGATGACTACAACCCCTTTCAATGCTTCTGAGGCGATTGGTGCCAGGTGTCAGTGATGAAGTCACCAAAACCATTTGGTCTTCGTTACCCCATCTCACAGAAGCTCTAGGAATCGGGTCGATAAAATGCTACTAGTCACCAGACATTCGCATGCATCAGTTGAGAGTTGGCAAAATTCATCTGAAAATAATTCATCAGCGAACTACGAATTGGCCAACTGTATTGCAGCACAGAGATTGGAATTTCGATACAATTCGACAAGGACTATAGTGAACGTTTGAAATAAGCAAGACTTCTATACAAGCAGGTTTAACAACAAAACAGTCAAATTTTTATGTTTTTGCATTGGGTGTGGTCGGGCCATTATTGACTGCTTGCTTCAATATAACTGGAAGTTCGAAATAATGAAGTGTTACTGTAGAAAGCAATCCAATGACGGGACATCTTTTTAGTGGTTAGCCAATCAGAACATGTTAAGAAATAGTTAATTTGTAATTCTATTAACACCAAAACAATTTGCCATTTCATACGATTCCTCCTGGCATAAGGAACTCAACTACAAGTTTCCACAAGTGAATAAATTCTTTCCATGGTTAACAATTTAAAATAGTTCAAGATGTTAGTAAGGACAATTCAAAATCTTTTCCATGTTCATGAATGGAAGTCGAGATCTTGTGACCTTGTCAAACGAGGTTCGGCCAATATGTCAAATTTCATTGTCCGTGAAAAGCCTTCAGTTAATCTTTTATATAATTAAAGTATGGCTTAATCGCCGGCTGAAAACTTGACTCAACCTTAGCTCAATGATCTTAATCATTCTGCTCCAAGTTAGCCCCAAATCATCTGGATGAAAATGCCAAAAAATCAGCCATTAACCCTTTTTTATCATTCTACTAAAGCTAGATTTGATCGTTCGCTCAAAGCTTGGCTTGATAATCTTCTTTGTTCTACTTAACTTCTCTTGATCATTGCTTTCCAAAATCTTCGCTCAATCATTCTGCTTGATTACTCGGAGCGTAAACGACCATAACAATATCGCACACCTGTCACACAGTGAACTGTTACACCAAAACACGTTCAAACCAGTTAGAAAAAGCGACGGAAAGACAGTTTGCAATATTTACACTGACTTATCACATTATCGACCGCGTGGTCGGCACAAGTCTAACGCACACCGAATTCTCTGTACAATTGGAACATTATGATTCGGTAGCCGCAGATAAAGCAGCAGAAAAGAAACTGTTCATCTGGTCGAGACCACAATGGCAAGCCAAAACTGGTGAGGTGTAGAAGTCGGAAGTGTTCAGTCGGCCAATTATCGAGTGGTTTAACCTGCAAGACGATGCTAGCTGGATGGATAGGAGCCGATGCTGTCCTCGGCCGCTGCAAATAGAAACCACACATTAAAAATTGAAATATTAAACAATAAAATATGAAAATTACAGCTTGCTAAAAGTCACAAAGCTGTGCAAAGCATTGCTTCCAAATTACAACCAACCAATGTATTCCAATCAATTGGTCAGCACTTCTAGTGCAGTTGTTTATGTGATAATCCACTGTTGTAATGTTAAAATTAATTCCATGTGAGAGCCAGAGAATTCATTAAATCAACAACTATAGCCTTCACTTAAAACACATGCCCTCCAACAGCACATTATACTACACCATAATTGGTGCAATCCTTTGTGGACCAGTTTAAGACAGCTACCTGAACTGGCATATACAAAAAAACTTGAACTGTAACCGGAGAAGCCTTCCAAACCTATGAATACCTAACCATTACCTTAAAGTCTTAAACTGGCTTGAGGTGAACATATATAGCGCTATGACCTAACCACCTTTACTTAATAATTTCTGTGGAGGATCTGTGTTGGCAGACTTTGAGTCGCCGAAATCGACTGAGCTCTGACTGCCGCTATTCGTCAGCTGGGTGGCGGCCGCTGTTGGAACTTCGGATTTTCGATCATCATCCCTCAGTGCCCGTTTTCGCCTCTTGCTCCAAAGCTCATGGCAATCCTGATCCTTTGGCAAGCTGAAATAGATAGACATATATTTGTTTAATAGAAATCAGGTTGACAAACAACAATGTTAAGGTTATAGAATGAAATGAAAAATAGTTAACAGAGTACTGTACATAGATTAATTGATCATGAGTTATTTTGTGAGCAATCTCCTATCAATAATCTGAACCAGTTACAGAGAGAAGAACCCGATGCCCCACATAATGCAAACAAGAATCTCAAGATTTACAAAAAGGCTTATAAGAACCTATAAACAGACAATAAACTTGTAAAAAATGGTGATTTATATTTGTGAGACACCTACTCAGGAGCCGGAATCGTGTGTGGGTTGATGTCCCTCAGCCAGGCACTCTTGAGAGCGGCTTCGGCTGATATCCGTTTGCTCGGATCAAGTGTGAGTAGTTTATCGAGCAAATCAAGTGCCAACTTTGGAATGCTGCAACAGAAGACATGAAATCCACTGCAATCTTGTACACATAATGTTGATGCTAAAATGACATAAAAGTTGAAAAGCTAAAAGTATATGGCCCACTAAAAAAATCAAATTCCACGTTAAAGACTTTCAAGTTATTGATTTTCAGTTTAAAATCTCCAGGTTGCAATTTCAATTATATGATTTTCCAAGTTACAGCCGACAAGTTAACTAATTTACAGCTATGACTGCAGCTAGACCTGTCAAAATAAGGCAAACTAATGTTCAGTTGAAATTCTTTCTGCTGAGACTTAATACAGCAACGCTTCAAAGGCACTGAAATCCATTTTTAAGCAAATCAATTCACTGATGAGATCATAAAATAATATAAAATGTTGCAAGCAATGATTAAAATGCATCAGCTGGTGAAAGCAAAGAAAGAACTCACAAGCAGAACTCATCTCGGATCCTGCGCTGGAACTGCTTGCGTGGCTTGAACGTGTTGAAGAGCGGAAGACGGATGACCTCTGGCCAGACGGCAGGGGTCGGAGTGCCACACACTCGACTGATCAGTTCCAGTTGGACCATCTCAGAGCCTGACTGGAACAGCGGTCTCTTGTTGAACAGCTCACCAAGGATGCACCTGTTGCCAATGTAAAGTAATAATTACACCACAACATATGCATCACACAGTTTTAAACAAAACTTTTGTACTGAAATGCAAAATAAATAGCACAAAAATATGGCAATGTGAAAGGCTATTAAAAAGCGCTATAGTAATGTATGATCTTCTGAATGACTGAATAGGGTCACAGTTGGTTATTGGGATTGCACGCAAGTTTGACTGAAGTATTCATACCAAGGCTGGGTTGTGTACTGAGAGTTGGATAAGTGTTAAATAATAAATCTATTCTCACTTCTGGGAGGTTCTCTCATTTGACTTTACTATACATGTCGCATTTATCTCAGTATATATGTAGTGCCTTTATATGATATCTCCAATTTGCTGCAAATACAGGAAAAATCCTAAAAGGCACAATTTTCTGACTGCAGCTCACCTCTGGGTCTTCCTGGCACAGTGGTCTGGTTTTTTAAAAGAAGTATGCCAACTGCTGAATCTTAGACTCCTGCATTGACACTGGACAAGATGTTTTCACACATTTGTCTCATACATGTATCATTCATATTTATTGACATTACATGAACAACAAACGTAATCTATATATATAAAAATGAAACTTTCCAATAGTTTGTGTAAAGTGTTCTCGAAACGTACCGCACAGATTGTTTTGAAAATTTCACAAAACCTTCCATTCCTATCTGAGAGTGTCCATTTTTCTTTTTATCCGAAAAAACGCAATATTTTCCACAAAAAGTGAAGTTTGAATTCCGCTCGACCGCCATTTGCAAATTCAAAACCGATTTCAGAAACGCCTTGACAGTGACTGCGACCATGCAGACGAAACATGAATGAGGTCGCTTGCCGTGACGTCATAAGCGATTCGCATAATTATTTTGCGGCCTTCAACATTCTTGGTTGAGGGAGGAAAGGAGCGGAGGGAGCAGGACGGAGGAGGATGGGGAGGGAGGGGGAGAAGGAGGGGAGAGGGGAGGGGGAGGGGAGGAGGGGGAGGAGGGGGATGGGGAGAGTCTTTTCTGCCACAGCAACACGTGGCCGGGTACAGCTAGTAAACAATATATAAACACATATATAAATGCCTCACCAAGTACCTCACTATCAAGTCTTACCCACAGCTCCAGACATCCACTGCAGGGCCATAACGTTCTTCTCCAAGCAGCAACTCTGGAGGTCGATACCAAAGCGTGATCACTTTGTTCGTGTACGGACGTTCCTTGTCTTCGGCCAGGTAGAGGCGGGCCAAGCCAAAGTCAGCCAGCTTGATCTGACCTCTGCAGATAAACAAAAAGCCTGATTATGAATTCAGCTATATGCTTACTGCTAGCCAATCGATATAATCTGCATCAAGCAAAGAACAAAACAGACAGGCTGTGAAAAAGGCAGAAAATTAAAAATAACCGTAACACAAATAACGATAATAAATCAAGATGATAATTAAGTCAATAAATCAGTTCAACAATCATTGACATGTTGATTGAAGCCTTAATTAAGGACTTTCCACCAGTAATAATATTATATTCATTAAAATTGTAATTCACTGAGTGGCCCATCCCTTGAAGGCAACACTCTTCTGGATCAACTTAATTCAATCCGAAGACATCTAGAGCGCTGTTAACTCAATAAATAATACATCGACTGATAAACAAAACCACAATCCTGGCAGCGGAAACAACAAATCCAGCAATTCTCAAAGACTGGAAAACAAGCTACAGATTCTAAGCAATAACCTTTTAACGATAAGTTATTGAGCGTGTATTAAAAACAAGTCTATAGCAATTGGTCAATTCAAGAATATTCTTATAGATCGTATTTAAAGTGACTTGGAAACTGATACAAGTTGTCATAATCTCAGATTTATCAACTTATCTAATTAATGATTTCTATATATAGTGGTGTCATAATAATGCAGAAAGCAACATCAAACAATGGCCAAATCAAATGAAACCGTAGTCAAAACTATTATAAACCATTGAAGAAGTGCAGTTGAAATCCAACAGGGAACTCAATAATCAGACCACAAGGGATAAGCAAAGAGCATCCAAATTTACCTTGCATTATATACAGCAGAGTAAGGTTGCTGTTGCTTACAGGTTATTCAGAAGGATGTTTGAGCACTTGATGTCGCGGTGGAGAAAGTTGCGTTGGTGGCAGAAGTTGAGTCCAAGCAGCAGCTGCTTCATGAAAGACGCAATGTGCTGCTCGCTGAACGAGACGAGTCCGGACTCGAGAAGTCCCATCAAGTCGTGGTCCATGTACTCAAAAACAAGGTAAAAGGCTCCTGAAACAAAAAAAAACTTAAACGTGTAAACAAATTCCACTAAACAAGGCAAGAAAATAACCAAAGTCTAAGCAAAACAAAGAAGAAAATCCTGAAGAAAGTTAAAGAAGAAAGCTTCGAAATAAATCTAAAACATAAGAGCTAAAAAGACATTTATAAACGCTAAGTAAAGGAAGCAACTGACTTTCACCAGCACTAAATATATTTTCACAAGATCAACATATTATGTACATAAATTTATTAACTTACTAGCTGAACCCGGCCACGCGTTGCTGTGGCTGAAAAGAGCCTCCCCTCCCCCTCCCCTCCCCCTCCCCCTCCTTCTCCCCTCCCCTCCCCCTCCCCCTCCCTTTGCGATGGCGACGCGGATCACGCCATAAAACGCTTTCAAGAGCAAGAAGGCCGTAATGAAATGCGAAGGCCGTAATGAAATGCGCTAAAGAAATTTACGAAACAAACATGCCGGAATTGGTATGCAAGGCTTATTGACGGGCGTAGGCTATGTGTTGAAAACGGTGGAATTTTCAAAGTTGTTTTTTTTGTTGAAAAGATTGCGCTTTTTGCGAAAAATCATTCTGAAAACCCGGCCGTGTTGGAACTAAAGGTTTTGGTGAAGTTCTGAAAGGAATCGGCGCAGAAAGTTCTGAGAACACTTGCAAGGAGCCAAACGCGGTTACATTTTTATATATATAGATTAAATTATATAGCTGCCTAATTGGGTAATCTGCAATTAATTAATTGACTTATTATTATTGATTGTTAAGATTTATAATCTTAATTAAATCAAAAGAACTGACCATTGTCTTTTCTGAAATCCATCGCAACCCTTTTATCCGTCACAATTTCCTTCAGGTTCACGACATTTTCGTGGTTCAGCTGACGGAGAATTTTGATTTCCCGCACAGCTGTGATCGGAAATCCTTCTTTTTCATTCTCTAAACGCACTTTCTTCAGTGCCACGAGTTCACCTTGCAAATATAACATCAGAATAATTCAAGAATGAAAATTCATAAATACGCAAATTCTTGGTAAAAGGGCAACAAAACAAGAAGAAAAACATATTTAATGTAAGAGTGCAAAGAAAACACGGGCGGGTTGACAGATGTTGCCAATGAGAATGTTCATGGATGCAAAAGTAAAAACAGCATTTGAAATTAAATCAATTCAGAGATAGCAAAATGCTAAAAATGCCAATTTTCTTCTGGCAGCTGCTCACCTCTCTCTCCCTTCACCTCTCTCCCTTCACCTCTCCCTCCCTTCATCTCTCTATGTTGTTTCAATTTCAATGATTTCTATAGTGCCTTCATTACAACAGAAAGGACAAGAATCATGTGTCAAGAATCATGTGTCATGTGTCAAGAATAGCTAAGATGAAAACAGACTAATTTTAACCTCCAAATCTCAATGACGTTAAAGAACTGTCAGAATGCATAGAACTGGGCAGCGCATTACAAAGCTTTGAACACTCGCAAGAGACCAACACCATTCAGAAGTGATGCACAACTAAATTCAATGTGCCAGATTACAAGACTGTAGACCTGTAGAAGTTTCCAGAATAAATCAAAGGTACTAACAACAAAACATATAAAACCCTTATAATGGGCACATCTATATAATCATCAACAACCACTATGCATCTTCTAAAATCTTAAGTCATGAAGCAGAATTATGATGGGCTCTTATGTTGCTGAATGGAACTAACTACTAATATTTCTTTGATGTTTCTGCCTTCATGAAGTGTCTAGGAATACTAACTACTAGTTCTCATTGAGTTTCAAACATCTGGATACCTAACTTCACCAACATGTCTGAGAATCACATTTTCAGTGACTGCACATAATACAAACGCCTGTTAAAAACAACATATTAGAGTTCTGAAAGCAGATAGTCTGTCAAGATCCAAGGAGACACATGCACATTCTTTACAAAACACCCAAACCTGCTTATGATGATTTTTAGACTATACAAGATTGCAGTCAGTTTTATAGCAGATGAAAGTGTCCTTTACCTGTGTGCCGATCTTGGGCCTTGTAAACCTGGCCGTACGTTCCCTCTCCAATCTGACAGATAATTTCAAAGACATCAACGCATCTTTCGCCCCAATCACAGCCAGCAGTCACGTTCATTTTCTTCTCCTCTTGACGCATCCTGCAGGAAAAAATTAATCAATAATTAAATTAGCATTTCTGTAAGAAAACACAAAATTTAAGTACAACATGCCAAGTTAACGCAAGGTAAAGTTCACATACACCAAAGTCAAGAGCAACAGTAGAACAGCAGAGGAGGGTTTTTAAGGCAATGGCAATGCTCTGGCATAAAGGTGGGTCACTTCCCGTTACCCACCACAGGATCCGCTCAGCCTTCCAGGTACAACAAAACGATATTGTCCATTTAAATAACAATGTACAGAGTAACCAGCTGACCCGGGCTTTCTGGGTTTTTCAGGCTACTACAGTTCGCTTTTTTACAGTGGATGCCAGTTATAGGTGTTCTTTAAAACCTATTTCACTTGATAATTAAGCCATCTAACAGAAACTGATATATTACAATTTTGTACCCACATGCTTGACAGTTCAATCCAGACACTAACGTGTTTTAGAATCTATAGAAATTGTGGATATTAATGATGCCATTAACATAACATGGTATTAAATCAAAAAACTTTTGCCAAAACCCAGACAGCAATGCAGCTTATAAATCAAAATAAATGGAAAAATTTGCAAGATGCTACAATTCAAGTTTCTTCACACCACAGGCCCAAGTCTTGCACTTTCTAGCAACACCCAATCATGCACAACCGTATTTGACTGTGGACCAGTCCATTAATATGCAGTCATGGTAACCTTGGTTTCCAAGGGCAGCATGTAAATGGGTATGCATTGTATAATATACAAGGATATACGATGCGAACAACACGTACCGACGTGCCATACGAGATTTACTGATGACGTTCGCTGCGATGATCTTCTCTTCTGCAGGCGTCACTTGCGATGATTTCTGAATAAGACTCGCAGCTGACGTTGAATTATGCATGCTTTGATCACAAGAAACACAGACCAGTTTATTCATGATCAGTGATGATCACTGAATCTAATGTAATCTAATCAAACATCTTCTATAGCTCACAATTTGCAAGAGGCACAAGACAACATGTGATAGTCACTTCAAGTGAAACGGAAGTCACAGTCATAATCCATTTATAGAGAAGTCAAGTAAAGTCAGAGAGGCACAATGAAACAGATGAATTTTGAGCAGAAATTTTATAAAATGTAAAAAAATTGGGCAGAGAATTTTCAATTCAATAAATGCATCCCGCTCGACCATTTCATATTTTGATGAAATTTGCACAGGAAGGCGGGTTAGACTGCTTATTGCTGACTGGAGATGGCTCGTATACTGTTGACTGGCAAACTCCACTAAGAAAAAAGCCAAAGAGGTACTATATAAATCCCTGAATGAATGAATGAATGGATTCAAAAATCGGTAAGTAGGACAAAAACTGCATAATTACCGATGTTGGTTGTTCGTGTTATTGAGAACGGTCGTGGACTGAACAGCAATCTGGCTTTTTGCGTTCAGCAATGGAACAGGTATCTGCTGCGACACGTTTGACAGCTTTGAAGTCCTAGATGTTTCGTTCGACTGCGCAGAAACAAGTCTGTAACTGGCGGCACCAGCATCGCCTGCCTCTACCATAGCAACCGTTTCAGCATCACGCCTACTCAACAACATCTGGTTGTTCTGTTCCGTAGGCACTTCTGATGACTGTCCTTCCCTGAGCTTCGAAGAACTCATTTTCTCAATGGCACATAAATCATGTCCAGAGTTTGAAAGTGGACTATCGGGCAGACTAGACGCCTGTGAGGCACTGGCTGCTTCCGAGGTGTATTTTGTTTTTAGTTCATTCCGCACCATCGCACGCTTCGTCTTGTCCAGCTCGGCACCGAGGGTCGTGTTATACTTGAAAGTCGCAAGGCTTGCACTGCCAGTCTTTTTCGTCGCAGCCGTCCCATATGATCGAGTTCGACTGGTCGATCGTGATCGTGTGGAATGATCGATGTTATTGCCGAGTGGACTGTTGCGGTATGTTCGTGATCGGTTCCTGAAGCATAACAAATGTCATCCAGTTAGAAAGCCAAGTTATAAGCAATTAGTATATAACATCAGCACCAATTGCGTTGCTGATACCGATTATAGATTCGTGGTGCAGCCTCATTAATGGGTCATTATATATTTACTTGTACATACAGCAAATGTATTGATATCCAGTTGCCTAGCTACTTGGCACTCAAAAGCAACTTTAAAATTTGTATTTGCTTAAGTATTTGAAACAGGGTGACTTTATAACTTAGGTGTTGTTTTCAATTCTACCATGTCTCTAACTAGTCATTTAAACAGTATTTGCAAGTCATCATATATGTTCCTTTGTGACATAGTCAGATTCAGGCATTATGCATCCGTGTCCGCAAGGATATTTTTAGCAAATGCATTGATGTTGCCTAGATTACTGCAAGTCACTACTGGCAACAACAAGCAAGTCAAGCATGCAAAAGTTGCAGAACTTCATGGTTAGCACCAGACCTAATACATCCAAACGTGAACATCTAACTTACAAACTTGTGCTTAAATCTTTACAATGGTTGACTTCTTGTTCAGTCAAGAATTAGTTTCAAATTGGGGCTCGTAATTTGCAAAACTTTTAACTCTGGCCAGTCCCAAGAATTAAAATCAGTTCTTATTCCTCACGCTCATCTGATTATCTTTACTGATAATACCTTTAGAAATCAAGAACTGTTCTCGTGAAAGTAACTTTCCAGTTACTGAACCTTCTTTTTTGGACCTCTCACCCTCAGCCCAAGGCCATGCCAGACACTTGTTGTAAGCAGAGCATAGATGTGGAAGTCATACAAGTAACCAGTGCAGGTGTCTCTGTGGTAGGGAAACGACCAGGACAAAGGCTCTTTTACCAGAGCATTTGCCGTGCTGTAACGCCACCAATGCGCCTATCGTATTGCACATTCACTTGTGCTACTTTGCCTTCAACTTAAAATTTACCACTTTCAAAGTGTTTATCCACCATATGCTGCCTCTGTGTCTTACAGAACTATTGGCCTTCTGGATACTGACCTAATTGCAGAGTTCTTGGCTTTGGTGTGCCACAGGTTGATTATTATTTACTTAATATCTATACGTCTATTAAATTTCTCCATTTCCATAGCATCCCTTCAAGCTCAGAGGTGCCCCGACTACAGTGCAGACACTGCATCGGAGTTCACACTGAAGTGCATGAGCAACTGCAAGACTTGCTCAAGGTCCCTACACGGTTCTTGAGTGGATTTGAACCTGGAACCCTCTGGATCCAAGGCACCACCAAAACCACCCACTCAACGATGCCTTACAAGTACAATACATTAGACATTGACCAGCACAAAAGAAGTCACAAATGATTAAATATTGATATTCAAGTCAGTACTGCAAGAATATTTATTAATATAAAGACATATCAAAAGAAATAAATTTATATTTTGTAATCTAACCTAGATGGTGAACTAGAATTCGAAGACAAGTCACGATTTGGTGACCTTTTCCTTGAAGCTGGAGAGGAACTGGAACTTTGATTTCGACTAGGTCGACTGGGTGATGTAGGTTTTGCATCACAATCATCAGGTGTTCGAGATCTTGATCGTTTTCGACATTTCTGAGCGACGTCTGATCCGGCATTGCTTGAATGGCCATCTCCACGTCGATGTGCTTTCCCACGAACTTCAGCGCCGAGCGTAAACCTGGAATGATCTAGAGCCGGCCGCAGATCTTCGTCCGAACTAGTCTCACCAGCGGGTGAAACATGCTTGGATCTTTTCGATCGTTCATCGTGGTGCTTTGATCGCTTGTGCCGATGTTTAGAACTTTTATGTTTGTGCCGTTTTTCCGCGCTTCGATCATGGTGTCTGGATTCATGCTTTCGACTTGAATCTCTACGTTCGGGTTCCAAATCATGATGACTGCGTGGAATTGGACTATATGGATAGCTAGCGACGGGCATGCTTCCTACCCCTCTGTAGTATGGTGCATGACTTGGGTAATGACTGTGGTAGTCACCACCCGGCATCATTGGAGGGCCAACGTAACCACGCCTGTAAGTATCATGCCATGGGTCAGGGTAATACCCCAATCGCGGACGCCCGTCAGGAAATTCGCGTCCCTTCTCACTGTAAGGGCTGCCGTATCGATAGTCGTCGTTCATACCTGAATGGTTATTCCTTGGCATCAAAGCCTGTCCAAGGCGAATCGTCAACACAAGTGACGTATTACACTAAATATAACCGGTACGACGCAGGGGGTATCTCCCCAGCAACGTAGTCGCATGAGAAACCGCTCGTCACTTACTCAAGTTCCGAGTTAATCGTGCTACAGGTAATATAAGTCTTTCCGCTCATATCCACCAATTATTAAAGAAAATCAAAAGTCAAAACTTACGATTGGACTTCGCAAGAGTCGCCGTTAGTTGCAGTACTATTCCACAGATGGCAGACCGGAAAACTGACCGACACTTTCGGTTTTTGGACTATCGATTGCGTGACTTTCTCTGTAGAACTGCGATTGATTGATTGGTTTTCTTTGTTGAATTTGCCTCTGATGCCAAGTTTCCATGAAGGAGTGTAGAAAGTACAATTTCAGCCAGAGTAATTCCAATTTTTAAGCCGACCACCTCAACGGTACATTCAGGACGTAATGGCGACCGTTTGGAACCAAAATGCCGTCAGAATTTCAGCCCTCCTCCCAATAAACTAATGGCCAGATGAAGGTTGGAAGTCTTCTGCGAGCAATGGTTTGGATTTTGCGCAGACTGTCGGAGTTTGATGCCTTGATTCTTGCAGATTAATTTTTCTGATCATCTTGGCTTCGCCGAAGTCTCTCCCAATGCCTTATGGGAAGTAACGAACAGGATTGTGGGATGTCAATCAAATCAGGTTAAAGACGGTGATTGGCTGCTCTTAGTGGTCGCACTGCCCTCAAATATACATCTGAGTTTAATTTTGTAGCGCCGTCGTAATATTTAGATATACATCTATCCATATGGGTGAATATTTGATAATAGGTAATTTTAAGTTTCAGCATGCTAAATAAAAATCGGGTCATCACATTTTAAAAAGCGAAACACCATTATATAGATATTAACTGAGCAGATCTATTTGGTCAAAAACCAAATTTTAATATTTATATATTTTATTGATTTATTGAAAGAAAAGCCAAAAATGTCACGACCGCAACCTGTATCCAAGGTAGGTTACTTATTTTGAATTCCAAGTAGTAACTAATGCATTTTAATAATTTTACAAACTTTTGTGAGCATTTAATAGAGATTATAATTTTTCATCACAGTGGGTACAGAATTAATCTTCAGGGATAGGTTTTCAGTGTTAAATAATTTTTCAAAAGTCTGTAACATACTTTCAAATTTCCTATGTCAACACCGCAACCGCAGCTTGTGCACACCCATTAGTAATGCCTCGCGTGTGTTAATTACGCCTGCGCACTGCTACATTGCATCTCCTGCGTCTTCACTAGCCGATAGCGTATTGTAAATGTAATTTATGATAATTTAAACCAGTTTATTAGGAATAAATGTCGGATAACCATCACGCGTATGTTTATTGAAGGTCACCACCGCAACCAATAATGCAGGTATACCATTAATATCTAAGCAATTTTAATTGTCATGTATCAAATCGCAAGCAAGTACAGATGAGATGGGACCTATCATTGTATACGCGAGTGGAGCGGGGTTGGCCTAATATTTAAACTTTAAACAATTTTGTCACCACCGCAACCGTCACCACCGCAACCAAAGCAAGCAGTCGCGGCGGTGACTTCATGGTCGCGGCTTTGACACTTACTCAGTTGCTAGGGTTTCATTGACTCTTAACAGACTGGCAACCATTGTGTTTTAACATTGTTCCAGTAGTAGAGTCCATGGCTACCAGTTAAATCTAAGTCAAATTTTATCCAATTCAGTAACCATACCCTGCTATTTTGTTGAAATTCGGTATGTAATATTTAAAGCAGTTATGCTGTGTTCAGTTTTTATTCACTTGTTGTTTCAGTTCTTAGGATGTGAAATAACTGGCTTATACACTGCATTTCAGCAGCATGAAACAAAGTAGTCTTTGCTGCTGTGGTCTGATATGTTCTTTTTAAAAAATGTAATGTCTTGTAGTTTGCTGACATTGGCTGACGGTTGCGGTCGTGACATTTAAGACTGTTGCTTTCTGTTACCTAAACTTTTATTCAGAATAAATATTTCGAAGCCTTTGTTAATAACGGCTGGCTTACTTATATAGGCCTATTATGTATTTATGCAACAATTTAATGTGCATTATTATTACATGAGTAACATGATCATTATTTCTATGACAGTTTAGAATTGATACCATTCGGTTGCGGTGTTGACATTTTGCGCCTAAACTTAGCCTATTTTCTTCTTATAATTTTTTCTGATATTCTGATGATATTCATTTTCATTTCACATTATATTACTTTTTTCCATGTCATGCAGTTTTTATTGGACTATTAAATTGCAAATAAATGTTTGTTATTCTGCTTGTTTACTGACATTTTAATTGGTTGCGGTGGTGACATTATGCGGTTGCGGTGGTGACATGGTGTGCTACACCTACCATTTTCAAAACCATATGTTTATGGGGGTTCTAGGGCATATCCGTTATGAATCATATTTTTAATATCTTGGGACTATATTTGCACTTCGATTTTTGTAACTTTTAACAATAAATATCACAACTTTTTTTGTCTTGTATGGAGCACCTAAAATTACCGGTTTTCAAATATTCACCCATATATCTTTGGAATTTATATAGGGCCCTTCAAAACAACTATTCAGCGGCGCTTCCGACCCAGGCATAACCAAAGATGAAACTCTTGAGTAGGTTATAAAAGGAGTTAAACAAGTCTCACAGAAGGGAATGCAGGCTATTCCAGACAGAAATTAATAAACAGTCAAGCCAGCCTCATTCTATCTGATGGCTGTTCGTGTAGAACCACCAGGGTGAGAATTGCCGGGGTTGGGTGTTTCAACTCCCCAGTTTTTCGTCTTTGTTAGAGCCCCGTAGATTCCGTTTTTCACACCCCAATTCCAAGTGGATCATAGTCCAACCCCAACCCCCATTATTTGTCCACAATTCTTACACTGGGAACCACCAGTGTTTAATTGAGCCCATCCTATGGGGGGGGGGGGTGGCAGGTTACTGGTGGGGAGAAGCAAAGGAGCATCCGATTACAATATAAATGTTATTAATTTTAAGCTGTGGTCAGAAGAGAAAAAATTTAATGTCCACATTGCAATGGCGGCATTTGAAGCTGCCATCTTAAACACACTTGCTCTACTATTTCAAAGCTGATGAGAGTGGTCTAAGACTTTATACACTCTGAGACTTTAATAAAATATACTTAAAATAATTTTTAAAATGAGTTTCCACATTGTAATGGCACCATTTTAAGTTGTCATCTTAGCAAAATTATTCTTATTATCTCAGTGCTGATAGAGTGGTTAAGATTTATAAAAATATAATTTTAATTACAACTCAGCAGGGCTGTTGCTGGACTATTATAAGGGATAACTGCAGACCTTAGTATAATTGTTTACCCCTACTTTGTTGCACTGGAATCAGCTTATCCCTTTTGCTCAAGATGAACCTGAATTGTTGAAATTGTTGCAAATGGTGCGCAAACCAAGCAAGAACTACCACAACTGGGCAGCCATGTATGTAGTAATGATGTTGCTTTACTAGGCGTTCAAGCAACAAAACATTTTGAAATTTGAAAGATAGCACTGGAGAGAAGCCATTTAGTTGTTAAAAAAATGTTTGTAAACAAATATTGCTTATTCTAGGTGACTCTTGTTAGCAGAGCTAAGACCCTTTCAGGGCTCTCGCTTTAAACCAACATTCTAACCTATTATATTTGTTAAAACTGTTGTGCGTTTTAGTATCAATAAAAGTGTGGTTATATTCGTTTTATTTCCAAAACACAACAGATAACATGTTGAGAGTACGGTTAATTATGGCTAAGATTGCTAGTACATGTTTTTATACAACATTCTTGGGATAAAGTTCATCGAGTCTTTCTCGGGGGAGGGTGAAATTGTGAACCCTTTAGGACCTACCTACCGAATAATGGATCTCACTGCAGTGGGCAAAGGACACGGAGAATATAATAAAGTCCGTTTCCTGAACAGCACAGCATCAGAGCGTTGGGGTGTATGTATGTGTGTGTGTGTGTATGTATGTATGTATGTATGTATGTATGTATGTATGTATGTATGTATGTATGTAATATGTATGTATGTATGTATGTATGTATGTATGTATGTATGTAATACTATGTATGTATGTATGTATGTATGTATGTATGTATGTATGTATGTATGTATGTATGTATGTATGTATGTATGTATGTATGTATGTAAGTATATATGTAGGTATTCATGAATTACATCAAATGAATATGCACTGTGGCCAGTTCTAAGTACATTCAACACCATTTTGCAAATACATTTCTAGAGCACATTTTTCGAATCATTCCAACACAGAAAAAAGAGACTTTCAAAATGCACCTTAAATATTACATTGAATCAATCTCACCTCTCGTCATGATACAGTTCAAGAAACACAGCAAAGACCATTTTTCATTAACACTGGTTTACAACTGTAGCCTCCATATATCTAGATCCACCAACCATTTACATACATACATGCATATAATATATACATCCATACATACATTCATACACACAGGTACATACATTCTTACATACATTCTTACATACATAGTACATACATACATACATACATACATACATGCATGCATACATACATACATACATACATACATACATACATACATACATACATACACACATACATGCATACATACGCCTACACACACACACACACACACATATAAAAACAACTAACTAAAAACAACAACTAAAGCACCGTTTCAACTGATTAAATACCACTACAAAGATTATCAGAAACATTATTCGATGAGAAATGCATAACTTTCAGCGTAAATGTAACGTACTGTACATCGACTCAGAACTAACAAAAATCAAGTCCAATTATAATCCTAAAGATTACAACAGCATAATAATAATAACTATTACACTTCGACAATTATTACAGAATAGCTGACATTAAATACCAACGTAGGTCATATAATAATCTTTCACTTATTACAGACCTCATTCAATATTGTCCTCCATCTTCTTTCTGATCAATTGTTCTTTCTCCTTAAAACAGGTACTTAACCTGAAGGGGTGCTATATAAATCTCCATAATGAATAATGAATGAGTCATTCTTATGCTGACGATGTTCAATCCTACATTCACTACTCAGTGTCCCAGGACTTCTGTTGCCCCAACTTGTACCACTGACTCCCTTCTCTGCCTGGATGTCATCTAATCGACTGTGCCTAAATCCTTTGAAAACTCAAATATATCTGGTTTTGTACCGTACTCACCAGCAACTGGACAAAAAGAAAATGCCACACATTCTAATTTCATAGCATCACATCAATTTTAAGAGGAGCCCTACATTCAACATAATCATAGTCAGTCCTATTATTGTCATCATCATCAGATTGTAGCCTGTTCAAGCAATTCTCAAACTCGCTAAATCAATATTTTGCAGGCTGCATACAAGTTCATATGCATAAGCATAGCGCAAAAGAACTCCCAAACTGCATGTCCCATTACAACATGAAGGAACATGGACGCCTAGCTTAATTCACCTTCACTGCTCCGAAAACGTTTGCAGCCCATCTATGTCACGAATCTGTTAAAATCTCTCAGACAGCCATGCGTTACTGACAGATTCTAATGATGCTCAAATACATACATATATACACATGTACATACACAGTCACACACATGCATACACACACATCTATATACACAGACATGTATGTACCCACACACACGCGCACACACACATGGAGATATACACACATACATCCATGCATATACACATACATGCATACATACATACCGTACATACACATAAGATAAGCAACAAAGAGGTACACAAAATGGTGGATATGACTGAAAACCATTTGCAGGTTATCAAGCGAAAACTGAGGCTGTTCGGACATATCTGCAGAATGAAAGATGATAGAAAGATCAAGACTCTGATGTTCGGAATAATGGAGGGCAACAACAAAAGAGGAATGCTGCATCGAGAGTGGATGGATGATATTGAAGAGTGGTGTGGAGCAGACGGGGCATGCCACCCAAGACAGACTCGAGTGGAGAGACAATGCAAAGACGGCATCGGACACCTACGGGCATTGAGCCCATGGTTGTTGATGATGACGATGATGATGACATAAAACTACTTGCATGCACTAACATGTACATACTTGAACCATACACGATATTTAAAATAGGCGCAAACTACATTCACACTAACTACATTCACACCAACTCAGCTAACATACGATAAATCTAAACACGGTCAACAATGGCTGAGATCAACTGCAACATGTGAAAGTAACGTTACATAACACACTAAAAACTTAACATCGCATAAAAGCAAAGAATCACCTCTACAAGTTAGTAACTTACACTGATAACTGTGCCAAATGATAACTCCACAGTGGACCTTGTTGTGATAAGACATAAAAACTGATAGGAAAACAATCGTTTATACCAATCGAGTCAAACACCTGAAACAATGGAACCTCCTCAATAAAACCCTTAAAGAATAAATTCTGATGGACCCAATCCAAATTTAACTCAGCTTAAGAACACTGCTTCAAAACACAGCCTTATCACAACATGGTCATTACAAGAGACCATTACAGGCAAAACAGTACCAGTAAAAGAAACCATTACAGGCAATACAATACCAGTAAGTGATAGATGGTTACCATATTTACAGGTAACTGGTTGTACCTAGCACAACCATATTAAACAGGGTAACTTGTTCTAACTTGATATTCAAAAATTTTGTAATGCAGTCATGTTGCTATTGCATAACTACATTACAACATGGTACTAGACAACATTTCCTTATTGTCATAATCATAACCGTGCAGAAAAGCAGTACCTCAGAAACGTTACCTTATTATACTGCAACCTTCTTAAAATAGGGTACTTGATATGGCTATAAAATGGCATCATATTAATGATTCCATGTACAAGCAACCACTTTAAACATGTCAGACACAAGCAATAATAATAAAAAATCACATTTAGAAAACTATTGCAACAATCCCGTTAAATAAGTTACTATTTTCTGGCTGTATATAGAAATTTGTATCTTTATATAGCATAACTACGTAATAATCATCACTACAGCACGATTTGATAATGAATACAGGTTAAATCACTGTAATAAACCTCACAAATACTAAGAAATAAGCGAGTTTTTTAGCAAACGTAATCACGTTTTTTCCCAAATTGTGTAATCTATTCAGTACTCCAGCCATCATGCTGCTAAATCCTGTGCTTATATCTTTGCATTGGCCTCTTGTTCAGAAAAGGATTTAGATTTAATAAAGCACCTAACTCTGAATGATGGCCGCTATACTTCAAAATCAGTCATTATTCCCTCAAGTTTTACTGTCATCCAACCTGATCATCGGTTTTACTATCTCTCTGATCATACCTAAAATGACAACTGTTCGTGGTAATTGAGCTTTTCAGTTGCTCAACCTAAACTTTGCAACTCTTTCTCCATCCATTGTGTCCATCCATTCTGCGAAGTCGCTGGTCGCTTTGCTCGTAAAACATGACCAACCTAATACCGTTTTCAAATTCTCGTCTACCATAGGCCGCCTCTCTATCTTAACAGTTTGATCTTTTGAACATTGATTACAGACTGCTTAGTTTAGTGCTCCATAGTTTGGTGCCTTGTGCGTTAGACACCGGTGTGATAGAAGTTACAAATTACATTTTTACAAGACTTCTTTTAAAGTTTTGATTTCATCTCCTTTCCATTTTGACTCCTAAATGTTTGATTTCTGTTTTCCTCACATTCATATTATCTTGAAATTAGCTAATGACAACAAATCAACAGGTAACATCACCGTGGGGCTGATGAAAAACTGTCGTAAAATAATAATCGTAAATAATATTGATTATATTTTGATAATACAAAAATACTTTTATTATGGCTTAATTAAATTATTATAAAAAGTCAATAACTAAAGTAATAAAGCTGAAAATTGAAATAATAATAAATAATAATAATAATGCATGCACTTATAAAGAATTATTAATTAATACAATTATAAAAAAATTAGAACCAAAACGTTAAATAGTAAAGTAAGTAATGAGAGCAGTGAGTAAAAGTTTATTAACACATATCCAGTCGAGTAAACATAACCGTCACACATAAAATTTACGCACAGCAGTAAATCACAAATGCATAACTGCACAGCAAACAAAGTTGAATTTCAAATGCAATTCACTGAGTTCAACCGGAAGTACATTGGATTACAATGCCGACAAAACAAAACGACGTAAACAAATCGCGCATACACCGACAGTAGTATTAACACGACATGTACAAACAATGTGTGTGCATGATGAAACGTTTTCTGTACAGACACGAGACAAAACACAAAGACTGTTGCTGTGCAAATTGAGAAACCTTGAGGAATGAATCGATTCCAGTGTCATAACTTCTATGGTAGTATTATTATCAAAGTGCAAAAGGCACCAACCAACATTAACTTCAAATTTATGTAAAACCCTCACACAGCATTCTGCTTTACTCAAATAGCACAAGGCAAGTGAGGTGGGCTGCCAGTCCAGAGGTTGCTCATATATACAGAACTTGACACAACACAAAACTGTATCTGCGATATTATCCTCAAATCTTTGCGGCTTTGTGGACTCTAACTGGTTCTTTTCCAAGAACTGTTAATTCAGAATTTGGTTCTGCTTAGAATAAAACCTTATTGATGCCATTCAGAATGTGGTTCTGCCTAGAATAAAACCTTATTGATGCCATTCAGAATGTGGTTCTGCCTAGAATAAAACCTTATTGATGCCATTCAGAATGCAGTTCTGCCTAGAATAAAACGTCGCTGATGCTCTGCGTTCAATGAAAACAGTACCATAGAAGTTTGCACATTATTTATATTATTATTATTATCTCTATTATTATCAAGAAATACACATGTTTTTTATAAAATATTTTTGATGATTGCAGCAGATCATTGAGCGACCAAAATGAATGCAAGGAACATTTACAAACTAATTTTCTTACGTTTATTGCATTTCTTTGTATTTCCACTACACAGATTCATTTGGACATACACTTTTGCAAGACCTTAAAAGGCATAGTCTGTCGTTCTATGTCAGCTTTTCTACAAGCTGACTGATTTGGAACAGTTCCAACTTGCACTCCATTCTACAGGATCAACCAATCAGGAAAAGTACAAACATGATAGCCCAAAATGTCAACAAAACATGAACCTAATAACCCTTGTGTAAATGTTAGTATTTATAACACCTACATCGAACAGCAAACAATATTTTTTAATAATTATCATTTTGAACCTGCACGATAACTATTACTAAGGGCTGAATGAATAAGTGAGTGACAGAAAAAGAAATACACGAAAGCAACAGTAATAATTCCTCCCTGTTTTAACATTATTTATATTTGGCCTACTGGCCTAGTTAGCTACACCGGTAAGCGAGAGTGGCATTCGTCTGTTGGATACAACAGACTGCGGTTCAAGCCCTGGGCTGGGAGTTGACACTCATAGATTTAGATATCTCGGGCTAGCACGCATGGGACGCAGTGGCGCAAGCTGCTGCGGAGCGACCTTGGGCAAGTTGCTTACCCATCATTGTCTGTGGGGAAGGCAACGAGAAACCACCTCACTCATCTCATCCCCAGGAGCATAAAAGCCAATGAACCTGCCTTCGGGCAGAGAACCATCATCATCATATATATTTTTTATATATATACCACCGAATACAAGCGCTGGAAATCTGGCACAGATATGAACTGAACCAAATAAGTTATCTGATCGTAAAGAACATGCAGTATCTAACATTCTCTGCACTAAGACGTACAAGCGAAATACATCCAGAAGTCAAGGAAAACAACTGGCCCAACTGCTGTAAAACCATACACTGGCTAAGTGCATGCAAAGTTTCTGTGCATTGGAACAGGTAGCAACAACAGTTTCTGAAATGTCTTTCGAAAGTTGAAAGTTTGCTGATAATAATTCACTGAACTATAATCCCCAAACATCAAGGACGGTATGCACAGACATAGTGAACAAAGAATTACACAAAAATAAAATCATTATGTCGCCTAAAGATAAAAAATGTTTTGGGTATAAAATTGCCAGGAGCCTCAGACATCGCGTCGAAAAAACTCCGGAGCGTCGGTTAAGCGGTTAAGGTAACTTGCACACTTCATGCAATAAAATAAGTGCTCAACCATTTCACCATTGCTCCCTCAGTCGGTATAAATATTTAGGAAATGCAGTTGGAAATCACATTACACTTTAGAACACAGCTATGTCTGAACATTTTCACATGTGGTTCCACCACCATCAGTCCTAATTCCAGAATCGACTCAGTGCACAAAAACTAATAATAATAAGCAACACAGAACAACTCAGCTGCAACACCAGATAACTCAATTAGACCTCTACATGATAACATAAGAATTCACATCAACTCATTAACAAACTCATTTTCACCTCGATATGTTACGTTATGCCACGTCGATAAGAAAATCCCACTTGCTTCATTCAGCATTCATGAACGTAACTGAACAGTAAGTAGGAAACAGTAGTAAGTAGGGTTGAATTAAACCTTAACTTAATTACCCTTACTGAAATTAAAAAACCAAAAGTGACTTAAACCTCATCAAATCAGACTTGACTATAAAGTCAACAGTCAGCCAAATACTGATAATATCCAATGCGATTTAACCTGATATTTCATAAGATTAGGCAAATCCTACAATCTAATTTCAACATGTAACAATGGCCGTCAAATGCAACCTTTATCACTCCAATGTGCAAAGGATAAAATCAGTCAAAACACTTGCATGTCAAATTTAACTTTAAAAGCTGATCAAAATAAGTTTAGTTTAACTTGGGAAATTGGTCAAGATAAGTTAAATTTAACTTTGAAGTCAGTCAAAATTAAAGCAAATTTAATCCGTTTCAGTTTGTCAAAATAAGTTACATCAACACTGATGAGGTAAATCTGAGAAAGCTGGCAAATTTTTACATTAAAACACTCAGTATTCAGCTAGAAACGTGCTAAACTTCTACCAGCTCTGCAAACAAATTAGGCAAAACATATAAGCATGCGATCAACACGCCTTCAATTTTCCCACCACAACAAAAGACATTGAACCACAACCAGTAGAAATCTGACTTGATAGCAACTCAAAACAACACCTAAACATGTCGCAGCAAAATAATTGAGGAACTTCTTCTGCCACTTACGGCGTCCTGCCAATACGAGTTGTTCTGTATCTTCGAACGTAGATGTTTTATGCAAAGCAGAATATATATCGGTTGCACGCGTTAGAAATCACAAGCGTCCGTCGTTGAGACAACCGTTGTGTCATTGGTCACAACAAACAGCTGTGCAACGCCGTGGGATCACAATAACAAAAACACCGAATAGTTTTCTACGATCAGAATCTTTCGTTTCGACTTCAGACTAATCATCGGTTGAAATCGTCCAATGGCACCACAATGCGTTCTATGAAGAATATACAAGTACAAATTAATTTCTTTTGCAGCTGGTCAAATACTATGTAAATTTATGCAAATTATGAAACATGTCACATTGGTCAAATAAACCTTCTGCATTTGGTCAAATAATGTAAACTTAATTTGTGCAGAATTTAAAATGAAGCCAAATTACCATTAACTTGTGCATTTGGTCAAATCAAACCTGACCAATTGGTCAAATAAAGTCAAATAAAACTAGCGCAGATTGTCAAATTAAGCCAAGTTAAGCTCCTGCATAGTAAGCAGCATAGCTTGGTAGAAAAGTAATACAATTGTTGTTTGAAATAGTTCTATCAGATTTTCAATTTTTCCCCAAAATATTTAATGGCATACCGTCATGGACCTTGAGTACGGCCTCACAGACAAATTTGTACTGATCCTACAACATAAAAAGAGACGACGTCATTATGAAGCAATGACCTAGCTATATAATTAATTCAACCGCGTATTATACTGTAGTACACCTCAGTTACTATGTTGGGTGGAAGCTTGGTCCATTTTGTTGACACAACGCTGGGAGCAGAGCGAAGCAAAATTGAGTGTGGTTAGACTTCCATCTATGAAATACCAAGTCAACTGCCAACCACTCACTCAGCCTTCCTCCATTCTTTCTGGGTTAGAAAACAAGTAGCCGAGTACCCCCTGCAAGTTGAGATTTTAAAACTGCGACCTTTCTTCTCTAGACATCTGAGTCAAGTACACATGTTTTAAGAAAGGCAATTCCAGCTGGTTGGCTGAACACAGGTACAGCTAGGAGTCCATACGCAGTTGATGAAAAGGTGTCACAACCTGGAACCAACGAGACCAAATGCGGAAATTCCTAACATACAATGGAACAGACCCAACAAGACAATTATGCACAAGGGTCAGGATCTCAAGCTTAATACGCTGCTAGATGGGAAGCCAGCGCACAGCATCTGCATAATGGAAGCTATAGAGGAAACCTGTGCACAACCCACGAAATAAGACAGGCAGTGTCATCAAGAAGAGCACAAAGCTTAAAAAAATCACTAGTAAGAATCCAACAAAGATAGCATTATCCCCGTGCAGACAATGGTGTGAATTAAGTAGCGATCACTTGAAACGAGAGGAAGCCATGTCTGCCATTCATGGTACAGAGCGGAGGTGGTAAAGCATGAATGGCAGACACTGTTAACATGATCAAATGAAGATCAATGACCGACTACGCTACTAAACAGACAACCGTACCATACAGCAATGTATCGTATTGTATCGTATTGCATCTGATATACGATGACTTACCGACGTCTGGATGAGCATCGCTCGCTGGTCTCGCATCTGGCGAACGATGTCGAGCAGGTAGACCGGTTGATTTGACTCGATCATGCACATCGCCGTCTCCATCGCAATAAGCACACCCGTCCGACCAATACCAGCACTGAAAACAGAACCAATCAACCAATCAACAATCAATCAACCAATCAAAAGCCCGTCGCAAGAACTGAATTTGGAGAGCAGAATTAATCCATAAGTTCACAATAACATTTAACGTCGTGTAGATTCGGCACACAGAGGAGATGATTATATTTGCGATTCAAATGATGTCTTATTTGCAATTACAGTGCACTCATTTTATAGCCCATTTTTATAAGAAATGCAATTGGAACAGAAGCCTCAGAGTATATATTATCCCACGATCAATAGCTGTTCTGTCTTTGTCTGGCAACCTTTGCCATGAACTCCTTGGTCTGTTTTGCCTCTTTTTCACAACTGATTGAAAACCGATCTGTCTGATCCTCCATCGTCTTCCACCATCACACCCTGGTCTTCATGGTGCTTCTTTTGAACAGGTAGGAGCAAAATTTATAATTACACACTCACACCAGTGACTTCAAATCCAATTTCCGAAGTTAACTCTTTAACAACGAGAAATATTTTTTAATAGTTAATTTTAAGTGTTCTGCACACCATTTTCTTTTATAAGCGTTAAGTCCAACAAAGTAACCAACAGACTATTTACACCACAAGTTCTTAGATAAGATGTTCTTGGATTAGACAACAAGACCTGCAGTGAATAACTGATGGTTCCACACAACCGGATCTCTTTTGACGGACTTTAATGACAAAGTCGAGGAAGTCGGTGCAGTCATCTGGAACGCCGTGGTCTGGCCAAGCAACGTATTGCATCTGGTAGACATGATGCTTTTCAGACGTAATCTACAGAAAACACGTTCGGATCACAGGACGAACGAACACTACCTTGAACCAAGTATTAATGGAAAATACATCAATGCTCTAATGCATAGTTCCATCAGATATGTACGCTCATGTGACATGTACTCTGCTTCAGAACAATCTTTTTCGAAAAATCCCTCTCTCAGAATACTCATTATCTTGAAATATCCTGTCTAGCTAGAAAAACCTGTCTAGAGCTGCCACGACAAGAGCAACCATTTAAAATTAACCATACATCAAATGTACCTTTTCAAAATACCTCTTTTGAGCTACGACCATACATACCTCTGAATGCGTCAGAGTGAAATCTCGGAATGCAAACGACCGTGTAAGTTCTTCTGCAATGCACGTCACCAACAGCTTGCCATACTGGACAGACTGGTTCAGGTCGGGCCAGTAGCGATGACATTTGACCCGACCTTGTTCAACGGTTGTGGTCAGCATAACGATGAGTGATGAATGTTGCTCCCAGATCATCAGCCAGAACTGACCGGATGTCTCGGGCAGTGGACCTTGGGCCGCGATGTACCGATTGACGATGCCCGAACCAGAAATCTCCATCTGCAGGTAAAGCAAGGTATTTAAAAAAGTAATGCGGTTACAGTATCGCATGACTTATAAAAACTTAAACTACGACGTAGTACATGGTAACAATGGTATTTGTCAGAAATTATGATGCCATAGGGTAGCAATGTTCAGGGGTATTTATGATTAGGTGTTGCTAAATGACATCAAAATGAACAAGCCATTGTAGTTTACATCAATCCACAAAACATTTGTGGTTTTATTCTGTAAATGAGCTACAAAAATTCTAATCCATCATATTCCATTTACAGACTTATAAAGCACCTCACAGTACAACCTCATCAGAGGCGCTTCCAATTGCAAAGTACCCCAACAAAAGAAAAGCCTTAAGAAGTTAAGAGAACAAGCTGAAATAGACAAGATCTCAGCTTGAGCTATAGAAGGAAGATCATGCCACTGTAGATGGCCAATGTTGCGATGCAGTTAATCAGTGGAATTTCAAACTTCCGTCAAAGATGCAATTCAGTTTAATAGCCTTTTGCTGCTACACAAAAAATGCCAGGCTAAATATGCTTCACCCTAGCTTAGGAGCTGGTAATTCACTCAGCCCTTGTTGGCCATTCACTGTGCAACAGAATGCCATGCAAACGATATTATATGGTTCTTCTTCCAGCACAAATATATGCTAGAAATAGAATATCATTCTCTTTGATCACATGCTCTTGTGTCATTAAGTCAAAGAACGTCTGAGAAATGTTCTTGAAATGTTCTTGAAAAGCAGAATACTAAGTGCAAGTATGATTACAATTACCAGATAATTAAATATACCTTACCACACCTTAGCAAATGCATTACCCAACACATTGTCAAATACAAAGTCAGAATTAAAAGAAACTTGACAGTTTAAGCAATCACAAGCACAGATATTTACATTGACAATATTAGCGTTGATGTAGTCATCGGTCGATCCTCGAATTCTCACTCGCGTCTGATCGTCTACAAAAAACAAATCCATACGACTTGCTTGTGAGTGTCGTGCAAGGTAATAAATCATCTACAGATAACTACTCAGAAGAGTTATCATTATGACCTTATAAGAACTCGGTTCTGATATCCAGCAAAGCATGGATTGTGTATGCAAGCCTTGCAAGGCATAGTAGTATGGCAAAAGAAAAAAAAGAACTGCAATATTTAGAAATGGATAGGCTGGAAGCGCTCCTGAGGAACCTACCTTGAAGAGGCACTAAGTGAAATTTCCTAAACAATAGACGGAATATGTGAAGCTAAATGAACACTCCTAACACCTTCTACGAACCACTTGAAAGTAATGCGGAAATATGTATACATAAATAAAAAGCTAACAATTAGAAACTATAGCACAACTGGTCCATGGTTGCTGCTAAGCAAAATCAGCATGGTTGCAAAAAATCCAGAGAGAGCACAGATGAAAACAATGACAAAATTCAGAGACAAAAAAACATAAGTAAAACCTAGGAGGACAAGAGTAAACTTACATATTACATACTTTACATAGACATACAATTAGCTCAACAACTGGTCATCACAAAAGATGTCTCATTAATTACATTTCAAGCAAGCAAACATATAAATCAATGTATCTATGGACAAAAACACAAGTCGTGTGCAGCAACACTGGAGAGAGAAAGCTAAACGTACATGGAGCGATGTCTCGATATCTGTTTTTCGACAGGTTTTCTGGCAGCTGGGAAACATTCATCGTGAAATCAGGCTTCTTTCGATATATTTGCTGTCAAGTAGAAAATCACATATATGTTAAATGTGCATGCTGCCTTATGTCATGCGAATTCTGATAAAACATGGTTACTGGGCAGTGGTCAGGCAATTGAATTTTCTTGGCGTCAGCGTTTAGGGCAAGCTGCTGCTGGATCTTCCCCGAAACAGAGAAATACTCAGTTTGTAGTGAGATTTATTATGGTTATGCTGGAAGAACAGAAATCTTTGACAGCCTTTCTTCACTGGGAGATCTAAACCTCTCATCCAGGACAGTTTAACAACTCATCTTTCCCATCCACCATAGCCATCTGCCTAACCTTTTAATCTCATCTTGGAACAAAATCTGACCATACCTACTCCACAGATTATGTTTATAACTAAGCATCTAAATATCAGCTGACTCAGTTTTTTGGGGCTAACAAAGATATCTGGAGAATTCAAATATATAAGATTGGCCAGCGGTACATGAAACAAGTCCTCAACTTTGGTATTTAATATTCTAGCAACCTTAATTAGAGCGAACACCCCAATCGGATGATTAGAGGTTGCAAAACACTTCTAAATATGATGCTTGCGGGTAATTACAAGAATACTGAAGCACACTGACCTCAAACTGTGCCACGGCTGCACTGCTTTCGATCGATGCGCGAAGAAGTGTCATTGACCCAAAGAGTGGGTCACCACCAGGGGGCAGTACGGCAATAATGTGATGAGTGTCAGGGATGTACTGCAAGTCAGGTTGACTCAAGTTGTCCTCGTTGATGTATACTACAGATAGAAATATCAATAAAAATAACAAATGATTAATTAACTAATCAAGCAACAAAATGAAATTTCAATCGCAATCGATAATCTATATATATAAAAATGTAACCGCGTTTGGCTCCTTGCAAGTGTTCTCCGAACTTTCTGCGCCGATTCCTTTCAGAACTTCACCAAAACCTTTAGTTCCAACACGGCCGGGTTATAAGAATGACTTTTCGCATAAAGCGCAATCTTTTCAACAAAAAAACAACTTTTAAAATTCCACCGTTTTCAACACATAGCCTACGCCCATCAATAAGCCTTGCATACCAATTCGGGCATGTTTGTTCCGTAAATTTCTTTAGCGCATTTCATTACGGCCTCGGCCTTCTTGCTAAAGCGTTTTATGGAGGCGAGGGAGCGGGACGAACAGGGAGGAGAGAGATGGGGGATGCAGGGAGGCCGAGGCGGAGGCCGAGGAGGATAGGGAGGGGGGGGCCGAGGGGGAGGGGGAGGGGGAGGGGGAGGGAGGGGGAGGGGAGGGGAGGGGGAGGGGGAGGGGGAGGGGGAGGGGGAGGGGGAGGGGGAGGGGGAGGGGGAGGGGGAGGGGGAGGGGGAGGGGGAGGGGGAGGGGGAGGGGGAGGGGGAGGGGGAGGGGGAGGGGGAGGGGGAGGGGGAGGGGGAGGGGGAAGGGGAGGGGGAGGGGGAGGGGGAGGGGAGGGGAGGTCTTTTCTGCCACAGCAACGCGTGGCTGGGTACAGCTAGTAATGAATAAAAATAAATGACACGAATGCTATCCATGTGCTTGAAACTGACCAAGAAGCATAATGATGACCTAAAGCAGATTGTTGTATAAATTTATTACTACGATATCAGCCACAGACTGTAAGCTTAAAATGTTGCAAGAAAAGGCATCAACTGGCAAGCTATTTTTATAGCACCTTTTAAATAAGTTTAGAAAGTCCTTATGGAAAGGTTTTCCTACCATTTGGCCGCACAATCAGAACCAATTCTCCTGAATGAATTTCTCGTGATGCTTTGATAAACTGAACAACCTGTACAACCATGAAACAATAATAAAATTTTTATTATTATTACAATTTTGGTTTCATAGATTCCTAAAAATGTGAAAATGTTATCATCATTAGTAGAACTATTTCTTAATGCCACTATCATCATTATGATAACCTGAATTAACAAACATTAATTCATTCACAATATATTATTATAAATATTATTATGTTTTAACAATTTAATATGCATTCTAATCTGCCACTCACGTTAGTTCATTCATTAGCAGGTGCACATCATCCCTCTATCTGAAACCCTCCAACTTTGATCTGATCTAATCTAGCAGAACAGAAAAGATTAAGCCCAGATTGCCATATGTATGATTGTCGAACCTGTGCGTGGGTATGTTGACTGACATCACGGCCATTAATGAACAGAACCTGGTCGCCTTCCATCAACCGCGGCATGCAGCAGTCGGCTGGCGTTCCACGCGCCACACGCGAGACAATGATCGGCGACAGCTGGTCAGAACCACCCTGAAAAAAACATTTATAACAATACAATAATACCATAATACAATACCATAGAATAGAACAAGGTCCTAACTTTGGTCATCAAGTCTCAAATGGGTCTTGCTCCGAAGTATCTGTGTGATCAGATACTTCGTCCCCCTTCTGCCACTTCGCTGCGTCCTCTTAGGTCCTCTGATCGGCTTGACCTCTTTGTCCCACGAGTCAGGACCGCCATGGCGCAATCCAGATCATTTGCCTGCATTGCTCCCTCTCTATGGAATGGGCTTCCCCCATCAGTTCGCTCTGCCATCCTCTCTGGTAGTGTATCCTCATCTTTCTCTCATCTAAAAACTTGCCTTTTTTCTCGGAGATGAACGCACTGGGAGCGCTTCTGAAAGGCTCTTGCTGCAAGAAGCGCTTTATAAATTGTCAGATAAGATAAGATAAGAACAATACAATATACAACACAAAATCATCCATTGATATAATAAGTAAGTAGGTAAGTATATCCTTTACTCAATCATTTGCACTGAATTATTTCAACGGACCATTCACGCTCGAAAGCTGTGGAAATGAAGACCCGAGTGTTAAAAATACAGTACACACATTTCAAAGGTTTGTACAGACATCTGTCATGTGCACTTGTCATTGCTATAAGACTAAACTGGATTACGTTACATGGTATCCTAAAACATTTCATGCATTTTTGTGATTGAAAAGCAACATAGGGCTCGCTTGCCTTCACATTGAATCCAAATCGGCCTTGTTCATCTGGCCTCATTTGAATCATGACGAGGCCTTGGCTGTCCTCGGATGACAAAGGACCATTCACGCTCGAAAGCTGTGGAAATTAAGACTCGAGAGTTAAAAATACAGTACACACTTGCTCTCTGTCAGTCCATTGAATCTCTTTCTGCTGATCTCAATTCTTGGATGTCCTCAAATCGTCTGTCGCTTAACTCTTCCAAGACTCAGTTGATCTGGTTGGGCACTCGTCAACAGCTTAATAAGCTTGACTACGTTTTACTTGCCAAGCACTTTCCTCAATTTACTTTCGTGGCAAATGTCCGTGACCTTGGTGTTACTATTGACAATACTCTTTCCTTCTCTACACATATTGCTAATATTTCTCGGTCCAGCTTCTATCATCTACGTCGTTTACGTGCCATTCGGCGATCTCTCTCTTCGTCGATTTTTTCATCTATGGTCCATGCCTTCATTTGTTCCCGCATTGACTACTGTAACTCATTACTCATTGGGCTACCTAAACTCCGCCTTGCTCCTCTCCAATCGGTACTTAATGCATCTGCTCGCTTGATTGCTCGCCTCCCTCGTTTCTCTCACATTTCTGCTTTCATGACTGAACACCTTCACTGGCTTCCTCTGACTGCCCGGATTCAATATAAAATTCTTTTTCTCACCTATAAGATGTTTTTGGGTCTAGCGCCTCGCTACCTTTGTGATCTCATTAGGAAGCCTTTCTCAGCTACCGTTGGTCGTCCTCTCCGCTCTTTAGATCGTCATGATCTTCTTGTTCCACGATCTCGGACTGCCACAGCCCAACACCGCGCCTTTGCCTCTGTATGCCCTTTACTGTGGAATGGCCTTCCTACTATTATTCGTGCTCAAATTTTATCTGGAGGCTTTACTTTTTCTGCTAGATGTCTCAAGACTTTTCTTTTTCCAGGAGTTCTTCGCACTGGGAGCGCCTCTGATTAGTTTGTGCTGTGAGAAGCGCTTTATAAATCCAAAAATAGAATAGAATAGAATAGAATAGAATTTCAAATGCTTGTACACTACTACAGGTGCTAAACAAATGTGGAGTCAATGTCAAACATAAATAATTTTTAACAAGCACAACTGGGAAACAGTTTCAAGGCAATTGCAATGAATTCAACATGAAACTAGATAGTTATTCTCCATGAGCCAAAGTAAGTAAGAAAACCAAGTACCTAGGCAGGTTTACGGAACGAGTAAATTATCAGCTTTTTATAGAATCAGTATTACCGGTATATTTAGAATACAATAACCAATTCTGTTGGTAGAGTATTTTTCACATAGCAGGCCAGTGCTCAATAATTGTCCACAAAGCTCAATTTTCTTAGTGGATATCTTAAAAATTATACAGGATTTCACTAGTGCAGAGCTTTAGCAAAACTGGCCAGAAACTGCAAACAGAAATTACTGAGACAAGCAAAACCGACTGCAGAGTGCAACAATAGTGAAGAACCATGCTGTACATTTAAATAATGCCTAAAAAAACACAAAGCTGCAACAATTGTTACGTGAACACCTACCGTCATTTCGTGGTTGTATGATGCAAAATCTTGCGGTGACACAGATCCACTTTTTGAATCGATGCTTAGACCGCTTTGCACGATTGCTTCGTTTGGCAAATGACAATGGAGCCTCCCTTCACTAGAACAACAGTTTCAGTAAGCTAACAATGAGCTTCATAAATCCAACTATGTTTCATAAATCAATTACCAATCTAGCAACTTTTGCATTCTATTGCTGCTTATGTTGCCAACTGTAGAATGAGCATCAAACGTCTATTTTTACAATAAGAGTTAAAAAGAAAGGCCTCAAAGTTCTACAATACGTAAATTCCTTACAATAGTCAATTGCCTCTGAGAATATAAAGTTCTGTAAAATTGACATGTAATAACACTATGGGCAATTTAAATGCAATTTCTAAAGACCAGAGAGACAAATTTAGATTTCGATTCTATGCTTGATGGGCAGTTAGTGCAACAACTGCAATTTGCAAGCAATATGCCAATGCTAATAGGTCATTGTTATGGCTTTGTTTGACATGAACACCTACTCTTCTGACACTGGTTCCGGTGTGTGACAATTGATCTTTGAGTCGCATGACTCTGACATCTTCTTCGCCAGCTTTCGTTCTGTGACTCTTCGATCAAGCGATCGATAGTTTCTCGCCTCTGATCGTGACTGATTGTTCGAATACGAGTCCGCGTTCTTCACCTTCGCCACTGGGGAAACGTGAACAGAGCACGGCGAAAGTCGCTGTCCATTGACGAGACTCGACTTTGCCGCCACTGACGATTTCGTTGTGATGTCGGTGTTCAAGCAGTCAGACGCAGACAAGCCGTTTGATTTGAGTGCAGAATACTGCTGTGACGTTTTCAGATGACTATTTTCAAAGGTTTTGCGGTCGCAGTACGGAAGGCTGTTTGCAGCATCCGTGATCCGCAGTTTACTGTCCCAAGATGAGACCATGCAGTCAGGAAAAGCATTTTTAGACTGGCAGAGTTTCTCGCTGTTCGACCTGAAATGTCAACATGACGCAATTTAATCAACAACCATGGATGTCAAACCTGTGAACAAATAAAAACAAAACCATTTCAACAGAACTTGTGCCGATTTGAAGCTTTTCATAAAGTCAAAGTTGTTGAATTCCTAGAGTCTAACCTTCTGGAATATTAGAAATCTCCTGGTTGGGGACTGATAGCAAAAACCTCTATATAGAAACTGACTAACTAGCTGGCTGGTTGATTTGACAATCAAATGACTGGCTAACCAATTAGGTGATTAAAAGGCTAATTTTAACCACTATCTGTTTTACTTGCTGATTACACAGACCTGATTAATCAGCTGATATATATTGTCTGTTTGCCTAATTAATCGATTGTCATTCTGGGTCACTAATTTGTTGCATGTGCTGTGCAACAAATTAGTGTGAGCACTCATCACACCACAGAGTGAGAGCAGGGCTCAAATCCATCCTCAGACAATGACTGCATGGTGACCGTGAAGCAAGTCCTTTACTTACACTGCTCAACTGATGCCTTGTTAAAACAGTGGCACAAGTTTAGATAAAGCAGAGATAATCTTGAGTTTAATTAATTGCTCAAATCTATACCTTGTGACAGTCTCCTCAGATTGCAGCTTGGATTTATCGACAGAAATTGAACTGTAATATAAAGCAACCATTTTACTTCGTATATATATCACTTAAATATCTAGAACAGATTTCTGTAAGTATAGAGGTGAAAATGATTCACTTCTAACTGTCAAAACAATCAGCTTCCCGAAAACTTCAACAGTACCATTACCCATAATACACAGTATCAAATGACGGCTGCTTCTAATCACATTCAGAATATAGAACCACATTCAGAAAATATAATCTACAAAACAAAGTAATTAATAAGAATTGTCTCAAAAAAATACTAAAAATGATGAATATCAATGTAACTAAATTACTATATTAGCAATATATCCTAATATCATGACGATGATCTAACTAACTAAAATACAAATAACATAATAATGGCGCCGTAACAAAACAATATGATCAGAACAATGTTGATTATCCCTGCATTTGCACAATATTTCATGACTGCAAATGGCCGTGTTTTACCTGGAGCCCATCGGAATTTCCTGTATAGGCTGCTGATGTTGATGGAGTGTGTGCAGACAGAAAAACGTGTGATGTTCAACGCATGACTTCCACAGGTTCTTGCACGAACGGTAGCTTGCCATGTTAAAGCCAAACAGATTTTCGATGTTGTCGTCCTTTGAAAGATAAAAGTCAATTTAGAGCTCTTTGAAGTAGACTGTAACAGCCCAACAGCAACGTTGTATTGTCTAGATGAAATTAACACGAGCAGGAAAAGAAAAGGAGCACTATGAGTACAATGTTAGCAACCATACCCTTAGATCACAAGAGTAGATGGCCAATATTCTTCTTTGTCATCTCAAATTCACAAGTATGTGAATGGGGTACTCAGTTTATAACTGAGTTTGTCTGGTGAAGATATGAACTGTCGAATTTGGTCGACAGTTCAAGTTCAGCACACTTCATGCTACAGTACATTGCTAACTCTTTCAAGACCGAAAAACATGCAAGTTATCTTACTTTATTATCTGTCATTGGGACTGTTCTTTTAGTGCTCTTCAATGCATTATATTATTAATGGACCATAACATCAATTAGCAGTGCCTGTCAGAAATACTTAACACATTGACCGCCTACACGCCATGTTAAATGACTGGTTTAACTACGAGATAACTCGTAGCTGGCGGTCAACGTGTTAAAGGAAGCCAGATCAAGATTCAATTAGAATATCTTAAACACATGCAGATTATGTTAAAAATGGATTCACCTATCCAATGCATATATGTACAGATTTATTCTCATCATCATCAAATACGCATCACCAATATCATCATTTCTCCATAGTTTAAAAAAATAATAACCATGTTTTTATGCAAATAAAATACAGACAAAACTTACGGATTCTTTCCGAAGATGGATAAAGAACTGTTTTCTTTTGAATGATATTTTAACGATTTTTGACCTGTAACATCAAGGTAAACATAATAGACAAATTTGTTTAAAACAGAAGTTTAAAAAATACACAACCTAAGTAAAAACTTGTTCAGCAACGAGGCTATCCTAGAGCGAGCAACAGTAGTCCAGTCTAGCTGAGACGAAGGTCGAAGACATGGACAGCAGTTCTAAGCAGTGAGAAGGCAACAGCGAGGAGCTAGTGCAATTGGCAGAAGCTGTCACTGCTAAGGAGGTTGATATGTATGGGAAGTAAAGGTAGAGTTTTTGGTCCAAGGTCATGCACAACAGAGGAGAAGGTGAATTGAAGGTAGGCGGCAGCCATGTCTAAGAAAGTCAGCTGCTGGTGGGTGCCCAGCCAAATGAACTGGGCTTAGTGGAGTTAAGTCGTAGCTGGTTAGACGACATCCTGGCCTCAAGGGCTCCGATGATTGACAAGGGATCTGATGGTCGAGTTCATAACACAAGTGGTCACAAATGCATCAGAGGTAGAGGTAGAGGTAAGTAGGCCTGGACATCATCCACAGATAAATTGGTTCAAAGTGAAGTTACAGAAACAATACGTAAAATTAGTACAAACGAATAAAGTGCAAAATAACAAGATATATATGTATAAGACTGGACCATATATGCTCAGCACACACAGGTAAACAATAACTACCTGTAAACAGCTTGTGTTTACTGTCTGAAATCACAACGTTCTTTTTCATATACCAACTGTCAATTAAACAGCTTATTTGCCAATGTGGCGCAAACTCATATAGCACCTTTTAAAAGCAGAGATGGAAAGAGACGGTGAACTGACCAGCAAAAGGTGTTTCTTTTGAGGCTGTTCTGGAAGACAACCAAACCAAGCGAAGTGACGCCCAACTGAATCTCTTCTGCATTCGTATCCTGGTAAATATGATCAAAGAACGGAATCATAATCTTACATTTGCCAGATCGTTTTCCATGCTATCTCTAATTTCTTACAAACTTGGTCATTGTGGCCCATTAGTGTTCGTCATCATCATCTGAAGCAGAAGCAATATGTCCAACAAATGCAAGAAAAACCAAATGTACACAGTCTCCACTTGAAACCAATGTTCACGATTTGCTTGTCTTTGAAAGCAAATCTTTAGCAACAGAAAGAAGTAAAAAACTAAGTAATTTTCACTCTTTTAAATAATTCCACCATTGAAATTAACTTATTTTACTGAAAGGATGTTAATTCACTGAACACGTATTGAGCATGTTGATAATCTCAGAGAAACTAACCAGAGTTGCTTTGAAGAGATCGATGCCATATCCATCGAGGGATTTGGCCGTGTCGATGTAGAGCATCTCACAAGACGCAGGACTCATCCCTCTGTTCAAACAAGAATCACAACCAGCAAAGTTAGGCAAGGCAAAGCAAGGAAAATCGGATCTCATATGGAAATATCAGGGAATGGTACCTGCACTTCAATGGAAACTCACATGTACTGATTTCACCCACTCTACGGTGAAAGATAATTGTGACTACTTCTGTAGCATATGTAATGAATCTAAGCAGTCACATCATTCATTCTAAGCAAATGTCTAATTAATGCACTTCTTGCCAGTGTAAATGACATCAAAGTATGCTAAAAACAAGTTCACCTACAGTGGGAAGGATGCTCAAATAGCTGGGAATTCTTAATCGGCACACATTGCAAACATTATTTCAAACACGACTCTTGTTAAGGGTTCCTGATATTTGCGCCATTGAGAATAATAAAAGACACCGAGTTCTACAGCGAGTAACAAATAACTGCTGCAGAGAATCGAAAAAGTGGTTACAGTTTTAAAAAGCATCCAGTGACCTGTTCTTTTTGTGTAGCTCCTCAATCTCCCTCAGCATCTCGTCTGTCTGGTGCGGCACGAAACGAAACTCTGAAAGATAGCCTGGTCCGTGTTCCTCAACGTTATAATCACCGAGCTCAGCTGTTGAACATTTGAAATACCACAGAATTCTACATAACTGATACTTTTAACATCAGTCAGGGAAAAATAATGCAAAAGCTCATACAATTCAACTTGGAACATCAATAGTGCAAACAAAATAAAGCCTTAAAGACCATCATTAGTGTAATTAAAATAATGCCAAAAGTATCTATCATCATAGATGATCAATACAAAGGTAAATGGATAAGCAAGCTATGCCTCTAGATGTCTCTCTTCGTTGTGTTGACCATAAAGTCATAATGAACCCAAATGATTCCCTATTTCAGATCCCATTCATGAAATCATTCACCTAAAGTCTGTTTTCGCAACCAAGTTTACTAACTGCTCTCGCGATTGCAAGGAAGTTGACAATTTAATATAACATTGTACCAGTATAGCAATAAAATGAGACCTAAATACTCAATATAAATGGATTAACACTTTATAACAAAATATGGTCTGGCCTTAAGGGTTAAATGGTGATCCATAATGGCAAAGTATAAAGAATAACTGTTCTACTTGAACTTCAACTTTCTTATCACTGAAAGTTTAACTGCATCCAATTATACAGACATATGATTATGATGACCACAAAAGTCTCTTCCTCACACTGAATTTCAAGACTATCATCAGAAAAGCCAACTGATTAGATTTAAAATTACAATCAGACAAAAGGCATGACATGGAATTGAGGATGATGATCAAGTCTTAAGATAAGATAACAGCAGCAGCAGCTCTATAAATAACTAATTTTCCATGCTTACACTGAACTGCATAACTGGCCAACAAGACAGCAGTGTGATGAGACGCAATCAGCCGACCATCGGCCAGATCCTTCGTCAACTGAAGGAAAAAATGGTATCTAACGGAAAAAACAACACTCAAATAATTAGTAAAAATTACACAAACACAAATTCATTAAATAATTTAATTAAGAATTAATAAAACACCAAAAATAGTCATTAGCTTTAATCATTCTTAATAAATTTCTCAAAAAATATCAAACAATAAGTCAATCGATTAGAATGTAAAAAATACTCAGCGACTATTAATAAATACCTAAGATTTCATTAACTAGCTCGTTAAATAAACAATTAACTAGCAAATACTAGATATACACATCAGCACTCACCACTTGTAATAATACACCATTGTCTATATACATGTAGGTCACAGACACCATTTTTATTACCACACAGTTGATGTCTACCAAGCTACATCAGCGTATGATGTTTCTGACCATAGTTTTTCTTAAAATGCCAGTGCACACTGTGTAAGGTAATGTAACTGAAATCACTTGAATCACCTTGTGTACTCCTCATTCAAACACCTTGGATCGGGAACGTAGAATTTGACTCGAAAAAACAACGTATATGGAGGAGAGACTGAAACAAGAATCAATTGTTAATATCAACACCACAGATTGACGTTCGATTCGTGGACATATTTGATCAACACACTGTAATATTTCCAATGCCATCAGTTGAAATGCAAATCAATTGACTTAGTTCAAATGTCCATCTAATCATTATCTATGTATTGTATATGAGTGTTTAATTTATGTCTACAACACAGCGGACAAAATTCTGCAGGTGAAGAGTAACAACAGACTCTTATGGCTGAGTACGTTAATGCATTGGTCCTGTACAACATTCTTGGGTTTATCGAGTCTTTATCGGAGAGGGTGAAGGACTGAAGGTGCATGCTCCTGATTATAGCATACAACTAGATGCAACTTTCTTAAATTGAAAGGTCAAATCATCCATGGAAAAACAATAAAAAGATTTAGTTATGCAAGTAACTTGTATTATCTTCTCTATTTCTATGTTTCATTGTGAGCTGAGCCTCAAAGCACTAACATGGTCCTTCTTGCATTTAGCCAAGTTTGCAACTTCTGCACTAAGCAATTTTCACAATGAAAAAATTATGACGACTGTCTCTGGAAAGCAAGAAAGTATGACAGTCAGCTTCCAGATCAAAACCATATTCCTTCAAAGGCATCAGCTGCAAAACTCTGCTTTTAAAAATTCCAATCAGCACAAAAGCTGCTCATAATAGAAAAGAACCTCACACTCACATTTCATCTGCTTTTTCAACGATTTTACTGGGTCAATCCATCTCTGAAAGAAGTAAAATAGTACTGAAACTTATTAGGCGTATCAGACATATTAATCAGATAATTAAATTATATATTAATTAATTAACTAACTATGTACCGGTAAGTTGGTTCAGAAAGCTTTCCAAATCAAATGAATAAATACCAGTTTTTAAATCACTATTGCTTCTATTTTCATTGGTGCTAGAATTCCGTAAGTTTTCCATATACTGTTAGTTCTGAATCCATACGAAATTAAAGTATTAGCAAATATTTATTCGTAAATTGGAAACTTTATTAAAAACTAACTGCTACAACATGTATCATACTGTCTAATAATGATGCTGCATATGTAAGCATAATGTTTCCAGTACAAACACTTCTACATTCTACAATTTTACATTTTTACAATTTCTGATTTCATTGTCAGAGAAAATGCAACAAAAACTCACCATAAGATCAGAAGGACAACTCTATGTGACAACAGAACACAGAGTAAACAAGTGAAATACAAATTAACAAAACCACACAAAACACATTAAATTCTTTCAAATTATAACAAATTTGGGAAATAGTCACATATTACCTCATAAATGCAAACCACAAGAAAATTAAGCAAACAAAAAGAATATTGCAAAATTCAGACTAAATTTTAAATTCATGCAAACAAGAGCCAATTATAAAAATGTAATTTATGTAGAACAAAGGTATGAAAAAGATTTTGAAGGATTTGCTGGCTAAAATACCAAAAATAACCATTGCAATCAAAGACAGAAATATTATTCCTAACTCAGGAAATTTCTGCCACAAGAGTTGACTTCAAAATCAGACATGGAATAAAGAACATAATACACATAACTTTATAACATAATATACAAGAGTTTGAAACATAATATGCACAGAACATTAAAACATGAGTTAAAATATATGACATCTGAATATTGAATAACATCAAAATAAAAAGCTGTCAAAGATCTATTAAAGCATACATAGTTCTTCTTACCGGTTCTTCGTCACATTGAGCAACGTCGGCAAACTGCAGGCCAAACAGATCCTTCTCATTCAATTCTAAATGCTGAAACACTTTGTCAAGAAGAACTTGAGCCTTGTCTTTTTTCTGTAAAAGATTAAACTTTATAAAAAATTCACTCAAGTAACCATCACATCAATTTATACATTTTATAGATATGCCAGGTTCTGTTCAGTTCAGCTCAAGTCATTCAATTTTACTTAATGTGCTTGATAATTTCCTATTAATGTATTGCTTTTCCTTGATTTATTTAATTTTGCTATCATGAGTAGCATGCTGAAAGTGCCCAGAGTAGTAAGTTCTCATTGGGCCCACTTACCAATCGTAGCCTAAAAATACAGCTCATGGCCAGGGATATACATACAAACTTGCATGTACAATTTCGTACATCCTTTGATATTTGCACATCACATTGCATCAGATCAATCAAAATCTTGAGTCATGTGTGCCATAGCAGTACAACAGTCTCTCAAATACCATTTATGCAGATGTTTTGGGATTAGGTTTTTAAAATATGAATTATTGAAATCTGTTATAACTTACGTCCACTTCAAATGTAGCCTCTGAATTGTCGAGGAAGTGGACTGTGTACTTGACTGGTTTTGGTAGTTGGTCTCTGGCCATGGACGACATAGGGCTTAGCCTCTCGGAAACACTATAAACGGAACAAATCAAGGCAAAGCACATCAAGAAAGGTAGTGTAAGAAAACGCATTGGCTGGACAAACTGGACAAGGGATCCCTGCATCTAAATTACTACCTTCGTCCTCTCTACCACTGCCCAAGATCGGGTGCGGGGTCATCCTGAATCAAGAACTGTCATTTGTGGAGCATAGTACGTCACTGACTCGATTCTGATACTATCTGTTGCACCAGTTATGGGTTGTCTTTTGTTCCTATTCTGCAGACACATACAAACTTGTATGTACAATCTTGCTTGCATCGTCAATCGATTAGACTACTGTTTAACTCACAGGGGTCCAATTGGGCAACTTTTCACGCAAATTCAAAAATTTACGAATTTTTAAAAATTTTAAACCTCTTTGAAAAAATTGTATAGTGTTTGTTTTATTTATGACAACCAATGATATATCGACATGCAAACGGAAGAAAATAAAATCACACCAATTGCGTTAAGTCTCATAATAAAGTAATTCCCAAATTCCCAATGCTATAAACCTCGGTCCCGGATACTATAGTTTCGCCTCCGATGGCAAACCTCGTAACGAGTTCTGCAGGCAGCTGCTCGTTTGATTAGCCGCTTCCCTAAATTTTGTCATATCTCCGCTTACATGTCGTGTGTCCTCCGCTTGCTCTCTGTCCAGCAGCATATAATACAGCCTAGTGTCTAAAATTCATTAGGCTGTGCGAAAATCGATATTGAAGATACGGCCGGAATTCGGATTTCGGGCATTCGGCACCGTGCATATAACATGCACTAAATGATGGCGCAACAAAATCTAGTCCCAGGTCTTGTCAGTCAATTCTATACAAAAAGGCAGGCTTAGATAACAAAGATGCATGAGCGGATTGCTCGAGTTCCACGCTTTTACAGAAAAAAAGCTAAGAACAGTCGCAAATAACTGCACATCCCTGCAATGTTGAAATCCCGACTTACTGGCAATAAACAAAAATTAATACTCGACACGCACTCCAACTAACAATAATAATACTTTGCTTGCTTAAATTACCACTCTAGTTTGCTATATAAAATCGAAAATCAAGTTCTCACACTTCAAGATCTTAGTTTCATATGTTCAAAATCCATATAAATCACGAAAAATCTAAATAAATAACCAGTTTCGGGAAAATATTGCATACACACAACGATTCAACAAAATGGCGAGGTCCACAACAAGGTCACGTGTGGCTTCATACCCAATAAGAAAAGTTGATAAAAATGTATTATTCTAAGCATGCTGTTTACAGTTTAGGCCTTTATTTTTATTTATTCTGTTCCTTTTTATTTATAGTTTTATTCATATTTATTCGCTGAAAGCACCTTCCGATAGTCTGGCTTTACATACTTCGTTTATTCCAAAAAAATTAAATTGTCATACCATAACTTATTTCAAAAGGATACGGTGATACCCCAGAGGATACGAAAAAGAGTAGGCCTATATAGCTACTCTAGCTAGGTCTAAATTTAATATCTCATCTGTTTCTGCAAAACTCTAGACGTCGTCCATCATACCACACGTACTACATCCAATCGGTGAGATAATTGTGGGAGGCAACCCAATCGCCTAACCCTTTGAAGGAAGCTCTGGAGTTTGATGCGATCGCTTATCATGTAGGCCTACTCACCTCACAAATATTTGTGTAGGGCCAAGGTTTATATCTATAGTAGCCTATACCGGGAAAATGACCTGCTGCAGACAAACATACTGGCCCAGTTAGCTACAATGCAGTGGTCGTGCGTCAGTACGCGACTCTGTGACAGAGAGCCTGCGACCGCGGTTCGCTTTCAGAGGGTGGCTTATTTCATAGATTCAAAATATCGGGCTAGCACGGTCCGTGCACAGCCGGGGACCTAAATAGCGTGTATAATTTTTCTGTACCATGCCGCGTTCTGCCTGAAGTGTTGATTAAACGAAAATTGATTAATGTCCAATTACAGCGCTATAAACGTCGTTGAGGTTCTGAACGCAAGATGGCGGCAGCACGTGCCTTGTGTGTTTGTAAACGTGCGATGGCCTGGTTTCTTGTCTGGATAATTATGTTGCAATAATAACTAATAGTAACAAATATGAATCTTGTGGGAACTTTTTGTCTGACGAACAGTTTTAGTGATGGCAGTGTTCTGTCTACTTCGGATGATGGACATATCGCAGTTATTTCGGATAGCGGTGTTCATATTCTGGTGCGTAATATAATATCTATCAATGGCAGACGAGTACATCGACTCAGTCGCCACTGTCGCCGATATGCATCTATGTATGCAAATTAAAAAGTGTGGGTAATCCCGAAGACTGGCTGCCCGTACTCCAAACAAGGTAAAATCCCAGACTGGCTGCCCGTACTCCAAACAATATGGCTGCCGACGAATGCAATAAAATTAGAGCGCGACCATCGACGACATTGTTCATCAATTCAGCTTCAATTTCAGCAGAATGACTGCACTAACCCTAAAACTAATCCTAACCGACCCTCACGACGCCTAATCTGAGCCCTAACCGACCCTCGCGACGCCTAACCTGAGCCCTAACCGACCCTCACGTTGCGATGTGTCTATAGGTCGCGCTCTAATTTTATTGCATTCGTTAACGGCCATATTGGTTGGTTGGAGTACGGGCAGCCAGTCTGGGATTTTACCCCAAACAATATGGCTGCCAACGATTGCAATAAAAAAATAGAACGCATTGTATGACAGTTGGAAAATAAATAAACCTGCGCTTTGTTAACGAATGGATCGCTTTTGAAGCTATAATTATGTTTCGCCGGGCGCTTATGCTACTATCGGCAAGCAGCCGTTCGGTTTGTATGTTGGAATGCATTCGATAGGTGTCGTCGCTAGGTAGCTGCGCCATAGGTCACTGCGCTCTATTTTTATTGCAATCGTTAGCAGCCATATTGTTTGGAGTACGGGCAGCCAGTCTTCGAGATTACTAAAGTGTGTTAGCACTACCTTTTACCAGTTACTAGTGTAAACGAGTGTGTTATTAGGATTACTTCTGGAGCAAGTTTTGGATTGAACCTGTCTAAAATCTTTTGTTAATTTTACTTTAGCATTACAACTCCAGTCCACTACATCAACAGCTGACTTTTCACATTCAGATAATGAAGATTGATGCTGGTAGCGAAATTTTCCGACCAGTTTCCGATTTTAACTCTGACGATTGTTTACAACTCGGTATGATATTTTTCATTTTGATCTTCAGTTTTAAGCAGTTTGGTTTTCTAGTAATTCAGTTTAATAAGATTTTTGGTAATCCCGAAGACTGCATGCGTGTCCGTGTAAACAGTGTGACCGCCCAAGAAATCGCTAAAATAGAGCACTGAGGTCTTAGCTTCGAATGTTATATTTACTCGTATTTACTGCATATTTTCCTTCGTTTATAATATTAACCTGACTGTTTAACTTAGATCTCACGTTGATTATTTATGTACTGAGCACATTGTATCATGGGATATGGCTGATAGGTTTCATCGCTCTATTTTAGCTAAGTTTTTGGCAGTCATATTGTTTTGTATACACTACAGGCATGCAGTCTTCGGAGGTTACCTATGGAGGAACCTAATAAAAGAGCTTAGACAGCAGTGGGTCATTTGTTGTCCTAACTTTGAAACAGAATTGTAAAATTAAAAGTAAAGCATGTGTTTTATGAAATACTTTATGGTCCCTGGCGAAACCATATAATATTCTAGTCATTTAGGCTAAGCCTACTGGTCAGCCAATTCCATTCCTATGTTACCCTAAGCATGTTCTTTATTATTAAACTATACTGATGCATATGGCATTCATATAATGTTCTGTTATCTATATATCTTCATATCATAGTTGCCTTTTTCCATTAAAAAAGTACTCTGTTTGCCTCATTCAGATGATCAATTTCCTTTTTCTGTAAATCTTGTAGACAGTGCAGCGGAGTTTATGTTGGATCACACCCTCACCTCTTGCAGAAACTACATTGGTAGAAAGACGGAATTGAATGCGTCGGATATTGGAGACAAATCAAAGAAAGCGGACTCTGAAACTCCGAGGACGAAGGCAGACCAGAGAGGTGCACGCCAAGCAAGATGGTCACCAAGAAATGCAGACATTGTTGGAAGGTATTATCATCTAATTTGAATGCTGTTCTAGTATACCATTGTCATAAGGCACAAGACTTCAGTTTTTGCGACCTACTGAAATTTTATAGCTGGTGCCACTACTGTCAGTTTGGGGTTGAACTTATCGTCAGTATTTGAGTGGCTGATTGGTTATTGAGACAGCTATTCAGATCAGGCTAGTATGTGGGCAAAATAATGTTACTAATCAATGCAGGCAGATATGTTTTGTAAAGGTTTCTTGTCATTGTTCATGCTTCATCTGAATGATATTTTGACACATCTGATGAGTTTCTATGGAGGTAGTTAGGCATAAATATGTGTTATCTTAAACACTGTTTTTGTTCTTTTTTTTCATAAATTTGCAGTTGTCTACTGGCAGTTCTTTGGTTTGACCATCGACTTATTGTTTACGGTAACTTCAAAAAAGATCGCTTGTGGCACAGGGTATGTGAACCTCATTTTATTTAACGATATTCTTGTTTTTGTTGCGCTTATTAGTCCTATTGTATCTGCAATTCTGCATGGTCATTGGTCATCTGCATCTGAAAAATTCATTTCCGTATCTTTTCGTTCAGTCAAGTCACTTGCATCAATTGTTGTTCTGTGCTTAAGATTTATCTTTTTCTAATTGCTTATTCTCCATTGGCTATCTCTGTCTTGACGGTCTGATCTTTTGGGTTTTGAACTGGTTATGATGTATCAATTGGTTGAGACCTCAGCGCTAAAGAAGTTGTTGATTAATAATAATAATGATAACAATCATATTAATAGCAATGATAATAACAGTGGCAATAATTGTAGTGCTCACAAACCTAACACTTAGGGGTGATTGGTACCTTGAGGCTAAAAGACACTACTACGAATTTGCATTCGTAATAATAAATGAGCAGTGACTTTATATTACCTCATCTTAACACCTTTGCTACACTATGCAGATAGCAGACATTTCTGAATTGTGGAAGGAAAAAGCAATTCATTGGCTCAAGAAGCAACGTCGAAAGCCAAAATCTGTGAATAAAGAAACGAAGTTGTCCACACAGCAGGAAAAGCTGAGAGATGATTGTTACGCAAGAGCAGCAGTTGGTATGTCGGCAATAACATAATTTTTATTAATTCATTGTTTTACTACTTTTAATGGCACTTAAGGCTGAATATTGAATTCTTTTTTTATAAAAAATCAATATATATTTCTTTTATACGTATGATGCTGATTGAAGAAGTGGTGCCATTTTTACTAAGTTAGTAATTTTACTTACATACCCCATACCTATAAAAACAAGTTACTGACTGAAGCAATAATAATAATAGTTATAATAAGATGATTTGTGTAGTGCCGTAGTTCAGCCCAGGCTGAAAGTAAGGGTGCTGTACACGAGTTCAAGAAGTGAATGGCAGTCAAATGATTGTTTAAAAAGTTAGGTCCTGTGTTTTGCAAACACAATGGTGGCAATTGCATGGTCATCTCTTTGGACATGCAGTCCAGCATACTTAAAACTGGATGGATGACATTGCATTTTTAGACGTTTGCATAAATATCCATTTATTTTGTTTTTAGTAATCGCATGGTCATCGCTGTATGATCGGCTGGAATTTGATGAGGTTGAAGATCCGGAAGAGCCACTGGCCAAGCAGCAGACGACTACTGACTCTGTGAGATTTTGCAGCAGACGTTTTTGCATCTTGCTGGCAGTGGCACTGAGAAATGGATGCATTGTTTTGTGGAAAGTTGAACTGCCTGCCGAAAGTGAACGGTACGTTAGATAGGGTCAATTATGATTCTGCATGCTTCAATAGACTATGTATATCTCTATAAAGGCACTTGACACAGCATTTTAGAGCCCCCCCCCAAGGAGCTTCAGTGATAGATATAATTTTTTGTTTGAATCACTCTAAAGGCTATGCTTTTGTTTTAGGGATTTCCATGTCGTCCGTATATTGGACTTTGGACACAGCCTTCCCAGCGAACTTCTATTCATTTCCGTTAATGACTCACTGGGTTAGTGAAGTAACTTGTTAATTACTAATTCAGTCAAATTCAGTTGGGTCTTAATGAACACAGCGGACATTGGGTTCTAGCCATTGCTGTAGCCGCTTCCTAATGTATAAAAAGTCTTTGTTTGGCTAGAAAGCTGAAAGACAGTCTTTGGCAATAGCTCATCAAATGGTGCTGCTCCTCTCGACCAATCGAAGCCTTTGATGCACAGCCCAAGTGCCTGCTCCCTTCACTCTCATCCATCGTTTGTTATGTAACATAAATCTTCAAATTTATTTTTCAGTGCCACTGATAAACTGCGCCAGGGATACCAGGTTATTTATTCACTGGCTCTATACCAAATCAAATCGCAATAACTGGTATTCAAAGGGTGTCAGATTGAGGAGACAGCATGGTGATATGGTGTCAATTGGCGATGATGATGGACGTTTGGTGGCATAAACAGGATAGGAAAGTTCAGTTTCAGTCGTGAGTGGAAAGTGGCAGAGAAGGATGCAAGCAGAGGAGAGACTTGTAACCGTTATTCGTTACTTCAGGCCCATGGAGGCCTTTGACACGCCACCCATACTTAAATAATTATTGTTTTCGTTTTTGATTCTGCATTTGCAAAGCCGAATGTGCATTTGCACTTAGCAGAGCAGAGGTAAATATTTTAGCTAATAATGATGCTTTGAGATTTGCTGAATCTTTTGCTTTCTGGTATTGATAGCATATCTATGCCAGGGAAACAGAAATGGTACGGTTGTACTTCATCCCATCCGACTGAAGATGAATGATCATCTTACTGACCAGATGACTGACCAACCAGTAGAAATCTGGTCAGATGTCGATAAAATGAGCATCACTGGTCTCACCTGGTCAAGCAACGTCAGTCACATGCTATATTTTGATCTGTATTTCTTTATTCGTGATATATTTGGTCTTTTAATACATGTAATATATTATACATAGTCACACCTTTGATCTTATTATAGACTCCTTTAGTGCTTTTGGGAGGTTTTATGATTGTACATGTAGTACTATGCATTGTCTTGTCTTGTCTTGTCTTTAACCTTCCTCGATTCGAGGGTTGGTCGCTTCATGGACATGTCTTCGCCACTTTTTCCTGTCCTCCGTCTCCTTCAATATCTGCTCGAATGGTAGTTCCATCCATGTGATGACATTAGCGATCCAACCCATCCTCGGTCTTCCCCTTGCCCTTGATCCCGACATCGTACCCTGTATTATTTCCTTCTCCATACAGCCCCCCTGTTTTCTCATCAAATGACCGAAGTAAATGAGTTTCCTTCTTTTTATCGAGTTCAATAAGGTTCTTTCTGTTCCAGTTTTCTCCAATACCCATTCGTTTGTTCTTTTTTCCGTCCATTGTACTCTCAAGATCTTTCTTAGGTATTTCATTTCAAAAGCATTTATTCTGTCTTCTTCTCTTTTTCTGATCGTCCAACTTTCATATGCATACATATCTAATACATATCTAATAATACATAAATAATTATTCGTATTGAAAAGCTCACTGACAAACCACAGTGAATGACATTGAAACATGGCTACAAATTGCATGATCTTATTGAATACACGTCTTGGCAGCCTGTTAGGCTCCCACTCTTTTTACAACTGCCCATAGAGAGTGGAAGGTACTCTTGACTGAAATGCTTATCACCAAACTTTAAACTGTTATTCTTGCATGCACTGGATTCTGGAGTGCCTCTGAGTAATTCCATAAAGTTAAAGGGTCGGTATATAAATTCCTGAATGAATGTATGTATGAAAATAACTTCACTATGAAATTGCAATTTGTAGGCTCTTGATTTGAATTACAAGCATGTTTCAACACAGAAAGTCCATGAAGAAAAATGACATAATTAGAAAACTTAATATAAAGCATTTCAATGTATCTATGTAAATGTGCTTTTTCAGAAGAATATTCTTCTGGCTACAAAGGGTCAGACCGTTCTCATGTGGCATCTTGACCAGCTGGACACTGGTCATGCGGTGGTCAGTTTTGTCAAAAGTCCAGCAGTTTCTTTTGAGTACAGTGTTCATGGTGAGTTCCGTTTTCTTCCTCAAGATTTATTTGTTCAACTTTTGTCCAGATTTTACATTTTAATTCTGAAAGCTAACTAAACCAAAGCCATGCAGTTAATTAGTAAGTAATTCATTTAATTAATTTATTAATCAGCCAATGATTTAATCGATTTACTAATCATGCTGTCCATCAGTGAATCTGTGTGTACCTGTTTGTTTTTCAAGACTATGCAAAAACACAATGAAGTCGTTAGCACTACTGTTTAGTTGTAATTTGATCCAGAGTCTCAAAATGAATGTTATCTGTGAAATCCATTGGTTGGATGGGCTACACTTGTGTGAGTGCCCCTCCAATGGCGACATTTCTGCTTTTCTATGCATCATTTTCCTGTATTTTCAAAGGGGTTTACGCTTATTTAAGTTTATAAATCTGAAGATGTACAATGGAATGGATGGTGGCTGATCTTGGCAGACATTGTCTGTTGAGAGTTTTTGTTTGCTTATCTTCATTTCTTTTATGTTTATTTACAGATATTCAGTTGCAGGTCAACGAAATCTTTCTGTCCGGTCAAGATGGACAGATTTACCAGACGTCTTTGGATGACTTAGATAGCAAATGCTCTTCAGGTAACATACTCATCTATACGAAATCTGTTGAATTTCAACTAATTACAGCCATCAGATAATGTTTATTGGCTCTGGTTTCATGAGTTTTGACTGTAGTACTCTGCACACTATGCTCTTGAGTGTGATCGCATGGCCATGAAGTCGTAAATGATAAGATACTTCTAAGATACTTCTGAACTTCCTTTGGTACTATTCATTTAAGGACCAACAAATGATGAATGGCGGAGTTGGAGCCTGGTGCCATGCTATTCCATTGGAGATACTAACCATCTACTAACCATCCACTTTGTTTACAAACATTGTTGCAACACGGCCAATTGGCTTTTGCTTGAGTCATCATCGAACTGTTTTTTCAGATGGCTTTCTTCCGCTGCAGTCGATTGATTGTCCTTGGAATAGCCGAAACTGGAGAATCAACGGTCTGGCTTTGTCTGCAAATGGCGTCTTTCTCTTTGCGGCAATCAGTCCTGCATCGTATTTCTGCCATCTAACGTTGCGTAAACCTTCAAAGGTGACGTATTTCATGCTGATTTATTTCCGATATGTTTGTAAAAGTCTCAGCATAAGATTTCTATTCGTAAGTTACCTCGTGGTTGCTTGTATACTTTATTATGCTCATGCACTGTTGATCTGCTGCATGATTGCTTATTTGTGTATTTATTTTAGGAAGTTTTATATTACGACAGTCCAACATCATAATGAATTGTCTGTCACGTTGCTACTCGTTTAATATCTATTGTTTTTATGGAATTTTGATTGTTTTCTGTGTGATTGTGTTTTAGATTCATTGGTTATGTATCAAGACAGTCGAAGAAATTTCAAATATTGTTCTTCATCACACAGGTTTTGATATCATTACACATGATCATCATCAATTCATCATCATCCTCACCTAAATGTTTGCTGTAGCAGATAGTGGTATTATGTAACTATGATTGATAGCCTGTAAAATGTTAGAACTGTCAAAATTCTAGTAGAATGCGACCCAATTGCCTAAGCTCAATCTGAATGAGTGCCCAAAAGCCCGTCAATTCACTACTGGGTAAATAAAACAGCCGTCTAATTTATATGGATTCTTAGAGACTAATTCAGATTTGTAATATAGTGTACACTGATTGATAACTGTCACAGGCCATTACCAGATGCTGATGCAAATTGCATGGGGGGGGGTACAGGTTTCTAGAGGCTATCTCACACATGCACGGCCTATCATGCTCAGTTATACAAGCAATTAAACAGTTATTAACCCTTTGGTTACGGAACCCATCGCGGCGACGGGTTATTAAGCCAGGATCCGGGTCTGTTCCCGTAACGAAAGGGTTAAGCAGCTTGAACAATATTTATTCTGCTTACAGACTCTGTAGTCAGGTTTTGGGTGTTGAATAATCCATGACTGAAATTATTGCAGGATCCCTGCAGGAAGTGGGTGATGCCCTTGCTTATCTCAAATGGGATTGGTCAGTTCGGCATCAGTGGACTGATGACATCATGCGGTTGCTAAGCAACCAGGATTCATGGTCAACCTTCACAGCATATCAGCTGAAAATCGTACGGTATGCTTACAGGAAATTTTGATTTGAAAATTAAAGGATTTAGTTCGGTTAGATCGGACATAGTGATTGAAACTTTGAATATTCGATTTAATTATTAATTTAATTTATTTACTTATTAGAAGAATTTATATGATGCCCCTTCAAACGATCGACTTGGGAGTGGGCCCGACTCAACCCTCGTGGTGAGGACTGGTCTGTGATGACCTGTCGTTATTTCTTTTTAAGATTACCTAGGTAGAGAAATTTAGTTTCTATGTGAGAATAGATAAACTATTGATTAAGATTTGATTATCTGGAGGTGCTGTGGTAGTTGCTCTGTCTCTTATTTATTTAAATTTCTTTTTGGCTGTTAGAGTTATTATATCTTTAAATTTCAGTAATTACCGGTAGATTTTGTATTTTACTCCGCAGACTTTTGTTGCAAATACAGATCATGTATTGGAAAGAGGATTTGGATCAAAATGGAAAGGTACATGAATTTGTCAAAATGTTTATAATTGTGTCTTTTTAAATGCAAAACATAGGTTACAATCTATTAAATTTAGCGCATTAACTGTATACTTCATCAGATAATCGTATCGTAATGCTCAGCAAGGTTTGTTAAACTGTGTGAGGAAAACAACTTTCCCTTCATTTTGCATTCTGTTGATAAATATTAGCAAATAGACGCAGACAATGCAGTCCAGCAATTAGACGCTATTTCTAATTGTAGTCAAGTGAAATAATTGCATAGAACATGTTTCTTCTTTGACAGGAAACTCTTGAACAGAATTTATCAACGATCGAGGAAATGATTATTCGCAGACATGTGCAGCAATCATTCGATCGGATTTTAGATCATGATGCTAAAAGATCCTTAACAGTAAAAGGTTTGTGTGCAGTTTCCTTGTGCAGTTTCATTGTGCAGTTTATTACAAGTGCAGTTTCATTGGGCAGTTTGGCGTTTGGATTATATACCTATTCAACACAGGTGTGGCAATTTGAGATGTAAATATAGGCTTACATATGTGTATGCATGCGTACATATTATATGCACAAATTGCCACACAAGCATACATGTTGTCATTCATTCATTCGTGCATGTTTGCATGTGTGAACTTTGATTATGTGCACACATGAACACACAAAAGATAGTGTTTTGTATTTACAGTTTAAGAGTGTTCTTTCATTTATCTAATCTAGCCTAATCTATTCCTACAATCCTTCCACTGGGCTGTGAGCTGATGGGCCTGTACCAAATGTGTGCTTTGCAAGGCACTCATTGATAGTGGCTTCTGGGGAATACTAAATTACTGCTTAGAGTATGGCACTTTTTTGTTACTCACAGTTTAACCCTTTACCCGTTTGCCCCGAGAATATTCGCTGAAAACATGGGCTAAACAGGAAAAATGAACGGGTAAAGGATTAAGGACTGCTTGAATGACTGTATTATTATTATATGGTGATTGATTTCTGTTTGTTGTTCCGTTTTCTGGCAGAGTCCCGTCTGCTGGCAGTCATGGTCAATTTCCTGAAACAGAAATCTCTATCAGCCGACGATTCTAATCGCATAAAAAGAATCTCAAAGAAATTTAAGCAGAAGTCGGAACTGTGCAGCATCTGTAAATCTCGTATCTTTTGTGCTGATGAAAGAGTTATTTACTTATGCATAATTTGCTGAGTCAATTGTACCAACATTTGCAGATGTGATAAGTATTCATTCATCCTTTATTCAATTGTGTTACACTGCAGCTCTCTGTGATGCCATTTAGGTTTCCAGCACCTTCTTGAGGTTCTTGCAGGATGCCATAAGAAATGATGGCGTTCGTACATAGTTTGACATACATTCAATGTTTTAACGGAATACGTATTGCTAGTCACGGTTGTCATAGCCACCACCATCACACACACTGCTAAAGGTATCTCAGTGATTATTGACACTACTGCTCCCACCATCAACAACCCCCAAACACCACAGTAACCAACCCACTAGTGCTGTCTGGTTCCACTCTGTAGAATAGGGTGCTCCAGATTCTAATGCATTCTCAAAAAGTTTCAAAAAGTACTGCTCCCTGGCAATTTTCCCGTTCCATTTATCATTTTGTTCAACTGTACCAAGTTTCAGACCAATTGAAAAAGGTTAAGCCTTGCCACCGGCATAAAAACTTTCACCTGGTCACCTGGTGCCGTCAGCTACTGGAGCTCTGGCGAAAGCCCTGGTGCATCTTCTCCAGTTGATCCTCTCCCTAGTCGCCTCTCTTAGTTCCTCCAGTCTCATGCCAGACTTTTCCTGTACTTCATCCAACCATTTCTTCCTTGGTCTTCCGCATCTTCTCCGTCCCTCACCACATGCCGTCATCAGCTCCTTTTCCAAACCGTTGGACACCATGACTATTTTCTTGGCAGAAGATAAGGGGTGGTTTGCCATTGCCTTCCCCCCGTTTGCCATCCGTGCCCGTTCGTTCACCCTTCCATACGGAAAGGTTACTAACAGGTCGCACCACGAGAAGGTGGGCACGGTGGACTTTGGTTCGCCAGCCCAGGTCGGTTCCGAGTCTACGCTCCAATTGGAGTCGTCGGTCGGGTCTCCTCCCCGCTTTACTCAATTGAATGAGTGACTGACAAACCTTTAATAGGAAAATACATGGGAACTTTCTTTAAAATCGGCAATTTGGAAACTATGATTGGAATTGGTGGGAAAACTTAATTATTTCATGATGATTAACTTATTTTACAAGCTCTTATATGTGCTTGGCGTTATTTATTATGAGAAATGTTAGATGCCCTGGGTGCAGTATGAGAATTATACAAAAATTACTGCATGGAAATCATACATTAATTTATGTGGAGTTGCGTTGTGCAATGAAAGCTTTACTGTGGATTTTAATAAAGACTAAAGTGTAGAATCCAAACCAAGAAATTCTCACACTGACTGGGTGTGTCTTAGATTGATTATTGAACATAGATAAACTATTTTTAAGAAGTGATGCCGAGGCAGTATGGCTTGTTGGGGGCCAATTATCCAATTGTCAGACAACGGAATTTCTATAAATGGAGATGTTTTAAGTTTGTTTGCTTATTTAAAAAAGATCCAAATGTTCGTGCTACTGGAACGATTTAAAAAGCAGTGAAAAGCAATTAAATAAGTTTGGGGCTGTCGAACAACGAAAGAAGAACGTCAAGGCCAAGATTCTGGACCTTTACGATAATTATAATAAAGTCGTGTTTGCACGTTCAATGCCTTATTTTTTGGTCAAGGCGTGGTTCTTAGCAATGTCTGCTGCGGATGCACCTTTAGATGGTCTGCAGTTCTGGACTGATCTCAACACGACTGGTTCAGATGTTGCAGGAGCTGAAGTCACTGTACATAGACATCTATGACATCTTGCAGAAGAAATTGTGCCATTCGCATTGATCTTCAATCAATGGTTTCTGAATCGAAAAACCCACAAATCGCTCGCCAACTTCTGACAGTGAGACAACAGAACCACTGGAAACCCCAATTTAAGTAGGATATTTCCGCAGTTGACTGCATCCTCAAAACTGATTCATTTGATTACCGAAAAGGCAGTGCTTGTTGTTAAACTTACTTAATATTGAAAGTGCTTGGATCAACTTAGGCTACTACCAGCAGCACAGTGGAAAGCTGTTGATGATTTCCAGCAAGTAGCTCTATACTATAGCCCATGACTATCTGTTCGTGAATGGAAGAAGCGATGAAACTAATAACATACTTTGTAAATACAGTCATAAAGAATGAATGTCAATGATAGTCTACTCTACAGGTGGTTGAAGCTCATCCACACAGATTCTGGGATTTTAAGCACTGAGGAAACTCTTGAAACAGTACTGTAGCCTATACCGGTAGGCTACATGTAAGTACTGCAAGATATATAGGTATGTGGGAGTGGGAGTGGAATTGCAGTAACAGTTTGTGGTGAAGTGTTGCATTATTTTGAAGTTAGGGTCATGTTCTGACCAATAAATTACAAACACATACTAGTTTTTCCATGTATACATACATACCGGCAATTTGTATTTTCAACCGAAAAATATCGGCTATTGTTAAACTTCATCGTGCTGGTGGCAAGGCTTAACATTGATGTAGAATCCTAAAATTTGGTTTTTTAGACTCATCTCTATGAGACGCATGGAAAAATATCCGGGGAGCTAAGAATTTTCTACTTTTATTTTTTTGGAGCACCCTACTGTAGAACTTACATTATTACAACTCCCAGGAAGTCTGTCTTTCGTTGGCTTTCTTATCAGACAACTAACCTATTTCTTCTGCTTTTGTTTCAGAATGTTTTCTGTGGCTCAGCTTTAAAGCAGTATTGAAACTGTTGTATGGGGATTGCTAAATGTCGGTATTGTATTGTTCTGTAGTTATTTATTGCACTTATTATGAAGTTAAAGTAGGTTTTTATCTGTAATTGGGTTTTTTAGAGACCGACACGGTACTACTGATTATATATATATAATTCAACCCAGTTATGTATGATCTGGAGACTTCTACAACACATTTTTACACATCTGTTGTTTCTTTTTCATTACTTTTTATCACCATTTTTTGTGTTTTTTTGTCAAATAACTGACAAACAGTATTGAATTCTAAGAACTTTTGCATGGCAAATGATTTCCATCGGTTATTTCTTTTTGATGCTTTCTCCAGAGATTCCGTATGACAGTTTTCAGAAAGCGAGCTGTGAGATGGGTCACTCGTTTTGTAAGTATTACTATTGCTATTATCATTTTTGTTTTTGTTTTTTTTTGTTACACAGACAAGACTAGTAAATTCAGTGAATCCTTATTCTACGGCTTTGTAACAGAGGCAACAGTTGTAACAGTTGTATCATTCTTTGTGAGGTCGTCCTCCTTTCTTCAGCATTTTTTTTTTTCTGTCATTTCTCATTCTGCATATGTATCCAGGTGATCCTCACTTCCTTTGAATTATCTTCTGCTTTAAGTTCTTCTTAAGGTCTTCCCTTCTGTACAGTCAAAATTACTCACCTTTTGCATCTCTCCAATTTGCATGGTCTTCGTATAGCATTTCCTCTTGAAAGCTAGCAATGAAGTGATGCTGGATTAATGTTTACATTGCTTTATCTGATTAATTTAATTATAACAATCTGTTTTTAGCTCGGTGTTGTCAGACCTTGCTACCGTGTCAGGAAGTTCCATATCGTGTATGTTCCTTCTGCAAAGCATTTGCTCTTCCAAAGGATCCAAACGGTTTGCTTTAATATCTTAATCTTATCTTTAGCTTAATATATCTTACTTGAACATCAGTTTTGTTTTCTGAGATCAATAAAGTGCTTCTCGAATGATAAAAGCAGACGAGGGAGGATTTGATAAGTCAGCAGTCAGTGGTCCAGCTTTATGTGAACTCTGTGCTACACATTGGTAGTACATTTATAGAAAAATGTAGGCTCTTATGTCTTCAGTTCATGTGGAGTTTGACTGGTCTTCAAATTAGGGCCAAATGTAATGCGTTAATCGCAGGCACTAACTAATTTAATCAAGAACCCTGCTTAAAATGAATATCACACTTATTTTGAACATTGGAAATATCGAACCGTTAATGATTATGCATTGAAGTTTGATATATGATGAAATGTTACTGTGTTATGCTATGCTTACCGTATCTTAAATGCGAGACTTGTGTGAATTTTAGGATGTTTTTGGTCAACACAATTCACCTTGCAGTCGAACGAATGCACCTACTGTGATGGCAAACTTATCTGAAAGACATAAATTGAAAAGCTTCCTTATCTCCAAGGATTCTTTCATGTACATATTTGAACTGAAATTTCCTTAATTGAATATCGCATGCACATCAATTTACAGTTTGTCTTAACGTCATCTCGTGTCAAAACTTCAACTCGAAAGGAACAAAATGTTGCAATACGAATAAAATATTTCTGGTACTGACTTGAAGTTAAACATTCTGGATACAAAAAAATTAATGACTCTTGGAATGTCTACAGTTTATCCAGTTCTTGTAAGAAAATGTACTGTGACATGAATTTTTTTAGAGGCATTGAAACAGGTGGTTATTTTTTTGCATTCTGCTGTGTAGCTAGGTATTTTTGAACTTCGGACAAGTGATGCTGTGCCAGATGAACATGTTCAGTTTGAAGTTTGATGTGCTGCTTCTCAAGATGCCTTATTTGCCATAGATTGCAGTAACCATGACAATGTCAATGCCCAAGGTCCCTATGCGGCGACTTGAGGTGGATTCGAACCTGCAACCCTTCGGATGCAACTGCAAGGCGATGAACATACCAACTACACCACCACGCCCCACAGTGTTTGAATCCAATCGATCCACAGGTCTTTAAGAAAATTCTGTGTGCAGGTTTACAGTGCAGCTACACCGGTAGTTGTTTTCAAGAGATGCTTAATCACCTGTGGTTGCAGACAATCGCAGTGGTTGCTGCATGGACAGCCAGCTGTTATGCCCCTGCAATCGTTTGGAGAGCAGTCGAATAATAGACTCGAATATACCTGTTCATGAACTAATTTCCGTTCAAATGATTTCCCTCCGCCTTCTTTCACTTGTCTGGCTATGCGTCGCTCTTCTTCTTTCTTGTTATTTCTTCTGTATGTAGGCCTGTGGGTTACCCCCCCCCCCCCCCCCACCCCCCTTTTGCTTGTTGGGCGATCAGTAGCTTCAATCCACAATTAATTGTCTTGTAGGCTTTTTCTCCATGCCGTTGTACTCTGTTCTCAAACCTCGTCAGTCCTGTAGGCTTCTTCTCCATCCTCTATATCGCTACATGCATAGGCGTACGGGAGGTTTCAGAAGTGGGGGGGCAAAGATTTAACTTTTGCCCGAAAAATTAATCCGGCCAAAAAGTTGGTCGTCCGTGACTATTTTTGCCCGAAAAACCAGATTTGCCCGAAACTTGATGACCTTTTTTTTTTTTTTTTAGTCGTCCGCGACTTTTTGCCCGAAAAAACCACCAAACTTGCCCGAATTTGGGGGGGCAATTGCCCCCCCTGCACCCCGCCTCGTACGCCTATGGCTACATGGACTCCTGCTCCTCTCTGTTTTGTACCTCCATTCTCTGCTTGTCTGTTTGTCTATCTTCGTTTCTTCCTTATTTTTACCCGTACTATAGCTGTCTATGTCTGTCTCTCTCTCTCTCTCTTCTTCCCTGCCCATTCGTGCTTCCTGATCGCTTGATGTTAGACAATCCGACTGCAGTCATAGCGCCGATGGCAGACATCTCTAGACAGGTGCGCCTCTACCTGTCGTTTATTACACCTGCTCGTACGAAGCCATGCACCTGAACGACGCTAAGCCATAATCGATATATGAGCAAAGCAAGATTGCCGCAGCGGCGCCCTATAATATACTACAGCTGCACAGGTCGAATTGGTCGGGGCTCGCTTGGCTACATCGGTAAGGTCGATGGCCGCACGTCTGCACAACACTGTGTGAAAGAGAGCGTGCGGGCCGCGGTTCGATTCCTGAAGGTGGCTATTTCAGAGATTCAAATCTCGGGCTAGCACGGTCCATCCACGGGGACCTAAATGGCGTGGCGACACTAATCATCTTTGATATGGCAGTGTCGTTAAACATGGAACAACACAGGTCGAATTGGTCGGAGTCTTAGCAATAGCAGTAGGCTACATCATTCGATATTTTGGCATGGATGCAGCACCGCCAAACAACTTATTTATTTTCATTCCTTTATTTTATTGCTCATTTCATTTCTGTAGCGGGGATAGGGGGGCTAAGCGAGCCCTCACCCCAAAAAGGCCACTTGTTTTTTCATGTAAAAATAGAATATTTGGACGATTAACCCCCCCCCCCCAGTAACCGAATGACTACAAAAAAGTCCTCAGTAGCAGCAGCAGCAGCAGAAGCAGCAGCAACAGTAGTTGTAGTGGCAGTAGCAACAGCAGCAGCGGTAGTAGTAACAACAGCAGTAGTAGTAACAGCAGTAGAGTAGTAGTGAAGTAGAATTTGCAAAGGTATTCACATCAGCGACATCAACAGCAGCATCAATAGCTGGGGAGGAAGAGGAATAATAATAATAACAATAATAATAATAATAATAGCAGAATTATTTGTTATATAGAAAAGAAGAGGCAAGGGAAAGAGTGGAGAGAAAGGCACAGCTAAGTTTTTTTAAGTTGGTATATAAAGATAAATGATAAATCGATCAATCGATCAATTGATTTGGTATACGATAAATAATATCTAAATATTGATAATGGATGGGTGGATGGATGTAAGGACGGATGGATATATATGTAATATATATACATGTATATATATGATGAATGTAGGGCAGCATATACACAGGCAGAAAACCACACAGACAGACAAATTGTGCAAAACAACTCTCAGGGCAACAGGAGACAGGTGCGCCTCTGCAGACAATGAAAGAGACAAACAGACAGACAGACAGACAGACAGAACGCAGAGAAAAAGAGAGAGAAAGCGAAAGACAGACTGGAAAGAGATACGCAGACGCAGAGAGACAGGAAGACACCGACACACAGAGACAGAGATAGTGAGAAATAGACAGAGACATAGACAGACAGACAGACATGCAGACAGGAACAGACAGACAGAGAAAGAGAGAAAGAGACAGACAGACAGACAGACAGAAAGACATAGAGAGCATAGACGCCGTCAATCGGGCGCCATATCATCATTATCACCACCATTACCACCGCCGCCAGCATCAGCAGCAGCAGCAGCAGCAATGGCATCATCAGCAGCAGCAATGGCATCATCTGCCTTGGCGCCGTTCGACCAATCAACTGGCGCCACCAAGCGGCGACATCATTGCCAGACATCTCTCTGCAGCCACTGCTGATCTAAGCGACCATAAGAACAACGATGCGCACAGCCTCTGCGACCAGTCGAAGAATAACAATGGCCTGGCTATCGTCATGGTCAGTGCTGCTGGTCAGTCTTGTCATCCTCTCGCTCACCACTTCATCGTCCGTCTTCGTCGTCGGTGCGAGCTGTCTTCAGGAGCCGCGGTTGTGCTGCGATGGCAAGAACAACACGTGTCGACGCGAGGGAGCAAGGATCACGAACAACGACAGCTTCACATGCTTCTGCGATTCCGTCTGCTTTCAGTTGGGAGACTGTTGCGTCGATTATAGGTCCACCTGTCAAGGTAGGACGTCAGCTCACTCACAACCCATCACCAGTGCTTAAAGTGTGGAAAAATGAGTGTCTGCATGGACACCCATTACCTTTCCTGAATAGCCTAAGTGCCTGCACGCCCCTTACCTTTCTATTATAGGCTCTGCTGGCCAACAAGTGGCAGGATGGCGTTCATATTTTAAAATAAATGCATGGACGCCGTCCATGACCGTCCAACCACACTTTAAGCCCTGCCCATCACCAAAGGTGCAGCTACGTAGGCAAGACAAGGCTGCAGCGGAAAGGTGTGGTTACTCTGGTATAACTTATCAGGTCGATTTCAGGTATAAGGTGAAGCAACGAATTCTTTAAGTGTGTAATGTAAAGTTAGTTAAGGTATGGCCAGGTATGGCATGGTTGCGTATTTTAGGGTTGGAAAGGATGGTTTCTGCCTGGGTTTTGAAGGAGTTCCTTTACCATGAGTGCCTTACTGCCCTATGCATGCTCGTCTTTCTGTTCGTCGGTTAGTCCTTTCCCTGACTTCTATGCAAGACCGTAGCTAGGGGGGTGTTTTGGATGTTTGAACACAGCTAAATAAAATAAACGTCAGAGAGGATCTGAAGATGATGGATATCAGTATGCCAAGAGCAAAGGAGCAGAAATAGACAAGTCTGGAGAAGTCACGTGAAAGCCTCATCGTCGTCGCATGACTGACGGAAGAGAGAAAGAAGAGAAGAAAAAATAATGTAAAAATGAAATGATGTAGGGCCTATTTACTAACATATGATGTAAGAACGAAAGGGATTTAATGTTGAAGCTCTTAATTCTAGAATGATGATTGCATTACAGTGTATTGGCCGTCAAGGACTCGCGACGCTATGAGAGATTTCCCAAAACTCCTTACGCACTGAATACTCAGTTGATTCGGTTGTTTGCCGTGTTGCTCAGCAGCTCAAGGTCGTGTGAACAACCCCGAAACAAAATCCTGGCTGTGGCCTCGCTTGTGTCTGTCTCTTGGCTGTAAGCTTAAGGCTCCTTCTGTAATTATACATAATGGTTTCTCTGTGTGGTTTGATGGTCTGAGAATCCATTATTACGGTATGGTGTTTGTTGCGTGGCTGTATAGCTGTCGACTGCGCCCTCGATGACCGATGGACCGACTGGAGTCCGTGCGACGTCACTTGTGGCACTGGCTTCCGCCACAGGTCACGAAAGGTCATCCACGAAGCTGTCAACGGAGGCAAGGACTGTGATCCGATAAGTGAGAGGGTGCCCTGCCACGCCACCACTCCCCTCTGCCATCAACCAAAGGAAGAAGAAGAAGAAAAGGGGAAAGGAGCAGAGGAAGAAACGTATCCGGATGAAGACAGCTTTGCTGCAGGTCAGTTACGTTGAGATTGATCTTGACCACCGCTGGACAATTAACATTGTCCACCACTGTTGCAGCAATTATTGTCGTCCCAACGCTATCACAATACGTACATGTGTGTGTGTGCGTGCGTGTGTGTGCGTGCGTGTGTGTGCGTGCGTGTGCTGGTTGGGCTGAATCATTCCGGTAACAATAGGCCCTATTATTGCTACTAAGTAGTTGTTGCAATTGTTTCTGTATTCCGATGATTACTAATAATAGCCTACTAGTCATGGAGCAATGTAGCTATTGGTGTAATAGCTCACGGCTGTTTGTTTGAATAATGGTCCCTGTTGCTCTATAAGATCTAAGACTTATTCTACATATTCATAAATATTCCTGTAGATAATTTCTTTTGTTTATTTCGTAATTTTTAATGTTGCCTTCTGCTAGGTCTATCCATTAGGGCCTATTGCTATGCAGTCGAATAAGTGATAGGCCTAGTGTTGGACAGCATTTATAATTGTTTTTAGTAATAATTATTGTTAATTGTTATTGCTTATTATTATGCAACTAATTTGGTTAATTATTTGGGTAGTTTACTCATATTTGAAGAAATTAGGCCTATTACTGTGCAGGCCTAATTGAAAGCGTAGACTCTTGGCCTATTGTTTAAGTAGGTTATTTTTTGTAGAATCCAATTTGCTTGAGTATTCAGCCTGCTATCGTATACTACTAAATCGGGACCTAATCGGGTGTTGACTAAAATTTATAAGTAATTTTTGCCATTTATTCTGGTAATTTCTGCATTTGTTTGGGTAATTTTTTGTGATTTATAAACTTGATTACCGACTTGTCGTGTCAGTGGACCGTAAGGTTGCTGGTGGAACGTGCGCTAAATAATTTATTAGCTCCGAAACTGCCCTCTGGCGTTTGTTCTGCGCATTAGTCAGCCGTCGTTGCTGTCCGTATGCGCTGTTGCTGCATTTGTCTCAAATGGATCAGGATTCGAACCTGCAGCGCATAGGTTAAGTAAAAGTATACTGTATTGCGCGATGCATTCGGTTGCGCTTATTTGCATTACTCACAGCATTCATCTTTGCCACATTCTTCCTTTTTCGCATTCTTCTTCTTTTCCCTTTTCATCCTTTTCATTTTCCTCTTCATCAACAGCAGCAGCATGATATTGGGTCATAGCGATCCTAGCCCGAAGGACAAAGCGGTCAAGGCATAAGTGGAAGGAAGGGACGGTGGTGGAAGACTTACCAGATGGATTACGAAGGTATAGGCCTAGTAGGCTATTAAGCTTAGACCTATATAATTATACTTAGCTGCCTGTCCCATCCTGTTACTGCAGACCAATTGAATGGCAAGATCTTGTATCGAATTCGAAAGGTGGAACGAGGAGTCAACGCAGTTAATTCATTAAATGGATGTACAGTACATGTAGAATTGTAGATGTGCATAATATCCGAGGAAGACAGACAATGTGAGTCGATGCATAGTTATATGTATAGCTGCTGCGGTCAGAACCGATCTTGTAGGCTATCTTATTTAGATTTCGTCAATGTCGAGTGTCTCAGTGGTGCTGAAACATGCATGGAAAAGCAGATCGGAAGATAAGCTGAAGATGTCTCTAGACTCACAATTGGTCTCGATAACCTATATTCAGTGGAAGATTATTCGAGAAACTCAGTGTATTTGCACTGGACGTTGTAAGACCTCATCGAAAAGCACGGACACCGTATTATAGGTCCGTATAGGTCTGTCCGACTGAGGGTCTTAACTCTTAAGCTTTTGTCATCGGCTTAATTCTTTGGCACTTTTTGACACAGACGCGTTCGTTGCATTCGTCTCACAACGAAAGACGCAGAGGAAAAAAATGTCGTTTAAAATTTAATTTTGCCACTCGCTTTGCGTCGCTGCAGTGTGAGTAGCCTAGTAGCCTATACCCTCCCTGGCGGCCGCACCCACTACCCCCCGCCCGCCCACCCACCATATACCTATGAGCCACTAGGCACAGTGCCTATATGCCGTAGTGCGTTATGCGTTAATATTGCAGAGCTGGCCAAGGTCATTCCGGCAGTTGATGATTTGACCTTGACCCGGAACCATTCGCTCGATACTCGCCGTCCAGCCACTCTTCTACGATTCAAAGACAACAGCGTTTTGAGCAACGAGCACAACAGTAACAACAAGGACAACGTTGATGACAGCAGAACAACAACAACAACACACGACGACAACAACAACAACAACAAACAGTAAGGCAAACGATGAATCGTTGTTCGTCGGGAATTTGAGTCTACATGTCATTCGTAGAATTCAGGAAAATGACGTTGCACACTGCATGGGGTTCGAACCCAGAACACAACAGTACCCTTTTATATATAATAGTCTGGCATATAGTCTGATCTATTTTGATTTGATCTGATCTAATCAGATTCACTGACTGATCGAAGAGTTCAGAATGGACGCAGATATTGAGATTGAAAATTCTGGATCTACTTTTTGATCCAATCTAGCATATTATGTTAAGATATATATTCTGATTTAACATAAGGCAGTAGGCTGTAGCCTACTACCAGAATATCATTCATTCGGTCAGTCAGTGAGACCAGACATGTGCAGAAATTGTTCAGAATGTGAGTTGCAGACTTGCGAAATGGCTTTGATAACAGCAGGCGTATGCATTCTATAATTATATGTGGCACTATCATAGCTTTTAGCAGAAAATAGCAGGGAATAATTGAACAGCATGCAGTTGGAATACCTTAACACCGTTCTTGATGTCTTCCGAACCATTTTGATAAAACCCATGCTATGTCATGTTATGTCATGTTATGTTATGCTATGTCATGTTATGTCATGTCGTGTTATGTCATGTCATGTTATGTTATGTCATGTTATGCTATGTCATGCTATGTTATGCTATGCCATGTTATGTCATGTTATGTTATGCCATGTTATGTTATGCTATGCCATGTTATGTCATGTTATGTTATGCTATGCTATATTATGTTATGCTATGTTATGTTATGTCGTCTAACGCCATACATACAAGACAACATAACATGATTATATCGTTAATCTGATATTTTTTAATGTATCTGCTTCCATCTTGTTTGCCCGTGTCCTTCTGTTTGTGTGTCTGTCATGTTCTTTGCGATTATCTGTGTCCTCTAGTTTCGTGTCTGTATGTCTGTCTGTCTGTCTGCCTGCCTGCCTGTCTGTCTGTCTGTCTGTCTGTCTGTCTGTCTGTCTGTCTGTCTGTCTGTCTGTCTGTCTGTCTGTCTGTCTCCGTCTTGTGTCTTCCGTTGGCCATCGCTTCATCCGTTTACAATCGTGTTGTTGCCGTCATCTTGCCGCATATTTATGAATACTTAAACAGAGCATAATCTAGATATAGAGGATCATAGAAATAAATATAAATTTAGGCACGAAATACTTGCTTAGCGCTCGCCTGTATACATATATATATATATATATATATATATATATATATATATATATATATATATATATATACATATGCATTAACTTGTAAACGTTTAATGTAACCTATGTATGCATTGTATATAACTGCATCACATATGCTGCTAATAATTATTATGCAAATATTTATATTTATTGAATGCCATGGACAAATCCTACGCAATATGAACCATATATTATATATATATAATATATATACATACATGGGGTCTAGTATATGTATTATATATATGGTCATTGCACACACACATATATATATATATATATATATATATATATATACAATTATCAAATTCTTCGTCATTGTTATCGCTGTAGCGCATGCTGCGAGTTTGCTGCCTCATCTTTGAAATCTGTCTCAGCAGCATATTCTGTCGCTTTGTCTGTCTGCCTATCTCTGTATGTCCGTCTGTCTGTCTGTATGTCTGTGTGTCTGTGTGCGTGAGTATTGAAGGGTATACTTGAGATATTGGCATGGTGGTGTGCGTCGATGGATTTTGTTAATAGCGGTGGTCGATGGTTAAATGGGGCAGCGGGTATTTATGGACCATCAGACGAACGCTGCATGTCTTCCGACGACTACGCCGCCCCACTGGGGTGGGTGGGGTGGGAAGGTTTGGGGGAGGTTTGGGGTTGGGGGAGGGGGAGGTCGACCACCGGTCATTTACGGTCATTACATACTATAATAAATGACATCCATATATATACATATACACACACATGCGTGCGTCAATCTAAATATATATAAATATAATATGTGTGTTTTACTCCGTGTGTCTACCCAGTATATACATTGTAATCTGCAATGTTAGACGTATTATACACGTATACATTAGATGATTAGAGTAGACCTATGATGTATATTCCGAATATAAAATGTGCTTTTATATTATGCATGTACAATGTTGTACATGCATGCATCTATTCCGCATATTATATGTACCGGTAATTATTTGCATAGGCGCTTTGTAGGCAGGGAATAGGATGACAAGGAGGAGGAGGAAAGGAGGACGTAGAGGGAGAGAGAAGGAGGTGGAGACATAATATACTTTACATGGTATTGTTTGCATGAAGATGTATATCATTGTGTGACTGTACTGTCTGTACAGTGTGTGTGCGCGCGTGCGCGCGTGTGTGTGTGTATGTGTGTAAACGTATTATGAGTAATAATAAGTATAGACACAATGTCATGCATGATAATAATCTTCCATTCGCTTCCAACTTAGAGTCGGTCGGTGTATATCCTCAGCGAATAATAATAGGTCTGTTATTATATTCTCTGTGTCTGTCGCGATTGCATCTATAGCTATTATGTCCTTGTCTCTCCTTCTGCCTTTGTCTTTGTCTTTTCATAGTGTGTATCTCTCGCCCTCTCTGTCTGTCTGTTTGTCTGTCTGTCTGTCTTTGTCAGTCTGTGAATCCAATCGGTGTTCATCACCTTAAGTCTGTGGAAATCTATCTGTTTGTCTGTTTATCTGTTTATCTGTCAGTCTGTTTGTCTGCTTATCTGTCTGTCTGTCTGTCTGTTTATCTGTATGTTTATCTGTCTGTATGTCCGCCTGTCTCCTTCTCTCTGTGCATCCCTGAGTGCTGTCTGGCGTCGACCGGACGTCACGGATGACGCTGATTCATGACATCGGCCAAGTCATGCGTGACGTCTCGTGGATTCGCTCGTCTGCCGCGGTCGTCAAAGCCGCATAAAGTGACGTCATTTCCGCTTCGCTGACCACGTGGCAACTAGCTAAAAGCAAACTGCTACTAATTTTATAGCCTAGTGAATGGACTATCGACCGAAATGGACGCGTTTTATATAGCGCTCTCATTTCCTGTGCACACGCACACACACATACCCACACACATACACGCATATATAGGCCTATAACACCTATTATACTAGATTAATAGATTAGAGTAGACCTATGATGTATAGATTATGTGTTTAAAAATATATTATCGGCCTATCTGTGCTTATTTGTATAGAAGTGGCAGACCAGATTGACAAATAAACATCAGTTTCACCGTATTATCTAATTATATATCTAATAATGATTAAGTACTTCAGAGTTTAAAAACAAACTCTTTCGTCAAGTCTCTGTCATCCAACTTCGCACATTTTGTCTCTTCTCTTTATACTAAGCTTAAAGTTAGTTTTATTCAGTGCTACAGTTTATGCAAGACTTAGCACTTCAAGACAAAGACGAATCGAAGACCTACATGTATATAGACAATAGGTAGGCCTACCCAAGACCGAGAACGAGATTAAGACTTTAAAAACCTGTGTCGAGACGACTCTTGACTAAGACTGATCATCAAAACCATAATTATACGACACTGGCATAAAGCAATATCTTAGCTACAGTATCAAGCAATTAGTTCTCTGCCACATCAAACTAAACGTGCTTCGAAGTGCTAATGGCATTGCGCAGGCGTTGAATACGGATGAAAATGCGCTGGAAAAAGGAAATTAACCTCCGTTGATTCCCTGGAGATGTTGGTCTGAGAACCACAACCAATCTGATGAATGTAATCGAACGCAGCATGCAGATAGTCAACGCTGGCAGACGATGCAGAGAGTGTGCTGCAGTCGAAGCCTGCAGTGACCACAGTAGACGGAAGAGACAGGGTAACTAATGGATGTAACTCCATGCTGGCCACAGGACATTAATGGTCGTCTACGACTCTTATGCGCAACTCGTTTTTATTTCTGCACAGAGCAAAGTATACAGTACATGTATGACATTATATTCTGTATACATGTATAATTTATATACATGTATGCTGTAATGGTTTAAACACAAACATTTAATGTAAAGTATTATTGGTTTAATGTAAAGTATTATTAGTTTGACTCCAGTTTATTTTCTTGCTCGTGATGTGTTCTTGTTTCTTAGTCCTTCCCTCGCTCCCCATATCCGTCCATTCTTCTAGCGCCATTACTTCCCTCCCCTTCTTAATTATTTCCCTTCCCCATCTTGGTTACGACGAATCAATGTACAGACGTTTGTCCAAACATCCCATTACACATTTTTCATGGAGTGAAATCTATCAGCCATGGTGGACCCCTTTTGTCACGGTTTGATCGTCTCCACAATGTCCCTTGTCCAGATACTTCAGCTGAAGGTCCAAGACCCATGTGGAGAGGCCCCCCTCCAACTGATCGCTGTAAGGCTGGATGTTGAACGACCGTGGCAGGATCAACGAATGCATCCTGCAAAACCTCCAGTTTGGTGTCAACAGGCTGGTCGTGGACGACTACTGTGTCGATAGGTTTTTTGTTGACGACTTCTGTGTTGATAGGGTTGTTGTTGACGACTTCTGTGTTGATAGGATTGTTGTTGACGACTTCTGTGTTGATAGGGTTGTTGTTGACGACTTCTGTGTTGATACGGTTGTTGTCGATGACTTCTGTATCGACTGGGTTTTCGTGCACGACTTCGGTATTAACGGGTTTGAAGAACGAAGAGTTTTGAGTTGCTTGTCGCTTGAAGAACGAAGAGTTGTGAGTTGCTTGTTGCTTGAAGAACGAAGAGTTGTGAGTTGCTTGTTGCTTGAAGAACGAAGAGTTGGGAGTTGCTTGTCGCTCTCTCTTCTTCACGGTAAGCGTTGAACCCTTTCGGCTGACGACCTCATAAAGCAGTGGTTCAAAGGGAAGGTTGCTCTTAGAGTATGTTTTTGGTGACTTTACCAGCACTGAATCACCAACAGTCAAGGATGAGGACTGGACATGAGATCCACGATCTGCATGCGCTTTCATTGCATCTTTCTGACGAGCATCACGACAGCGAAGGTTGTCGTCATCTTCTTCCCTCACCAGCTGTGGCAGTTTCACAGTCATAGGTCGACCAAACAACAATGTGGCTGGTGCAGCCCCAGTCGTGGAGTGTGGGGTAGCTCGGTAGTTGCGAAGGAAACCATATAATTCCTGCTTCCAGTTCCTGCCTTCCACGGTGGCTGTCTTGATCACCTCTTTCGCAGTCCTCATGAATCTCTCAGTAGTTCTCGGCCAATAAGGTGGAATCTTGAGATGTCTAAAACCTAGGTTTGAACTGAACATCTCAAATTCCCTGCCGTTGAAGGGTGACCCGCTGTTCGATTTGAGTGTCTTCGGTACACCATATTCCGAGAAGACCTTGTCAATTTTTGGAATGACTGTTGTGGCAGTGAGAGATGATATTATATCGACCACAGGAAATCGGGAATATTCATCCTAAATGACCATCAAGTAGTGGTCTTGAACAGTGGCAAAGTCAATGCTGACGTGTTGCCATGGACGCGTTGGCAGTTCAGACGTCATCAACGGTTCATGATTGTCCATTGGCACAGCGGCAGCACAAGGTCTACATGACCGCATCTGTGATTCAACCATTCTATCAATGCCTGGAAACCATATTTTTTCTTTCAACAGGGCCTTTGTTTTGGCTATCCCCTGGTGTCCTTCATGAGCCAACCGCACGAACGAATAGCGTTTATAGGCGTCCAGTGACTTTTGCTTCTTTAAAACAAAAATATATACTCCCACAGGCCTACGTAGGTTTTTCTATATTCTAAAAAACTGGCAGGGCCTTTTTAATGTGCGGTTGTACACACACAATGTGCAGTACTAAATGGATTTGTGTAGTTGTAGAAGCACTTCTGTACAGTTAAAACTATCAAAAAGGTCATTGTCCTCCGATTGGAAGTAATTTACCATGGAGGATGGGAAAGGAAAGGAGGGGTTGTGCAGTTCTAGAATTCCTTAAAAACAGCCCTGGAAACTGGATAAATCCTCAGAGGTGGTGCATGGCTCAAGGACACACTATAGAACACAACCAGAAGATTCTTATAATATCGAAAGTTAACAGATGAAAATAATGACAACATTTGTCAGAGTTTCTTTCTAGACGAAATGGTGTCGATAAAATATGTCCGCAGTGCGTGTGTACACGACTACCATGCAGCAACCATCTCTCTCTGTCTCCTGTTGCTTGTGATTCTCGCTCGTGCGACGTCTGGTCCCATCAGGTGCTTCTTCTTTCTTCTTCTGTAGGTTTGCTGCCTCTCGCATCAGATGCATTAGCTATTAAATCACCTCCCAATTGGATAATATATAGATCGATTGGTCGAAGCGTCACCGTTATACATAAGAAGCAAGACAAGAGTGAATGTATAGCAACTATATATACATGTAGAGGTAGCCTATAAGCTAGGTCTATTTAGTGTTCCTGGAAATGTACACACGCGCATCCTCTGAAAAAATATGTAGAGCAAGTGGTAGCGAAAGAGCAGGCGAGATTTAGAGCGAGAATTAAGGGGCACGATAGATCAACTCTTCACTATTCGACAGATATCAGAGAAGTACTTTGGAAAAAACCGAACACTGTACTACAACTTCACTGATTTTAATCAGGCATTTGATAGCGTATACATGGCAGCCGGGATTATGGAAAGTATTAAGGAACTATGGAATCCCAGAGGAATTGGTGATGTTACTCGAAGAAAAAGAGATAACCAGCACGAGCACTGTGTTGTCATGTGGAGGGAAAACGGAGCCAGTGACGACAAGTGAAGACATGTATGGACAACGTACATGTACGTCAAGATCTGGAAGAAATTAATATGGACATGAGAACAGCTGTGGATACCATCAGAGAAAGAAAGAATTGGAGGAGACGAGTACAGGCCTCATCATCATCGGCATACGCCTGATGGAGGAGAGAAGAAGAAGAAGATATATTTCAGCCGTAGGCATAACTGGCTTATACATGTAGATTCTGCTCCTGGAGTCCATACATCCTTACTATATAAGCCTTGCAGTTTTCCGCTCATCTAAAACATTTATTTAAGCTTATATATGTGTACTGTAGTGTATAGTATTAGTGTGTATATGGCTATATGCGTGTAAGTGTGCATATGAACTATAAGCAAGCGTCATGTATTTGTATTGTGTATAATATAAATGCATGTATGACTTTTGTGTGTATTCTTTATGTAATATAGCCTGTATGTATGTAAGCTGCTTTCGCCTGAGGGAAGGAGTGGAAGAAAGGAGAATCGAATTAGAGAATCGTATGACATACTTCTTTCCCATTTCAATCGATCGTCACTTATCGATCGACGACCGACCGACCGACTGACTGACGAACGGACAATCCACTCTCACAAGCATCGCCTGATTGCAACTCTGTTCCCTTCCCTCTTCCTTTCCCTCTTCCCTTCCCTCTTCCCTTCCCTCTTCCCTTCCCTCTTCCCTTCCCTCTTCCTTTCCCTCTTCCCTTCCCTCTTCCCTTCCCTCTTCCCTTCCCTCTTCCCTTCCCTCTTCCCTTCCCTCTTCCCTTCCCTCTTCCCTTCCCTCTTCCCTTCCCTCTTCCCTTCCCTCTTCCCTTCCCTCTTCCCTTCCCTCTTCCCTTCCCTCTTCCCTTCCCTTTTCCCTTCCCTCTTCTCTTCGCTTTCCTTGCCTTTCCTTCCTTTTCCTCTTTTCTGTGTATGTGTGCACTGTATCACTATTGTCGTTTTCTGTATATATCTCTCTGACACTCTTTCTCTGTCTCTCAACCCGTATTAGTGAGGTATTATCGATGCTGGATATATATAATTATATATATGTAATATGTATAATATATATATGTAATATGTAAATATGTATATATTCATATATGTATATATGTGTATAACTATATATTTATATATGTATATTATGTATATATATCTTTCTTCATCAGTCACCTTTCCTGTCTGCTGCTCAGCTTAGGGCCATCCTGCGTTATGTCTAACTTTGGCACTGTATCACTATGCGTCTCTGTGTTTCTGTGTCTCTTTGTCTCTCTGCCTTTATGTCTTTGTGTTCCTGCGTTCCTGTGTCTCTGTGTGTCTCTGCGTCTCTGTGCATCTGGTTTTCTGTATCTCTGCGTCTTTATGCCTCAACCCTTCGTCATTCTCTATCTATCTGTATCTCACCGTCTCTATATAAGTGACTCTAACTTTCATTCTACTTCTCTCTCTGTCTCTGTCTCTCTCTTTCTCTCTCTTTCTCTCTCTGTCTCTCTCTCTCTCTTCGCTGTCATCATCTCAGCAGCATCGTTGTCGATCTCTGCATCTCTTCGTCTTTATCTGTCTGCTGCAGCGGATGGTGGTCGGCTGCTGAGGCAAATTAAAGATGCACCACTAGGGCCATCTGGTGCCAGGTCTTCTGCTTCTTCCATCTTCTGCTTCTTCATCTTCTTCTTCATCTTCATCTTCATCGTCATCGTCTTCAGAGCATTCTGCGCGACATTCGATTGTGGCGACGAAAGACGACGACGCGTTCTGTTTTTGGCCATTATGTGTAGTAGTAGGAGGAGAAGGAGGAAAAGATAAATGGGATCGAAGGGAAGGGAATTGGAAGAACTGGAGAGGAGAGAGGATGGATTGGAGAGCGAATCAGATGTACTGGAGCAAGAATGGGAAATTGAAGATATATGATGCGACAGGAGAAATTGTGAAGATAATGTACAGGACTGCATGGAGAGAGAAAAAGAGGAACTGCATGGAGAGAGAGAATGATTGAGATATGGTAGAGAAAATGAGATTGGATAGAGAATAAAAGGAACTGAACAGACAAAGATTAGAAGATTAAAAAGGTGAATGAAAGGAAGAGAGTATACATGAGAAATAACAATCCGCTCTCTTTCAAAAGTCCTTCTGAGGCTTTCCTCTCTCATCTTATGAGACAGTTTTATTTGGCCTCGCTGAGGTTGGGAGCACCTCTGAGTAACCCCTTTAAGAGGCACTATACAAATGCATTTAATGAATGAATGAGTGAATGGAAAATTGGAGAGAGAAGAGGAGATATACTCGTTGCTGGAACAGTCTTCCTCTCGCTATCCGATCAGCAGGCTCAGTGGACTCTTTTAAAGCCAGGCTAAAATCACACTTGTTCGCTAGGGCTTATCCGGTGTAGCTGGTTTTCTGTAAGGCGCCCTTGTAACGGCATGGCTGTGTTACTGCGCCATATAAATCGTCGTAATTATTATTATTATTATACTGGAGCGAAAATGAGAGAAATGTAGAGATGATAGGCCAATAAACTAGGATGAATCAGATAATAGACTTTGACAGGACTATAAAGCTAGTGAGTAACAGGAATTGACGAGAAAATCAAAGGAACCGGGACGATTATAAGAGAAAATGGGAGAGAGAGAAAAAAAGAAAGCAACGCAGAGAGAATGAGAGGGATTGAATATAGAAATATCAGCAAAAATTGACGAAAGACTGCAATACTATATGAATTGGAAAGAACATGGAATGAGAAGGATTGGGGCGAAAATGAGATGGAATAATGGGGAAATACGAAGAAATGGGGAGATGGAATGAGGCGAAACGGAGAGGAAGTGGGAATTGGAGAGGTAAAGAAAGGGGAAAATAAAGAAAGAAATATCGATAGATTTATAAGAATGGAAAAGGAGATGGCAAGATAAAATAATTGGAATGGTTTAGAGAGATTGAAGATTGAATGGAAGAAATGGGTGGAATGGATTGACAGAGGAATGGATTGACAGAGGAATGGATTGACAGAGGAATGGAATAACAGAGGAATGGATTGACAGAGGAATGGATTGACAGAGGAATATATTGACAGAGGAATGGATTAACAGAGGAATGGATTGACAGAGGAATGGATTGACAGAGGAATGGATTGACAGAGGAATGGGTGACAGAGGAATGGATTGACAGAGGAATGGATTAACAGAGGAATGGATTGACAGAGGAATGGATTGACAGAGGAATATATTGACAGAGGAATGGATTAACAGAGGAATGGATTGACAGAGGAATGGATTGACAGAGGAATGGATTGACAGAGGAATATATTGACAGAGGAATGGATTAACAGAGGAATGGATTGACAGAGGAATGGATTGACAGAGGAATGGATTGACAGAGGAATGGATTAACAGAGAAATGGATTGACAGAGGAATGGATTGACAGAGGAATGGATTGACAGAGGAATGGATTGACAGAGGAATGGATTGACAGATGAATGGATTGACAGAGGAATGAATGAATTGGAACAGCTTTTATAATACAATACGTTCCTCGGTCCTTATTAATCTTTGGCCAATGCCTCTTTTCGTTGTCTCAAGTCCATTGTTCTCAAATCCATTGTCTTTCCTCTTAGACTCTCGCACTGAGTCTGGTAGCGTCTCTGATCAATGCGAGAGGCGCTATGAAAATTTACAGATACAATACAATACATATTTGCGCATGCATACGCCGCTTGTATACATGTGACCATTTAGACATCTTTTATACTAGCAGCAGCAGCAGCAGCAGCAGCAGTAGCATCTCTCAGAGGACAATCGATGGTTGTTCGTTTGCGACTGCAGAGGCAGCCATATCTGTCTCTGTCTCTGTCTGTATGTCTGTCTGTCTGTCTGTCTGCCTCTCTCTTTCTCTCTCTCTTTCTCTCTCTCTGTCTCTCTCTCTCCCCCCTCTCTCTTCTGATGGCGCCAGAGGCAGAAACGATAGACACGCAAACAATGCAATTGGACGACGACAGGTATTGGCGCCGACGGCTGCAGGCATTTCCACATCTACATCTATACTGCTCGAATGACGGAATAATGATGCTCACAGACCAAGAAGAATACAGGGCAACAATTCTCGATAATAAAGGCAGACAAGCAGACAGACAGACAGAGACAGACAGACAGAGAAACTCACAGACGTATACAGACAAAATAAAATGACAAACATAGGGTTTGAAGTGGTCGATCGCGTATGCATGCATGTCTGTCTCTTAGAAGGCAGACACACATAGATGAACACACACATACATACATACATACATACGTATATACATACATACATATACATGCATACATACATACATACATACATTCATACATACATACATACATACATACATACATACATACATACATACATACATACATACATGCATACATACATGCATACATACATACATACAGACATACATACATACATACATACATACATACATACATACATACATACATACATACATACATACATACATACATACACACATACATACATACATACATACATACATACATACATACATACATGTACATACATACATACATACATACATACAAACATACACAGACATAATAGTGGAAGACAGACGAGCAGCTGTAGCGTCACCTCTATCTCTCGCTCTTTCATCGGCGATGACTCTGAGGCCTCTTAAGAATACTTAATGTGTTGAGATGGTGGATAGCATAGTATATAGTGACCTGATGCTGCTGCTGCTGCTGCTGCTGCAGACGATGTCGTCTTCTGTTGCTGTTCTCTCGATCTGATCTGACAGATGACAAATCTTCTTGGATGATCAGCTGCTGCTGCTGCTCTGGGTCGTTACTGTGAAACATGTGTCGGTTAGAAGGCAACCTGCATGGGTGATGTGAGATGCAATGTGTTGCAACATGTGTTGTGACAAAATTGTACACTCGCGATCTGTATATACATGCATAGTGTGCTGCAGGGTTTGTATTACATCGGTTGAAGGTTCGAGTCTGCTGAACAGCCTCAGTCAGGGCCGGATTAAGCAATGTGGGGCCCTGTTCGGGAGAATTTTGTGGGGCCCATTTTTTTAGTCATTTTCGAAAAGTTGATGACCTTTTTTTTTAGTCATCCGGAGAAATTTTTGGAAAATTATACCGCTTCATCCGCCCAAAAAGTTGATAACCTTTTTTTTAGTCATCTGGCAGAATTTTCGGGAAAATAGTCGTTTGGTCGAAATTTGCAAAAAAAATTGGGGGGGGGGGCATTTTGTGGGGTCCCTCTAAAGTGTGGGGGCCCCTGTTCGGCCGAACATGTTGAACATGCCTTAATCCGGCCCTGGCCTCAGTGAAACAACTCTGGACAATTAATGGTTTAGAATTAGACGCAATTCTCTTACGCCACAGATTGCTTATAAGGCTCATGTGTAGATAGCCTTCAATGGGGAGGTGCAAGGAATGACAAAAAGGGAAGACCGAGGAAACGATGGAGGGACATGATCAAGGAGGACTGCCAGGAGATGGGGCTGTCGATGTTGGAGGATGTGCATCGGGCGGGGAGCAGAGGGAGATGGAGAGCTTCCATAGATGAGCGGCTTCTGCGTGCTGGAGCATCGCCAAGGCCATAAGTCAGGTGTAGAATAAGGAAATAAATTACAAAGATCATGTAACGGCGGCAGACTAATACTGATTCGTGTGCGTTACAGATGGCTTCCGAGTTGACTCTTGGTGCTTCGTGTATACTGTATAGCACCATAGCAGCAGCAGCAGTCTATGCCACACATTTTAATGCATTCATCCAATGGATATTCATCAATGATAAAATCCAGTGTTTTGAAGCCGTGATGATGTGTGATTATCGGAACGTGATCATATTTACATCTGTTAAGTATGTCATGTGTTCTTTGATGATGTCCGATGATAAATGAATATTATGATGGATGATCAATGGACATTTTTTTCTTTTGCCTCTTCTTTCAAGTACAGTGTGGTGTTCCATTGGATGTGCTCTCAGTGGCTACGGGACAAAATATAAGGAAGTCAATGACGAATTCTGTAAAGTTCTGTAAGGTGCTCAAAATCATTATGTCTAAATTTTGGAGACAGAGGCAGACAGAGGCAGACAGATGAACAGATAAACAAACAGAGACAGATAGAGAAACATACAGAGAGACAGAGGCAGATAGAGAGAGACAGAGTCAGAGTCAGGCACAGAGATAATCTGACATCTGATTTGCGTAGAAACATCCGATTTCGACGAAGATCTAGCTTGTACAACGGACGATCACTTATGCATATACGCAGTAACCTTCACCTCACATCCACTATTCAATTAAATCTCGCGCATTGCTATCACGATGGCGCTTTAGAAGTCACCAGGTCAAATTAGATTCGAGTTGTAGGCTATATAACCCAGAAGTGTGTACACGAGCGCAAAGCCTTGACTGTGCTCGTTGTTAATCAGTGTGGGTGATTCATCGTTGTTTTAATGGCCATCATCCCTTCATTCCAGGTTCCCATGCACGGAGCGCGTGCCACAGCCTGGCTTCCAATCTCTGTCATTAAGTAGCGGTTGGAATGTGATGTGGATTGCTTAAACACACACACACACACGCACACACACAAACACACACACGCACACACACACACGCGCACACACACGCACGAACACACGCACACGCACACACACACACACGCACACACACACACCAAGAGACGCACGATCAAGTCAAGAACTATTGACGCGGACGTCTGCATAGGTTTCATCCTATGCGCAAATAGACTACGTTTCGGATTCGTAAATTCGTGCGAATCCCAGGTCAAACAAACCGAGTGCATGGTGTAAACGTCATCATTCATCATCGTCAAACGGCAATATTTATTTGATTTAGTGAACTTATTGAGCGACGCACAATGTACAGTGTACACTGTTGTACAGCGTACAAATGTACAATATACAATGTACAACGTACAATGTAGGAAATCATCTCAACGATTCGACACGAGACGAATGTAGGCAAACGACGACTACCGTACTCAAGAGTCGGGGAGGGTGGGTAGTGGTGGTTTGGGGGTGGGTGGGGTGATGGTTGAATGGTGACAGGGTGGCACGAAGATCAGAAGGACGCTTCAAGTCCTTAGAGACTGTAAAATGAGCAGCAGGACAGATGGGCGCCTTGCAGAAGTTGAAAGCTGCCATACAGTTGAATTTGACTCCTTGTTACATACTTACTGCTATGTCGTGCAATGTTTTAATTCATTTCATGAATTTATAGAGCGCCTCCTCTTCAGAAGCCTATACTCGGAAGCGCTATTACTGTACGTTGAATTAATGAACATATTATTATTACAATTAATATTGTCATTCAGAGTCCTCGGACCTACAATCGTTGGATCATAACCCCAATGCACTATCGATTAAACATATATCATTACGTTGCGCAAAGTACAAACTATATAGAAACAGCATGCAATCTCCTCTGCCATCTGTCAATTAAGCTTCATGAGAATCCAATGATCTTCTATCTGCCAGTATTTTCATGGACATTAGATGCATGGGGAGGACACATAATTTTTATGGTCTCAATACGGGTTCCATATAATAATGGACACACGCGAGCAAGATAGCAATGATACACGCGGTGTGTGAGGGTCTCTGCCTATACAAACTATTTCGAGATTTTTCCCGATGTTTGAACAGCGATCACCTATAGGCCTAATAGCCTACGGTTGAACTCGGTTAAAAACCGGAGGCCTATTATTACAACATTACAACGTTAGATCACGAGACATAGCATTACTATCACTACATGTAGGCCCTAGGACCGCCTATATATATGCACAGAAATACTGCTTCTGCAGTCTGAGAAGGCGCTATATAAATGTAGTCTCACACTGCTCTGCTGAGAGCTAACATTGCGCATATTTGCAAAAAAATAGATGCGTAGAGTCTATATATAAAGGCGAAACTGCTCAACCGAAGATTTAGATAGCCAGAAAACATAGGAAGACACAAAGCTATCGGACAGACCGATCAGCAGACGGATAGAAAGACAGACAGACAGACAGATACAGACAGATACAGATACAGACAGACAGACAGACATACAGACGAATGAGGAAATGATGTCTAAGTCGACAGAATCTTGTCTGCTAATAAAGCGACGACGATAGCGATGCAAGTGAATCAATAAGTCTTCGCTTTTATTCTCTTCTCCTTCTCCTCTTCTTCTCTTCTTTTATTCTCTTCTTCTTATCCTCTTCTTCTCGTCTTTTATTCTCTTCTTCTCTTCTTTTCTTCTCTGCTGTCGTCCACTGTTTCGTCGAGAATGTTTGAGTTGTGAGCGAACAAAGACTTAGATTCCGTTTCAGCCATTCAGCATTATTTGCCGATTGATTGTCCCTTTTACAGAAGTTATTTGCTCAAATTCCCTTATCAGTCAGTCAGTCAGTCAGTCAGTCAGTCAGTCAGTCAGTCAGTCAGTCAGTCAGTCAGTCAGTCAGTCAGTCAGTCAGTCAGCCAGCCAGCCAGCCAGTCAGTCAATTTGTGAGTAGAAGAGTAGGCAAGTAAGTAAATTATTCAGTCATTGAATCAGTCATTATAGATGGTCAAGACGGTCAGTTAGCAAGTTATTGTGACAACTGTTATATATAATTTTTATATATAAATTAAATATACATAGAAGGGTTTTAGGAACCTACATGTATATAATGCATGACTGCCAGTTGAATAAATCGTTTGGTCAGTCAGTGATTCAGTAACTCAGAAAAGATGAATGGAAGGATGAACTAAGACCAGCGCATTTATAAATTTTTAAAGGCGCAACAAAATGCGATCGGCTGCATATAAAGTGTGTCTTATGTAAGTAAGTATGTAGGAAACTTTTACGTGCATCAGTCAAGTGTACATGAACACGTATTACATTGTATGGAACAATTACATAACTTATTTAAAACAGGCTAAAGAAGGGTAGATAACAATTATAGATGTACTATAGACTATATAATTATAGTATATACTATGCAATGAAAAATAGAACTGAAGAGACGTATACGATTCATACAACTGTTTTAAACGGTTCATGTATAAATAACAGCTCAGGTCGTCCAGAGTGTAGGCTAATTATGTCCACTCTTACGAGAGGAGTGCTATCAGTGACCGAGAAAACGGCAATTTCTGGATGTGCTTCCTGTCTCCTCGAGTAATTAGATCTTTTGCGGTGTAGTTTTTCCAACGCATGTGCTCTCATATAACATAGGTGCAATCGCAAGTATACATTGTAAACACACACACACACGCACGACATAATGTAGATGTACATGTACGTGTGTCACACGTACATGTACATATACATAAACACGTGCCGCTATTGCGCTATATAAAAAGGTTAAATTACAAATATAGTGTAAGCTTATATTGTCTGTTACTGCAGATACTACGGACTGTACGAGTTGACGGATGTCCGCAACGCCTGCTTCCTGTCCAGCCAGTGGTCACGTCGCTTGACCAACGGACTGACCGTCTGCGCTGACTGCCGGGCACTGGCCATGCGTCGTAGGCTGGCCGGGCACTGCAAGGGCCACGGTCTGCCTCTGAGGGAGACCCGCTTCGTGGCTGTTACCATCCCCGGATGTCACGGTAGATGGAGGCTGAAAAGTCTGCACGTCCATGGCACGTGCCAACAGTCCGGCAATCACCTCGACCTGCTGTTTGTCTAAGAAGAGCACGATGTCATCAATAGGAGTCGACTACCAGCTCGACTCAATACGACGACCAAGTACTATCCATCACGTCGACTAACTTGTGTACTGGATACTACCAGTGTACCCGTCGGAGTTGAGTACTGCAATGACGAGGGTGGTATACTTGTGGAGTCGAGGAAGTTCCCCTCGTTTGATTGGTTCTGATTATCCTCCATCGTAGAAGATACGTGTATTCCACTTTGTATATCGTTCCTGTTATACTCAGCAGCTTTTTCTTCCTCTGCTTCGAACTTTACAAACTTCAGATGCATCTTCCCACAATAATCTACTCGTCGGTATTCCCCCGCTGCAGTCATTCTAAACTGTTACAGTACATGTAGCTTGCGAGGCTGAACAGCAAGCTTATTGAGAGTCGCTATACATTTGAAAGCATTATAACTTCACGTAGCAGCAGTTCCGCCAAATGCAATAAGTATACCCCGAGCTGCTTCTATGTAGTCGCTGTATCGACACTTCGACAGTATACCGCTGTGTTTTCTTGTTGTACTTTACGTGTTGGCATACTGGATTCGATTCGATGGGGATTTTATTCAGCTTGCCAATCTCGTGCAGTCTATAATACGAGTCAAACTAGTTTCGAAGTATTGCAAAAGATTTGAACAAACAATAGTCAAACTGAAACTATTTTGGAACAGAAATTCCATGAGAAATAATCGTATGTTAGAGCAACTGCACAGCTACGAAAAACGAAAATTTATTTCTATTTTGCTCTTGTAAGTTTCTGTGATAATCAACAGCCGCATTTGACCTTAATTACGGTTCACACGACTCATTGCCTGGGGGGTAGGGGGGGGGAGAAAAAGAAGAATTCCAACGAGCAGGAGTAAATACAAAAAATTTCGAAGGGGAAGGCAACAAAATTTGTCTTCGGTCCAAAAACATTTCGTTGGTCGTTTTTGGCCCGAAAAATCTGATGGCTTTTAAAAAAGTCATTTTGGTCAAAATGTCATGAAAAATATACAATTTTTCCGGCAAAATAGCTGATGACCTTTTTAGTCATATGATGCTATTTTTTCTCTCTCTCCATTGCTTGAAACTTATTCAAGCATTGCATCCTATGCTGATTTCTCTCTCTCACCTTTTCCTGCTGCATTGATTTATAGCCTGTAGGAACCCGATGGATGTCACGTCCTGTGCAAATTTCTCAACAGGGAGCCATGGCCGGATTTGCCCTCTGGATCCCTCTGCCAACGAGTAGAAGAAGAATGAACATGGATTGGAAAAGGTCAAGTAAAATGAAGAAAAGGAGTATGACATGAGAAGAAGTGAAGAACAATGACGAACATAGATATCTGGAGGAAGAAGAAAAAGAAAAGCAGATATACAGGAAGATGGAACAGCGAAGCAGGAGAAGAAGAATGTGAAGGGGAAGGAAGAGTGAGAGGAAGAATGCAATGAAACAAAAGAAGTCTGTTTAACCAACCATGATCTGCTGCTGCCATGCTACGGAGGAGTTCGAGTGTGTTATATTAGATATTTACCTTGCATTTATAAATTACATTTCATCCATGCATCGTTTTCACGTTATAATTTACTTCTGCCTTTGTGGACAACTTCTGAATATCTGTGCATCCGTAAAAATATTTCCGTATGTACTCTAGTCTATCGTCATAACATTCGCTCGCTCATCAAGAAAACTGCGTAAGTATAGGCTATAGGGTTGAAAAATTTCGCCATAACACTTTCGAGTCCAGACATAGGCCTACATGTAACTGGCTCAAAGTTGCATAGACGATGTGCAAAAATTAAAAAATTCAACATACGCAGGTTCAAATCCATAATCCAGAATGAAGCTGCAATCAATGCTCAAGTTATTGCTTAAAAATCGTCTACATAGTTTACTTTGACAGGTTTTACTTGTAGGATATACTGCAAATTCGAACCATTTTGACATCGAATAATATTATGGTCTTAAATCATTCAGTAGGCTATACATAGGTCCTGGGCATGACGTTAAACTGCATCCATCCTCTGCCACAGGGAACCAACAACGTCCCTGTGCCGGTCCTAAGCCCGGACAAAATGAGGAAGGTTTGCCAGATGGGTGGCGATACGCTGGCAGTGAAAAACCAAGACGATTGTAATCCGCCAAAACCACGACACAAGTGACATAGCTACCCAGATGCTTCAAGGTGTCATGATGTGAAGCAGACATGCTCAGGTCGGTCAGGACAGACCGATGGAGAGAGTCGGGGGGAGAGAGCGTGGGACACAATGGGCATTGACCCACGTTGTCCTTCATGCTTCTTTTTCACGATTCTCTTCAATCAGACAAGGTTTAGATGCTAGATGTTAATGGTATGGAGCAGACCTGCTGACCGGACCGGTTGAAAGCTGGGCAACATGGCACGAGACAGACTCAGACAGAGAGTGGCATCGGACTCCTACGGGCATTGAGCCTAAGGATATTGATGATGATGAGGCTATACATGTACAGTTCTTCTTCGGCCTGTCCAATGCCTTCTACCTTATCATTTCCTTCGTCCCGCTCTCTCTCTCTCCTCCAGCCTCGTTGATTTAAATAGAAATCCTCTCTTATGACCGTTCCACGGATGTCTCGATCCTCTTTTATTTTCACCATCCAATCCTCTTTCCGGTTCATCCGCCGTTCTTCGTTTTCGTTCTCATCGCATGCATCTCCATCATATATTATATCCTTCCTCATCGCTAACCTTTTTCTTCATCATCTTCTTTCTATTCAACTTTCTCCGCATGCATTCCATTTTTCTTATTATACCTTCCCTCCTAATCTTCTTATGCCTCCACCTTCTTCTTCCCCTTCCTTCTCCTCATCCTCCACAATCCTCTTATTATTTCTCTCTTATTCTCGTTCTCTCTTTCAATTTGTACTCTTCATCTTCCGCCTCTGCTTTTCTCTCTTTCTCCTTCCTCCTTCCCTCGCCTTCTTCTTTCCTCCTTGTTCCTCCTGTTCCCTTCTTCCTCCTCGTCATATTTCTCCTCCTTTTCTTACTACAGTCGTCTGTTCTGTAATCTTGTTGCAGTCACTCACACAGACGACGTTCAAAGCCAATGGCCGCCACTGATGCTGCTACTGCTGCTGCTGGTGCTACTGCTGGTGCTACTGCTGCCACTGCTGGTGCTGCTGCTGCTGCTGCCACTGCTGCTGCTGCTTCTGCTGCTGCTTCTTCTGCTGCTGCTGCTGCAGTGGTCACTTTGATGCGCCAAGCGTCTCGTCTCTGACGCTGCCTTCATTTGTCATCTCCTTCTTCGTCCTCTTCAATCTGAAGACTATTATATAGTGTCTGCAGAGTGCAGACATCAATGCCCTATATATCACAGACACAGCGCTCGTGAATAAGCTGGCGCCCTGCACCGACTCTGAATGCATATAACTCAGCCAATTCTTGCAACTTATTTATAGGCCTACTTAATACGTCAAATTAAGCCATTCCACTCTGGTATCAGGCGCGAAAAAGTCGAACTGGCACAAGTTTAAACTTTAATACCATATTTTGTTGTTATTGATGATGCAATTTGGCACCGTTTTCAGACGATGATCGAGTTTTGATCAGAATTTTGCGAGCACTGATAAAGGATTTAATTCGTTTCAAATGATCGAAGACTTTCCTAACAGAAATTAAACAGACGATGGAGCAAAACTATCTTGAATCGTCTAATACGAATTTTTTAGACAGTAACTTCTAGTCGTAAACCGCGAGATTCGGTAAGCGCGGCGCGCACCCCGGCTAACATTGCTTTTGCGTCCGGGTTATTTTGCTATCAAGACGATAACCCGGGTTAAAAGAAAATCTCTCGGGACACATGCATTTCTAAAAGCACCGTAAGTCGTATTAATGTAGAAGTCTGTACAGTGATCGTGAATATCCATTCACGGAATCACGGTGTTATGAAGCACGCCTGTTGGATACCTGCTGCAGCGTCATTAAGAGGCGAACCCAGCCTTCCATTCCCTAGAGCAAATGAGCGTCTTGCAGGTTGCCATAGTCTGCTCATGGGCAATTCCACGGAAAATGGGACACAGAAACCAAAACAAAATTCTGCAAATTTCTGTGTCAAAAACTTGTTTTTCAGTGAGTGTAAAGTATCATAATGTTTGTTGCTACAAGTATCACGAAAATGTCAGGTTGATTTGAAGAATTTGCCTTCTACACTACGAGAAAGCAATGAAATATCGATTAAATCAGTCCATGAGCTGCTATTTCGGTGTTCAAACTTGTGGAAATGCAAAGACATTAGTGAATATGAAGCCAACAGCCTAGTGGTAAACAGAAGGGGCTTTTTCACTCTAGGTGAACACATTGCAGTATCCAACAACACTGGATGATTTATAAAGTATTCCTACATACTTGTGAACCATAACTAGTAAATTTACTGCAAGTAGTATTTGTCTTTTCGGAAGCGTTACGTCAGTGACATTTTAATGTTACGTCAGTGACATCTAATCAGCAGTGAAATTATGACTAAGTGAGTTTTGGATAAGAATTTTTAACTTTCTATGTATGCCACAACTTGTACTAATAATTTTAAAAACTTTAATAAAATTTTTTGCAGTGATGTTTCAGAAGATTTTAGTGCGTATACGAATTGCAATAATTTCGATGTCCAAAATGCGTTCGTCAGTGACAACACACAAAAACTGTTTTTAAAAATACCTACATACATTTTCTGCCAACTCTTTTTTGACTTTTAAGAAGGATAATATAGTAAAATATTTTGGCATAAAATTTTTGTATAAGCAGTGAAATCATAGTGTGCTAGAATTAAAACTGTTGCAACATTTCTGTGCGAATGTTACGTCAGTGACTTTGGAATTGCCCTCATGTGTCAATGTCAGTTTATGTTAAAAAATTATTGTTAGACCTATACTAGTTGGTCTACTACTATTATATGAACATGTACATGTATACATGCATATTCAAATGCAAACATATTTCGTACTTACTTGCAGACACTACCACACACAGCCTATACAATGCGTTATACATAGTCTACAGTCTATAGTCTATTGTCTATTATAGTCTATTGTCTATAGTCTATTGTATATTGTCTATAGTCTATAGTCTATTGTCTATTGTCTATAGTCTATAGTCTATTGTCTATTGTCTATTGTCTATAGTCTATTGTCTATAGTCTACAGTCTCAGACCGCTTTTCTTTTTAACATTACGACTTCTGTTTTTGGAGAGATACATGTATTCCTTGAAGCATCACTTTTCGCTTGATCTACGATCTTCTCTCGTTCCATATCTATTGTTCCCATCGGGTAAGAACTAAGAAGACGTACGACGCAGAAGACGACATGTCTAGGGGTCGAGGCCGATGCAAACGACCACACCTCCACATGCAGGACCAGCGCAGCGACGGAATATGGCACCGGGTGCAGTCAGCTTCAGATTTACGGATAAAATGGTGCATGGTGGGAATTAGACTCGTGATCGATGTCGGTGCACTTGTCTGATTGCCTATTGGTTGGACGTTGTTCAATGCCGTTCAATTGACGAGATATACAACTGGATTATGTCTGGATAAGGAGGAAGAGGAGAAGATGGATGAGGAAGAGGAGAGAAAGGATGGAGGGGAGGAGATAATAGAAATAATAGGAAGAAACGAAAGTTGAAAGAGGACGGAGACGAAGAATAGGAGAAATAGCCTAACAGATGGATGGGTGGATAGTAGATATGTGGAATCCATATCCATCTGGATAGTAGATATGTAGAATCCATATCCATCTGTTACTTCTCCTCTCCTATTCTTCTGTAGGAGGAAAAGAAAACGGTAGATATGCTGTCTGATGAATGGGAGTAGGATGAAGGATTAAACAAGGAAGAGCCACGTATTGATAAGGAAGTGGAAGAGGATGAGAATAAAGACCATATAGACCTACGCGATGTGCATGTACGTGAGTGCAAAGAAATGGAAGGGAAAGTAGGTGGAAGGAAAGAAGGTGGAAGAAAAAGTAGGTGGAAGGAAAGAAGGTGGAAGAAAAAGAAGGTGGAAGAAAAAGTAGGTGGAAGGAAAGAAGGTGGCAAAAAGAAGGTGGAAACATAAGAATAAATTCTGAAAAGGAAAATAAATAAATTGACTAGGCAGGAACGTAGAAAAGAACGAAGAAAAGAACGAAGAAAGAACCAAAGGAAGAAAGAAAGATGAGATGAGATGTGATGGATGTATTGGCAAAACACAGAGAATCGATGAAGGATCTGTGGCGATCGGGTGACGGGACCTGTTGCGAATGGCCGAGAGCTGTTGATCTTTCCATGGAGTCTGGCGGAAGTAACGGAAGTCTATGGGACCCTTGAGATCCGGTGTCGGATCGCGTCCAATTCGGAAGACGTGTCCAGCATGCACGACCGGCGGCAGCAGCATCCGCAAAAGAAAAAAGTTCGCCATCAATCGACACTGTATACGTTACGAATGGTCTCCAGCTTATTACTTCTTCAGCATAGGATTGTTGTTTATATTACATATCCATTATGTCATTTTAATAGACAGAGCACAATGATTACTTTACAAAATCTCCATTATATGGCAATACATTACCTTATGATAATTTATGATCGAAATTACTTTGCGTTACATGCTTTCAGTTGTGGAGCAGAAAGGAAGAGATGAGCGAAGGAAGGAGAAAATAAGAAAAAGGAAGAAAGAAAGTAGAGCGTTAAAAAGACAAACGGACGGAGAAGAAAAAAGGAGAGACAAAGGACAAAAATAAAAGAACGCAAGGAGCTAATAGGGAAGGAAAGAAAAATGGAAGGAAAGAAAAATGGAAGGATAGAAGGAAGGAAGGAAAGAAGGAAGGAACATCGGACGGAAAGTATAAATAGAGGCAGGAGGAAATGAAATGCTGATTAATTAACAGAAGAAAGGAAAGATGAAAAGACGGATGGAAAAAGGAACAACCGGTGAAAGAAAGGAAGTGAAGAAAGGAAGTGAAGAAAGAAAGAGAGACTTATGGTGCTATTACGCCACTTGGTTTGCATAGAAATATTGGCAAAATTGTAATCAAATACAGCAAAGCAATTGATCATTTATTTATTTAGCGCCTGTTGCGAATTTCAGTTGAGCACGCAACCGCGAAACCAGACACGCATCGTCTGCAGAATCGTGACAATATAATTGTGTACACATGTATGCAAATATGTACACAACTGTACGCATGCGCACACTCTCAATCTCAAGCGTATACATACAAACATATGCAAGTTTTAACATTAATGTAGCGCATTTAATACGAATACATATGTACATATACGCGTATGTATACATGCATACATGTACACATACACACACATGTAGGCCTACATCTTGTTAGCGCAATATCGTCTTTTCTCATCCACCGTCCATTGTTTGTCACACGCATACATACGTTATCTGCAATAGATTTAGCGCCCTTCTATTATATCCTTCGAATATGTGCAAATAGATGCGGGGAATTGAGAGGGGGATAGTGGGGAAGCGGGTGGGTGGGACCTAGGGGTAGGTGGGTGGGGAAGAGGGTATGGGGGGGGTGGTCAGAGGCTTCTGCGTGAGTGCAATGATTCATTGTCATCGGATGGGACGATGGTCATGGATGCGGACGACATCAGACTGGACGTCGTCGTCGTTGTGGCTCCTGCTGCTGCTGCTGCTGCTGCTGCTGCTGATGTCGCTAGCTTCGACTGACGATGGGGCGTTGACTGGGAGGCGGTGGCGGTGACCAGACGAGGGGTGGCGGCAGCGGTGGTGGCGGTGACGTCGACCACAGACGTCGTCTGGTGTGGCTCGATGGCGCCCTCTCCCGGCGTCCGCTGCTTCACTTCCGGTTGCGTTGAAAGCGGAAGAACCCTGCGGCCAGCGGCAGACGAGAACTTCCGGTAGCCGACGATGCCGCCGACGATGACGATGACGCTGAGAGAAGCAACGCCGATGCAGACGTAGATGGCCGTCAACGACCGAGCATCTAGACGACGGCAGATCGAGGCGGGAAAAGAGCAATAATTAGAGTTTAGTGACGTCATTTCCGGTCAACGACGTTTGTCCGATTCTTACACGACGTATCGACAGAAGCACAGACACAGAGGGACAGAGAGAGAGAGAGATAGAGAGAGAGAGAGAGAGAGAGAGAGAGAGAGGCGTTGAAAGGGAACAGGGAAGCAGACAGACAGACAGACAGACAGACAGACAGACAGACAGACAGAGAAAGCGTTGAAAGAGAATGTAGGTGTCATGGAGAGATGCACACAGACAGATGTAGACAAAGATATAGAAACTCAGAGATAAAGAGTGATAGATTGATTGATTAATAGATTGATTGATTGATTGATTAATTGATTGATTGATTGATAGATAAATCGATGGATGGATGGATGGACGAATGGTTTGATCGATGAATGTGTTGATGGATAGATGACGATGATGATGATGATGATGATGATGATGATGATGATGATGATGATGATGATGATGATGATGATGATGATGATGATGATGATGATGATGATGATGATGATGATGATGATGATGATGATGATAGATGGACAACATAAATAAAATAAGACGAATAAATTAAAACGAAAAAAACCTGGATAAATAAATTGAAATGGATGAGAGAAAACTAAAAATTTAAATAATGCAAGTACAATTATTGTACAATTGTACGTGCAGGATAAAAAAAAGAAATAAATCACAGCGATCAAACACGAAAAAACGGAAAATAGGTGAAAATGAATATTAGTGAAGTTACAAATCGTGTACACGTCCTCCTCCTTGAGTTACCTGGTCCCGATGCGTCAGAGGAATGTGCATCCATCTTGTGATTGACTGCTCGCATTGACAGACGCAGCAGAGCAGAATCGGAAACTTTCAACGAATGAATTGCCATTCCATGCGAACCATCCTCGCGAATCACTGCAACACAGCAGCAGCAAGCAAAACTATTCTCAGATGATGTTACCCTTATTGTCCCATGCGCATGCGTCATGCCTTTCCATTATCCTATCCTCCCATTGTTCTTTCATATCCAGGGTGAGAATTTCCGAGGGGTTGTGGGGTTTCAACCCCCAGTCTTTCTTAGAGCCCCATGTTAAAGTCTGTTTTTCACACCCCGATTCCATGTGAATAATGGTCCAACCCCGTCCCAGTTTTTTTCCACAATTCTTACACTGTTCAATGTTCATATCCACCTTAGGCCTACTCTGTCTTAGAATTACCTCATCAGGTACGATTCTTGCCTTATCGCTCCTGTGTCTTATTCTGCTCGTACCATTATGTCCTTTATGCTTGAACGAAATACTATTGAAAACCGAAACCACTCTCACTGGTTCATACGTAAACTTTCGGACAAATGTTTGACCTATTTCACCCTCACGAACCAACCTCTACCCACAATTTTATGACTAATTTTTTTGCAGCGTAGAATGGTTTTTAGGAATATTTATTAGTCGTTGCCTCTATATGAACTAAAATAAATTTCTACTCTAGTGGCACAGACGACCGGGCCAAATTAGTTGCCAACACTTATCCAATCTTTCAGGCCACAATGGAAAATAAATTGCAGAGATATTCCTCTATTTCCATAACAGTTAAATCTCTATCCGCTGTTAATTGATGCGTCTTTAGATCAAATTTTCTATTCAATAAAATGAAAATACAATGCAACACAATGCAACACAATGCAACACAATGCAATACAATGCAATGCAATGCAATACAACACAATGCAACACAATGCAACACAATGCAACACAATGCAACACAATGCAATACAATGCAATGCAATGCAATGCAATACAATGCAATGCAATGCAATACAATGCAATGCAATGCAATGCAATGCAATAGGTTATTTTCGATTGATCCTACCTTTTGCTTCATGCATAAGTATACCGGTTGCTTTCACTCGCTTACTTATTAACTTCAAAACCAAAACTGTTGGTGCCATCGTGGCAATACACATCGTCGGCGTCAAACTATAGGCTATACTGAGACTCACATTTTTCGTCTATACACTTAAAAGACACCATAGAAACCGCCTTCAAGACATCCAGAACGTACGGACTCTTTTTTGGCACTGTCTTATTACCAACACATCATTCCTCGTCTCAAAGCGTGTCATTTATGAAAAACGCACTTGTTCACAACGCCAATCCTAACGTGAGCAATATAATTCATTTCAATCAATCTTCTTCTTCTTCTTGTCTTCACCTCATTTTTAATTCTGATAGTCGCTCGAGGTGCTCTGACCATTAGGCGCCTAATATAATTATAACTAAGCCTCTTATTATAATTATATTTTACCCATCCTATGAAATCACCAAACTTGAATCAGAATTAAATATTTTACCCATCCTATGAAATCACCAAATTTATTCTTTCTCAGTCTTGCTGTTTCTACGCTTGAAGTCTTTCATTCAAACTCGAAGGTCGCACCTCTTTCAAAAATCACATCGTCATTGCTCCTAACCACAATGTACTTGGTTTACCTACTCTCTCGTCGTTCCTATTCAAAACATCATTCTAAAGTATTTAACTAACTTGACTGTCTACCAGCTGGGAAATAGGGTATCCAATGTCCATACCTTGATGAGCAATATATCTAATTAAGCGCCCCAGTCCAGTAGAGTCGATAGACAAGTAAGGTAGGATGCGCAAGTTCATCAATTCTATTTCACTAAACGCCTGTCATAATCCATTGTTCCCGCAGCGCAACTTCTAGTTATAGGGCGCTATAGAAATCTGGATGATGACGATCACGATTATAACAATTACCTATGACGGTGACGATGTAGGTTTCGTTCTTGTCAACATCGATGAACGCTCCGATCTTCAGAATGATCTGTCTGTTCCTGTTGCCCGACACGGAATCCGTCTTCCAGTTGAAGTCCCTTATCGTGTTGTTGACGGCTGCCGGATGGACGCTCCAGACGTAGCTGAGCACCTCACTCGCATCGCAGTTGGAACAGTCTGCGGTCAGGGCGAGGGGCAGCATAGGGTTGAGGTACTCGCCGCAGTTCGTCCCACCTATGCACGATATCGTGACGACAGGACGGTCTCCAATGACGACCGTAACCATGACGACGTCGACGATGACGTGGTGCGTGTCGCTTTCGTCGCCGACGTCGACGATGACGTAGAGGAAGTAGGATTGAGGCAGGAAGCGGAAGCGGAAGTGACGTACGGCCGTGTGGAAGAGTGGACCTTTGTTGGTTCTGGAGATGAGTTCTTGGTCGGTGAAGCATTCGTCTATAGCTGAAGAAAAAGATAGTAGGAGGAGAGACATGTAAGAAGAAATAAATGTAGGAAGAGAGACATGTAGGAAGAGAGACATGTAGGAAGAGATAAATGTAGGAAGAGATAAATGTAGGAAGAGAGACATGTAGGAAGAGAGACATGTAGGAAGAGATAAATGTAGGAAGAGATAAATGTAGAAATAGAGACATGTAGGAAGAGATAAATGTAGGAAGAGAGACATGTAGGAAGAGAGACATGTAGGAAGAGATAAGTGTAGGAAGAGATAAATGTAGGAAGAGATAAATGTAGGAAGAGATAAATGTAGGAAGAGATAAATGTAGGAAGAGATAAATGTAGGAAGAGATAAATGTAGGAAGAGATAAATGTAGGAAGAGATAAATGTAGAAAGAGAGACATGTAGGAAGAGATAAATGTAGGAAGAGATAAATGTAGGAAGAGATAAATGTAGGAAGAGATAAATGTAGGAAGAGATAAATGTAGGAAGAGATAAATGTAGGAAGAGAGACATGTAGGAAGAGATAAATGTAGGAAGAGATACATGTAGGAAGAGATAAATGTAGGAAGAGATACATGTAGGAAGAGATAAATGTAGGAAGAGAGACATGTAAGAAGAAATAAATGTAGGAAGAGAGACATGTAGGAAGAGAGACATGTAGGAAGAGATAAATGTAGGAAGAGATAAATGTAGGAAGAGATAAATGTAGGAAGAGATAAATGTAGGAAGAGATAAATGTAGAAAGAGAGACATGTAGGAAGAGAGACATGTAAGAAGAGATAAGTGTGGGAAGAGATAAATGTAGGAAGAGATAAATGTAGGAAGAGATAAATGTAGGAAGAGATAAATGTAGGAAGAGATAAATGTAGGAAGAGAAACATGTAGGAAGAGATAAATGTAGGAAGAGATACATGTAGGAAGAGATAAATGTAGGAAGAGATAAATGTAGGAAGAGATAAATGTAGGAAGAGATAAATGTAGGAAGAGATAAATGTAGGAAGAGATAAATGTAGGAAGAGAGACATGTAGGAAGAGATAAATGTAGGAAGAGATACATGTAGGAAGAGATAAATGTAGGAAGAGATACATGTAGGAAGAGATAAATGTAGGAAGAGAGACATGTAAGAAGAAATAAATGTAGGAAGAGAGACATGTAGGAAGAGAGACATGTAGGAAGAGATAAATGTAGGAAGAGATAAATGTAGGAAGAGATAAATGTAGGAAGAGATAAATGTAGGAAGAGATAAATGTAGAAAGAGAGACATGTAGGAAGAGAGACATGTAAGAAGAGATAAGTGTGGGAAGAGATAAATGTAGGAAGAGATAAATGTAGGAAGAGATAAATGTAGGAAGAGATAAATGTAGGAAGAGATAAATGTAGGAAGAGAAACATGTAGGAAGAGATAAATGTAGGAAGAGATACATGTAGGAAGAGATAAATGTAGGAAGAGATAAATGTAGGAAGAGATAAATGTAGGAAGAGATAAATGTAGGAAGAGATAAATGTAGGAAGAGATAAATGTAGGAAGAGATACATGTAGGAAGAGATAAATGTAGGAAGAGATACATGTAGGAAGAGATAAATGTAGGAAGAGAGACATGTAAGAAGAAATAAATGTAGGAAGAGAGACATGTAGGAAGAGAGACATGTAGGAAGAGATAAATGTAGGAAGAGATAAATGTAGGAAGAGATAAATGTAGGAAGAGATACATGTAGGAAGAGATAAATGTAGGAAGAGATAAATGTAGGAAGAGATAAATGTAGGAAGAGATAAATGTAGGAAGAGATAAATGTAGGAAGAGAGACATGTAGGAAGAGAGACATGTAGGAAGAGAGACATGTAGGAAGAGAGACATGTAGGAAGAGATAAATGTAGGAAGAGAGACATGTAGGAAGAGAGACATGTAGGAAGAGATAAATGTAGGAAGAGAGACATGTAGGAAGAGAGACATGTAGGAAGAGAGACATGTAGGAAGAGATAAATGTAGGAAGAGAGACATGTAGGAAGAGAGACATGTAGGAATAGAGACATGTAGGAAGAGAGACATGTAGGAAGAGATAAATGTAGGAAGAGATAAATGTAGGAAGAGATACATGTAGGAAGAAATAAATGTAGGAAGAGATACATGTAGGAAGATGCATTGCAAGAAGAGTCCCAGTCTCATGTTGATATGTTTTATCTGCCGGTCAGTGGTTTAGCCATGTTTATGTGTTTGTGTGTGTGTGTGTGAGTGTGTGTGTGTTTGTGTTCATGTGTGTCTATGTTTATGTATGGGTGTCTATGTGTGTTCATGCGTGTGGTTGTTTATGTGTGTGTTTATCTGTGTGCTCGTGCGTGTGTTTATGTGTGTGTTTCTATCTGTGTGTTTATGTGTGTGTGTTCTCGTGTATGTGTTTATCTGAGTGTTTATTTGTGTGTTCATGCGTGTGTGTTTGTTTATAATCTGTGTGTTTATTTATGTGTTCATGTTTGTCTGTGTTTATGTGTGATTTTGTGTGTATGCTATTGTTTATGCGTGTGCTTATGTGTATGTTCATGTGTGTGTGTGTTTGTGTGTGTGGGTATGTTTATGCATGTGGGTTTGTTTATATTCGTGTGTTTATTTGTGTGTGTTCATGTTTGTCTGTGTTTATGTGTGTTTTTGTGTGTATGCTATTGTTTATGCGTGTGTTTATGTGTATGTTCATGTGTGTGTGTTTGTGTGTGTGTGTGTTAGTAAGTTACTATCAGGGTCCCGGTAGATGGGACAGTTACTACGTGAATGAGTGAAAGTGAGTGATGCAGTGAGCCAGCCGAAGTCTTCTGGTCTCACTTAACTTTCACGCATCGTACAACAAAAACGAGCATGCAGATTGTAGACATACAAACATCATGTACAGACACTGCAGGCCTACACAAGCATTCATAAAGCTACATGTTATGCATAGACAATCAATCAATCAATCAATCAATCAACCAGCGTTTTTATTGACTCAACAACACCGGAATTCACACAAAATAATCAAAATAGTAATAATTGAGAAAGCTTGAAGTTTATCTGCTGATGTTGTCAACAGGACAATCCTAAATGCCAACAAATTGGCTATGGTATATATTAGGGCCATTGTTTTCCATTATTGCGGCCACGATCTTTGATATGATCGATCTAATTGTTTTCGTATAGACCATACTAAACATTGTTAGGATAATCATAGTAATACATGCATGGCCAAATAATTGAAGCAGCAGCAAAACATAGAAACACAATAACATAGGTCTACAATAACATAGAAACACAATAACATATAAACACAATAACATAGAAACACAATAACATAGAAACACAATAACATATAAACACAATAACATGGAAACACAATAACATAGAAACACAATAACATAGAAACACAATAACATAGAAACACAATAACATAGAAACACAATAACATAGAAACACAATAACATATAAACACAATAACATGGAAACACAATAACATAGAAACACAATAACATAGAAACACAATAACATAGAAACACAATAACATAGAAACACAATAACATAGAAACACAATAACATAGAAACACAATAACATAGAAACACAATAACATATAAACACAATAACATAGAAACACAATAACATATAAACACAATAACATGAAAACACAATAACATAGAAACACAATAACATAGAAACACAATAACATAGAAACACAATAACATAGAAACACAATAACATAGAAACACAATAACATATAAACACAATAACATGGAAACACAATAACATAGAAACACAATAACATAGAAACACAATAACATAGAAACACAATAACATAGAAACACAATAACATAGAAACACAATAACATGGAAACACAATAACATAGAAACACAATAACATAGAAACACAATAACATAGAAACACAATAACATACAAACACAATAACATACAAACACAATAACATACAAACACAATAACATAGGTCTACAATAACGTACATGTACACTCCTAGATCTACGGTTTGTTACAAACAAAATAGAATGTAACTGACCGCCAGATGTGTACAGCTGAAGGTTGTTGGCGTTGATTTCCGTTTCATTCTTGAAGCAGATCCATCGAAAGTAGACGACGGAACCGGGGTTCAAGGTCTGCTCCAAGGTCAAATACTCTCCGGCGTCAACCGTCAGCGTCTCTGGAATTGCTTCAACAACAACAACAACAACGCTCCAAGTTAGGAAGATCAGCATTTCATGCCAATCGTATACAACTGTTCAGGGATGAAATTACCGTCAGATTGAAGCAATCGAAAAGAGGCGATACAAATGCAATTGGCAACCTAAGTTAGAATACATGCCCCAGGTATACATTACGAATATTTACGAACAGATATATAAGCCAGTAAAATTTCCAAAGTTGCTGACTTTTGCCTAGAAGACGAAATCCAAAGATAATGTACTAACATTCCAAATTGAATGGAATAAGTACCGTCATTATACCCCTGCAGCGCACACCATCCACCTATCGACAACTTAACTATAGATGACAATGTATTTATTTGTCGCATTACATGTAGATTCGTCTGTCTTCAATGCCTCTGCTTCTCGTTTTTAGGTCACGTGCATCTTTCATCTACACTTGCAAACGGTTCTCTTTCGCTGAAGTTGGAAGCGTCTCAAGTACTACAGTAGTATGCATGGTGGTGTAGTGTAATGTTCGGTGCCTTGAAGCCGGAAGGATTCAAGTTCGAATCCACCTCAAGCCGTCGTCTAGAAACCCTGAGCAAGTCCTTCGCTCACAATTGCTCATGCGCTTCAGCGTGAAACTCAGTGTCCGCGTTGTGGTCGGGAGCGCAACTGAGTAGAGATCTTGAAGCGGCTCTATAACAAGTGCTTATACATAATATTACATAGAAAGAACGCCACATAGATCTAATATTATAATAAATGGACTGAATTAGGTGATAAAGTGAATAGCAACATGGGCGCCCGCAGCATAGGTCAAGGGAGGTCGCGTGACCCCCCCCCTGGAAATCATGACAAAATATTAATAATAGTACTTTCTGGGCAAAATGAAAAGGGTTAAACGGAACAAGGTGCCACAGGATGCAACAGTTACTATGTCTTTTACTTCACCAACTTTTGTTGTATATATTATATATCTTGTGGTTATCTCTACAGTCTACATAGCCTACTACATGGGCACTATAACTATTGGAACCTGCTACTCAGTCATAATTATGTACAATTGTACAATGTACATGTATATACCCAGAGTGAGGTGTGGGACGAAGAACGAGTCATTCAACAGCACAGGTTATCGGGGTACGGTAATTGGATATACCGACTTGCCCGCCGTGGCCGTAGAGATTCCGTCAAGGCACACTTTTAAGATTGATGGTACCTTAATAGCCTTCCTGTGATGTAGGTCAATGGTTAATCTGCCGAAGTCTAATGCAGGTCCTGCACATACATATGGGCCTCCTGTAGGCCCTACCCATATGGATCCCCTTTCCAAGACTGCCAGCACCAACGCATAAGGAAGAAATCTCTCGTGAAAATGCTCTCCCGCATACTGTACATTCTCGTACGGCACCAGAGTTTACAGTAGGCCTAGCCTATATCAAATTTCAGCAGTGGACCTGTGGTATGCAATTTATTACAAGGCTGTCCAGTGTCCACTGTCCTTGCAGCCTCTTTTGAATTAGTGATTCGGTTAGTGGATAAAACAGTCTTGACAAGTTGACATACAGGACTACCTGTACATGTATATATAGGCTACATGTAGGTGTTATTATGAAATATAAACTGACCCTTGTGGAAGGCCATAATCAGGGGTTCCCACATAAAACGATAATAGTACCAAAATAATTATTATTAAGACTTACAGGCCTTGTGCATGCCTCATGCAATATTGCTCAATTATCTTTTATTACTAACAAATGCAAATATTTTAAAAATTATTTTAATATTATAATATAGAGTAGGCCTACACAATACTCAAAAAGAATAAAGTTCTTGAATCTACAGTATAAATAGGCCTACAGTCATTCTATTGTATCATAAATGCAAGTTCAATACACTTTTATAGTATTTGAAATACCATCTTAAACACTATAGTATTTAAAATAATTCCCATAACTGAATCAGAGTAATAAATTAAAAAGAATAAGAAGAAAAGTTAGAAAACATGTTTCATTAATCAAATTCAACCAAAGGTTTTTGTACACGTAGACTAAATAAAAATTTCACAAGTTGGCCAAGTTTTGCCACTGAAAATTTTCTGCATACTGAAAATAAAAGAAATGACGTCCATGCATAGTGCTGCTTGTCTGTTATAGTTTAGTTAGTCTAGTTAGTGCTAGAGTTTTTTTAAACTATGAATAATATTATGAATATATTCATGAATAATATATGCGCTTGAGTCTAAATTGTAGTCAAATATTGTTGAAAGACTTTTCCGACTTGTTGCAAAAGACTCATAATAGTATATTGAGACAATGTATACAGTTGTGTGAGTAGCTTAGTTTTTTATGGCATATTTTGCACCTTAACTCTTCTGGCCACGGCTGACCCCCCCTGCAAAAAATCCTGCGGGCGCCCATGAATAGCAATCGTCATTCATATAATAAATGAATAGAATAGTAGAAGCAGTGAATGCTAACTGAACGTCTTCTTGTCGACTCGTAGTTGAGACTCTGTCCGTCTTTTTATCGTCGGTTGTTGATGATGAAGAGGACGAAGTCGACGAGGACGAAGAAGAGAAGCAGATCGAGAATGACGAAGAAGTGGAAGAGGAATTCCAGTCCGTAAAGCTGTTCTTAGATTTTCGCCGATGATTCCAAAGAAACAGAAAACACGCGTTAGAAGCATCATCTATCTGTCTGTCACATCTTTGTCATCTCCACATCATTATCATCATAATATTATTAATATACAATGCAATACTATACAATTGCATTTGATACTGCCCTGCTCCAAGAGTCTAGATAGCCTATATGAGCAACTGCGGGTTAAATGACGGGGCGCTAGTTTAACAGATGGCCATCGACACCGGGTAAATATAGCCAGTCTGCCCTGCAGTGCCTCAACATTCGTTCACTTTATTCCGACTTAGTAAAAGTAAAGTGAAAAAGTAAAGTCCATCCAGTTACATGCATGTGGAACACAGGGAGGCACACATGGAGGCGCTCATCTTCTTTTCAATGGCCTTGAGCCGGCAATGGACGAATCCCAAGGTCCTGCAGGCCATGGATATACGAGACCAGACTGTATCGCAGGACTTGCCGTTTACTTCCCAGCTTACGCCGGTAGGCTACCGTATACACCAAATTATACTGCTTGGTGACAGAGGCACGTGTGCGCAAACAACTTGCCCAAGGTCGTTACCCGGAGTTGAACCCGCAACCGCATGCTCCGTGAGCAATCGCATTACCGATAGGCCACCGAGTCGCACATTCCGACTTAACCGAGACAAAATTAACGCAAGTCGTTAATTGCAGAATGCAACGTATAGACGTGAAAGTAGGTCTTAAGTTTATAATTGAAGGCCATCGGGGGGGGGGGGGTACGTGGGGGAATTTGACTCTTGCAACTCGCTACAGCAGGATAGTGTTGCATTGGTAGGCTACACCTCGAACGTTCTCAGTGATTTGTCCGATGCTTTGCAACTCATCAAACAGTTCTCAACCTTCTATCATTTGCTTAACATCATTCATTCATTAATTTTGAGAATTTATATAGCCCTACTCATTCACATCTAAAACAGAAAGTGGGATTTGAGCGACTAGTAAAAGGCAGGCGAAGTTTAACCCATATAGGCATCAATCGCAAGGTCCAAACTTGCTTACTCATCAATGAGTCATCATTGCCTGCATTCCAATGTTCATGACATGACCTTTCAGATAAATTCGACCTACATAATGTAGCTCACTTGGCCACATCGGTAAGGTCGATGGCCGCGCGTCTGCACGCTACTCTAGGGGACCTAGATGGCGTGGCGACACTAATCATCTCTGATAAATATGGCAGTATCGTTAAACATGTAACAACTAACTAGAACAACGATTTAATTATCATCAGCCTTTGAAGCACCCGTAGAATGATGACTTGGCCGCCATAGAAGTCAGCCAATAGCTTCTAGATGTCCTTACTACACTCAGCTACTACTTTCACGTGCAAAGTCATTCATTATAGGTCTACACCTTCTCACCAAGAAATATGCTCACCTCTCGCGACCTTCACCTTTGTGAGATGACCTTTGGATGTCTCGGCACTGCCCAAGGTCAGATGACCGATGATGATAACGACGAAGACTAAGAATCCCACACGAAGTACAATTGACATGGCCAAGATTATTATTATCAGACTTTTGCATTAAACTCGTAAAATTAATCAAATTAAATCGATTCTTTCCATCAACAACTTTATCTACTACTGAGAGAGAGGCATATTAGGTTGCCATGGATACCGCTTTTGTCGACGTAACATAATAGTTATTAGTAAATATTGTTACGCAACATAATTGAGTTGGTGTTCATGGAATTTGATGAAAACAATTCAGACAATGGAAATAATAATTATGGTAGGGACAATAATGACATTATGTTGCTATGGATACCGCTATTGTCGACAATGCGTTAAATATATTAGTACTATTAGTAGCAAATATTGCTGCGTAATGCTAATGGAACTGGTTTCTATCCATGAAGTTTTTACCAAACGAATAAGGCATTGACAACAAGAGTTAGGGTATATGGTCCTGCCGTCATACGTGATCACATGACCGCTTCTTCTTCTTCTTCTCCTCCAATTTCTCTGCTCTTCGTCAGGTTTCAACTTCCAATGACGCCATGCTTCTCTTCGCTGTGCTTTCTCTTCAGCTCGTTGTATGATGTATCCGTCAGTCATCATCCATCCCAGCATCATCTGTCTCAGTCTATTTTTCTTTTTCCCTCCAATCTCGCTTCTATGATTACCAGGATTTTATGATGGCATAACTATAGTATCGGGGACTGACGTGTCGGTTAAGGTCAGGTTAGGCGGCGTGAGAGTCGGTAAGGGTTAGGTTAAGGGGGTGACCGCGGACAAAATGGTACGGACAAATGGTATTAGGGTTAGTGTCGTCGTTCGGTCCCCGATACCCGGGTACTATAATTTCGCCTTTATGATTACTTTCATGGCCATAGGCCTATATGTGGTCCATAACAGAGGGCATCCAGCCGAAAGCCTCTGCAAGATCTTATCGTCGTCCAGTCTGAACCTGTACGATGTGATAGGAGGCGCCAGCAGCCGCTTTGAGACGTATATAATGATGGAGTAGAATGTAGTGTTGTTCTAGGAGCCTTTCGACGAATAAATAGCCTACTAAGATGGCATATTATATGATTTCATCAGTCAAAGGTTTCTTCTAAGTTCAGTGGCGTAGACAAGGAAGTTTTTTTACATTGGCTTAGGAAAAATGTTTTTTTAAAGATTATTTATCCACTTAAATAAGAAAAACAACGTCACCATCATCATAGCTTACTTTCAACGCGTCAAATTCATCTAGAAATATGAATCAGAGGCTTTGTTTTTGTCGGTCGCCCTGTGGAATGCAATTACACATAAAATAATTATCAACGTTTGATTCCGATGATAAGTATTAAGCTGTGAGTAGACTATACGGCAAATTGGGGCGGGTCTTGAAGGAAGGAAGGAAGTGGCTGGGCATTGAAAACAGATTAGTAATGAGTTACATATTTACGACCGTTTAAGTGTACGACAAGCTGAAGTGACGAGAGAGCGACGCATTTCCTCCACGCACGCATGACTCAGTGAAAAGATCAACCGTTGCTTCTCGATGATAGCATCGCAGATTGTAGGGTCCGATAACACAAGACAGATGATTAGGTTGGGCGTCAATATTGATCAGATAAGAACTGATTACAAGTATACCACGTGTCTTCCCGGCATTAAGATTGGCTGTGTGTCATAATTTATATGATATCTATATATATAAAAATGAAACTTTCCAATAGTTAGTAATTCAATCACGCCCAAAGTTACGTACCGATTGTTGTGAAAATTTACCAAAACCTTCCATTCCAATAGCACCGTGTCTTAAGATTTTTTCCCACGAAAAAACCAAATATTTCCACAAAAAGTGAACTTTGCAATACGTTCGACCGCCATTTGCAAATTCAACCAAACTGTCAGATTTCAGAAAGTCCCCAAACACAGCAGACGAAACATCAATGAGTTCGCGTGGTGTGACGTCATAAGCGAGTCGCAAAAAGGCCTTTCATCATTATTGGGCTCTATCATTGGGAGGGAGAGGGAAGGTATTTTATGCCACAGCAAAGCGTGGCTGGGTACAGCTAGTAATATTATATATATGCGGCTACTTCCTTTAGACGTCTACACTCAATATGTATTCGTTGGGCACGGTGGTTTAGTGGTGGGTTCGTTGCCTTGCAGCCGGAGGGTTGCAGCTCCGAATCCACCTCAAGCCGCCTTGTAGGGACCTTAGGCAAGTCCTTCACTAGCAATTGCTCAGCGCTTCGGCGTGAAACTTTGATTCAGTGTCCGCGCTGTAGTCGGGAGCGCTTCTGAGTAGTAACCTTGAAGGGGCGCTATAACAAGGTCAAGAAAATTAGTAGTCTACAGGTATATTATAATAGTCTGCTATAAAAGGTCTATTTGTGCAAAGATGAAACCTTGTACGTGATAAATTCGTGCTTTTGGTTTCCAAGTTCTGTGACAATCAGAATATCCTACTCACTACTGCTTTGGTTCAACGGTTCATTTTAATCAACACTCAACTTATTTACTTTCAGCCTTTAATCAAAGTTTAATGCTTTTAAATTAACACACAACTCAACACAGTAGACTGTAGACATCTAGGTTCTGTCGAGATATTAACGCAGCGCGTCTGCCGTCTATAGACTCTGGCGAGTGGACGATTCAAATTTCTGGTGTTAATGGTCAGCTTCCGAAGGTCGTCGACAGATGGCCAACAAAGCGTTCAAAAACTCCGCTACCCTCTGCTGGCAGTGCCAGTCCAGTGTAAGAATTGTGGGAAAATAACTGGAGGGGTGGGGGGGGGGGTTGGACCATTATCCACTTGGAATCGGGGTGTGAAAACAGACTTTAACATGGGGCTCTAAGAAAGACTGGGGGTTTCAACCCCCCCAACCCCCCGGCAATTCTCACATTGTGCCAGTCCACGGCCGACTAAATTACCAGGCCAGCTACTATGTTGTATCTCTATGGTATGACGTATCGAGCGGAGGCCCTTGCATTATTTTGTTATGTTGCACGAAACTTCGATCGGGCTACGAGCGACAACGCGCAATATTTAAAATTTATTCATATTTCAGATACTTTTGGTGAGTACCTTTGTTATAAATTCTAATAGACACATCTTTCTTGTCAGGTGGCATGCGGCTATTGTTGATCGTCAATTATACGTATTATTAAAAAGACGGTTCGATGTTCCAAAGTTGTAGGCAATTGCGTGAGACGATCCATTGTCCACACAGGTGCAGTCTTGCTTTTAAAGTTTGATAAAAATATAACATTCACAAATTGTTTGGGGGTAACGTGAAGTGGACTGACTGAATTTCTCAAACAGGAAAGGGGTTATTTTGGAAGACGATGTTGTCAAATTAAGATAGGGTGTTCCAAGTGCGCAGAGGACGATAATAGGAGTTGCTAGAGCACGTGTAGTGACTGAAAAATTGAAAGCATCATGTTACTTTTATTTTCTGGATACAATGTGAACGACCTTGTCATTTTCTTTATAATCGTGCATAATGTTAACAAGACATGGTAATCCAGAAGACTGCGTGCCTGTATACGAAACTATGGTTGCCAAAGACTTGTCTAAAATAGAGCGCTGCAACCTAACAGCTGCTCTCATATTGCAATGCGCTCGGGAAATAGGTAATCAACGCGAGATCTAGGTAAACCGGTCAGGTTAATAAAATTATAAATCAAGGAAATATGCAGGAAATAGAAAGTTTAAAAGCGAAGAAATCTGCTTCGTAAACTGATTAGGCGCTTTTGAAGTTATATGTTGATTTTTTGCTTTGGCCATTGATCTTAAATGGATCCGAACAAAAGCTCATGCCATGAAACATCATTTGTCTCGACAGAATTTCGAACATTTAATCTTCACTCTTTAAATTTTTTTTTGAATTTTTCCAGTGTCTGTAATTCAGCAAAATGTACTATTTACTTATAGCACATGGTAATTTTTTTAAAGTACTTAGCGCACTGCCTCCTCGATTGCCACAGCGCTCTATTTTAGCGATATCTTGGGTGGCTATACTGTTTACATGGACAGGCATGCAGTCTTCAGGATTACCAAAGACAGTGCTGAACGTAGGCAGTAGGAATTTCTATTTTTCATTTTTACATTGATTTCAGCAATAATCAAGAAGAAAATGCCAAATCAGCGCCATTATTACGTACTCAATGTGCCTGGAGACAGGGACCCAGCGCATGTTTTATGCATGAAGACTGAAAAAGAGGCAAACTTACAGAGATACTTAGGTATTGTTTCTTGTACATAGCTATCTGTTTGATGTTGCAGGAAATGCCTAGAAAGTGTTGCGTTCCAGAATGCACATCCAATTACAGAGGAACGGAGTACGTCACAGTGTTTCGATTTCCAACTGATGACAAGCAGCGGGCCAAATGGATTCGATGCATTCCACGGAAGGATTTTACTCCGACAAAGGATGCTGTTGTTTGCATAAAACATTTTTCACCGCAGTTTATAGTGACTGAGGATTGTGTGACGCGTGCAGATGGATCGATTTTGTGTGTTAAAAGAAACAGTCCGAAACTTTCTGAAGAGGCGTATCCATCTGTTTTTCCAGTTTTGCCGTCGTACCTATCTTCCGAGCCGCCAATGAAACGTCGAACACCAGAAGACAGAGACGCGGAACTGGAGAGACGAGATCAGCAAGCGTTTAAGGACTGGGAACAAAATGACTTAATCGATTCTTTTGGAACACTGCGTACTGGGATTAATGATCGCATTGGACATGATACCGATTTGGTCATTGTTTCGTCGGACATTCATGTATGTATATGTATTCTTGATACTAGTGAATGTCCTAAAGTCAAGGTTGCGGTTAAATTTTTTAATAATTTAACAGTGATTGCTTTTTGCAATAATGTTCGTGTTGCTAGTGATCGTTTGTCATGGATCTTGGGATCTAACGACTTACTAGATCGATGGTCCAAACTTGAATCACTAATAAGCCATTTTTTTAAGGGGGATGTCGAGTGTAGCAATGAGTCTAAAATGGACCATGCTCTTGCTCTTCTTCAGGAGTTGTGTGGTGAAGTTGATGACACTGAGTCAGATAAATGTGCATTTTCTTTAAATTTTTTGACTGAGCAACTCCACATTCGATCGATGTCGCGTAAATGTTACAGTGGAAAAATGATGCTTTGGGCTTGTCGACTGTATCTATTTTCTCCTAAAGCGTATGATTTTCTCAGGAAAAGTGTCTTAATACTGCCTCATGAGTCGTACTTGCGGCGTTTGACATCCTGTTTGTCATCGTCTCATGCAGGTTCCGTTACTGATGTGCATATTTCTTATTTGAGAAACAAGGCTAAGTATCTCGAGCCACATCAGAAAATGGTTTCATTGATGTTGGACGAGATACATGTTGAGCCTACAGTAACCTTTAAAGGTGGAAATATTCAAGGTTTTTCCAGCAATAACTCATTGCAGCAAGCAACAACAGTGCAGGCCTTTATGATTGCATCTGTTCTTTCTAAGGACAGAGATGTAGTATGTCTTGTGCCAGTTGCCAACATGACAGCTGCATATCTGAAAGAAATTACCTTGAAAGTATTGCATGGCATACATGACGCCGGTTACAAAGTGTTGTGCATCATCTCTGATAATAATCGTATTAATCGCAATATGTTTACGATGTTGTGTGGTGGCCGTGAGCTGAAGCCATTCATTGATAATCCGTTTGACAGTACCATGAAACTATTTTTCTTCTTTGATTCTGTTCACTTGCTTAAATGCATTAGAAACAACTGGTTAAACCAAGTTGATACAAGTCAAACATTTACATTCCCTGACCTTGAGAATAAAGGTATAATTCACAGAGCCTGTTTTTCAGATCTGAAAAAGTTGCATAGCTTTGAAGAAACCCGGGTTGTTAAGCTGGCTCCTAATTTAACACACAAAGCTTTGAACCCATCTAGCACTGAACGTCAAAAGGTCAGCTTGGCTTTGAAAGTGTTTAATGAAAAAACTATTGCAGCACTTAGTTTCTTTCCAGCACTGAGTGATTCAGTTGATGACACTAAAATGTTCCTTGACACAATTTTGAAATTATGGAAACTTTTCAATGTGAAAACTCCATATAAAGGGAGAAATTTGCGTGACAGAGACAGTGACCCATTTCGATCTGTTGATGATGAACGTTTGAAATTTATGGAAGGGATTGTTTTGTGGCTAGATAACTGGGAAGCAATGAAGTGCAAGGGCAGGCATGGCGGTTTGTCGCAAGAGACTCATTTTGCTCTTAAACATACTGTAAAATCTATGCAGTTACTGATCAATTACTTGCTGGTTGATTTAAAATTTAATTATGTACTCCCTGGAAAATTCCAGACTGATAATCTCGAATACCGATTTTCTCAGTATCGACAGTTGTCTGGTGGAAATTATCACGTATCAGTGAGGCAGATTATAGAGTCTGAAAAAAAGTTGAAGCTCATCAGTGTCTTGCACTTGAAGTCAGCCAAGTGTGGTAATTTTAATCTGATTAAATTTCTGTCTGATGTTGATAGTCAAGAAAGTGCTACTGCAGATACTACTACACCTGATGTATTTGCTGATGTCGTCAGTGATTCTTGTGATGGCTGTATAGATGACAAGGACTTGACTTGCATTGTTTTTATTGCTGGCTATATTGCACATAAAGTTTGTAAATTATTTAGTTGTAAGTTGTGCCAGTATGAGTTGTGTACTGACAGAGAGTTGCTGTGTGAATTTGGTGAAGACTTGGATGAGAAATTTTCATACATTGAAATTTTGAACAGAGGGGGTCTTAAATGGCCAACTCAATTTGTAACTGATATTGTTTCTGATGTTTTCGTTGTGTTTAATTGTCTCATTTCCAAAAAGTACGAGAATGAGTTTTTATCTGTAACGAATCAAAGAGATTTAGTGATCCGCATTAGTCTGGATTTTATCAGTCATTTAGAGAATGTCTGTGAATGTGGTAATGCAAGATCAAAACTTTTGTATAGGTCTGTTTTCATTGCGGCAAACATAATGTTGAATAACTACACAAAACTTGTAAATGACAAAAAGAAGTCTGGAAGGTCGGATAAAAGGAAATTGTCAACACTTGTTGCGAAATGACCTTTTATTGAGAAGCATAATTATGTTAAATTTGACACTGCTATTTTAACTTATAATATGTAGGCCTAATCTAAAGATACCACATTGTGATTCGTTGATTAGAGAGGCTTATCAACAAAATGCTGTATCTATATTTTAATAATTTTTTTCAGCTTGTGATGTATTTTGTGCGTTTTATTACCAATTATTACTTTGATGTATTATAATGTTTTACGTGCCATTGTGCCTTTGCAAGTTGAGTAAAAAATACTGACCTACTTCCTGTATTTTTGTTTTTCAACATTTATATGTTCAGGGTATGTGATTGTTTTACAAAATTTGTATTACTACTGTATAAGTGCACTTCTGAAATTAATGTACATGTGCTAAATTATATTTATATTCATTATGTTCCAAATACTCTTTGATCATGAAATCTGTGCATTATCTTGTTTTGAATCTTTTTGGGTTATAGTGTTTTTATGAACACTCTGCGCTAGATTAAAAAATTCTCCAAGTGTACATATCTGTAGGCTACACAGTACACATCCATTAGTTAGTTTTTCCTGCTTTTTGGATTATTTTCTCAGTGCATAGTTTATTAGCTTGAAGGTTATTAGATCATACATTCATTAGTTCTGTTTGTTTTATGTTTAAAATTGTAAAGATCTGCCCACATAAATTTTAATTTACTGTGTCTACCGTATATTGCAAGTCGTATAGATTGGTTACAAAGGTTTTTGAATAAATAAATAAAATGAATTATTGATTTATTTCATGTCAATTTTCTACTAGCTGTACATTGGATGTCCTGCCATGTTTAGCTGTCGACTCCAGCATAAAGAAATAAATGAAAATTTAATGCAAACTGATCTACCAGATAAACACCCAATTGAGCCACGGCCCTATGAGTGAGCCTCCGCCGATGACGTCATAGCTTATTGTAGCTGGCCTGGTAATTTAGTCGGCCGTGGCCAGTCCCAAGTCGGGAGAATGGAGGAGGGCGACAACGCTAATCATATTTGTTATGACAGAGTGTCGCTGAACAGGAATTAACCAGAAAATAACAATTATTATAATTATTAACAATTATTATTGCTATTGCCTCTAATTAGTCAGCTGGTCTGAGTCATGCAGCGATGCGTGAGAAAGGTCAAATGCTAAACATAGGAGAATGGAAACGTTTTAAAGTCAGAACCAGTAAATATGAAGAGGGAATAGGAGAGACAGAGGAAAACAGACAGGAAGACACACACATGTGCAGATAATCTAAGAGGAAGACACATGGTAAATGTTGAAAAGCTTATGGTATATTTTTATTTGCAATCAGACACACACACAGAGGTATATCTGTTTGTGCGTGTGTGACTGTGTGCGTGTGTATAGATTTTGCTTATTTTGTGTGGGAGGCAAAAAATAGACACACACACATGCAGATATTCGAAGAGAGAGTAAAATTGTATGCGTTGAACTCTATGCGGTGTGAGAAAAGAGCACGGGACAAACAGGTGGACATGCAGACAGACAGACGTCCAGACGAGCAGGGAACAAAAGGAAACACATATGGAAGGGGAGACGGGAGGCTGCATGGTCAGAATGCACACACAGACAAGAAGATACAAGCAGCCCTGTTTTTTAAATATAATTATCCCTGAGCAGCACTTAGAGGCTGCTGAGACCTTTGTACCATTGCGCGCTGTCTGCCTGTGGTACGCAATGTATGCATGGTGTGCTGTGAGTGGGCCACGTTTCGCTGGGCTTCACTTGCCAGCTCATCTCTCAGGCCTACGATGGTGGGGTGGTGGTGGGGTGGAGACATGGCGGCACAACCGCTTTGGATGTATACACTGGCATCATCATCATCATCAGCAGCAGCATCAGCATCAGCAGCAGCAGCAGCAGCAGCAGCACTGCCAGCTGCTGCAACAGGCGATGGAAGACTGGTCTGTGTGTGAGTGATGGAGAGGGCATCTGTAGGTCAGGAAACCAACAACACAGCAGCAGCAGCACAATATTGAACTGAAGAGAAAAACATCCTAGAGAGAAAGGTAAAACCATTTTCTACAACCATTTCTAAAGACTTTAGAGTTTAGACTTTTATGCCATGCGAAGAAGACGAGTTAGACGACGACAGTGTAGTTAGTATAATGTCTATTTATACTACAACTACTATAGTCTACTGTCTATTTATACTACAACTACTAGCCTACTGCTGTTACAGACTACAGCTACTTCTGCTATCATGACTGCAACTGCACTCAAAGTTATAACTTAACCGTTCCATAATAGCGCTTTCAGCTTATGCTAAGAAACACCTTTTGCCGTGCCTTAACGATCGTGTATGAGGTTTATGAAAGGCACCATGAAAGTGTTGAGATGTATATGTACATGTACACCTACATAAATGCATACATGCATACACACATATACGTATACATATATGCATGCATAGTTGCATACATAATATGCATACATGCAATACACACAGCGCATTTAGGCAAGGTTCCTCGGGCTAGAAAAACATAGCCTACGAGCTGACTCTTTGAACCTCTGAAATAGATTAAGGAGTAGACATTTCAAAGAAGATGATGAAGGCCGAGATAGAGAAAGATATGACAATGAGCGAGTAGACCAGGGCGGCTGGGTGATGAATTGTTGACGAGGGTTGAAAGGTTTGAAGGAAGTATCAGATAAGATTGGAAGTTTCTGTACTAAGAAACCTTTAGCCAACGATATCTGAGGATAAAGGTTCAATGGTATTGTCTGGAAGTCACGGGGTGCTGTCAGTGAATCTGGATATGGCAGACTTCATTTTTTTAATTGTGCTGTGCATCACGTAAAACTCAAACGCTGGTGTGCCACCAGCAAAGGTCAGATCGTAAACAGTTACTATTTGAATATTTGAATATTTGGATATTTGGATTTTAGAATATTTGGACATATGAATATTTGACGCTTGTGGAGGTCAGAAAAGGCAGTGAGTGAAGCATTGAATAGTGATTTAGATGGTTATGACGAGATGAATTAGGGCGTTTCTTTTTACGCTTATCGATATTAAAATGCGAGGGACGCAGCAAGAGAAAGCACGTGCTCAAAACATCAGCTGCGATTGGTCCTCGCGCGACAACCAATGATACGAGATGAATGCAACAGGCGACTAAGATGAGTCTATAATTTATATTGAGCTGATCTTGATCAGAAGCTATCGATAGAAAACAGGTGTATGACCTAACCTAGCCTACAAATCGATCTTGATGTTTGGTTTAGTACTTAAATGTAGGACACATGCAGCACACTGAGCACAAGGGACAACTCTGGGAAATCGGTAAATATACAAAACGACGTTTGACCCTTATGTAATTTTATACATGTTAATATAAACGAAGAAACTGTTGGCGCTTTTAACAGAGCAGATAAAGTCTAAAGACATACAAAGTAAAGTATCTGCTTAGGCCTATAGCCTATCAGTTTATTGGGCGCTTCTAGCTACCACGGATGCGCGTAACTAAGCTTATGTAGGATACAGGCTGCTACTTTTGACACCCTATAGAGATTTGCGGACTCCGAAGACAGATAGTGTAAAAGCGAGGCAATTTAATAAGCTCAGAGAGTCGTATAGTGTTAGTTCAGATTCAAACAGGAAGCTGGCATTATTTAACACCAGCCATAACATCACTAGTATTGAGTACAGGGGTCAAAGGGCAACCGACATCATTTCGCATAATTGGACCAGAAGGCAATGTTTAATTTATTAAATTAGCTCAGTTTGTATGAATGCATACATGTCTGCATGTACTGTGCATAACATGTATTTATTATGTAGGTTTATGGAAGTTGGCCTATAATTTTCATGCATCAATGTATGTAGGTCTATTATGTACGTAATACGTATGCACATGTAGCTTATGTATAATGGAATGTAAGCATATTTATTTGTGTATATTGGTATGCTAGTGTATGTATTCATGCCTGCATGTATGAACGTACATGTATGCATGCAAATATGCATGGATATATGTATGGATATATGTATAATTATGAGTGCCTACAAATATATTTATCTAGCCCAATTTAAGGAATTAAGTATATCAAATTTCTGTACAAACATTGCTACATAGCTGATCTTGGCATTATCTGACAGGTTGCAAGTGTGAAAATCGATCGAAACGTGCTAATATATTATTATGGGCATAATTATGTGTCGGGCTGCAACTGTCTGTCTAGACTGTCTACTAGTGTCTAAAGATTTGTCGACGTGTCACTGTCTATTGTCTAACTCAGAGGTTCAAACCTTTTTTAGTGGCGGGCCAGTGTGAACATCTTATAACAAGTGGCGGGCCAGGGTGTCGAAGTTCCTGAGCAAAATTGGGTAGTAGGCCTAATCTGAGAGGGAGCTCCGGGCTTGGTAAGCCAATTCCTAGAAAAGTCCAAATATCACGAAAAGACTTCATTCAATGTCCGCTTTTCGCTTCTTATTAAATCTTGACAACATTTTGAATAATTTTGTAATCTTTAGGGAAGGTTCTGCGGGCCAGAAAAAATCGTCGGCGGGCCAGAAATGGCCCGCGGGCCAGTTCTCTGACTCTCTAACTGGTTGCTGGTCTTGTGACTCTGGTGCACTCCTCGAGTTAAATAGTTGCTGTATATATACGTGAACGCACCTGGACAAAGTCCACTCGAATGTACCTCCTCTGCAGCTAATCTTCCGTCTGTGGACACTCTCAATGTCTCTTCCGTCAACGTATGAAACTGCTCTCTTCTGCCTCGCTTTTGAGGACTGTGGTTAGACATCTTGAGGTGGGCTTAAATATACACTGTACAAGATGCTCTTTGCAGGGCTGTTTTAAAGAAATTTTTAGAACTGCACAACTTCTTCTTTTCTTTCCCATCCTCCATGGTATATTACTTCCAATCGGAGGACAATGGCATTTTTTGATAGTTTTAACTGTACAGAAGTGCTTCAACAACCGCACAAATCCATTTAGAACTGCACATTTTGTGTACAACTGCACGTTAAAAAGCCCTGGCTCTTTGTATGCATAGCTACACGTTGGGTAGACTTTAGAAGCGCAAGAGGTGAATCAGTATCCGTATAATTATGTATACAATAACTGAATTATATAGCATATGTGTTCTGTACCATATCTGATGCTCCTAGCCTACATTACAACTACATGTATGACTAGCAATAGAGCCACCTGATTGAAATGTTTTGAACTTTTGCCACCGTTATATATAAAGTAATTAGCTAAAATTTAGCTAACATTTAATGTTGTTGACGGTTTGCTATAATTGACCGCTGCATATGAGTGATTAGCCTATGGGTGAAAGGCTTTATGAGTGATGGCCCAAATAAGTAATAAAGACCTTGAACAATGTTACAATGGTCCTATGAGCCATGGTCCAATGAGCAATGGTCCTATGAGCGATGGTCCTGTGAGCGATGGTACTATGAGCGATGGTCCTGTGAGCGATGGTACTATGAGCGATGGTCCTATGAGCGATGGTCCTATGAGCGATGGTCCTATGAGCGATGGTCCTATGAGCGATGGTCCTGTGAGCGATGGTCCTATGAGCGATGGTCCTATGAGCGATGGTTCTAGGAACCATGGTCCTAAGAGCGATGGTCCGCGCTCCAAATAAAAAATGCACTCAGTTGAATCGCATCCTTTTTCCACAACAACAACTTGATTCCCGTCCTCTTTAATCTTCCATCTTTAATGTGAATAAAATCTTTTCTCAGCCTAATTTAAGAGGCGCCTTTTGAAACCTATATAAACGAATGAATGAGTGTTTGTGTAGATGACCATTTAAGGAAGGCGTGAATGGTTGTGTACATGGACTGTATGGCGCATTGCATAGACTTCCGGTGAAATACAGGCAGGCCTCCTGCAACAAAGCCAGCCATTGATAGGCCATTGATAGGCTTCAGCAGAGATCTATCTGGGTCATGCATTGCATCCTACGCTACCACACAACAATCCTCCCATCCAAGGATTGCCGACGTCATCTTACGCACGATTTATGCATCAGTGTATTGTACGCTGTGCTTTTGTGAACTGCTTAAAATAGCCCTGTATTGATATGTCGTCATACATTACGTACATGCTTAAACTAATACAATTCATACAAAGATACAAACAAGCACACACATACATGGACACAAGTCATGTAAACATGCATTCATACAGTCACAAACACAACCGCACCTATAAAATATACATGTATAGCCTAATAGTCTATAATTACTCACACATAATATTTTAGGGCGTGTACAACTGTACACATATGAATAAATATAATATATATATATATATATGTATATATATGCATACTTACATGCTTGTATATATAATATATGTATTATAATGTATCAGTAAATGCATAGACTACAAGCATGCACACTGTTGTTGTTGTTGTATCTTTATTCCATGACAAAACAAGCAAACACGCATAGACCTAGGCTTAAGCTGTGGCCTTCCAGCTACACTGTGCTACAGTTAACCAAAACATAGACCACTTTGGCTGATGGCTAATACAAAGTAATACATGTATGCTCGCATAGAGCTATTCTTAGCACCAGTACTAGTGGGTGAATCAGAGTGAGCTGACGCATGCGTTAAGCGCTTCTAATCGCTGAATTTATATTATAGAGCCTTTATATTTCATTTCATTCAGCTTTCGTTCAGCTTATGCTTTTAACTTTTGCAACTGGGGTTGTTTCTAGTACTTTCTACATCACATTTCCTTAGCGATAAGCTGTTGTCAATTAATTATCCTGAATGGAAGGTTGTCTGGCTGTTCTTTAATTAACGCCGTTCTGTTTAGGCCCAGCCTAAACTTCAGCAGCCAAATATCTTTCAACCGTGTTATGCGTCTACCGCATACCTAACCATAAAATATCTCATGACGTATGACTGATCTTATCTCATCTCGTCATATCTTAACATTTTACACATCAAGCCATAACTTAGGCAATACGTTATTTTATCTTATCTATTATCTACTCCTTGTCTCTCAGTGATGCAGATGGCTATGGACAACATAACTTCTAATCAGTTTACTTTATTGCACTTCACTCTAAATATGGGCCTCACGTCACCTAGGCTCGCCATGCACTCCATTGCCTTGTCTTGCATTACCTTACAACACTGTATCGCGTCACCTTACCTTAATACCTCATATCCAGTCATGTCATGCTCTTTTTATGTCATCTATAAACATTTAAGACGTTTATACCTTTATGTCTATCCGTCTGGCTATCCATCCATCTACCCATTCATCCGTCTATTTTCATCCATCCATTCGTACCCATCCATTAATCCACCCATCTATCCATCCATCCATTCATCAATCCATCCGTCCAACCATCCATCTCCTCATCTCGTCTCCCTCCCTCCCGCCTCTCCCTCTCTCCCTCCCTTCCGTGTGTATTGCACATAGTCATGCGTGGGCCAGCACCGTGCACACTGCACAGCCTCATGCCGCGTAGCCTCCGGCTGTCTTATAATTGTGAATAAATGCATATTCATAAGTCGGGCAAACCATAATTACACGTAACATATGGAAAATGCCTTCAACTATTTATTTAGTCATCGTGCACTTGACGATCAATTGACGTAAACAAGTTGTTGTTACGCTTGAATTCCGCAACGCCTCACTGACTCAGGGCTATACATACATACACATGTAGGTCTCTCTCGTCGATGTGTATTTAAGACACAGACTCAAGGAGGTACAGTGTATGATTATCATTTGCAATATGTACATTAGATCGATGAAGTTTAATCGCGACCGTTTATCTTGATCTGTGTTCATACGACATTCTTCTAAAAAGCTAGACTCGTCTCGTTCATTTCAGTGGAGTGGTGTAAGTTATTCTGATTTTTTAGAGAGCCCCTTATATAGGCTATATAATCTTAGGTCTATATATGCAATTATACATACATACATGTATATTTAAACTTGGACCTTTTCTTGATATTTATTTAGCGACTCTAGATTATCATTGTGACTAGATGTGCGCCGGTGTTGACCTACATCTGTTGTACTGTAAGAGCAATTAATAATTATCGATTGGCTCAATCTTGTTAAACAGTTGTCACAATATCCTCAAATTTTATTAATTTATTTATTTGTTCATTTATCTGAGGCATTTGGTACTCACAAAGCTAATTAATCTGAACATGAGGCATGGGTGAATTCTTGCAACGGGCCATAAAAGATCATCCGTGTGTAGAGGTCTGCTCAGGCCAGAGTCAGACATCAGTGGAGTCAGACATCAGTGGTTCTTGACTTCGGATTTAAATACTGATTGCGAGTTGGCAAGTCGGGCCTTTTGCAGTCGGAAATTCAAAGAACAATTAGTATAATGGGCAAATGAAACTCGTGATTCCGCAATCAGGGCTTTGAATCTAGACCTAGGCCTATGTTTCTGTATCAAGCCAGTACCTAAACGTACCAATGGACAAACCAGTGTCAGAGAGCAATATGACGAAATCAGCATATACCTAAGGCAGGACGGAAGCTGTGTAGCCTATGGTGGGCTTCAGAAGTAAAGTAAGTTGCTTGCAGATGTCCATGATGACGCTTGTCTACGTTGGAATAATCACTAGTGTTTCTGAATAGTTTGTGTTCTTGTTTCTGTTTATGCAGGAAGCAATTCCGACGAAAGTAGCATTTCAATTCAACTGAACGTTGGACTGCAGCGTCAAGAAGTTCCTCTCTATTTGATCCGTCATTTCTACTTCCACCTTTGATCTTTCGTAACTGAAACAACTCTAGTTTCCTTTGAAGTCTGAAGTTCACAGTTGAAGATGTCTGACCAGAACGAAGAGATGTCGTCGCCAGCCAACCACATCGAGCTGTTCGTCAAGGCTGGAGTCGACGGTTCGAGCGTCGGTGGATGTCCAGTCTGCCAGCGCATCTTCATGATTCTACTGGTCAAGCGTGACTCCGGTCAGCTGACCTTCACCCTGACGACGGTCAGCATGGCTCGTCCACCATCCATCTTCAAGAAAGTGGCCAGTCGTCTGCCTGCGCTGGTCCATGGCGAGGAAATCATCTCTGATCCGGATGAGATCATCACCTACATCGACGTCCACTTTCCAGATCCCCCGATGGCCTACGACAACCTTCAGGCATCCAACGCGTGCATCGACGTCTTCTCAAAGTTCTCCTTCTACGTCAAGGATGTCGCACATTCGTCGGCCTCTCTGGTCGCCGAGCTGCAGAAGCTGAACAGCTACCTGGAGGACTCGCAACACCGTTACCTGTGCCGAGATGGAGTTCCAGATCACCTCGACTGCTTGATGCTGCCGAAGCTGCAACACATCCGCGTCATCGCCAAGGCCTTCAAGGACTTCGAGATACCGTCGAACCTGAAGGGGCTCTGGAGGTACCTGAAGAACGCCTACGAGACGCCAGTCTTCGCGCACACCTGTCCCTCTGACCAGGAGATCATGCGTCACTGGCTCGATAAGAAGGAGTGCGAGAATCTGATCAGAGAGAAGAAGATTATGTTTGTGCTTGAAGGTCCCACATGTCACTCCCTCACTTGTCCGTGAAAGCATCTGTGCATGGCATGGAAATCATGGTGCTCGGACTAATAACAATTGTGGTTTCCCCGACGGCCACTTTCGTGTCCAGTAATCCTATTTGCTTTGGCGACTATCATTAGATTTTATAATGGAAGCGTTATCTTCCGTTTGACACAAAATTTTGCTCGTAATTATCTCCGTGTCTCTGCCTTCCTGTCCTATTATCTCTCATTTTTCATCTTCTTTTATCTTCTCCGACCTATGTTTCTGCCTCTCCCTCGGCTTCTGTATCTCCCCTCTACCTTCCCTTATACCTCTTCCTGGTTCTTCTTAACTTTCTCCCTTGCCCTTCCTAGTTCTCTGTACACGTTTCTTCATCTCTTTATTCCCCGTTGTTTCACTATTTGTACTCAAAATTTGGTTGCCTGAAATAATCTCTTGTTGATGTCGCTTTATTTATTTTATTCTTGATGGAAACTGGTATTTAAGTATAGCAGCAGTTAGGTCTATATGTTGATCAAGACCAGAGCACAAGCTGTTAGTATTACTGCGAACGTCGGTTTGAACTTTCTTAAGCATTAAAAACTGTGTATAGCCTACCTAGATTAGACAAGTTTTCCATAAATTGTTATTGTAAACTTTCTAGTCACCGTTTTAATTAAAATAAATAACTAGACCCTAATTTATTTAAGAGAATTGTAGATTGAAAATTATCTAGGTTCATGTAATTGATATATTTATATTTTTAATGACGTGTCAGCTATAAAATACGATGTCGTTGTCAACTTAAGCGTGGAGCTATAGTTTGGAATCGTAATCGCGCAAAATGATCTTTAAATCGGAATAAAATTGAAAACTTTGACAAGCTGAGCGCGTGTGGAAATTTTCAATGGTAGGCCCTATCCTTTTTCTATCGAATTAAATGAGTTTTCAATCTTACTTCCGCCGACGGTTTTTCATTTGTGAACTTTCTGGGTAGACTGTTCGAAACTTTTGAGGATTTCCTTGTTTCCAGATCTCTTTGAGGCGGAGTCTCCTGCTTAGCTTCGATTGAACTCACCCAAAACATTATAAAGCGCTATGTGCTACCGTGCTACATGAGCTGATGATTGAAAAATAAATTGTGACCTTCAAAGGAATCGAAGAACCTTCAATAGACGGAGTTTTGTGTTCAAGTCTATCTGTTTGAAAATGGATGATAGGCCTGTATATAAATGATAGAAATGTTTATGTGAGACAAAATAAACGAAGGAATGAAGGAGCGAGATCATAGTATTCCAGTGAACGGACACTTGAGGTGTTAACCTGATTGAGGTTTGATCCCGATGCGCCACTGATAGAATTACTTGTACATTAGGCCTAAGCACCGGCGCCATAATTTATTATAGAAGTTAGGCCTAATTAATTGGTACATAGAAAAACTTCAAAGAGTAACGAAGACCAACATCTAAAAATAGAGGCAGAGACAGAGTAACAAGATGAAAAGGAAAGAGATATGACGAGACTGCATGCGCAATTGTGTGTGTGTTTGTGTGTGTGTGTGTGTGTGTGTGTGTGTGTGTGTGGAATAGGAGAGGGAGAAACAGAGACGCAGAGATCGAGAGTGTAACAAAGAAAACAGAAAGAGAACGAAACAAGAATGATTGAATGAATGAATGAATGCAGGCATAAAGAAAACCGAAAACGAAGGAAGAAGGAAAGGCAAAGAAAAGGAGAAAGCACAGTGAACAAAACAAAAGAAAGAGAAGGTCAGAAAGACAGACAGACAGACAGACAGACAGAGAAATATACAGATACAGAGAGAGACACAAAGAGAGAGACAGAGAAACAGAGCGAGACACAGAGACCCACACGCACACAGATAGAGATAGAGACAGATAGAGAGAACAGACAATGCCTAAAAATAGCGATAATTATAATGTAGTTGCTATAGATTTCGGAGCAACACGTGGTGCACTCTACAATTTATTACGGTAACTAGCTAATAATAACAACTTCTAATAAATTATTTTCAGTCAGTAGCTATCATAACTTCATAAGTTATTTCAAGCAGTAGGACCTAGCTGTACATCAGAAGCAAATAACATGGAAAGACGCGATCAAGTGATTGTAGCCTAAGCTTGCATTTCATTCACAACAACTGAATAGGTCTACATGTTGCATAAAGCCATTCACTTTCAACTTTGCTGTTATCGACTCCATGATAGTTCCATGATAGGTCAAAAATTTCAACAAGAGGAAAATTATTGTACGTTCAAATCTGGGAAAGATAAATTACGTCTCCGCAACAGATAAACCGTTAACGTTTCAGAACTGTAGATCCTGTCAGCCATGAAAAAGTGTTCATTGAAAAATTATTGCCTATACCTATGTAGCTAAAATCACGCGAGATAATTTTGCAAAGATGTCCTAAGTTTTCAAGTAATTCGAAGTCATATTATTTCAGCAGATTCGCATCCAGTAATGAAATTCGTTTAGTTTTCAGTCGATGGATTGGATTAACTTCCGTTAAGTCCCGGATGCATCATGTGAACTTTGTGAAGACGATCGAGGAATGTTGTTCTGACTGAACGTTAGAGTTGTGATGGCGGTGGCGTAGGAGACTTGTGTCTGGCAATTGATATGCTGGATAAAAAATTAATAAAACAAATCACTGCTATATCATGGAAAAGCTATAAGGAAACTGCAACGAGATAGAAATAATAATAAATTTTGAAGGGCTTATTTCCAAAACCTGTGAAGTCCACTTTTGGAAAAAAATTATGTCTGGGCAAGTAAAAATGATGTCTGGGCAATTCATGTTTTTCTGTAAAGTTTGGCGTCAAAATCGCTTAAGTAGCCTACCATACCAGCAGCCTGGTACACCGACGAATTCAACCGTCCCGTCCGCATTTGCATAGACATTAAGCGCGACTAATTAGAATACGGATTCCATAAAGAGTCCATATCGTTCCTTGTGAAAATATGGGTTCTATATTTATAATATGAGTTGCATGTGGAATTGTGGATAAGCGAAAAGTTGCCGAGGCGGTAAGCCCTTGTAACTTACCATAAATTAAGGGCGTCATATAAATGCTCAGATAGAGCAATAGGCCTTCACAGGCTGCATAGGCTTTATGTGGAAAAAATGAAAACAAACTGGTTCCTGCGGACTTAAAATCATACAGCACAGGTATTACACTTGCCTCCGTGTCACGTTTTTGTACGCTAGTGAGTAAATTTAATACTCCTTAGCTAAAAATCGATAAATTTCAAGGTCTGGACATAACCGGAATTATACTCCCCCGCGAGCTTATCGCTGTTTTAGCAATTTCATAATCTGCTTCTTTACAGAGGTAGGCTAATCTTTAATCTGTGTCTCTGCACGGAACATATGTTTGCAGATTGGCACAACATAGCCTAGAAGTTTACAGATTGACTTTGTCAATGAACTACAAAGAAATAAGTGTAGAATGAAACGTTTATACGTGGCTTGTACAATGTACAATGTAGGCCCTAGTGTATAATGTACACACCTGAAGACTTTCACCTGATCATCAGCTGACAGATGGAAAAGATGCAAATTCGTTTTGTTTTAAGAGATAGATTTATAAACAATCGTTCTCCTAATCTACTTTACATTCCTGAATGGCATTTTGCAACGTTGCAAAATTCTCCAATTATTTTATAGAAAGAGACAGAAACAGAGTCAACGGGACATATTAAGGCAGTAGAAACGAGGGGATGCGAGGAAATACAAGGAGAAGACAGACACAGAGACTGACAGAGACAGAAACAAGAAACCATAGAGATAAGAAGAGATACGAAGACACAGAGAAAAGGTGTGGCTGAAACAGGAAGAGAGGAGCAATTAAAGAGATTCAGATGTTGCACACCGAAGGGCTTTCTATCAATGTCATCAGACAATAATATATCAATCTGTGCAACGCAAATAGAAAATAGCATTTCACTGTATCGCATAGCAAGAGCTTTTAGGAGAAATCCTTACCAGTTCCAGATGGACATGAAGTTGGAATCGGTTTAATTTCTCGAATACGATCTCGGCTCTGGTCTATTGGCTGACACATGATGTTTGGAATTATATTCTCGCTTATCTAAGCCACCGAAAGCACTTGCTCCACCTATCGAATCGAACGCTTTCTTTTCTAGTCCACCAAATGCACTTGCTTCACCGATAGAATCAAAAGCTTTCTTGTCTAGTCCACCAAATGCACTTGCTCCGCCGATAGAATCAAAAGCTTTCTTGTCTAGTCCTCCAAATGCACTTGCTCCACCAATAGAATCAAAAGCTTTCTTGTCTAGTCCTCCAAATGCACTTGCTCCGCCGATAGAATCAAAAGCTTTCTTTTCTAGTCCACCAAATGCACTTGCTCCACCGATAGAATCGAACGCTCTTTTATCTAGTCCTCCAAATGCACTTGCTCCACCAATGGAATCAAAAGCTTTCTTGTCTAGTCCACCAAATGCACTTGCTCCACCGATAGAATCAAAAGCTTTCTTTTCTAGTCCACCAAATGCACTTGCTCCACCGATAGAATCGAATGCTCTTTTATCTAGTCCTCCAAATGCACTTGCTCCACCGATAGAATCGAACGCTCTTTTATCTAGTCCTCCAAATGCACTTGCTCCACTAATAGAATCAAAAGCTTTCTTGTCTAGTCCACCAAATGCACTTGCTCCGCCGATAGAATCAAAAGCTTTCTTTTCCAGTCCACCAAATGCACTTGCTCCACCGATAGAATCGAACGCTCTTTTATCTAGTCCTCCAAACGCACTTGCTCCACCGATAGAATCAAAAGCTTTCTTGTCTAGTCCCCCAAATGCACTTGCTCCGCCGATAGAATCAAAAGCTTTCTTGTCTAGTCCTCCAAATGCACTTGCTCCACCGATAGAATCGAACGCTCTTTTATCTAGTCCACCAAATGCACTTGCTCCACCGATAGAATCGAACGCTCTTTTATCTAGTCCTCCAAATGCACTTGCTCCACCGATAGAATCAAAAGCTTTCTTTTCCAGTCCACCAAATGCACTTGCTCCACCGATAGAATCAAATGCCTTCTTGTCGAGGCCACCGAAAGCCGACTGATGACCAATGGAATCAAATGACTTCTTGTCGAGGCCACCAAAAGCAGATTGATGACCGATGGAATCAAATGACTTCTTGTCGAGGCCACCGAAAGCCGACTGATGACCGATGGAATCAAATGACTTCTTGTCGAGGCCACCGAAAGCCGACTGATGACCGATGGAATCAAATGACTTCTTGTCGAGGCCACCGAAAGCAGATTGATGACCGATGGAATCAAATGACTTCTTGTCGAGGCCACCGAAAGCCGATTGATGACCGATGGAATCAAATGACCTCTTGTCGAGGCCACCGAAAGCTGACTGATGACCGATGGAATCAAATGACTTCTTGTCGAGGCCACCGAAAGCCGACTGATGACCGATGGAATCAAATGACTTCTTGTCGAGGCCACCGAAAGCAGATTGATGACCGATGGAATCAAATGACTTCTTGTCGAGGCCACCGAAAGCCGATTGATGACCGATGGAATCAAATGACCTCTTGTCGAGGCCACCGAAAGCAGATTGATGACCGATGGAATCAAATGACTTCTTGTCGAGGCCACCAAAAGCCGATTGATGACCGATGGAATCAAATGACTTCTTGTCGAGGCCACCGAAAGCAGATTGATGACCGATGGAATCAAATGACTTCTTGTCGAGGCCACCGAAAGCCGATTGATGACCGATGGAATCAAATGACTTCTTGTCGAGGCCACCGAAAGCCGATTGATGACCGATGGAATCAAATGACTTCTTGTCAAGGCCACCGAAAGCCGACTGATGACCGATGGAATCAAATGACTTCTTGTCGAGGCCACCGAAAGCCGATTGATGACCGATGGAATCAAATGACTTTTTATGTCGTTTTCCAAAACCTAAACGGTAATTGATGGAATCTCTCGTTAAGTCGACATCTCCGATTGTCCTGGCTTTGTGGTAATTCGCGTCTGTGGTCTGAAAATGAAAAACACAACTTTGTGGTAGAGTGGTAGACAGTTATAGACTAGCTTCGCCGTGGCTGCATAGATTATTCTATCTATGGCATTCTATGCTTAAGTATTTTTCGGTCTCTTTGAGCGTCTTTCTGGTTGCCTGTTCCTCTTTGACTGAGCACTTGATAAATTACATGGTGCGCATATGCATCGCATTGCGTTTAATTGCCTGGGCTGATAATTTCTCATCTTCTCATATTCTCCTGTTTTCGAGCATTCTTTCTCTTTTGTCTTTTTTTTATCCTTCTCGTGAATCTTCTAATGCTCCTTTCTTAATTAATTTTTGCAACGTTTTCTTTTCGTTCACCTCCGAAAAGATTCCCTTGAGGTGGCGCTATATAAGTTCACTGTTACGATTACTCTGACGAGTACTTTGTCATACTGTGTCGTCTTGTATAATCTCACCTCGTTATTTGTCTAATAATAGTATCTTAATTCTCTTCTTTAGCCTATAGTCTTTCCTCGCATTGCTTATAGACTATATTGTGTTTTTGTCGGTATAGTCTCATATTTTTCTGCTTTGTCTTGCATCGTCTCATCTTGTTTTGCACTGTCTCATCTTGTCTTGCATTGTCTCATCTTGTCTTGCATTGTCTCATCTTGTCTTTCATTGCCTCATCTTGTCTTTCATTGCCTCATCTTGTCTTGCATTGTCTCATCTTGTCTTTCATTGCCTCATCTTGTCTTGCATTGCCTCATCTTGTCTTGCATTGCCTCATCTTGTCTTGCATTGTCTCATCTTGTCTTGCATTGTCTCATCTTGTCTTTCATTGCCTCATCTTGTCTTGCATTGCCTCATCTTGTCTTGCATTGCCTCATCTTGTCTTGCATCGTCTCATCTTGTTTTGCATTGTCTCATCTGATCTTGCACTGCCTCATTTTGTCTTGCATTGTCTCATCTTGTCTTTCATTGCCTCATCTTGTCTTGCATTGCCTCATCTTGTCTTGCATTGTCTCATCTTGTCCTACATTGTCTCTTCTTGTCTTGCATTATCTAATCTTGACTTGCATTGTCTCATCTTATCTTGCATTGTCTCATCTTGTTTTGCATCGTCTCATCTTATCTTGCACTGTCTCATATTGTCTTGTCTCATCTTGTCTTGCATTGTCTCATCCTGTCTTGCATTGTCTCATCTTGTCTTGTCTCATCCTGTATTTCATTGTCTCACCTTGTCTTGCGTTATCTCATCTTGTCTTGCATTGTCTCATCTTGTCTTGCATTGTCTCATCTTGTCTTGCGTTATCTCATCTTGTCTTGCATTGTCTCATCTTGTCTTGCATTGTCTCATCTTGTCCTACATTGTCTCTTCTTGTCTTGCATTATCTAATCTTGACTTGCATTGTCTCATCTCATCTTGCATTGTCTCATCTTGTTTTGCATCGTCTCATCTTATCTTTCATTGTCTCATCTTGTCTTGCATTGTCTCATCTTGTCTTGCATTGTCTCGTCTTATCTTGTATCATCCTGTCTTGCATTGTCTCATCTTGTCTTTCATTGCCTCATCTTGTCTTGCATTGCCTCATCTTGTCTTGCATTGTCTCATCTTGTCTTGCATTGTCTCATCTTGTCTTTCATTGCCTCATCTTGTCTTACATTGTCTCGTCTTGTCTTGTATTGTTTCATTTTATCTTGCTTTGTATCATCTTATCTTGTATCATCCTGTCTTGCATTGTCTCATCTTGTCTTGCATTGTCTCATCTTGTCTTGCATTGTCTCATCTTGTCTTGCCTTGTCTCATCCTGTCTTGCATTGTCTCATCTTGTCTTGCATTGTCTCGTCTTGTCTTGTCTCATCCTGTATTTCATTGTCTCACCTTGTCTTGCCGTGTCTCCTCCGGTCTCGTCTCGTCAATCTTGCCTATATACTTAAACCTATCTTGTCTTGATGGGCCTATCTTTCTTTGCATGTCTTATAATTAGAACACTACAGAAAAGTAAACACGACGAAAAAGGCCAGAACATCTATCTTCACAAGAAGATAACACTGAGATTGAAAGAAAAAGAAATAGAAAAAATGCATGAATTATACTGAGAAAAACGATTTGCAATTACGCTGGCATAAAAAGTTATTGACAATGGATGACAAGTAAGCTGCCGAGGGACTATTAATTGCAGATCTACAGTTGACTTGAATTCTAATGATGTATGTGACACGCGCGTTTTGTCTGCATTATTGTCTGCTTCTGTGTTTGTCCGTCACGGTCTGTTAATCTGTCTCTTTCCCTCTCTTCTTTATCTCTCTTTATCTCTGTCTCTCTTCTTCCGTCTCCGTCTCCTTCTATACTAGTATTTTTATGCGGCCGAATGTCTACTCGGTTCTATCTTCTTTCCGTTGTTCTCTTTAATTAAAATGTCCTTATCCCAGTGTTTATTTACGCAACAGTCTGTCCATGCATCTTTCCCGGTGTGCTTTTTCTGTCAGGTGTACGTGACAACACACACAGGCACGCGCATACGTATTAGTGCACATACATATATAACATATAGTACATATACATATATATGTGTGTGTGGTTATGTGTGTGCATGTGTGCATGTGTGCGTGTGGACTAAGAGATACGTAGATCATCCTTGGGCTGTTGCAGAGCAATTCCTAAGAGCTGTGGCCGAAATAATGTTTAACTTAAGTGATGGATGGACTGACAAGCGATGAGTAACGATCGAGAGAGAAGAGGAGGATGAGGAGGAGGAGGAGGAGGAAGGGGCGAGAGAGAGGAGTCAACGGATGGACGAATTCCCACGGGAGGGAGGGAGGGAAGGAGGGACCGAAGACGACGACAACGACGACGACGATCCATTGGAAGAGGATGAGGGAGAAACAGCGGAAAAATATCTCACGAGAAACTGATGTTTGGTTTGCTGAGTAGACGAAGAAGGCGAGTGGTTGGGGTGGGGGATGGGGGGAGGGGATGATGCTCCCCGCACAACAAGAAAACGACCGCCTGTTGCTGTTGCTGTTGTTGCTGCTGTTGCTGTTGCTGCTGCTCAAGTATTAATGCGCGTCTAAGTTCGTGCAGAATGATAATAACAGAGTTATACTGAGCAGTGAAAAGAGCAGAGAGATGTTAGAGTTAGTTGAGCCAAGGCAGAAATGTGCTCCTTTGAGTTGTATAGAATGAGTAGCAAGTGTTGAATGAACTCCATAATAGTGAGAAATTACTCTTTAGTCTGATTACAGTGACGAGTCAATGGGGAGTGATGAGCCATAGTGTGCCATACTGGAGATTTTCTTAGTTAGTGTAATCTCACCTAAGCCTACTTCGCACGAAAGGTATTAAAAATTAGAACCAGGGACTCAAGACAAGTAGGCTAAGTATATATGCATGAGCAATTTTTCTCCAGGACTGGATGGAAATAATTTTAAAAAATGAAAATGAAACCTTCTTTAAGAGCTGCCTTGCATACCTCATTTTAAGGAGTAGTCCTATGTACCTCATTCTTTAAGAGCTGTCCTTATATACCTCACTTTTTAAGAGCTGCCCTGTATACATGTACCTCATTTTAAGGAACAGCCACTGCCACATATACCTCATTCTTTAAGAGCTGTCCTATATTCCCTATTTTTAATAGCTACATCATATACTTCATTCCTTAAGAGCTGCCCTATGTACCTCATTCCTTAAGAGCTGCCCTATGTACTTCATTCAACTGACCATCTTTGTCTGCCATTTTCTTGTCCTCTTTCTCTGCTTGTTGACAGTGACATACATGCGTATAGGCCTACATAATTATTATGGCTTACTTATCCGCCATCATCACAACATGCTATTATTGGAACTAACTCGTTGATCTGATTTGATCATGATTTCACGATCCTACTCCAGCTTTTGCCTTTCCATCACCCACTCCAACCCGCAATTTTAAAATACTTAGGTCTAGTGGTTAAACAATAATATTATTGCCTCTTGACGGGATCGATTGCATTTATTACAATAATTATAATGTCTCTTAAGCACTGCCATGCCCATGAGGCGGTTAGATGGTTGAATGGTAACAGGCTCACACGATGCTGGTTCGATACCCGATGGCCCCCGCAAGGTTTGTTCAGCCTTCCAGTCACTGGATGGCGGTTGGTTAAAATGGACAGTTGGATAGATGGGAGCTTTGAATGCTGTCGTATGCACCTGGATTCGACTCCTGTCAGATTCGTTGCTTCTATGTTCTGCACGCTAAATGCGTAATTGTCGCGTTAAATTAGTGAAGAATTTATTATTATTGCTATTATAATTTTATTTATTTTGTAAACCATAATTTATTTCCATTTCAAACTGTGCAATACTAATTGGCTGTGCGTGATGAACAGTGAGCGCCTGGCAAACACATGCAGGCATAATGTGCTAATTGTTTTCCACAACTAAAACTAACGTATTATTAGTAAGATCAGTTATTATTGTTATTATTATTATTATTATTGTTACTATTATTATTATTATGATTAGGCCTATTATTATTATTATTATTATTATTATTATTATTATTATTATTATTATTATTATTATTATTATTATTGTTGTTGTTGTTGTTGTTAATATTGATGCCGTTGCTGCTGTTGCTGCTGCTGTAGCCTATATCCAAAACTTATCGGACTTAACTCGTCAATTGTTTATCTTCCAATAATAATAAAATAATAATAATTTCCCTGTGTTGAAAACAATCATGTTGACGGACCGCAACCGGTTACAGTGTATGGTTATGCAATCGAAGTAATTCACAGGAGTAACAAACACAATTCTTAGCTAGCCTACTAACAGAACAGACGGCCTGCAATACAATGATGATGATGAAGATGACGACGATGATGATGACGTTTTTATGTTTTATATTGTACCTATATGCCTAATTCTTGTGATATTGAAACTGATGACTTCTGTCATCTTTTTCATGCATCCTATAGATCACTAACAAGTCCTCCATCGTCTACGACGTCTACATCGCAGAATTAGTGAATTACACCTTAGATCCCAAAAGAATATGTTTTTGCTGTCAATGAAACTTGGCTATATATATATATATATATGTATATTATAATCAACAGATACGTCATATTTCATTTGAGACATGACACGTCCATATCAGTTTCCTTTTCTTAATGAACCTCGTAAAGAGATCGGAACGAAGCTCTGGCTGAACTGAGTAATCGTCCAGATTAGCTTTCTGGAATTTCAAGAGATTCGGAGACTGCGAACAAGATTTTTTTCTGTATACGAGTCGATCAGATTCCCAATTCATTTACTCCGTTTCTTTAAACCGTAATGACTGCCTGATGGACTTGACGAGAGAAAACCTGTGCTACTTAGAGTCAGTGATGCAAAACCAGACACTTTAATTATGTTATTGGTCGCTTTATGGAAGGGAGACACTACTAAAAATTAATTCAATTTAGGGTCTACAATTTTTTGGGTCGATGTCACTTAGTAAGAAGAACTAATAAATAATTATTATTGTATAGGCCTACTTAAATATAATTATTAGAACGTTTATATGACTGCAGTGACGCCATTGCCTCAGATAAATTGACAGACCGTGAATAGCACACTGAACGCAATTTTTTATGATTGTTAATGCATTGAAACAGCAAAATAGTACCGATCACAACAGGCACAAACACACACGTGCGCACGTCAACCATCTATTCTATAGATAATAAATAGCAATCGTTGCATGCGTTCAATACATTTATTGCACTTATTTATCGCTTGTATGGCTAGTAGGCCTAAGCCATAAGTCTTAACTCTTAACACGAGAAGCGAGAAGCGAGCTGCAATAATTGTTAACAACTTAACTTAACAGAAATTTAAAATGTTCTACAAGCAATGTAAATTAAGTGAAAGTTATCTTCGAGAAACCTTGGGCTGTTATAATAGGCCTATGCATCTCGTTCGCATTCTGATCTCTAACCAGAAGTAGGCCTAGGCTTATAGGCCTATAATAGTCCGATACCGTCATTTGCAGTTCCGTTCGCTAGACGGCACAAGTGAACAGACATGATGATAATATTAGTTTATAACCATGGCGATGTTTTGAACATCCGACCGATGGTTGACAGACTGGCAGGATCGCTTTAGAGTTTAGGGTATAGAGTATAGACTAGCCTATATTATAGGCTACAGTTTACCATAAGCGGAAGAATTCAATGGCAAGTGTTCGGTGAGCAGGGCTGTTTTTAAGGAATTTTTAGAGCTGCATAATCTCTTCTTTCCCTTCCAATCCTCAATAGTAAATTACTTCCAATCGGATTGTAATGGGTTTTTCCACACTGATTTTAACTGAACAGAAGTGCTTCTACAACTGCACAAATCCATTTAGAATTGCACAGTTTGTATAGAACTGCACGCTAAAAAAGCCCTGTCGGTGAGTGAGTACAATGAATGTGTGTGTGTGTGTGTGTGTGTGTGTGTGTGTGTGTGTGTGTGTGTGTGTGTGTAGGCCTACGTGTGTGACAGAGGATAATCTCGTGACTGCTTGGCGTGGCGAACTATAATCGCCGTTGTAACAGAGGAAAGAGACCCGGCTGCTGCTTAGGTTGACGTCGATTCATCGTATAGCCTATAATACCTATTCCTCTCTTACGTTGTACCATGCATTCAGGTCCATCGTAGGCCGATCGAACAGGAACCGATTTGGTATCAAGACGATACAGTCTTTAAGCTTAAGAATTAATACTTGAAGACACGCCATGTCTGAAACGGTAGGCCCCTATAGCTGGTTACAGACTGACAGACGTGGCGAACTGAACATCCAGACAGCCAGCCAGACAGATAAACAAAAAGACAAACACACCTACACACACGTCATCTAAAATCATAATCTAAACACAGAGACAGAGAGAGGCAGCGATTGCCAGCGAGAGACAACGACGGAAGAGAGGTAGAGGAGGAGGTGGCAGGCAGGGAAAGAAGCAGGAAGAATGGGAGCCTATACAATATACATGTATGAAGTCTAAAAGATTTAAGGAAAATTCGACCGGAGATTTACGCTGGAAGCAGAGAGCGAAAAACTAGGAGGAAAATTAGAAGAAAGAGTTGGGAAGAAATTATGGAGCGAAGGAAGGAATCTATTTTAAATGTTATATGTCATCATGATCATTATGCAGTGTAATGTATGAACGATGCGAATAATTAGGCTACTACTTAGCCTACTTACTTAAAAAGGAAAGCGAGGTATAGAGGAATAGAAAAAGACAGATAGGCAGAGAGAGGAAGAAGGAGGAGAGAAGAGACTCGTGTCCTTCAAAGCTTTCTTTTATAGTCGTTTGTGTCTTGAAGATTTTAAGGTTGGTGGTCGCACGTTTTGCTTAGCCTACATCGACGACTTTCGGCTAAAATATCCATTAACCGCAAATGGTCGAGAAACCTTTACCGTATACGACGTCAATGGCACTGTTATAGAGGACAGGGAGATAAAAAAAAGCATGCACATAGGAAGAAACGGAACTGTCTAAGTCTAACTACCTACATTACGCTGCCATAATCTAAGTTCCACTGGTTCGTTTCTATAGTCTATTATAATACTCACTTGCATACACAGCTGCACACAATGGCTTTTGATCATCATGTAAATATTTACGTCAATCTGTCGTGTTCAGTGAGGCAACGAACTTCGCTTATACACATTAATGACCACGCGTTTGAACCATAGCCATAGGCTGTTCTGTTCTCGTTGGCATCGGCCTACATTCCCTATACAACTAAAGAAGTTCCGGTTGCCCCAGATCCAGTTCGTTTTTTAACTGTGCTGGTCAAGTCGTTGTATACATAAGTCAAACTGTTACCATGCAAACAACGCAATAATGATGAGCTAGAAACGTTACACTGGTGGTTTTCTAATAAGGCATTCATGATCAGAAAACTGATACATGCCTCTGTTATTGTCACTGTTCCGGACTACATGTATAATTGTATATGTCAAATGACTCTATGTTCCAGTCTGGACCTAGCTTCGTTCAGCGATTATTGTTGCAATCTCCCATCTATGGAAAGTGGATGCATGCATGAACCAGTTGAACCACACTGTTACTGTTACACGTGTTCACTCAATCCACTGTTAAATTCTCATCTGTATTTGAACCGTCGTCGTCGCAAAACAAACTCCAATTACATTGACGTTCACCATCACGAGCTCCATTGATTCTAGTCTTGTGTGTAGGACAATCTTAGATCTAAACTGTTTGACGATTCCGTTGGCTTTGACTTTGTGCAGCACACATCTGAAATTACTGTCTTTAAACACTCTTTGTGTCGGTTTACTTGTTAGATTGTCATAATAGGTGCAATGGCTTCTGTCAGGAGCTCAATGCAATTTTATCCAGTGTGGTTTCATTTTCGATTCCATTCTATATAATTCAGAAGAGATCTGAATAGGTATATTAATATCATTCTTCATGATGACAACCAGACAGGTACATTAATACAGGTATTATTACAGGTACATTTAATACAGGTACTAATACAGGTATTGACGTTCTTCACTGGCTTCCCGTTTCTCAACGCATCTCCTACCGAATCGCTGCACTTGTTTGGCGATGCATTCTTGATTGTGCTCCATCTTACCTGTCTAGCCTTTGTCGACCTGTTTCCGACCTCGCAGCCTGTCGAACTCTTCGCTCTGCGACAACGGGGGAGTTTTTGGTTCCGCGAGCTTGCACTTTTATCCGACAGCGCCGAGCCTTTTCGATTAAGCTTCCCTCTTACATTTTTAGCTGTGGCTGGGCTGGGAGAGCCTATGAGTAGGTCTCTTGAAGAAGCGCTATATAAATTCTCAAATTGAATGAATGAATACAGGCGTATAGGCATATAAGCTAAAAGATTGGGGTTTCGGTTAAGTATTGAACCATCCATTGTATTGCATATCATTAGTCCAAGTGCGTCTGAATTCTGGAGCAAAGTCTATCGCCTACGCAATAGATGCAGACACGTGTACACAAGCATTTCAAATATAAACGCTTTAACGCCAAACTACATTGAGTTCGCGTTCACTTTTAGTACACGCTCGCCGTTAAAGGTGTAGGCCTACACTCGTAAAATATAAGTTGAAAGGTCATACAAAAGCGAACGATATCCGGTTAGAAATTTCTCTGCCACTTAAATGTAAGTATCCACCAGGCGCTCTCCCCGTTTGCCCCTCAACCCCCGTTCTACACTTCTTGACCCGCCATTGTTCGCCTCATCTGCAGAGGCGGTTTCAAACCATTGACCATCGATCGGCATTCTAGCACACAAACCACTTCGCCTCTTCTTATTGCAAAGCGCCTACCACCACATCGTCGTCGTCATCATGATCGTCGTCGTCGTCGTCATCATCGTTATCGTCCGCTCTGTAATTTTATCGTCCGGCAATTACATGGCTAATATACTCGGTCGAAGAGGTCTTCAACCGCGCAATAATTATTGCGTCGCGGCGGCGGCGGTTATGGCGGAAAAGGGATGAGGACCGGGTGCAGCAGCAGTCAGACGAATTGTCCACCGACCACCGCCTTCCACCCTTCCATCCTTCCACCCTTCCTTCCATAAGGTCTCTGTACGTTTCTCGAAACGGCGACAATTGGGCTGGGAAACATCATCGACAAAGGTTGGCGTTTTTTACGACGGTGGTAAAGATCGAGGCTGCAGTTGGTGGGGGCGGTGGTGTGTGGCGTCGAAATGACCGGTCGATTGCCTCCAGCGCCCCCTGCTGTCGCTTGCCATTGGGCGGCAGTTGAGTGGTGGTGGTGGTGGTGGTGGTGTGGTGGTGGTGGTGGTGGTGGCGCAGTATATAGCGACCGTGAGGGCTCGCGCCTAGGCGTAACTACATTTGGTGAAATGGTGTCTCGAAGGCGCACTTATGGTCCACCGCGTATTGTTGCGCTATAAAAGCAACGGTTTGATGCCGCCGCGTCAACTCGGTGAGATTTGACGTTTCTTTGACGATCAAATGACACCGAGTGCTTGACCTCAACATGCATTCGCCAACTACATGTATTATATGTATGTATGTGCACTTGTTATAGCGCCCCTTCAAGCTCTCTACTCAGAGGCGCTCCCGATGCAGAGCGGACACTGCATCGGAGTTTCACGCCGAAGCGCTGAGCAATTGTGAGTGAAGGACTTGCCCAAGGTCTTTACGCGGTTTGAGGGTGGATTATAGGGCTTGGTAAACTTAAAAGCTGCAGTCTCTACTGACCTTAATACGGTGAAGAGTCTTTCGATTCCGTGGGATGGCCAATGTATTCTTCAGTTTGTCTCATTGTCATCATGGCCTAAACATTTCTACCCTCGTTTTATTTTTGCACATCTCGAGAACTGCAACTCACTTCTCACTGACACTGAATGCTCAATCAATCAATCAATCACACAAATTTATATAGCGCCCCTTCAAGATCTCTACTCAGAGGCGCTCCCAACTCAGGCCTGGCCAAAAAGAAAGGTCTTGAGAAGACGGTAGAAAGAGCCAGCAGAGTCACGGGAAGAGAACTGAAAGCCGTAGGGAGGCCATTGCTTAACAGATATCTGCACAACCTACAGAAGTACAGATGCATTTCGCTTGGGATAGGTGGCGCTGCGGTGGCTCAGCATTTGCACCGACTGAACCCGGGTGCGATGATCTGCTCGTTAACGCGATAGTCTGTTGCGTTTCTGTTGAGCATGGGATGATGGGATGGACCGGAAGCTTTTCTTATTAGATGGTCTTGAAGGAACGCAATATAAAACCTCCTCATGAATAATGAAGGGGTTCGAAAGTCTCTGACAGGAGCCATAATAAGACCTCTCTAGGTATTCGTAATTATCAACACACGAAAATTGAGCTCATTAGACTATACAACGCGCCCAACCATTTAGCAAGGATTTATGTTTGAAATCTGACGCACCCAAGTCCATCCCCCATCTTGTTCCCTTCTGTTTTGTCGGCAAATATTGCACTGGAACATCGCATGAAAGCGAGCTGGACTTCCGAGTGTTGTCAGCATAGCTGGCTCAATTTCACTATCATGGTCATCCAATCAGCTGCAGTTCAGCTCACGCACCTCTCTCTCTCCTAACCTTCCCTTTCATCTCCTTCCGGATCAATTCCGTTCTTTTTCTTGTGTCTAAAAATTCCTGTTGCCCCTGGTTACCGAAGGACAACAAAGCAATTGCAGACAATGTCCCTATAATAATATATCAATCGGTTGATTCCTCGTGATGGACGGCTCAGTATTCTAGCCCAGACCGCAGAGGCAAAAGCCTACGCGCTACCATCGCAACTCGACCATCGTGCCACCTGTAGGATCTGAGTTCAATTCTATGCACAGCAGATTAACGCGACATCTTTACAGCCAAAAATTATTTTTTTTACGATTTCCAGTTCGTATATGAATGAGTAGATTTGCATCTTAATTGATTAGCAGCATCTATTAGTATGAAATATCGCTCACGAGGATTTGAAGGAATTTTTGAACCGTTCACGTTGTTCATCGGAACAGAAGAAGTCGTCGTTCAAAACCCACAGAACCATCGAGTATACTTTACTATGCAGAATTAGATCTATTTGTTAGCGACACCGTCCCATAGCGACTTTGTGTCATAACGAAGTGTTTGTTAGTGTTTATTTATGCTGTTCATCTACTTATACAACTAGCCTGGCGTTACACTATTACTAATAATGAAATCATAAAATCTATTAAGAGAAATATATGCTAGGACATCCAAAAATATGTGAATAGTGAATAGGGCATCATTCTCGAAATGAACGAATGAATGAATTAATTAATGAATTAATTAATTTAATGAAGCAGAGGCACACAGTTGTTGGTCAATCAGTTTGATTTTTATTTGATAATTACGGCTCAGTAATAGATGCATGCACCTAAGGATTATTACGTCGTACGTTCTGTAGTGCCTTGCAAAGTCAACGTCGTTTATGTCGAGCATACAGATTGATTGATCTTTGCGCAATAAAGAAACTTAGACTATAGTATAGACAGACCCTCAGTACTACGACGATTAATACTGTTGCGTGGGTCCCTATACTGTTGGTACTGCTGCTACAACAACAACAACAACAACAACGACAACTACTACTACCACTACTACTACTACTACTACTACTACTATTACTACTACTACTACTACTACTACTCTGCCAGCAAAACAAATTGTCGTTATCGTCAAAAAACATAATTATCTTCATTGTCATCCTCTTTCTTCTCCGCTTCCTCCTTTTTTCTCCTCCTCCTCCTCCTCCTCATCATCATCATCATCATCGTCATCGTCATCATCATTATCATTATCTCTAGACATAAGGCGGCGTCATTGTCATCATCATGAGGACAGAGCGTCCATCAAGCATGGCGACCGCGAGGAAATAAAACGAGACAATTCCTGCCGTAAATCTTCGATGCTTCTTTGTCAATGGTGCTGCGACCGAATGAACCTTTGGTCGGCCTACCGTGACGAAAGTCAAAGATGTGCTGCCCTAAAGAGAAAGAGTGTGTGAGTGTGTGTGAGAGAGACAGACATAGAGAGAGACAGACATAGAGACAGAGAGAGAGAAAGAGAGAGAGAAAGAAAGAGAGAGAGAGAGAGAGAGAGAGAGAGAGAGGAAGAGAGACAGGCAGAGAGAGGCAGAGAGAGTGGGAGAGGAGGAGAGAGAGAAGTCACTTGTGGGCAAAAGACGATAAAAGACACTCCTCTGTGGTGCATGAGGTGGCAGTGCCGCGCTGGTCTTTAAAGGACGCAGCTCAGTTGTTGTTCTGCGAAGAGTGCCTTCGACTCTCTGACGCACTTGATGGCATTTGTCTGAAGCGTTGAATTCATTCCACTGTAACCTCTTTCCTGTCAGGTCTTCTAACGTCAACCATTTAACTATTATTATGCCCATCGATCAACAGAAAACCCTTTGTAATAATTGTCTCACAGTACGAAGCGTTACATTCAAACTAACCAACCTCTCTGTGCCTCAATTCTCACACAACTCATTGAGACATAAAATTGCACTGGACCAGTCTAACAGACGCTATGAGTTTTGTTGTATACAGTATCTCCCCCAAAAGCAACATGCAACTGGCAGCAGACGACCATAGTGCCTGAATATCTTTCCTTGTAGCATAATATATGGCACCGATCTTTGCCCTGGTTGACTGACAGTGGTTCACAAGCAGAGCTCCCTTATGTGCCGCTTGCAAATGAAGCCCGTCGTCACTGCAGCAGAATATAAACTTTATTCGCTCTGCTATGTATACATTGATACATGTAGAATGTAGATATCCGTTTCACGACATGAAGCTAATGCAGTTATTTTGGATGTGGGTTTGACATAAATATGTTGGTCACAAATCATGATGCAGTGGATTCAGGATGGACAGGAACAAAAAGAGGTCTGCAGTAAATGACGAGGTTGCAGGAGGCAAGGCGCCAGTATAAATCGCGTATAAAAAATATGTATAGGCTTTGATTAGCCTTCATATACAATACATAGGCTCACCTATATAAAGCAAATTTGTAACAGACTATATATGACTGATTGTCTTCCAATTTTCACATGAGCTACCCGTACATCTCACATGTACTGCATATTCAAGATCAATATTATAGTTGTTCAGCACAGACTTAGCAATCGCTAACTGCGCTGGTAATGAACGAACATTACTCTGAAACCTTGCGGTAATCGTGATAATCGTAATCGTAATCGCAAGTCGAGGCTTATAGGCCGCTGCATGAAAACAAATAAGCAATATTATTTCAGGATTGCTGCGTCAAGGAAGGAATAATGTGCGGATCGATCTGAGAGAATAGATGATCCAATATGTCAGAGAATAGAGATTTGAAGAGAAAGAGGTTAAGTTACAAAGAGATGTTTAGATTGAGAGAAATGGGAAGGCGGGAATTGCAAGACTAAAGGGTAAAATTTCTCGATGCTATAGGACTACAGCGCTTTCTCATGTGACGCTTAGTATTGCTTGTACTAGTGCTCTTGTGCTCTTTGTAGATATAGGCCTATAGATATACATGCGCATGTATATATATATATATATACACGTCTATGTATATATTATAGTTCTGCGCACACATGAACCTGTTGTATCTTCTTGTGGGTGCATGTCTAAATGAAATGGTCCGAAGCGATGTTGATGAGATGCTAATGATACAGGTTTTGTTTTGCTAACATTGCGATGATAGTTGCTGAGGCAGATTCTGAGAGGAGCTGAGATGGATGACAACGACAACAATGGAGATAAATGGTGGTGGTGGGTAATTACTGGGTCAATGGCAGAGTACAGGGAGAGTGCTGATTAGGCAGACTCACCTGAGGAATGGGGTGCACCATGTGTAGAGGAGGATCGTAAGATGGCAATGTGCCATGAGACGGATTGACATAGAGATGTACGGAGAGTGCATGTGGAGAAGGAGGCATTGGACAGATACAGAGACAGACGAATGGAAAGAGAAGGAGACATATAGTTGGAGACAGAAGAGCAAAATCGGAGCTAAGCAGACGAATGAACAGACAAATTCACAAGGAGTGTCCCACTGCCCCTATAGCTTCCTCTCACGAGTCATGACAGATTTCACTAAAACAATACTTTCGTCCAAGTCAAGTCACGAGTCTATAGACTCAATAACTTTTGCACTGAAGAATTTGTGTCAAATAATTCTTTTGTTTTCTTAAATGATTTATGCATGTGTTCCCAAGTTACCTTGTTTGGCGCAGATTCAGGAACCTCTCCTTTTGCAATAATAATAATAATTTTTTAGTCTTCATTCAGGTCTCTTCTGTTTCTCTTTTTCTCCAACGTTGTTATTCCAGACCATCTCAACATTTTGACATTGCTGAAATCCTTGCAATCCAAATGAATTTTTTTTAGCTCTTCTTTCCGCCTTCTCCTTTCTCTCGATGTAGGCTATAATATATAATGTGCCAGGCCTGGACGAAGTATTCCAACTCTCCCATTATAATATTTCATTTAAGTAGTTTCTACTTCAAAACCGTGACTTGTAAGATACAAGTAACTTGTACTGTCTCAGTATTATATCATTGTCTACTACCCTTAACAGCAAAAACCACACTCAATTAAACTACTTTAACCCAGGTCAAAGCAGACTGCAAGCTAGTTCAAAATGGACTAGACCACGCTAGCCTATGCAATAACTTTGCTATGCGAGATCGTATCGAACAAGTCAACATTGAATAGATTAGATCAGTTCAGACCTGTGAACAACACATGCTGCAATATCCATCTATGATGTAGCATATACACTGTATAACAGTGTATATGCTACATCATAGATGGATATTATACAGTAGATCTAAATGGTTTTCTAGTTCTTTCTCGTCTGCTGCAGGTCGAAGAAAGATCGAACTGCGCGCGAACAGGCGACGAGTCACGTGACTCTCTCGAGACGAGAATTCCTGCGAGAAATCATTTCGGATTTGTGTTTCTCTCTCTGACTCGCAGCGGCTCTCTTCCGTCTCACGGGCCCTCTGTACCGTGATAGAAATAAAGATAGGGTACTCGACCCTACGACCTCTCCCTGCGTGTTTCCCTATCGATCCTTCTTTCCTTCCGCTGTTCTCTGGGGACCGAGCAACACAAAGACTAATAATCATCTGCAAAACAGACGAGAGATGATTAATTCAATCAGAGAACAAGATTTAATTTTGTGGATCCTACCATCGTCTGATTCCGCAATGGATTCCTAAACTAATCGCGGTGCCGATTTTGTTCTATAGATAGACCATGCACGGTAACCGGCAGCTGTCTTTTTCTACGGCAACCCGTGTTGATCTTTCCTTTTTTAGTTCTTGTTACAATTTGTAATTTAAGATTTTAGTCCTTCTATAGTTGTACATTTCATACCTTCTTAAGGCCATTCTGATAGGCCTACCATAACGCTAACGTTATCTTGGTAATGGATGTCACTGAGCTCTGAACTTTAACAGACGACTTACTTAATGTTAATCCGGCGCCAAAACAGGAAGTCACATTTTTATAGTAATTCTTCGCGACTTTTCCTGAATAACATATTGGGCCTAGAAATTGGCTGACTTGGTGTTTTAAAGCCTGAAGTTGCATACCATAAAACACTTCATAGTGGATTAGTATGTACACTTGTACGGACATAATCATGATGGGCCTAGAAATTGGCTGACTTTGTGTTTTAAAGCCTGAAGTCGAATAGCAAAACACTTCGTAGTCGATTAGTATGTACACTTGTGCGGACATTAGCCGCATGTCTATTATGCACTCAGCGTTATGTCTCTGCAGCTTGTAAGAGGCCATTGACATGCTCTGTGCGTGCAGATGGTTGATTGCATGTAACGAGCTCATCTGAAGAGTGTAAATATATATAATTATATATAGACTATTCATACATATATTTATGTATATACAGGGTGGGCCAAAAGTATTTGTTCAACTTTGAAGGCCTATAACTTAGGCAGTTTAGCAAGTAAGTGTATGCTTAATGCATCAAATTAAAGGTCGTTATATCAGCTATAAGTCCGACAAATTTCATTACGGTAGCTTGCACTACGCGCCATATAATTATTGTGTACCGCACCTACCTTGTTTTCTGACGTAAACAATAATTTCATCATTGCGCCGTTAACAGAAGATGACAGGACTTTGATTCGAATTTTAAGAATTGAAAAACATTTAAATGCATGTCAAATGATGAACGATTTTCCTGCTAGAAACTGGAGTAAAAACAATCTCAACCGATTAATTAGACAAAATGACGCGAGTACAAGTTCTAAACGTAAACCTGTTACTGGCCGTCCTCGTTCGGCACGTACCGCTGACAACATCGTTCGTGTAGCTGAATTGATATGTAGCCAAGAGGATAATCCAGGCACAAGCAAAAGTCATCAAACCACATAACCGGCCGCCTAATAGCCCTGACTTAAACCCCTGTTGATTACTCAATCTGGGGTGCTTTGCAACAACGGGTTTAGCGGGAACGGATAGTAAACGTCGAGCATCTGAAGCGCGTCATCACTCGTTGCTGAACTGAGATCAGCCAGGAACTCATCAATGGAGCCATAGATCAATGGGCACGTCGCATTCATGCAGTCATTCGAGCTTGTGGAAGACACATTGAATATTTATTTGACTAAATAATTCTTGGATTTCTTAATGGCTATCAGAAATGCAAACTTGCAAAGACTAATTTTCCAAGTATTGTGTTTTGCAAGATAGACGAATTAAAATCATTGTAAACTGATACATATTCAGTACAGTAGTTTTACGCAATTATTATTAAAGCTAAAAATGTACATTTTTGACCAGTTGTAGCTGATATAACGACCTTTAATTTGATGCACTAAGCATACAATTACTTGCTAAACTGCCTAAGTTATAGGCTTTCAAAGCTGTCATCTTCTGTTAACGGCGCAATGATGAAATTATTGTTTACGTCAGAAAACAAGGTAGGTTCGGTACACAATAATTATATGGCGCGTAGTGCAAGCTACCGTAATGAAATTTGTCGAGCTTATAGCTGATATAACGACCTTTAATTTGATGCATTAAGCATACACTTACTTGCTAAACTGCCTAAGTTATAGGCCTTCAAAGTTGAACAAATACTTTTGGCCCACCCTGTATATATACACTGTGTCCGGAAAAAAAACAACCAGTTTTGTAAATATGAAAATAAATAGTAAATATTCATCGATTTTCACAATTCAAACACCATTTTAATCCTGACATATTTCTCTAACAATTGTGAAAATATAAAAGTTCCAGTCCAAATAATGACGTCATAATGACGTCATTTGCACAAAAAGTCAAATTTAAGAGATAAATGCGCAAAATCATCCACAATTTCAATATTTTATCATGTAATTTATCAATAATAAATGTAAGTTTAATTTTATTTTTATATCTGAATTATGTCAGACTGCAATTTGTGGTCAAAGAGTACACCTTTGGCTTCAACATAAGCGTCAAAAGGGTCGCGCTAATACCCAACAGCAGCATCGATAACCAGCTTATCAAAACCTCCGAGGCGTTAACAATTCGCTTACGGAGTTCTTCAATGTCTCTTATCCTTGTCTTGTAGCCTGCACCTTCTCCTCCATCAATCTCCAACTCTTATTATCAGTGGGATTTAAGCGGGCGGCCGTTTTGCGGCCAAAGATTAAGATGAATGAATTCCGAGTCTTTTTAGTCAACAGATCAACAGATTCACGAACTCAGTGAGCTGAAGCGCTATTTTGTTGAAATGTGTAGGCTATTGTTCCGAATATTCTCGGATATCAGGCACCACTTTTTTATAGAGCAGACAATCCCTCTTATAAGCTGCATTTATTTTCACTTCTGGTTCTATTAAATGGATTTCCGTTTTACCAAAAGCCAATAATACCAACCGAACCATGCATGAATGGCCGGCTATATGCATTTTGATGCAACTGACGTCATTATGACGTCATTATTTGGACTGGAACTTTTATATTTTCACAATTGTTAGAGAAATATGTCAGGATTAAAATGGTGTTTGAATTGTGAAAATCAATGAATATTTACTATTTATTTTCATATTTACAAAACTGGTTGTTTTTTTTCCGGACACAGTGTATTTATGTATATACATAGGCCTACCCGCAGCGCATTTGTAGCAATACTTTTCCTGGTAATAATTATATTTGCAGATGACGGAGTGAGATGAATAACCGCATGAAAGATGACTAATGGGTCTGCCTGCATGTCATCTATATATCGGCGTCTATGTACGTCGTATAGAATCCCGCAGTGCATTATGCGAATTCAACAATCATCATTCAAGTTGTGTAGCAAGTAAGTAAGCAAAAATGTTGTGCGATAGGTTGGATCGACGCCGATGAGTCGTCTGCTCAATGGACAGACGCTTCAACGTAACCCGGATGTGTTTCCATGGACTTGAAAGATGCATCCATATTAAATCTATATAAAGCCTCGGTACAAGATACAGTTTTAATACCTAAAAAGTCTAAAGAGTGCAGCAAAAAGTCTGAATCCAGTTTTCATTATCTGGCAGAAACTGCGCTTGCGGAATGTCAACAACTCTGTGCAGGCTGAAGAATGCTTGGCTGAAGAATGCTTTGTCTGAAAAGTGCTTTGGCTGAAGAATGCTTTGGCTGAAGAATGCTTTGGCTGAAGAATGCTTTGTCTAAAAAGTGCTTTGGCTGAAGAATGCTTTGGCTGAAGAATGCTTTGGCTAAAGAATGCTTTGGCTGAAGAATGCTTTGTCTAAAAAGTGCTTTGGCTGAAGAATGCTTTGGCTGAAGAATGCTTTGGCTGAAGAATGCTTTGCAATGGCTGAAGAATGCTTTGGCTGAAGAATGCTTTGTCTGAAAAGCGCTTTGGCTGAAGAATGCTTTGGCTGAAGAATGCTTTGGCTGAAGAATGCTTTGCAATGGCTGAAGAATGCTTTGGCTGAAGAATGCTTTGTCTGAAAAGCGCTTTGGCTGAAGAATGCTTTGGCTGAAGAATGCTTTGTTTGATGCGCGCATCAATTTAGCCATTATTGTGAAACCAATCCAAACTGTTTCGTTGATGCGGGGCTTGGCATACAGGCCTTATCACTATTAGGCCATATTACCAAGTCATATATAGCGCGCACCGAAATTCGAACTGCGAACGTAGAACTGCATGGAAGACTTGGAAGCCAAGTATTAGGACATTCATCTGGATCATCATGCAGGATAATCTGATTTCTTTCACACTTTGAGTTGGTTCTAGAATGGCGCTGCATAAATTAATCGCATCGTCTTCAACCATACGAAAGGTTGATCTAATATTTTTCTCTTTTTCGACCCCCACCCCCATCATCGCTCTTGATCCTGGATCGTATAATGATCTTAACAGTGACTCCGTTACCGTAACGCCTGAATTCATAGAATCATGGACTCATCAAACCACGGAATTTATATAGTAGGCCTATTATCAGTCATGGACTATCCACCATAGGCTTGGGACCGTCCCTCTGTCCTCCCTAAGTCTCCGCCCATGCTTCCAAACTATCCATTTTGAAGTTCCGTGGAGTCATAGTATAATTATTTCTGAGCGTCTTATGTACTCATCCATTCAAAGAAATTTGATTTTGAATTCTGCGAAACAAGATTAGATGGGTCTATTATTTTACGTAGATATAAAAACTGCCAATAGACCCATATCGTAGCGCTGAATCACAATGCGTCGTATTGACCTATAGTAGTTGCCTCTCAAATAGAGTACCCGTACCGTATTATACTTTAAAGGCTCTTAGCTTATAAGAGTAGGTCTACCGTAACGAACCAAGAGACTTTAACCGTTTCCCGCCGGATGGAGTCACCCGTGACCCCATTAACAACAGGATAGGTATCAAAACAATTCCGGCTGGAAAGGGTTAATTATAATTACTATATTTTTTTAAAATTGATCATTCGTAGTAGGCCTATACGTGAACAAGTCCTCTAAATGTAGCCTAAGTTAGGCCTACTTGCGAGAAAGATGCGACAATAAGTTAAAAAATCCATTTGGAGCGGTAAGGTAAGGTGCTGCTAAAAGAGAAGCAATTTCAAGATGAGAAGCAATGAAATGACAGGATATTAAAAATATCTTCATGATGATCCGTATTTTTTATCTAAATCATACTCACGCCTTCATCGATTATATCACTTTTCAAAAGGAAAATTTCTTTGCAATTTTTATTTTACACTTTTTATTTATCCGACTAGTATTTTTGGCCAGCAACACTGTCACTCGACAATCACCAACAAAAAAATAAAGTTGGCTTTAATATATCATTGTATAATGTATAGCCTATAATTACGCATGATCAGTGTGTGTGTGTATGTGTGTGTGTGTGTGTGTGTGTGTGTGTGTGTGTGTGTACGACGTGTACGTTGGCCACTGTACGCAAGGCTCGCAGTTGGTCAGTGAGACAGACAACGGCGTATACACAGTAAGATTATTGATTAGCGTTCCTTGGAAGCATCGTTAATCTATATTTACTATTTTTGTGTCCATTCATAACTTAGGTGCGTCATGCACGGACGTAACACTTTTTTCTGCGCCCAACTTTAAGATTTCTGAAGTACCGGGTACACACTATCGGAATGACTGGAAGATTAAGAACATCTGTAAAATATTTGAAACGTTAGCTATGCAACGATTGTTAAAAAGTGACCTTACTTAGATCTACATATAATTGTTGTACTCGAGAGAATATTTATGACTGTTTTTGCCTATTTGTACGGAAACAATCGCGCAATGGACAGGTGAATGTTGTAGGCTTGCATGAGGAGACCCTTTAATAACCACAATTAAATGGAGGAAGAGGAAGAAATATTATGTGCGATGGCGGGAACAGCTGTAGATCCCCGGATCGAATTAATAAAGAGCACGGAATAAAAATGCATCAGCGAATCAAATAACTATACATTGCAAATGATTAGTTCACATTTATCAATGCATGACTTTCGCGTTTGCATGGCAACAGTGGCCGCGAATGTGATCACGAAGCACAATTACTTTGTAATTAAATAGAAGATGAAGCAGCTTTATTAAAGCTTTGATTATTATCGTTCTTGTTCATATTGTGGTACTTTGTTCTGAGTAATACATGTATGCACTGGCATAGAATATAGGCCTATCCGACTCTGCGAAGAGCCTTGGGGAGGAGACTTTCATGTCGGATTCCATTTTTTTAATTGTTCAGTTTGCATAGTCTATTTCCTTAATATTTATGAAATTCTTGGAAGTCGCCTTTAAATATATAATGTATAATTATATGTTTGCTGATGCAACGACGCATAGCCACTTAAGTTTGTAAATAGGTCTATATAAAGGTTTGTATATGATAGCCAATAGCCTAAGCATGTTTCAATAAATTATTTGTAATAAAAGCAAAGAGCTACGTGTATGTATGCACACATAGTTAGGTCTATGCAAACGTCAGTGGCTATACGTCTTCGCGAGAACATTCGTCATATACGTGTGCGCATGCGCGAGTGTCGTACCGCGCATGCGCGAATTGACACAAGTGATTACGTCAACGTCTGCAGCTGCAGCAAATATCGTTTGGTGAGGAAGACAACTTGGGAACTTACTGCCGAAACGAAAATCATATTTCATTTCGCGACGTCTCAATTTTTTCCCCGGTTCCTTTCCGTCTCTGTCGTCTTCCCCGTTCCTCCCTCCCTACCTCCCTCTCCGTTGTCTGATTCCGTGGTCTTTACTCTCCTCTCTTCCCACGCGTTTCCTTCTTTATCGCCTCCTCCTCCTCTCTTCGATTTGTTGCAACCGCGCGTAATTTGTCGTCTGCTCGTCTGCAGCAGACGTTCAAATATGCATGCTCACGGACAACATGCATGATGCGACACATGCGACAACATCGACAACGGCATAATATAATACAGGCAACCGCCGTTGTCCTTGTTGTCTGTGTGCCTATCAGTAGATCAACCATCAGAGCACAAATTTGCAGTCGATCTGTCTTCCTTCTGCTTAGGCGCTTTGAACTATTGGCCGATTACAATAAAAATTGATGATTTATGTTATACGCGAGCGCCGCACGTCGAAACATCTGCGCTGGTTCCAGACTGAAGCGTTGCACTTTATTAGAGATACTTAAGTAAGCATTTATTAGAGATACTTAAGTAAGTAGATTATACATCATATAGGCCTAAACTTACTTAGTCAGTTCGTTCTGTGTTCATTGCTACGTTGGAAATCTTTATTATAGGCATACGAGGTGCATGCATATAGTTTTTGAAGTTACGGCGATAATTTTTATAGTAGGCTACCGATATGGGCCTACCTTCGGTAATCGAAGTACGGCGATCTAGTAAGGGCCTATTTTCGGTAATCGGTAGAATGACTGTTTAATTCATGAGAATGAAAATAAACCAAATAAACTACATTTCCAATGAATTGTTCTATTATCGATGAATAAACCTAGCTGGAAAATGAGAAACCAGTTGCAATGCTTAAAGAATCATCCACAAGATGAATGATTTGGAAAGGAAATATTGCATGAAACAACAGAAATTCAGAATGATCAATATTGAGAAATAAGAAAGCTGACACAGCGGCAGGGAATCAGCAAAGTATATGAGTGACGACATAAGTCTATAACAAGACACGGACTATACAAAGTAATCCAGATGAGACAAATGATCGACAAGACATGACATCATTCACTCAAACTCACTGCATACCAGAAACAGAACTGATATTCTTTTTATAGACTCTGTGTATTTAGGGTCATTCTTATTTTGGTCTAGCAATGACAAATTAGTATTTGCATGGTCGGTTCTACGTGTAGGCGAAAGACTGCCTGCCGTGGTCACTTTCCCATCTATTAAAGCTTTTGTTCTCATCAAACTGTTAGGTTAATTATAGGCCATCGATAACATAAATAACAGAGGTATAAATAGATATATTAATAGGTATATAAATAGATATATTAATAGGTATATAAATAGATATATTAATAGGTATATAAATAGATATATTAATAGGTATATAAATAGATATATTAATAGGTATATAAATAGATATATTAATAGGTATGCCTGCAATTGAACGCTCGTCGTTTATTCAAATATGCAGAGCGTAGGCCTAATAGACGCGGAATTATTGGCATCGCCAATATTATGAGAAATAATTCTGTTTATAATAAACAATTTATTTATGTATACGGACGTTTATTTCAATATTAAGTTTATTAACTGCAGCTTCATTGTCGACTAAATGAAGTATAAATTGGCGCTATATCAGTTAACGCTTTCATGAAAATCTGCCGTCACAATCGACCAAACGAAGAGGAGGATGACGAAGGAGGATGAGGATGAGGAGGCAAAATGGATTTGCGTTTAATATCAGCTGCATCTGATGTATGCGTAAAACGTGTTGCATGCGATGAGCACATCGGTGGAAGAAGAGGCCGATTGGGGGAGGGGTGGTGAAGGGGAGAAGGAATGGATGGAAGGGGTGGGGTGGAGGATGAGTCGGCGGAGAAGGGAGAGGAGTTGGAGGATTCTGAGTGATGCACAGAGAGACAGAGAGAGAGATAGAGAGAGACAGACAGAGAGAGAGAGACAGAGACAGAGAGAGAGACAGAGAGAGAGAGAGAGACACACACACACACACACACACAGAGAGAAACTTGTGTGGAACGGTTGAAGAAGAATGGATGAATGAGATGGGTGGTTGGATTAAAACAGGGTGGAAGAGAATGGGATAGAATGGTGCAGGAGACGAGAGGTGTGTGAGGAGGATCAAATTATTATGTAGCACCTTTGCGAGATTCTGAAATTACGCTATATAGATAGATCTATTCATCAACAATGCAATGGGAACAACAAAGAAGGGTAATTTTTCGTTTATTAGGTTCTTCCATCAGCTGTAAGTTGTCATCGTTAGCTATAGCCTATAAGTATAGGTCTAAGACAGGGATGTCAAAGAGCTGGCCCGCGGGCCATTTCTGGCCCGCCGACGAATTTTTTCTGGCCCGCGGAGCCTTCCCTAAAGATTACAAAATTGGAGGATAAAAATTCAAATTTGATATTTTACAGTCAGCGCCAAATACATGGAAGTTTTTTCTTACTGACGTCACTTTTGCTCAGACGCACGGCTCTCTTTAGACTGTGTAATTTGTGTATCATTCTATATAATATTATGGTTTCCAGTTGGATGTCTGTTATCAAAATTATGAAAGTTACGAAACACTTGTAGCCTAATATTTATAATGTTGTCAAAATTTAATAGGAAACGAAAGTGGACATTGAATCAAGACCTTTCGGCGATATTTGGATGGATATGTATTTCTTTGTTAAATACAACAGTTATCCAGTATGTTTAATTTGTCAGAAAAACGTTAGCGTTGTGAAGGAATAGGCCTTGAAGACTTAAACTTAAGGTGATAATTTTTTTTGCGTGCTTACCGGTAGGCCTAGAATGTGAGCCATTTATTTTATGACAATGCCTAGATTCCTAGAAACTCGAATACAATTACATTAGGCTTAGGCCAAAAGCTTAACGAGTGGCAATGAAAATCAAAATTAAGATTTTATAAGCCTCCCTATTTCGCTGCTTTTATGCTAAAAATTGCACCATTTGAGATTAACTTACACAAAAATTTTCTGGGAATTGGCTGACCCAGCCCGGAGCTCCCGCTCAGAACACTACCCAATTTTGCTCAGGAGCTTCGACACCCTGGCCCGCCACTTGTTGGAAGATGTTCACTATGGCCCGCCTCTCAAAAAGGTTTGACACCCCTGGTCTAAGAGAACATATCGAGCACACGACAGACCGCATTCATCATTTATATCCAAACTGGTTGCATAAATTAATTTTGTCAACGAGTCACAAGACTAGATGTCTAGAATCTAGAATCTAGATCCACATACCGGATGGATAGCAGTGAAGGAGAAATGTTTTGGTAATCGGGCACATGTACAATTGTACATGTACTGGATGAAGCAGAAGAAGAGGAGAGGTGAAGAAGTTGGAATGCATCGGAGAGTAGTTATCTACCGTTCTATCGAAGAACTATTATACCTGACCCGCATGCGTTGCCATGGATACGAGAGTTTTTCTTCAGGGGTTTTGATCTGCGCTTCATTCAACTTGAACATGCAGTTTGCGAAGTCATACAAGAGTGTTTTAACGCAAGCACACCGACAATTTATATAAGCAGTGTTGACGAACTTACTATCAATAATCTATAGCCTATACAAGCGAATGACGTTAATCTAATCTGGTCGTTACTATCGTTTTCAAATGTGAATTTATTCATCCTTGTCTGATACTATATAACAAGCCTCGCTGTTCGTTCCTGACTGGCCAACGTCCCAACTCACTCACTCACTCACTCACTCACTCACTCACTCACTCACTCACTCACTCACTCACTCACTCACTCACTCACTCACTCACTCACTCACTCACTCACTCACTCACTCACTCACTCACTCACTCACTCACTCACTCACTCACTCACTCACTCACTCACTCACTCACTCACTCACTCACTCACTCACTCACTCACTCACTCACTCACTCACTCACTCACTCACTCACTCACTCACTCACTCACTCACTCACTCACTCACTCACTCACTCACTCACTCACTCACTCACTCACTCACTCACTCACTCACTCACTCACTCACTCACTCACTCACTCACTCACTGATTATCTCTACCTGTCTTCATTTGTGTCAGTTTAAACGCATGAGGTTATAGGGAGATGTCTTCTGGGTTTTGATTGATGCGACAATTTATAACTTAGCATTGATTCCATAATAATTTATTAAAGATATAATGAGTCTCTGCATTCAGTGGAGAGTGTCATTGTAGACAAACTGTCTTCTGACTTGATTCATTTAAACAATTGGGGAAGGGGGCAACATAGCCTACACGGTAGGAATCCGGTCGCTTGGGACTTCTGTACCGGCCTTTGCCACGCCTTTTAGGCTATATTGGCACTGTAGACCTATAGCACTTGTGAACCTCTAATCTGTTTTATACATTTTAAAACTGAATAAACTTAACCACACATTTTGTTTTCTTCGACTGCAGTGTAGGACTGTAGGTATATAAAATATATGATTAATCAAAAATTACTTTAATTTATTTCACCGGCTATTCTGCAATATTTAGTACAAATAAAATTTAATATCTAATTTTTGAGACATTTTTTTAACCTGGACGACCCCTGCGCTGCCTTTAAAATCTTAGGGCCCTCTGCTTTGCACACGCCAGATCCAAACCGTGCTTTCCATGTTAATAATTAGACTTAGCACCGCATGCAGTTAAATCATATATCATACGCCATGGTTCAATTCTGACGAGTTTCATAATGTGACTTTATATTTATCTTAATCTGAACGGAGACGAATTCCTCTTTAGAAGTTGTTGGATAAAATTATATCTGATCAAAAGCAAGCAATTAATTATGTCGATAATCTCGCATCCTCTTTCCTCTCCACACCTCTCCTCCAATGACTTTCAAAGCGCCGCTCGTGCACGCAATACCCTACGACTGCTCACTTGCACTCATAATCACTCGTAATTACTCACGTACACATGCACACGAGCAGCGTAATGGAAGCACAGATTGGAAAGATATATTGATAGCGCTTATGAAAGTTTCCTAATTGGAGTTGCGTAATGAAAGTACGTGTCAGTGAACGCCACTGCATGGGAGCGTGCAGTTCATCGAGTTGTTGAGTGGGCGCTATATCAATGTTTTTGACGCATACACACACGAGCACATACATTTAGATCTCATTCGACATTCATTTAGTCATTCATACATCATCAGTTTATTCTCGATTTTTTCGTGTCTGGATAAATCCTTTTTCTGCTTTAAAATTAATTCTGAAGACAAAATAAATCGCTTTTCCAATAAATTGAACGTGAATCGTCCTGAAATATCTCTCATAATTTGTTAGATTAAATTCACAAAATATCGACAAAAATTGTAGCCATTATAATTCACCAGCTATCGACACCGATTAGGACCAACATCTTGAAACGTGAATAGGCCGAAATGTCATTCGTGAAATATCGATACAGGTTTGTCGGCATAATACTTCAGAGGCTGCCGCAGTCGACATGGATTGTGCGTCAAAATTGCATTATCGTTTTGCGAAACGACCAAGCGTTTCCCCCCAAAAAACTGCAAGTGGAGTTGGACAATTATTGTTGACTGCAGGAAGAAATACAGAAATCAATTCAAGGTCCGATGATAATTTTCCAATCGAGATGGGAGCGAAGAGACAGCGATGAGAACGCGCTGCATGTAGGACTCCCGGGGCAAAAGCAGTTAAGCGACGTCTGTAGGCCTACACATCACACATCTCCTAACAGATTTGGCAGCAGAGATAGGTCTACAGAACTGACGTCCAGTTTCAGCTGTCGCCCTAAAGGGGTGTGAAGACAACGCGAAATGGCAGCATGATGCAGAGTTACTTGCATCTCGCACAATAATTACTACCTTCAGATTATCTTTAGATTCACTTTTATCGCGAGTGTGCCTTGAAGCGAAGGCTGCAGACGCTGTTGCAAAGCGAAGAAACCGGTTGCTTAGTCTACCGATAGATCTTCCGTAAAAAAAATTCCCACATTTCGGGGGATTCGCCATATTATGCATGAACGCAGATAATTACTGCGAAATTATTCTCGTTCCCATCCTCTCCCTATACTAGTCTTGCAAGACTGAGAAGCATTTATTAACCGCATAAAGTCAAGGTTTCGAGTGCTGTTGTAGGTCATAAATTACATGTAAGCTTAGGCTATATCGAAATCTGTGGCAGTGAGTAAGGTGCCGTCTTATCCGAAATGATAACTTCAATCGCCTGTCAAGCATAGGGCTAAATTTTCACTGCACGCAGAACTTTTTTTTTATTATAGGCCTGCAGATCGGTCAATACGATATAACATCTTTATTGAACCTGCATAATTCTGCACCGTGTAATGCGGTTCATTGCAAATTTGCAATAACACATGCACTGATCCTGTTGAAAATACGAGTTTCAAATAAATCAGATGTTAAAAGTGTTATTATGTCATTACTTGAAATTCACGTCGAAGATATCACTGTTGTCATCATTAGGCCTATAACTAAAATACCTCCATTATACCTCCATCTCCTCCACCTGACCAGTCAATCTTTATTTCTCAAGTTCCTCAAAAAATTTCTTTTGTCGTGGCTGGGCTGGGAGCGCCTCTTAGTAGTTTCTTGAAGAAGCGCTATATAAATTCTAATAATGAATGAATGAATGAATAAAAAGTTTTCTTTAAGATATGTACCTAATCGAACTACTGGAGGCAATAATTTGGCCGTGCAGAGGTGAAACTGGCACTGAAACAATATTGTTTCAGTTGACTGTTTCACGGTTTGCACTGCATTCATCATTGCAATTTAAAAAACATTTTGTGACGCAATACAGCAATAATTATTGAACTTGACAGTCGTTCAGGAATCATCGGGACATAAAAAGCAACATTAATTATATGCTTTAAACGACCCCATAAGCGGCAAGTTGTTTGTGACGACCTGCTGGCCTCAGATGCAGAATCGATGCTTCATATTCTTATTTGTTTGCCTCTAAACAGTCTACACTCTAAATGAATCTAATTAATTAGCGTAATAACAACAACACGGCAATAAAATGCTGCATTATTGCAGCAGTGTTCCATTCAGCGGGTAGAGAAAGGCTTTTGCTTTTGAAAGGCATGGTTTTCTGTACGCTTTGCTCCATGCTGCAGTTGAAAATATTTGCAAAGGTGTGAGACACGGTGGCCGAGTGGTTAGAGCGGTAGGCCTGCAATGCGGAGAGCAGAGGTTCGATACAAAGCTAACTGTGTTTTTGCGAGGCTGAATATAAATTCCTAGCCGTTAATTCCTTACACGCACGGTCCGCACGGTAGGCTATATTCTAACTCCATGATAATTTTTTATTATTATTGTTGGATGGACAGATGAAGCAGGTTAATAAAATGGAAGACCTCGTGGTTCGAATCCTGTTGTGCCACATGAAATCAGCAAGTTGTGTTTTGTGGTCATAGTCTCTACGTCCTCCGTCCGCATGTTGATACCTTTGCATTTGTGCTTTTATCGGAATATTATTTTGTTTAACGACGACACTGTGTCATAACAAAGATATAATCAGCGACGCCCTCCTTCGTTCTCCAGACTTGGGACTGGCACTACCAGAGTGCGGTCAGTGGTACCAGAGTGCGGGCAGTGGTACCAGAGTGCGGGCAGTGGTACCAGAGTGCGGGCAGTGGTGGAGTTTTGTTTGAGCAGACCTGTACCGAAAATAATATCCCTGATTCATGAAGGCTGATTGGAAGACAGCATTAGACCTAATGACTGCTGTGCAGTGTTTGACAGAGAACCATTGTCTTTAATGATCGATCGACCGACTACCTGGTTTCTCATCAACTGCGGCACAATCAGCAACAGAGCTACATAACATACATGTATATACATAACATATATACATTACATGTATACATAACATATATACATAACATGTATACATAACATATATACATAACATATACACATAACATATATGCATAACATATATACATAACATATATACATAACATGTATACATAACATATATACATCATAACATATATACATAACATGTATACATAACATATATACATAACATATATACATAACATATATACATAACATATATACATAACATATATACATAACATATATACATAACATATACACATAACATATATGCATGGCATATATACATAACATATACACATAACATAATAATGTACTTGGTATCGATGGATGCGTTGACCGGCGATCGGAAACGAGTTGCACCTCTCCCTATCTGTCAACCGACCTGATCTCGTCTTCCATGATCCATCTACACATGTAGAAGGTCGAAACCATCATAGTACAATCGGATACAGAGAATGCGTTGTCATGGGAACAGGTATTTCCCGTGTGATGCCACGTGCGTAGCCTACAGGTGAAAATCTATTTGTCAGTCGACTATCATTGTTTTGGAATTTAGTGACGCGTCAAAACGGGGTTTCCTTTTGAGGTCTCGCTTTTTAATGTCACATTACGCAAGAATATATTAACGCCAGAGGAATGGACTTGTCAGAAGATGTAATTACATACCAACGTATCTACATGTATGCGTGTAAGCGTGTATGTAATATGTATGCATATATGTATGTATGTATGTATGCATGTATGCATGTATGTGTGTATCTATGTATGCATATATGTTTGTATGCATGTATGTGTACTTGTGCATGCCCTATTCCTTCAGCGGCATATTTGAGCAACTTGCTGTTTTCCTTCCAGCTCATGGTTCTGCTTATCTGCATCGACATGTCAGGCAATTACCAATTTTACCTTTGGTTAAAATTCTGTCCTTTAGAAATACAAAGGCATCTACACATGAAGATGAGTATTTTACTGCAAATGTTTCTTTTTCTCTAATTCATGAGAAAATTGAGCTAATCTCTCTGACCTCCCCCATATAGAAGTTCATGACCTCTATCTATCTAAGGTCATCGCGTAAGACAACCATAGTCTACAACAGTATACTCAATTCTTTAGAAATACCGATGCCTTAATCTGATGATGGCGGCATTTTACGGCAACAGAGTTCTCCCATATGAGGCAAATCTGAGCAATTGTTATACGCGCTTAGAAACGTTCGGAGATCTTGGCCGAACCCTTTTGTCGGAAACCTAACGCCGAAAAGAAGGCGGACTGCGTCTTTATTTATCGGAAACAGTTAAGCTGACGGACACACAATCGTGCTTCGATTCTCCCAAAGTCCACTGTTAATATTTCAGGCAAATACGATCCGATATTTTGAAGCAAAAGCGATGACGTCGAAATGACGAACGATTCTCGACCACTCGTTGCTGTTCCTACGCACTATGGTCCAAAACGTGGGGCAAACTGGAAAACAACATCTGGTGGCAAAAGATTTCTTCTCATTGTTTCCGATAGTTTTTAGATTTGATTGTAAAGTTTAGCGTTTAACGGTTTAGTACGACGTGCGATTAGGGTTCTAGGACAAAATGGTAGCGGACAAAATGGTACGGACAAAATGGTATGGACAAAATGGTATTGGGACAAAATGGTATTGGACAAAATGGTACGGACAAAATGGCACGGACAAAATGGTATGGACAAAATGGTATGGGACAAAATGGTACTAGGACAAAATGGTACGGACAAAATGGTGGGGACAAAATGGTATGGACAAAATGGTAGCGGATAAAATGGTACTAGGACAAAATGGTACGGACAAAATGGCGTGGACAAAATGGTATGGACAAAATGGTATGGACAAAATGGCATGGACAAAATGGTATGGACAAAATGGTACTTAGAGAAAACTATATCAGACATAACACAACATAACATTTTTATTCGGCAACCAACTCATTCATTGCAGATAGTATATACATCAGTTATCTAATATGTCGGCTCACCCAGGAGACCCAAAAGGGGCCAAAGGTCCCGCTAGCCAGGGCCACCTGAAAAAAATTAAGTTAGAAATAAGCAGCACGGCCGACTGGAAAATAAAGCAGCTTCCTGAACAATAAATTCTTAACTAGCATAATATATACAAAAAAGGTGAGTTAGGAGAGTGAAATAAAGTTAGTGCAGTCACATACACGGAAACAAATGCACACTCCAAAATGAAGGTGTATTAACAGCATTTCTCCAGATTGCTAGAGGTTTACATTTCTTGTTGGATGTAGGCAGAAAACTCCCGTTTGAATAGACGAAGAGATGGCAGGGAGCGAATATCAAGAGGAATGCTACATGTATTCCATGTTCTTGGTCCAATAGGCCTACATTTTATAGATGTAAGCCTTGTATTAGTGCGGGCAAAGGGAACATAAAAAGAGTTAGTATTTCTTAAGCAACGCTCTCGAATATCAGCGCTGAATTTGAAATAATCTCTATAGGTAGCTGGTAGTTGATTATAATTATGGGTATATCGATACATAAATATTCCAATCTGTAATTGCCTTATTTGATCTGGTTGTAGTATACCTTCGTCGTAAATTTGTGACAACAATAGATCAATTGAAACTGGCCTTTGTTGAATAGTGGCAAAAATTCTCTCGGCGGTTTATGAACAGAAGCATTGACCAGTGGCGCAGACGTTTAAATACAGCTGATGAGAACCGAGGTGGACACATTGAATCTGACCTCTGATTCAGTGTGAACTAACATTTGGCAACAATTTACTTGCTTTTTTATTGTAGAAAAAGTTTTAAAGAAATTTATTATTTGAGATTATACTAGGCGGTCTCACTTTTTATGCACCACCCTGTAGATCTGTGAACCCCACGACCCTGATGCGACCTGCTCCGATTTTCTACTTACCCCGGTACTGCTGAATTTAGAGTTGAATATCTATTACACGGGTTTTCGCAAGGTCCACTCTTCTGAGACCATTCTGTCACCATCATATAATTTAATAAATAACGTCACCTTGTCACCTTGTGCTGTCGGTTCGTTGAACTCTAGCGATCGTCAAGGCCAGCCTTCTCCATTGCTTTCTTTCTGATGTCGCTTCTCTTAGTTGGTCCAGATTAATTCCTGTTGTTTCTTAAACCTCGTCCAACCACCTTTTCCTTGGTCGCCCTTGTTTTCTCCTTCCCTGAGTTCCCTCTATCCATGCCAGCATCATATCTTTCTCCAAACCATTTGAACGCATAACATGACCAAAGAAAACCAACTTTCTTCTTAGCACTTTTTGTTGTAACGACTCATCCATATCGATACCAATTTCTTTGCGCACCCCCTCATTTGTCCTTTTTTCCCCAAGATATTCTCTGCATCTTCATCCAAATCCACATCTCACATGCATTAATCTTTTCCCCCATTTTTTGGTCATTGTCCATGTCTAACAACCATATAATACTGTCGGTATTATCAAAGCCTTCACCAGTCTTTTTTTCGTATCTGTACTCACATGCCTATCCTTCCATATTTTTTCCAATCCATTCATTGCAGTTTTTCCTATCGCCACCCTACGTTTTATTTCCGTATCGCACTTGCCCTCTTTTTCTATTACGGATCCTAAAAACGTAAAGCTTGAAACCACCTCCAATTCCTCTCCGTCTATCACAAAATTGTCTGCCCCAACTGTTGTCATAATCTTTGTCTTCTTTATGTTGAAATAAAGACCAGCCTTTTCGCTTTCTCTCTTTAGTCTTTTTATTAGTAGTAACAAATCTGCTTTCTTTCCTGCCAATAATGTAGTAGGCCTATCATCTGCGTATCTCAAGTTATTCAGTAATCTTCCTGCTATCCTTATTCCCTCATTTCCCTCCTCCATTTCAGCCAGCCTCATTATCCTTTCCGCGTACAGGTTAAATAAGACTGGAGACAAGATGCAACCCTGCCTCACTCCTTTCCTTATTTTAAAACTATCTGTATCTCCAAATTCTGTTCTTATCACCGCTATCTGGTCTTCATACAATCCTTTAAGTAGTGACATCAAATGTTTCGGTATTCCCATCTCAATCAAAGTTTTCCACATCAATTCATAATTAACGTCACAGTATATTATCAGAGTTCGTGTAATACAATTATCTACATGTAAATAGCAACTAAAAACTCTTATTATTGGGTAAAATATTTTGGGTTGTCACAAATGGGTGGAGATACCCGCTCGAGAGATGCCTAGATTGAACACTGAACGTAACCCGATTTCCGCCTCAATCTGTCAGTCTCAGATATATAAAGCTTTGCATTCGTGCCTTCTATGTGCAATGTGCATGTGGGTCATTTTTACAGTTTAGTAGTATACTGCTGACTGCTACAATGGGTCGCCGCAGCCCCCTGTTGCGTGGGGCAGTAGGAACGAGCCTCGCGTGTCTGGACCTTAAAACGGCTTAGCTTGCGCCCCATTTCACACTAATTTAAACCCTTCTGATTAGAATTACATATTATATATATAAACATGTATAGAGACAGAGGAAGGGGAGAGAGTGATAGAGAGAGATAGAGAGAGAATAGTTATTGAGTTGGTTTTTTGAAGGGCTGCAACATAGATATTTTAAATGTATGAAATGGTTTAAGTCTAAGAATCTTTATCTCCAAGTAACATTTTATCCGCTACCATTTTGTCCATACCATTTTGTCCATACCATTTTGTCCATACCATTTTGTCCATGCCATTTTGTCCATACCATTTTGTCCATACCATTTTGTCCGTGCCATTATGTCCATACCATTTTGTCCATACCATTTTGTCCGCGCCATTTTGTCCGTACCATTTTGTCCTAGTACTATTTTATCCGCTACCATTTTGTCCATACCATTTTGTCCGCACCATTTTGTCTGTACCATTTTGTCCTAGTACCATTTTGTCCCATACCATTTTGTCCATACCATTTTGTCCATGCCATTTTGTCCGTACCATTTTGTCCAATACCATTTTGTCCCAATACCATTTTGTCCATACCATTTTGTCCGTACCATTTTGTCCGCTACCATTTTGTCCGGTCACCGCGATTAGCGAGTCCGTACGACGTAGTTTGTGGCCGACGGATTAAATTAATCCAAGTCTCATGAAGGGAAAGAGACGTTTCGTACGATACATTCCTTCATACTCTGCCTCTCTTCCTTCTTCCTTCTTCCCCTCGCAAGCAGCTCAAACTACCTACTCTCTGCGGTCCCTCCCTAGCAGCCAATCTCATTCGACGGCACTGACACCCTTCAGATACGACGCCGCGGCCGTGAATATCTATAGGCCGCAGGGTGACCTGCGCTTTGTTTAAGAATAGAGTTTTAGAAGTTTTAAGTTTACGATTTCAATATTTCTACTTGACCTCTCCGTGTTCGTAGCATCCATCCCTCGAAAAAGAGCGCATTATGATCTTTTCGTGCTGCCACTTGTTAATTCGAAGTCGTTTAAAAACAGTTTTATAAACCGTTGCATCTATAGGCCTAGTTTTAGTTAGCCATGTGCATGACACATCATAATTTGCTCCTGTTACAGTTAGTTCTAAAGTATAATATGCAGCCTGATCGTTCTTTTACGACGTAGTGAATGTAATGTAATGTAATTAGTAATGTCTGTTGCGCCTCTCACAACCGAGGCCATTCAGTAGCGCTCCCAGTGCGCGATAACCTCCAGAGAAAAATAGTTCTTAAGAAGAGAGAGATGTAGGCTAGGCCTCGATAACGATCCAGAAAGTAGAGTTCCACGCAGAGTGGAGGGAAGAAAATTCTACAATGAGGGCCCAATGATGGTAAAGGATCGAGTTTGAGCAATAGTGGTCCTAGTTCGAGAAACAAACAAGTCAGCCCTGTCCAGAGAACGGAGAGTGTGCGCTTGTCATATGCAAATAGGCTAAAGATTACTGACTTATCTATTTATTTATTTACTTCGTCTGAACGTGTCCTACTTGATTACCGCTACGTTATCTAATCATTGTCATGTAATCGTGCCTCAGTTGTCTCCCTTTACCTTTCTTTTTACCGTGTCTCTAACCTTCTACAATAATTGTCCCTGATTTTTTGCCAACAAATTGTGTTGTTTGGCGTGTATTTAAAAACCAAGTTGACCAATTAGCTGAACCCAGTCCGGTAGGCCTATACTATGATTTGTGTTTAATGGATTCGTAGCGATGCGGTTCTTATTCCGTCAACGCTTGGTATATTATGTAGCCTATTTTGGGTCGAATATTCAACGTATACCTCCATAATCAAGACTTGACATGAACCAATATTTAGCCAGTGCAAAAGCAGAAGCCAAATCGGTCCCTATGGACATTAATTATGCAGTCAGAATAAATACTGCAAAACGAAAACGTTTAAGAAGAAACGAGAACAAACGGTGTTGACAGAATTGCGCCATATTATTCTGTTCCTTTACCATAAATGCTCCATGCAGTGCATAGGCCTACTCTATTAATTTAAAATTATTCATTTCGCAAGTCGTTAGCTTATAACCTGAATGAATATAATTTATCACTTTCTGCTGTTCTTTACACCATAATTGGCACCTGGCCAAAGTGTCATGACTGAAATATTGATTTTAAAAAATAAAGTAAATCGCAGTAGAAAAGAATTATTCCATCATCTTATTTTCTTAACTTGTTTTTTTCTCTGTCGTGTAACCTGCTTTCGTTGAAGCAGGTGAATGAAAACCTATAGTCTACATAACCTAATATTATTACCATGCGAAGCAGATGAATAATAACTTGTATACAGAGCCTAATATTACCTATATCTTTATTGATACTCAATTAGGTAGACCATGCCTCAATCGTACTTTTATATCTCATCGTTATTTACCTTACCTCGCATTACTTTACCTCGCTGAACCATCATACACTCGCCATTCTCATATACTGAATTGAACTTCTCTTAAGTGATGATGGGCTTTAAAGTTATAGTCCATTAGACCAAAACGACTAAACGAATCAATTGAAAAGCGACGTTCATTGATTATATTTTCGGAGATGAAAATAATCTCACCTTAGTCAAAGCGCAGACGAGCAGAGAGAAGAAAGCCAACAGTTTCGGATTCCACATGTTGCCCTGTTGTTGCCGCTGTTGTATCGTGTTGTATTGGTTGTTGTTGCTCTGTTGTTGCCACGGAGATTCTAGCAACGAAATCGGTTGTTGGACGTTGTTGTTCTTGTTGTTGTTGTGAGTAACGCCGAAGTCAGACTGACGAAGACTAGCCTACTGTCACTGCGAACGAAGCTTTAAGTAGCGCCGTCGTTCACAGACGATGCTCTCACCCCACCCCACTCCACCCACCCATCCACCAACCATGCGTCAAGCCCGCATTCACACAATCACTCGCCCACCCTTTACTACTACACTTCCTCCTTTATTATCATCATCTTCTCTTTCTCTTTCTTCTTCTTCTTCTTCTTCTTCTTCTTTTTCTTCTTCTTCTTCTTCTTCTTCTTCTTCTTCTTCTTCCTATTCTTCTTTCACGTCATGTCTCTTCTATTCTTCTGCTGTAGGCCTATTCCTCTTTTCTCGTTCAAACTACACCTTCTCCTCCCCTTTACCCTCCTTCTTCTCCACTTTTATCTGCTACTATCTCTAACCCTGCCTTTATTTTTATTTTCTTCCTCCTCGTCCTCCTCCTCCTCCTCCTCCTCCTCCTTCCACTCCTCTCTTTCTCGATCGAACTCCCTACTGTTCTCTTCCTTTCTCTTTTATTCTTTCTGCCTCTCCTTCTGCCTCTCTTCCTCCTTATTATTTTCCTATCTTCCTGCCTTTCCACCCGTTCCTTTTCCTTCTTTCTCTACCTTTCTATCATTTCTTCCCCTCCTTCTCTTCTTGTTCCTCTTTCCCCACTTCTTCCCCATCCTCCTCCTCCTCCTCTTCCATCTTCTCCTACTCTCCCTCGTCCTCATTCTATGCCCGCATTTGTCCACCCACACGCGTCTTGCCCTTTTACCTCCCGCCTCCAATTCCTGCTCGTGCGGCGCTCCCATTGGATACGACAGTCTTTAAGATACATCTCCATTGATGCCATGGCTGAGGAAGAAGAGCGGTGAAGGAAGAAGCGGTGGTGGAGGAAGCGGGGCGGTGACCGACGGGTCGATCGGTCGACACAACTCGGCGGACGTCATCCGCTGCTGGAAAAGACTCCACGGAAGAAGGGAGGAGAGGCACGAGGAGAGACGGAAGAGGGAGAGGCCGCTCGCCGACGGAGGGCGATGGGGACACGGCCACGGAGCGTCGGTCCGAAGGGGAAAACAATGGAAGAAGAGGATGGACAACGACGACGAGAGACTACGGTTCGCTGTAGACGACGCCAGGGAAACTGTACAGCTGCCATGGCCAACAAATAGGATTATCTCCGATGCACATCTTATAAAAGAACACACGGACACTTTCAAAATCCACACACACGCACGCACGCACACCAAGACACACACACGCGCACACTTATACACACACATACACACGCACGCGTGCAAACTCACGTATGGTTATCTGTCTAGATAGCGTGACCCCCCCCTTCACACACACACACAACACACACACAACACACACACACATACACACGCACGCACACACAATTTATACCGTAGTCTATACAGTCATAGGCGTACGAGGCGGGGGTGCAGGGGGGCAATTGCCCCCCCAGATTCGGGCAAGTTTGGTGGTTTTTCGGGCAAACACAGACCCAAACAACTAAAAAAAAAAAAAAAAAAAGGTCGTCAACTTTCGGGCAAGTCTGGTTTTTCGGGCAAAAATAGTCGCGGACGACTAAAAAAAAAAAAGGTCGTCAACTTTCGGGCAAGTCTGGTTTTTTGGGCAAAAATAGTCGCGGACGACTAAAAAAAAAACTTTTTGGCCGGATAAATTTTTCGGGCAGAACTTCAATCTTTGCCCCCCCACTTCTGAAACCTCCCGTACGCCTATGTATACAGTATACATACAGGCATTCATAAACTGTGTCCGGAACTCCGGATGAAAAATAGAAAACAAAACAAAGTGTCATAACTCGGTCAAACATTTAGGATTTGTCTGAAATTTTTTAACACAACGACAGTGACCATAATTTATTTACACGAGATCATAATGCTGATTAGAAATATGCGTAAGTTTATCACATTAATTTTATGAGCGTTTGAGATGCAGCACCGAAAAATGTAACTCTCTAACATTCAACAGCTGAAAGGAAGTAAAATTCATTGTCATTTGGTGTAGGCTTACTAATAGAACTGTATTTAACAAAACCAAGACAAGGTTGAGAACTTGAGAGAACATTTTTAAACAGAAAATTCAGCTACTCAAGTGATTGTCATTTTGACAGTCTAGTTTCCGCATGTAGGGTAATCGACTAGGCTATTTGCGAAGACTTTCAAAGTGACCATGACTGAGAAGAACATGTTGCTTGCAGGGACATGAAGATGAATGCCATAATATTACGACATTCACCTTCATCTCTGCAAGCAACATGAGTCCATTCTGCATGGTAGCCTAGTTTGGTCACTGTAGTAAAATATCCGAGGCGGCTCCGGCATCTGTTTGTTCTGCTTGATCGATTTTTTTCGTCTTGACCTTTCGACTTTCCTATTCTTGAAAACTTTACTTAAGCTTACAGTAAGAGCAAATAGATTCTTATTTAGGCCTATGATCGCTGTCATACCGATAACGTCTAAAAAACAATAGCCGAACTTCTAGGCCATATCGTATCCCGGTAATGAGTTCGTTGGCAAACAGCCGTTGCTTAGAGATCTTATATACACTGTGTCCGGGTAAAAAGTAGACCCCACAACAAAGTGTCATAACTCGGTCAAAACTTTTAGGATTTATCTGAAATTTTAAACACAGCAACAGTGTCCATATTTACACTCGATTCCAAAGTCGTTTGCAAATATTCGCGAGTTTGTCAAATTTATGAGCGTTTGCGTTGGAGCACCGACAAATGGAACTTTCCAACATAGAAAACCTGAAAGGAAGTGAAATTCAGCTATTCTGGTGCCAAAAAATGTGTTTCTTGTTCTCGGACACACGATCGTAGACGTAGTAGGTTAATGGCTATCTCGGGAGACACTCGGCTTCATATCCTGCAGCTGTGGCCGTCCAGCAGTCCAGACTTTGATCCGGAGTACATGTACTGGAGGAGCGCGTTTTTTGTTCACGCGTATTCATGACATCGATAACCGTATACGGCGTAGGGCGCGTCTGTTTGAAGATTGGCAGTTGTTTAACCAGGTGATCATCGACAGGACCATCAAACAGTAGCGTCTAATCTACGGTCGTGTGTCCGTGAACAAGATGGACATTTTGAACAGTATATTTAGCTGAATTTAACTTCTTTTCAGGTTTTCCATGTTGGAAAGTTCAATTTGTCGGTGCTCCAACGCAAACACTTATAAATTTGACAAACTCACGTATATTTCTAATCGGTTTTAGAATCTCGTGTAAATATGGCCGCTGTTGCTGTGTTTGAAATTTCAGACAAATCCCAAACGTTTTGACCGAGTTATGACACTTTGTTGTGGGGTCTACTTTTTACCCGGACACAGTGTAGAAACAGATAAAAATTAGAGCTGTTTCATGTTATCATACATGTACAATTGTACATGTAGGTTCAAAATTGTGACTGTCACAGTATCACAGTGAAGTCTGAATTTAGTTGATATAATTTCTGCTCACGGGGTCACTTTCCTTTGTCATTCTGAATTTCCCATAGGGTCACACGGAAAAGTCCAGGGGCCACACGCGACCCGCGGGTCACCGAGTGCGCCCTTGGTAGACTATAAATACATGTGTAGTAGGCCCATGTAGATTATTATCTTCCTTTCCTCTTATCTGTGTAATTGAAATGTATTGGCCTCAGTTTTATGTATAAATAATCTTCATTATTATAGTAGGACGTGACGTGTATTCAAATTCACAAAATTCGATTGCATTTCTTTAAGCAACTTATAATATTATCTTCTAGGCCTATAGCTATACGGTTCACACAGTACAAGTCACTTGCAGTATCAACTCTCCCATAGATCTAATATCCATTAAAGAACTGACACCTGATCATTTTTAAACTGCTGATATTATCAAATTATCACATTAGTGCGATAATGCACATAGATCTATATTAAAGCTAGTTTTAATGCATAATTACCTCCTCAAATCAATAATTACCTAACTGGCTTTATGCACGACCCGTTGTCAAGGCTGTACTGGTGAGTATACGCTGGCCGTGAGGAAATCCGACCTTTTTTGGGCCCGACATTTCTGACGACCTTTTTTAGTCATCCGGCCAAAATCTCTTGAAAAATTTCATCAATTCGCCGTTGGAAAAAAGTTGACTTTTTTTAGCCATTTGCTTAAAAATACATCTTAAACAGCCACATGCACCCTGATTTTCTAGCGTGCACGGTGTACCCTGCCTTTTACTCGCGTATGTCCTACTTTTCGGGAGGTGAGTATAAGATGCCGTTTTTCCCGGAGGTCAGTGTATGCCGTACACCCGCGTATACCCTTGATTACAGCCCTGTCCGTTGTGCATATGACTAATTTCACTAAATTGTACAGTACACAGTAGTCATATCGTACTGCGGTCAATCAATATAAGGTGAGCGCGGAGTTATTTTAAAATATTGCAGAAGCCTTCCATATGCCAAAGGCAGCCATGTCTACCAAGATCCACATTTCCATCGAAAAATTATGTATTCTTTTGCACTGAATGCATTTGATTGGCAATTAATTGGTTGTAAGGCCGTGTTAATAAGCAAATGACAACACGAGCAATTGACGTAGCGAGCGAAAAAATTCATACGAGCTGCAGCTGATCGCGAGGTATCGCCCGTAAATCATAGTAGCGTCTGCCTGCTGCATGCATTCATCACGTATATATATACATGTATATATATATATATATATATATATATATGCCTACTGCAAGGAGTGTACTCTTATCCGCGACATGCATCGCACATGTATCTGGGCTGACATATTTGTTGCCCAGCCATCAGCGATAAGCGACGCTTGGACTTTTTGTCTTTCGCCTTCTTCAGCCACCGGGGCCATAATATTATAAATGTTCAGCAGTCAAATCGTCAATCAATCAGTTGGAATTTGTATAGCGCCATCCCTTCTCAAGTTCCCTACTCAGAGGCGTTTTCGATCCAGGCCAAGCGAAATATGGCGGTCTTCAGCGGTTGGTGAAACTGAGAACAGTTTGGGAGATGTGGTGTAACCGTAAGATCCGGTGGATCTGACTAATGAAATGGTGAATGGTTATAGGTACGGTGACAACACATATTATTTACTCACACTATTATGAGACTCATTGAGACATGCCGTTGGAGTAGAGATGGTGTGGGGTGGGGGAATGTTGCCGATCTTCGACTCAATCAGTCTACAACTAATCTACATCTGGAGAGAGATGTTGGTCGTTTGTTGTGGGTGGCTGACCTTCATGGCTTGTTCCGGGAGTACAACGATTGACCCCACCAACCAACATATCAGGAGTTACTTTCACTTAAGATTTTCATGCATCTTCGCATGTTGGCAAGATTTCTGTGGGATGCCCAGGTTTTCTCCACGCCTTATAAGAGTCTACGGGCCTATGATCTACACTTTAAGCTCTGGTAGCGAGTCATCTGTGTGAGGTTACAGCGTGGTCTGCCGTGGAAGCGGGTCAGAAGTTGCGCCAAAGGTTGGCTACAACTTGGGTCAGTTGTACGATGCAGGTATACGATGTGTTCCATCAGGACTTTTCTCTACGTCTGTTGTCATGTTCCCGTTGACCTTATACACCCTGACTCCATTGCCTTCTATTGTCCGATTAAAATGAAAAAAACATTATCTCACAGATCCTGCTTATGAGTTTATGGCTTCCCGTAGAGGCTTAGAGTTTTTTTTCGTTGCTGGAACAGTGATTTCAGCATTGTACCGGTAAATTAACTATTTTGTAACTGGTATTAATGTTTTCTGTAAGCCTAATATGTTGCAGTGTATCAACCCAGCCAATGAATAGAAAATGAATATCATATTCATACATGCAATTTTTATATTCTTAATGGATCGACCTAGGATCGGGCCATAAGGGTGGATTCCATGTGTCGCAGGGTGTCCCTAATTGCTTTAATAAAAAAGCCCCTATATAGGAACAACGAATGGGAACGTTTATAGGTCCTCTGTTTTTGTGACATATACAAAAGCCCCGATATTGACTCGAGTTAAGCAATTACCTACACGACAGACTTGATCTCAATCGGTGTCCACGGCATCATCGAAAGTGCATCGAGATATCTCGAGTGTTATGTGGTCAATTATCAGCAGCAGCAGCAGCAGCAGCAGCAGCAGCAGTTGACCTTTACTTTATGACCTCAGCAGCTGGGAGCTTTACAATCTCAGCAAAGACTCTCTTTCCTTTCGAGTTGTTCTTCGCACTGGGACGCCTCTAAGATTAGACTGAGACACTTTAGAAAGCCACAAATACAATGCAATAAACGCATGCGTGACAGTGGCGGCGCCACGGGGCCCCACAAAAGGTGATCCGGTTTTTTTGCACAAATATTCTAACTACTACTACTTTGACAACTACCACTACTCTAATTATTTTTATTATTAATTATTATTATTACCATTATTGTTGTTGCAGTTGCAGCTTCTGATATTGTTGTCGCCGATAATTCTCTTCATGTCTGACTTACTCTTCGTTCTCCTCCTTCCTCTGAATCTTCTCCTCTTCATCTCTAATTATCCAATTATCCTTCATCCATTGATCTTTGATGTGTCCTCGTGTGCATAGCAGGAGCATTGGTTTTCTTAGCGTAGGAGAATAGCCATCTGCTGGCTCCATTGAAGCCATCATCCAAGCGAACGTGCTTAGTTGTTTCTGATGAGAAGTTCAGTCAGGAATCGTGTTAATATTCTGACGAATACAAGTGCACGATGACTGACTCACTTACCGACACTGAACGGCGCCAAGAACAGCGGAAGTGCAATTATAATCAGACGATGGTCACCGCCTGTCCGAAGATCAAACCACTGCAGCGCTGTTTGCCTCTGTGTCTGCTCTGCATGGCTTATATACGTCTGTCTGTCATTGTTAGTGTTTGTGTGTTTGTGTGTTTGTTTGTGTGCGTGCGTGTGTGCATATACATTGTACAGCGTGATTTAAAAAAGTAAGCCAAATTGTTTTTATATATCTCTAATGCCTGATAAAATATCAAGCTAAACTTTTCCAAATAGGCCTACTTAGAGAATTGGACCAAGAATGTGATTCATAAATTTCATGAGATAAAGTTGAGCAGATAAAAAGATATGAATCTTTCAACTTCATATGCCGAAATTTCAGTTAACAAGCAATTTTCTGTTAGATTCGATAAAAAGTAAACCAAATTGTTTTTCATTATCTTTATGGCCTGATAATTAATCATTCTAAACTTTTCCAGATATGTAGAGAATTGAACTAACAATACGATAATAGGTTCCATTAAATTTTACTCCAGGATCAATGAAGACTGAATGGGAACGACCAAGCGTCGAAACCGCAGCGAACACCATAACGGACTTGCTGAAAACTTAAATTTCGGCAGATGAAGTTGAACGATTCATATCTTTCTCTCCGTTCAAATTTATGACATGACATGATGGAATCATATTCTTGGTTCAATTCTCTAAATTTCTGGAAAACTTTAGTGTGATTAATTATCAGGCATTAGAGATATATAAAAACACACAATCTGGCTTACTTTTTTTTAATCACGGTGTACATTTAAAAAACAAAGGAATAAGTTACATTGGAAGTCATACAGACAGAAGATTCAACTCGAAACTATAAGACTATAACTAATAAACTGCGTCAGTGCTTTCTGAACGCCTAGCTGCCTCTCTTTCTTTTGGTTGTCTGTCTCTATTTATTGTCTGTCTTACTGTCATTTTGCGCGTATACGTACTACATTCGCAATTAAAAATGGACAAAAACTAGTGCTAACTAATGTACCCTTTCTGTCCGTGCCTCACACCGTCTGTCTGTTTGTCTGTTGATTCATCAAGTCTGCTTGTGACACGTCTTCAGGTCATTACGAAGTCAGCGCATGCGCCGTAAGCTAACGGAACGATGGTGAGCTGTGGACAGAAGCGACATCGTCGACCATCGAAACTGTCATCCATCCGATGGACATCGTAACGGATTGATTCCATTGATCCATGCATCCTATGCCCTTCCTTCTCAGCTTTTCAACTCCTTTATCTATACATCCTTATCCTCTTCAACTCCTACATCTGTATACTTGCTTATATATAGATCTACTCCTTAGTCTTCTCCTGTGCATTACGATGACGACATCAAACAGTTCGTTGATTAGAAATGATTAAATTCAATGCGACTATATATCTATATATGACTTAGATTGCATTGAATTAGATTGCATTAAATTAGATTGCATTAAATTAGATTGCATTAGATTAGATGGGGATGGGGAGTTAGGTTGAGATGGGTTAGATCGCGTTCAGTTTGGTTTGATGAAATCATATCCGATTGCAGATGGGGGTTGTATTGGGGATTGCGTTAGGCAGAGATAGCAAGTAATGCGGACAAGCAATTATCTTCCCAACGGTTTCGTCTTCGTATACATGTACATGCATGTAGGCCAGTGTTTTTCAACCTTTTTCTAGTCGCGGAACCTTTCTCGAAGCACACTTTGCTAGCGGAACCCTTGCGTTTCACCCGTCGAGTATTTCAAGAAATTAAAAGATAGGCCTACAGCTTTTAAATGCACTTTGCTTACATGCACTTCTGGTGCAGACTAGAGTATCACATTACAAATAGGCCTACGTAGGCTACCGCAAATTCTAAAAGTGCAGGACCAGTGCACAAAACACTCTGTTAGAGAATCAGATAACAAGTACATTTTAGCTTTATTTCGTCAGCAACTGTCCATCCATCTGACAGATGTACAGAATATTGAAAAGTGAAAGTATAATTATCCTTCCTCAAGTATAGGGTTTACTGCAAAATTTGTGCCTGCGTGGTTTAAGTCCTGGACGCATCGTAGATATAACGCTCGATTTGGGGGCTCAACCGTCATGAGCGTGGTGATTGACAAGAGACTATAATGGGGTGGAGGGGCTTCAGCTTGTATGGGGAATGTTAGCTTCGTTTGCTGGTTACGTCGCTGCAAATGAAAAAGTGCTTCTGTTACTGCAATCACACATCTGATTTTTGTTTCACGCATCTAATGTGATTTTCCGATGAGTAAATAGCAAGTATGGGCCTATAATTATAACCCTGTCGGTTAAAGATTCTAAAGCTTAGCTAGCTAGGTTTAGGGTTAAAGCTTTCCTTTACCAAAATTCGAGTAGTTATCCGCTATCTGTGGATGAGAAATTTAATCACTAGCCTAGCCTTCAAAATGAACGGACGAAAAGAAGAATAAAGCAAACAAATAGTTCATCTAGTGCTCAGCAGATTCTGTTTGTTCAGAACAGCCCAAATAGTTTAAAACCAATGATAAAAATGCTTTGTTTTTGATTGTCCGACTGTATTATAGATGGAACGTACCGTGTCGTATAAACAATCTATATAGCCTATGCTTGTAAGCCCATTGATTTCCATAATTATGCACGTGCCTTCCAAATAACAAGTAATGAACTATAAGGACATAATTATACACGTAGACTACATGTATCAAACAGCAAAAACATAATTATAAAAAACAACAATGCATCGCGTAATAATGTTATTGTAAGCAAGAATGACTGAAAGCTGTGAAAGAACCTATTCACTGCAAATAGCCTATTTTTGTGATTTTAGCTGGTGCCATAGAATTTCCATCAAACTGCCGCGGAACCTCTGGCCGACGCCCGCGGAACCCTTGGGTTCCGCGGAACCCCGGTTGAAAATCACTGATGTAGGCCTTGTTATATCTATTTATTAATTTTATTCGTTCATTTCAAATTTTTTTATAGCGCCTCAAGAAACCCACTCCATCTGTCTCTCTTTATCTCTGCCTGTCTGTCTCTGTGTGTGTTTGTTTTTCTCTTCTGCAACGTTTCACTATTGACTGGAAATTGAATGTTAAAAGTTTCTTTCTTATCCTGATTCATCTTCTCACTCAAAAGATACACTGCAGTCTATGCGGTCGACCATCATTATATCTGTGACTTCATCGCCACACAAAGTTGTCTATAATAGATCTGGCTTGACTCTTGCGATTCTGATAATAATATTATGAGAGAGAGAGAAACCGACCAAACAGCAAAGACAATCTTGCGGACATGACTACTCTTTTTGACACACGGGGTTTTTGTTGGGCTGAATAACTTTTTTTTACATCTATAGGCCTATATATAGAACAATTACGTTCAGATCTCAGACGTTAATCTTGTTCGGGGACAAGGAGGGCGAGGAAGAAGATTAGGAGGAGGGAAGGAAGAAGAAGATATGGAGGAGAGTGATATGTGGATATGGAGAAGGACGGTGTATACATCGCTCTGTATTTGACCCTAGCTGCCTTTCTGTATTACTGTCTCTCTGTCTCTGTCTGTCTATCTCTTTCTCTGTCTCTATCTTTGTCTATATGTCTGTCTCGCTCTCGCTGTGTCACTCTGCTTGTAGGCAAATTGCTCATTTCGGCAAGCACAGACGACGAAAACCCTTTGAAAGCTTTCAAGTGCATCAGTTTACAGTATAGCTGAGATTGTTGTTCGACAACTATTGGTCCACTTACTCCCACAATCGCTTCTCCGCCGGTCGTGGTTGGTCATACTCTGCTCGCACTCCTTTGCTTCTTAAGTGTGCCCCGTTTGTCGTTAGTCGTAGCCAGGAAACACGGCGCTATAAGAATGACGACGACAGTTTATGTAGACCCGAAGACGGACTGTAGCCTATACGGCTGAACGCGCAAATATTCTCGATGAGTTGGCGTAAGAATACACTTCTTCCGACGGCGGACGTTTACAACGCGTGTGATTAAACTCCGAAGGGGAATGAAGTAGTCCGTCGCCAATCGTTTGAGTCAAGTACTTGGCAAGGAATCAGAAAGGAGGCAGGAAGTTAAGGAACACGTCGTAGAGAAAGATGCAAGTAATGAAAAGAGTAGTGACAAAGTGAAATAAGAAGTGTGGAAAGAACTGCTGTGAGAATACGTAGACGAAGGAGCAGAGAAAGAGGTAGGGAAAGGATATAGGCGAGTGGAGACAAGTTGAAGAAAGTAGTGGGCAGATGTAAGAAAGTGAAACGAGAATCAAGGAAAATGGAGGAAATGACTAGAAAAGGAAGGTAGAGAGTAGGCATGCCCTGTAAAATTCTGCCATTGATTCATTCATGCATTCATTCACTCCGTTTATTCGTTCATTCCAACTTCTGTCATACTCTGTCCAACTATCTGTTTGCCTGTCTACCACATAAACTGCCCTTGTTTCTCTGCGTCATTGTGTCAAGGCCGCAAGCAACAGTGGCCCTTTTCATGCATTGTCCCTCTCACTCCATCTTTCCATGTCTAAATATGCTCCGTATAGTTAGGTCAGCGTGATCGGGAACTCGATCGCTGACACATAATATTCTGTCCAGATGCGTTCGGATCAGACTACGTTGACCCCGCGGTTCATGGCCAGACACTGAGACACGTTTATTCTTTTGGCCAGATAGGTGTATTTTATACACAGTGTACACAGTGCACAGTGTACAGGTCCGCAATAATTTTTTATCACGCGACCGACGCTGCGCAAATGTATCAGTATTGCAATTTAAGATTCGCGCAAGTACCAACAGTCGTATGCTCGCTGTCTCTGTATCAGAGCGTATGAATATTGAATACATGTATGTATGTATGTCTGCATCGCTCGTTGTTTGTTCTATACTGCACTCTTTGTAGCCATACCTCGAGATCTGTTCTACTGTGAAAATGTACCTCTTAAATTCTTCTGTCCGCTTGTTCCGTCTCTTTCCTGTCTGTCTCTATCTTTCCGTCCTTCTGTCTTCCTCTCTGATTGTCTTAAACTGTCTGTCTTGATCTGTCTGTCTCTTTCAGTTTCTCTTTCCCCTGTCCGCTTCTGCCTCTTCCTCATCCTTGGCAAACAGAAAACGTGTTATCGGCTGCAGCCCAGGCCTGGCCCTGGAGTAGGGCATACAACCTCCTTATAAGAACAGAAGCCCCACCGTCATGTCACCTTTCGACTGCAGAAGGTCATTGTAATTGCAGCGGTCGAAAGCATAGGCACGAGACGCACTCACACCCTTCTCCACTTCTCCCTCTTCTTCCCACTTCACGTCCAATTCGGGTCCTTAATACATGTATCTCGAAGACAAATTGAATCGTTATAAATGTGGGTCTCCCCAGGCAGAGCCCTCCTCGCTCTTGCTGCTGCAAGCGCCTGTTGACGCAAGAAATTTCGTCGTCCCTGCGACGACTGAACGCCGTTGCTGCAGTCATTATTCTTTTGATTAGAAAAGTGTTGTTTGATGGTGAACGGGACAATCGCACCGCGTCAACGCAGCAGTGGCTTTGAGACTTAAAAATTATTGTGGACGATGCATGTATAGTGACCGACTATGTGCTGAATGTATCTTTCACAGTAAATGACTTTGAACCGTTCTCTGTAAAGTCTTGTATAAATAATTATCTAGATGTGTGTATGTATTCATTCACAGGACTTATAAAACACCCGTCCATGCAAGGTAGGCTATACTTACTTACTCAGAGGCATTCGCAGTCCAATTCCAGCGATAAACAACCGTTTTCAACTGCTTTGAAACGATGTCTGTAGAATCTTTGTATGCATACATGTAGCTAAAGAAGCACGCAGTTGAGAAGGAATGCTATTCAACATGGATTGGTCGTTCCAAGCACTGAAAAGGCACGACGTTTGAGTCTGAAGTGCGCGCAATGTATGAGTTCATGTATGTATGTATAATTGTATGTATGTATGTATGTATGTATATTGTATGACATGAATGTATGTATGGGTGTGCATGTATGTATGTACGTATACGTAGACTATAGATGTTCTGCATACATCCATGCACACTACGACCGACCATCGGTGTCCATGGGTTAACACTGCAGACTATAATTATCGACTTAACTCTATCGTCGCGCAATTAATTTAAACGCATATAACTGTCAACCGTTGTAACATTACGGAAGCGATTACGAGCGTGGACAAAGTCAACGTTTAGAAACATTATATAGAATCTGCTGCACCGATACAAATAGATATGTATATAGAAGGTAAACGACTCAGGGAGCAAGCAGGGGGGATCAGTGCCTTGACAGAGGAGCACCTGGAAGGGCTGGAAAGAAATTCCCCAGCAGATGACCTCCGCACATATTACATAGGCCTACGAGCAGATACTTAATTGCTGAGATTACTTTCGGAAATTATGGCATACGTCAGCCACCGTGAATTACCGACAGACACCTGCATGCGATCCATGGCGTAGACTTTACTTTTGCAGCGAGAAAGCTTCGATGCGGCGACATGATGGTGAATCGAAGGCATTTCAACGAACATCTCAGCAATCTTAAGAGAAAAGTGAATCATTTTGACAACACAAAACCAAGGACACGAAGAAGGCTTGTGATGAAGTATATATATACATATATATATTATATGCAAAGTCACAAAAAGAGATGTAGCCTATGATACTCGACCGACAATCCTCCAAAAGCGTCATTGATTTCCTATAAGCTTAGTTATCTTTCATTGGTCATATTGCTAAAAAAGAACTCCTGCACTTTTTGTCATTGTCCTCATGATCTGGTTCCACATGACTTCCTCTTCGTTCAATCTCTAAACGGTTCTGCGCACGATATACATGTAATTATACTTATAAGCTTATAGGTCTTTCTATTCGTCATCGAAGAATTAGCACTGTGCATTACTATAATTATGCATGTTTGGAATTATATAAAACAGGGCTTTTCTAAAGAAATGGTTAAAACTGCACAACTAGGCAGTGATGTAGGACTCGAGTCCGGCAAAAGACTCGAGTCCGACTCGAGACCGATTTTCTGCGGACTCGGACTCGGACTTGGACTCGGACAGTCAGGACTCGGACTTGGACTCGGACTCGAAGCCCTGGACTCGAAATTTGACTCGAGTCACGAAATCTCCGTGGAACAGGCCACAACCTGTATTGACACAACCAATTCAGACATTTCGTCTGCTTTGTTCGTCACTAAACTCAAACAAAGGACCCCTTGTAGCCTACGGGTTTAAGACACAGGCATTGAAGTAATGTGACGGATGGCTGAGCACCGCTGACCACAGGGCGAGCGAAGTTAATTACAGGTGTATTTGATGTATGGTCGGTGTGGACTGTGGGGTTACGGGAGGGGCGTCAGGAAATATTTAAACTTGAGCCTATAGAAACACATACACACATAACCAGACATCCATGGCATGCATACGATCGAAATCGAACTTGATATTTTGACACCTTAATAAGCTTGGCATTGATATGCTGATCAGATAGGGCATAGATTTCTAATTTATCTAGATGTTTATGGATAAGACAAATGAGAATAGAGGTTGAGTGTGTTTATTAGCTATTTGTGACTGGTGGCTATTAGAACATCTCTGATCTTGGAACCGGGCGGACAGGTTTATTTAAATCTCCATTGATAGATCAGTTCGGCCTACTATACAATTACTGGTCGATAATACCTCGATTGCAATGTGTAGGCAGTGTCGTAGCACTTAGTTGGTCTGTGCTGGTGTATTGGATAGCAGATGATATTGACACAGTGGATGGACCCCATTTCCCCATACCAAAGACTCCGAACATTTAGGCTACCAGGTACTTTAAAAGCAAAGGCATTGCTGATGGGTGGTAGTTTTTGATCGCAAATCTCAACATAGGAGACCCTCAAGTGCCCCTGTTGAACTTGTTTAACAGTAGAAGAATTTGTAGCCTACCCATCCCATTTCGCCAGATTATCGAACAAAACTTTATAAAACTCAGTATTTTTAATTAAAGTTCAATTTGGCTAAATTATATTAATTATTTTCCATACACAGTATCGATATTTTTCTATGCCATAATAGGCCTTTTGAGTGTTTCAGTGGATCTTGGTGTTACTGGACTCGGAGTTGGACTCGATCCTTCGTGACTCGGACTCGGACTCGGACTCGAACCCCTTTGGACTCGGACTCGACTCGGACTCGGCTTAGCTGGACTCGGACTCGGTCTCGGACTCGGCTCAGGTGGACTCGACTACATCACTGCAACTAGGAAGCTTTTTCTAGTGCGGATTTGTTTGGCGAAAATTTCTTAGTCGTCTCAGAAAATGTTACAATTTTAATCGGTTTATACTTTATAAAAGTTTATAGGTATACAAATTTACGTCAGATAGCATAACTATTTGTCACAAAATGTCCGATAGAAAATTATACTAAATCGCTTCCAACAGTTTAAGTTGCTCCAGCGCAGTCCTTGCTTCCGAGTTGGCTATATACACAGTTTCGTTACAGAATATAATTTCAATGAACGAATAGTGGATATTATGGTCATGGCCTTTCGAGAGAGGCGGTCGTATACTGTTGCTGTTGAAAGGCTTTGAATTTGATGGCAAAATAAGACCAACGACAGCCATTTTCTTACGATTGGGCAGCAAACAGAAGAAGGCAGACCATAATATTGGTGAAATATATATAACGAGGTATTTGTGTGTGTGAGTGTGTGTGTGTGTGTGTGTATGCGTGCGCGCGCGCGCGTGTGTGTGAATAAAATCTAACTGGACCTGGCATCGATGTCTAACGAGGACTTTGATCATACGCTGTGGCTCATAAATAATTTCTCATAAATAATTTGTATTTTTCCGCAGATGATTAGATCTATACAGCATGGACCTATATAGCGAAATAAGGTTCATAATCCCACTCGCTTATTTTAATACCATGTCATCCAATTACTTTCCACCAGCCACGTTCATTGTAGATCTATTATAGTGCAGCCTTTTCAAATTGCATCTGAAATAATTACGACCTTAAATGGCAACATGATTCTTTCAAATGTATGGGTTTTTTTTCTTCAAAAGTAACGATCGAATTAGACCTACATATACTCTCGTTTCGCTCCAATTAATCTTCAACCAAACTGATCCAGCATCCAGAGTCGATTTACTGCAAAATGTGACATTGCATCTCTTGCTTTTCTTAATGTAGGCCTATACCAATTATACATTGAGTATAACACCTGAAGCCTGTCGCAATCTATCTTATTTGTGTAGCCTATTGACGCGCTATATACTTGCAGCATTTGCTGCATAAGACAATTAAGTAAACACTTGAATATAAACACACGTACACGCACACATTCGTGAAAATACACGCATACTACATGCTTACATACAGTACCTCATAGAAAGGCTGCTTAGGTAACATATTATACAATGTACACTGTACAGTGTATGTGGATTGTAAATATGCAGCATTGTGGCAGGCAACGGCATATCCGGTATTTTTTATTTCAATTGAGACATCAGAAGTGTACCGGTACCGTAACCTACATCCGCTATACATGTATGTATCTCCACAAACAAGCCGTGACATTTGTGTGGTCGCTCATAATTATAGCGCACAGTCTGTTTGGAACCTAGTTCTTCAAGTTCTTAACTAGGCCGACTATAAAAATTGTTATAAAGTTAGTGGCGAAAGACACATTTTGAACTTTAGGAGACACATCTCCAATTATACTTCATAGATGCTTGAAGACAGCGTTTTATATCTACATGTAATCAAATGCGATGCATTCTGAATTTCTGATCTAATACGGTTATGCGGTACCGATTTAGTTACACACGTCACCACGTGCAAGAGACCCAATCCGTGGTCTGCGTGCTGAACCCCTTGTTGGAGAAACAGGGTAAACAGCACTCGATTATTTGCCGATCAAACACGATTCGCTACCCGCCGCCTTCCAAAGACAGTGTTTTTATTGAAGCGCTACAAAAATAGCGCAATGAATTCGCAAGAATTGAATAAGGATTTGGGTAATTTTATCTGCGTATTTGCTGTTCATATTCGCCGACGAAGTCGATAAATATCGGCTGCTTGCACCGACTGATGACTTTCTAGTTCTTCTTGATCATCGATGGTGGAGCATGAATGGCTTCTTTGATGTCGGACACGTTGCTAGTGCACGCTTCCAAGATCGAGGACCAACCAGGAAAGTAGAAGAATGCAAAGCGAAACTCGCCCCAACTTTACAGATTTCCGAAGCGGATTCGGTCTTTCAATGTTTAGAATAATTATTAGAAGTAGGCCCTAGACCTAGCGTCTGTTAAGAGCTGACCGGATTCTCTAAATCGAAAAAGAAACGGAAAGGGATCATAACAGAAAACTAAATTGATCGGAAAGAGCGAATATTTTAGAACGGAAGAGCAGAAAAATTGGATGCGATATTGATAAAAGTTGCGAATGAAATCACAAAACGACGATTCTATTAATTATGTACAATTTATGAGTTAGGCTATAAGTAGCTGAGTAACCAATAACCGTTGATGACAGACGAGGCCGTTCTCAATGGTGAGTTCCGTATTCCGCGGTATGCGTTCAATTACTTAATTCGTATCACTAAGGACGGAAGGGAGGAACGCTGCTGTAGTGGCAAGCTCACCTCTGTTTCTTCCTGTTTCCCACTATCACGTGAGCGCCTCTAAATAGCTATTCTGCAAGAGGCTCTTCATAATTCATTAAATACAAATTATGCAATACAATAAATTAATGCCTTAAGAATTGTCAGTTAAAAGGGAACTCATCCATCGTATCCTGATTAGCCCCTTCGCTGCGACAGCCTTGTTAATCCCGTAGGCGGCATAATAATATAATTATTATATATATATAATATTAATGATTCTACCTACGTTTATTGTTAGGCCTATATATCCACACCTACAAACTTTGTTGAGAAGCACATGGAAATAATTAGACACGGATCGACCTTGAACCGGGACTGATATGACCTTGAGCTTGACCTTATAATTATGACCTATTGGAATGACATATAGTGAAGAATTATATTTCTTACTTTGCTGGGCGATAACGATTCTACTGTGCGCAGTAGATGCCACATCAATACACTAGCTGTGGAACCCTGTAAATTTAGAGTTGCTTCTCGATGTTGTACCCCCACTTCGCCCCTCATCTCGTCTTACCCCACAACCTACCTCACTCACCACCAATTCGCCCAAACCAGCCCCATCCATAGGCGGCGCCTACTCATCAACGTTAGTGAAAATTTCAGTTATTCGCCTGCGGTACCATACATTGCACGGTAAATTTCGTTTCTTGTCCCCACCTTACCCCCCCCCCCCCCACTCCGCTCCATTACCTGACCCCCACCCAATCATCAATCCGACCCACTTCCTGCAAACCACTCTTGGGTGAATTTCGGTTATTCGCATGCGGTTCTCTGCGTTGCACGGTAAATTTAGGTTTTTATTAGTCCAAGATGGGAGTTTCGTCATCCCCCCGCACCACCCATGGTGAGGGGGGGATTGGTCAACATCTGCATTGGGTGGCTTTGGTTAGACCTCTGTGGTAACATAATTATCCAAGGTCTCATACACATTCTTTTTTTTATGACATACCATACTCGTCATTGGCAGCGAAGAGCAGGCTAGTATATTATTATGCGGTCACATAAAAAATCCATAACCCATAATAAAAAAGATAATTTCGTCACCTAGTGACAGAAATATTAGTTTTAGTCATATAATGCACTGATTTTTATCATTGCATTACGCGTTGACACTGTATTTCAGCACGCGTAGCGTTATTCTATCACGTTATCTTGAAATACAGTCATGACGATAGGTTGTCGTCCTCCGCCTACGAGATTAATTAAAGTTTTATGACAATAGGATGTCGTCCTCCGCAGGGAAGAGGTTAGATTATATAATTGGTCATGTATAACTGTAGCATGTAGATCAAAGGTAAAAATGATAAGTGGGGCGTTTGATTTGAAAAATGTGAATAATGTCGGATTTCGACGACGGATTTTGTTATTCTTCTGTTAACGGTCTCACACGATTCGATCACCGATTGATTGATTCCTTTTGCACTATCGTCTCTTTTCTATCGAAGCGCTACGTAAGTGACTTTGTTGGTGACAAGAGACAGGAGGAGATGGAGAAAACTTGTTCATGAAGCGACCAACCCTCGGATCGAGGATGGTTGAAATCAAGTCAAGTCACGTCAAGCTACATAAGTTGTTTTGCAATTACAATTAGCGTGCTGGAATGTTAATGAGGTTGAAATATATCTGCCAGCTAAGATTGAAAGCTGTTGTCTGTCTGGTTCTGCTCCGCTTGTGAGTTCCATTGAGAATTCAGTTTAAAAAAACGCTGATTGGAAGATCAGACGACAGTTTATAGAACTGGTTAACCGTTAAAGACCATCAATTAATTAGATTAGTATTATTGGAAAGAGTCACTAATGCATCACAGTCAACGTCAGCTTCTCCACTTCTTCTATTAGGCTAATTGATAGGCTTGTAGTGTTTTATTCAATATTCATTTCTTATCACTAATCACATGTAGGGCTTGTAGGCCTATGACTTTTCGCAAGTTTCGCGAGTAGGCTAATCCTCACGCTAAACACCCAAAGCAGTTTTGTATGACCTGCTGCATGTGTGTTGGCCATTCGAAACTCAGACGTTAACACCTGAAGACTATTTTATCTCGCTAATGCCCATTCGCTTGACTTTTCGTGGATAATTATCTCAATTGAGTAAATATATATATATAGGCTACACACATATATATATATAAATTGTACAGTATAATACACACACAGTCACACACATATATACAGTATTATATATACATATGTAAAGCTCTTAATGAAGGAACGAACGAGTGAACGAACGAATGAACGAGTATCCATCCTGGATCTGCTTCTGCATATACATGTAGTTAGACGCCATGCTACCGGCTGTTCATGTTTGTTTGCGGGTCTACAGAGACCTTCGATTGTTTTTCTTGTATACACGTTCGGTTTCTCTTTCGTCTCGTTCTTCTTGCACCTGCACCTCTCTGCTGCTGCGTTCGATCGACGACGTGTGTGTCCTGCAGTGTTGAGCAGGAATAATGTTTATGAGGAAGAGGAAGAAGACTCTTTAGAAATCTGAAACAGAAGGAGAAACGAAAGAGACAGCAGCAGATACCGTTCAGCCGATCCCGAGGGCTTCCATTAGTGGGAAGTGTTTGCGACTTTATATTCTTAACGTCAGTGTTTGAGGAAGGACAGCGCAGGCCATTGGGGCCAATGGGGCCAATGGGGCCAATGGGGCCAATAGGGCCTATGCTCATGTTACAGCTAAGCTTCTCTATAGAGCGGGGAAAAGGGACGCAGGCGGTACATTGGAAAATCTTCCTTGTTTGCGAGATTGTGTAAAAATCAATAAATTCTGGATAAAAACTGTTATTTTTACTTGATTGCAATCCAAACCTTCGATCGCTAAAAAATTGAAGGCTTTGACATTTCAACGCCGTCACGGTCTGGCGCTTGGAGTAATCCGTGCAGGTTATAATATAACCATATATGCCATATGCCATATTATGGCATCGAGGATTCCCCAGGAAGACCTTTACCACGCAATGGGCCTCATTGTGAATGAGACCGGAAATAAAATTCACACCTAGCATAGGCTACACGACAAACAACGAATGGTAATCTCAACATGTCGATACAGTACAGACAACTGTCCACACTTTTGTTATTATTTTTGCGAAACATCCTAATTCAACCCAATTTCTCCTACAGTTAGTTTACGTTTATCTATGTATAAACAAGCGCAGACAAATTGATTGAAGATAGTCTGTGTTGTAGTTGTGGAATGTGTTGCTAGTTTCGACCATTTAGGTCTATTCCTCTTTTAATTCTTTCAGCTAAGTTGGGTCCAACGAAAATGATGCTGAAAGTAATTGTCTGTCGAGGTATTCCTAAGATTGAAGAATCACTGGTAAAATTCCTGAATTGCGCATTTGGTCCGAACGATACAATTTTCCTACCTGCTGGTACCTAGGACCGTAAGTATTCAAACGCGGCACTGACGTAAAACAGAGCTTAAAAAGTGACCTGACCAGGGTCCAATGGTCTATTGCGCCATACAAATCAGACAGTAGACGAATCAAAAGAGTCTTGTGTAGAATGATTTCTATGGAAACCCGATTGCAGAGATGGAAGCAACCAATGCATGTCTAAATATGCTATTTATTGGTTTGCAACAATACGTTCTAATTTTTTTAGATAAGAATGCAATATTGGCAATTGGTCTGTAATTGGTTGGATCACTTGGGTCAAGACCGTCTCGCTTCACACGTCATCCAGACCCACGAAATCACCCATTAATTTGAATACGTTAATGATAAGCTTAGGCTTAAGTTTAGCATAACACTAATTAAGAAGTTATGTAGACGCCCCCGGGCCACCCTAACCATCTCGGAGTCACCTCACCCGGATGCACTGCCCTAATCGACTAGAAACTCTTTCGTAATCGCTTTTCAAGGATCAGATTAATAACCATGCAGGATCGTTCCTTACTAAACTAAAAACTGTTTTTTTAGGCGCGCTGGAGTCGGGAGCGCCTCTGAGTAGTTTCCTTTACTTGAAGGAGCGCTATATAAATATCCGAATGAATGATTGAATGAATGAATGAAAAAGTGTCTTGAGAGTTTTCAGCTCATTCGCTAGGTGGCGCCAGAATTGCTTAATAGAGACGACACAACTAGGCTAGATATATAGCGAATGAAAAATAAACGTATGGTTCAGCCTTGACTGTCTGTAACATTGCAATCGGTATTATTATGAATAGACATTAGACTTATATGAATAGCGATTTAAATACGAAAGTGGTCGCTTCAAACAAAATGTTCGTTTTAATTTTCAAACTTACACACCGCAGTATGATTATTATTACAATTCATGGTATGAACGGGTGATCACAGGTTGTTACGGCAATCAAATTTAACTGTTTGGCAGCCAAGCAAGGTGTCGGCCAGACCTACTTTTCAAAGTAGTCATCTGCCGAATGGAAGTTTGAGTGGAACTTGGGGGTTGTAGCGGGTAACGATCCCGCGTCTATTAGTGCTAGAGTGTAACCATTACTAAGCATCTCAAGTCAGGCCTATACTATGGTCCTGTAGTCAGATATCGCAGACAAATAACGTAATATGTGAGTGAAGTCAAGCCATATCAGGTCTTCTGGGTCCGGCCATGGAGCTTGTTGAAACAAACAAGTCTTAAGTCGGGGGTCTCGTTGGAACTTGGAACTCCACCACATTTAGGTGGCATGTGGTGTGGCACTAATTATACTGGCATGCAGAAAAGAACATTGCTTTCATGTTTTGCCATGCAAGAGTCTCTTTACTTATAGTGTGGTAATAATAATATTAAGTGGGTTTAGGTGGTTAGAACCGTTAGATTGAACCTCTGCCTTAATTTCCGTTCCATAATTAGTACATTGCTTTACATTCTTCCTACGATGGATAATCTGCCCTTTTCTCATGACTTACAATGTATAAGACGATAATCTTTTACCGCTGATGAGATCTTAACTCGCTCGCTGTAAGTAGAAAATCAAAAGCTGTCGGCGGTGAAAAAATGTGATGTTTTGTGCGGTTAATCCAAAGTAAAATCTCCCGCTTTGATGCCACAGGAAGCAGATGCTTATTGTGTCGTCGGAAATTGGTCATGAGACGCAGCAACTATCGATCGAAACATGCAGACGACCTCTGACCTTTTACCTTTCTTGTCAAATGGAGGCTGAGAAATTAATGTCTGTGGGAGCGGGTATACAAACTATACATCAGCCCAGTTCGCGTGGAAATTGGCATTAACGCGTCTCTTTTATTTGAAGCGTCGCGTTCGGACGCCTTTTAGGAAATGACAAACCTTTCGTATATTATTTTGTGTTGGCGTTTAAAAAAATGCTGGACTCTATGCACCGCAGTTATAAGCAACCAACATAAATCGTCGGACGCCATAGAAGCTCATAAAATTGATTGAATGGAATGTTAGAATATTATCTGCATCAGTGTATTTAGTTATTTCAATGAGTTACGTATACACTTCGCGAATATTATTTAATTAATTCATGCGGTCATTTAACCATTCATTTATTCGACTGATTTTTCATGGAACCAGAGAAGGGGCAGACATCCGAGCGTTAATCCCTTGTTTCCAACATGATTTTCCTCTTCTTCCTATAGCCTTTGACAGCTTCTCTATGTCATCTCGGTAGCACATTTGCACCTCCCCACCACCACCTCAGTCGGGATCACTCATTGTGGAGCGCGGTGGTGTAGTGGTTATGTTCGTCGCCTTGCAGCCGAAGGGTTGCAGGTTCGAATCCGCCTCAAGTCGCCGCGTAAAGACCTAAGTTCTTCACTCGCAATTATTCGGGCGTTTTCGAAGTGAAACTCCAATGCAGTGTCCGCTTTGTAGTCGAAAGCACCTCTGAGTAGTGAGCATGAAGGGCGCTATAACAAGTGCACATACAAACAAAACATCCATCAGCGTCTGTCTTCCCCGTCACCGACTAAAGAGACTGACGATCACACGACAGCTGCTGTAAAGTACAAGCTTCTGCAGCGTAATTCCTCCTTTCCTGGTATACCCTTATTAATCAACCTATTAATCATCCCCTCTGACTTCCCCTCAACTTTTCCTTCCGTCCAACGTTTGGAACTCACACCATCCTGCGATCTAATTATGGGGGAGGTGGTGGTTGGGAGGCGAAAACCGTGTCGGATCAAGGGAGCAAGCCGTAGATCAGACGTAGCGATTGCTTCGCCTGCAGGTCGGATGTCGGATGCACAGTGTTTAGATTTTCTGTGAACGCCTGCTGTCTCTTTTGTGGCCGCCGGGGGAACATAGTGACTTATATTTAACTCGTGCATGCAGACAGTGGCCTTAATTTTACAACAAATGTTGGTTCAGCACGTATCAACTATATTTATTACTGGCGACGCTTCGCGATTCCTCGCCTAATGACAGCATGCTGACATGCTGCAGGACAGACTTTGTAATCATGCTCCCTTGTGATGTATGTTTCTATGCAATGTGACACGGATGATGACGCCTTTTGTGTTTCGCACTGTACATGATCGGTATTACTCATTCATTCGTTCATTCATTCATTCGTTCATTCATTCATTCGTTCATTCATTCATTCGTTCGTTCGTTCGTTCGTTCATTCATACATTCATTCGTCCGTTCGTTCATTCATTCATCCGTTCACTCATTCATCCATCCATTCATTCATTCATTTGTTCGTTCTTTCATTCGTTCACTCACTCATTCATTCATTCATTCATTCATTCATTCATTCATTCGTTCACTCATTCTTTCATCTGTTCACTCATTCATTCATTCATTCATCCATTCATCCATTCATTCATCCGTTCATTCATTCATTCATTCATTTGTTCGCTCATTCATTGTTCCATTCATTCACTCATTCATTCATTCATTCATTCATTCATTTGTTCGTTCACTCATTCATCCATTCATTCATTCATTTGTTCGTTCATTCATTCATTCATTCGTTCGTTCGTTCATTCATTCATCTGTTCACTCATTCATCCATCCATTCATTCATTCATTCGTTCGTTCTTTCATTCGTTCATTCACTCATTCATTCATTCATTCATTCGTTCACTCATTCTTTCATCTGTTCACTCATTCATTCATCCATTCATCCATTCATCCATTCATCCATTCATTCATCCGTTCATTCATTCATTCGCTCGTTCCTATCCAGTCCACGGCTAAAGGTTTTGAGCAACTGAATGGTAGAGAGCCGGAAGGACAAGAAGAAGAAGAGGAGAATGGTAGAAAGCAGTCAAATTATTCCGAGATGTACAGTAAGCGCAGAGTGAGACACGGAGTTCATTTCAAGTGAACGAACAACAACCAAGAAGTCTCGACGCTGTCTGACCGAGAAGCGAGTCCGATTGACCAGGAGCCCCTCTCTTCTAGCCGAAAAGCGCAAAACCCGACGGGAGGCTAGCTAAGTCGGAGACAGGGCGACACAGATGAGATAAATGGGACGGAGTACTACCAGTGAGACACTGCATGCCTGCAGCTGTCAAGTGCTGTTATTACATATGGGAGATGCAATAGGAAGTAAGTGTGAGAAATCACGCATCATGTGACGCATGTAGACGCATGTCAAAGAGAGAGTGCAGACCACGTGGTTCATACCTGATGTTGGCCTATTTCAGAGATAATAGACTAATAGGTTATATTATCTCGTGCTGGCACGGTCCTTGTGCGGTGACCCTAAATGACGTGTTGTCCATTCAAATGGGCGAGCGGTGATGAAGGATCTCAACTCACACGATCGATCCATTGAAAAATGAGTAAAATGTATATACTCTATAATGTCCATAATATAAGCACGTGTATATACGCTGCTTCTTTACGGCCACTGTTTGCACTCTGACAGTGCCAGTCCAAAGTTTGGATAAAGGAGGAGGGCGACACTAATCATCTTTGTTATGACGTGCAGTGTCGTTAAACAGCAACAACAACATTTTTACATTTATTCGATCGATATTAAGGCTTTAGTGTTTCAATCGGCTTGTAATTGTGTGGCTAATTGTGAATGGCGATCTAGCGATCGTCCATTAGCCTCTGTGTATAGTTTCATTTGTTTCGCTATCAGTCGTTGTTTTGCAATAGAGCAGACATTTGTACCAAGGAACACAGAGAGACATTTATAGCAACCTATAAATAATTTTGTCTACTTTGGGCCATAACTGCATTTATTACCGATTTTACGCTGTGAATATTATGCTCTGTTGATTATGCTGGAAAATAAACACTATTGGCTTTATAGGAAAGCGTTGCATTAGACTAAGTATAGATTAGGTTATTTTGGCTAGAAACAGAACCAAAATAATTTGAATAAATGAACGAATTTTTGTTTGGTCTAGAATTAGACTTGATCGGAACAAAGGCATACAGGTTTAGCCCAAGGTGCGCGCGCCTTTTTTGATAACGTAAGCTAGGTATATATAGGCCTATGTATGGTACGTGTACGTTTTTTGCGTAGGCCTATACTTTGGCGTACGGTGAAATCAATTTACTTAGCCTACTCGTATGCATCACTCATCTGTTCAATATTGGACTCGTTATCACTGGAATGACTGCTACTCTCAGCGCAACTATTATAGTTTGCATTCATCGTTCCATTGAAAAGCTGTCTCTTGATATTCCACGTAATTTATTTTGTCCAAAAGATGATTATGCGGTATGATGTAGGGATTGCAAGCCATATGCCGATTTTCCATATATACATGCTGTTTTGGTCATTCACATTCAGCAACAGTGCAACTGCAATTGCATTTTCCATAAATGTGTTTTGCTCATAACATATTGTAACTGCAATCACAACATTAACGTTTTCCTCCATAAACGTGTGTACGGTATAGGCTACTGTATATACACACGGCATAGGCCAACGTCATTCCGGCGGAAACGTAAGGTCGCTCCATAATTATGGTTTAGCTTGAGAATGTCCATTGTCCATCATTGTCCATCAATGTCCAGCGGATACATTGCAAGAGCGTCTCAAGCTTTTTTGTGCTGCAGGGGACCGGTGGTTATGTCGTAATGTCGTACGTTTTACCGCACACAGCAGTAACAGTAACTGTTGTTAAACGTCAGTTCACATAGGCTTGCGCATATTTTGAGGTCAGGTGTTATTTTAAGCTTTGTAAATTGCAATTGAGGACATTGTCGATATTTATTGAAACCAAACTTTCTTTGCTCTTCCATGTTTAAAACTGTACCAAATAATATTGAACAAATTTTTTCAGTTTGGCGTAAAAACAATTTTTGTAGTGTTTGCAGTTTGATATTCATTTTGAATGAGAACAAAATTGTCTTTGTCGAAATAAACAAATAATATTGGTGACGTTGGCAATGCAAGTTGCTGATCATCCGACAAGTCAGTCCATCAGTCAATTACTATATATATTATATATACACATTAATTGTATATATATATATTAATTATATATATATATATATATGTGAAGCACCAGAGTAATTTCAAGTCATATAAGCTTATACTAATAATTTTACATTAATATTAGGGCTGTTGTTCGATTAAAAATTTTAATCGAAATTAATCGCACGATTAATTTTTTTAATCGCAATTAACTGCAAATTAATCGCAATACATTTCCTTCAAATATGTTAATCTTACTATTTTATAAAGACCCATGAAGCATACAATTTTAATGACTGAATGCATTCTTTCTATTGCAAACATATTCAATAACCTATGGCTTAGGCCTATTGAATTTCTACATTTAGTTTATTGAACAGTTTTGTATGACAGACAGAATTGAAACACTGTTCAAATCAGCCAACTGCTCAAAATCCGCTAATTTTTCATTTGAGCCACCTCTATTTAAAACGATGCAAGCCTAAATGTGAAAATTAGACAACCCTTTTCTGACTATCAAAATTCATTATTTACAAGTAGGCTACGCCTACTTATTCAGCCAATTGTAGCCTATAGGCAGACCAGTTTATTTGCATTGGTCGGTTATTAATTAACCTAGGTCTACTATTAATTAACCTAGGTCTACTATTGAACTTCATTATTTAGTCACAATTTTTCACAAGAGATTGCGGTTCTTGCCAAATCTCGTCTCAGCTGTCCTTCTGTAAACATAATATATCATTTGAAACCTGAAATCCATTGGTCTTGCCATCTCACGAAGTTCAACCAACGTAGTCTGATGGGGTGAGAAAACAACTTTAGTGGGCGATGCGATGCGGTCGATATCGACGGTGCATCGCTATAGCGTTAGGCCTAAATGCATATTTTTTGTTCACACGCAGGCGATAACTGAGCGACGAATTGATACGATAATAGGCCTACTCAAATTCTTTTTTGGAATAGGCTATTTGCAAAAGAATTATCACTGGTTTTAAGTACGAGCCTTCCGTTTAAAACGAGATTTCTGCCTCTGATTCCATTTTAATCAGAGCTGATTAACGCGTACGATTAATGCGTTAAAATTTTTAATCGTAAAATATTTTAACGCGTTAATCGCACGCGTTAACGCGATTAAATCAACAGCCCTAATTAATATATTAGACTGTAGGCCTAACGGTTGTTTACGAAGCTGGAGGTTGCAGGTGTAGGCCTACATGTAAATGTGGAAAATGGTTACTGTTATAAATAGCGGACGGTCTTTGGGCATAAATGTGTGATGCGGGAGATATAGACAAAGACCTAGTGGGTAGTAGTGGTGCTAGCACACATAAATAAATCCAGCGGACTCAAAAACAGGGAAATGCATGGTAATAGTAATATAGTACTATAGAAAGCAGGACCTGCAGGAGGAAATGCATAGACTATGTTGCGGAATGACCATTCTATATGTGTCCCATGGTATACGCTGTGGAACGCGTTGCTTCTCACGAGCGGGTAAATGATTCACCTCTGAATGAAATGAGACAAGAGCAAAGTGGATAGATTGATCTAGTGAATTGAAGTGCTCTATAGTTCACGGTGCATCACACGATTCAACTTTATGAGATCTATACTGTAGGCTACATGTAAAGTGTTCACGGATTAGTAACAATGAATCATGAATTTCTTCACTTTGTGTAGCACTTCGAAGGACTTATCTGATGATTTCCAAAGTCTGTGCTTGAAAGAATTCCGCGTGATGAGGCTTTTCATAACCTGCGTAAGAATAGGTCCGGCAACAGAGCCTATGTCAAAAGGGGAAAGCACACGAGTTACTCGCAATTATAATAAGGTCGTAAGATAGACTACTACACGTAGCCTAGTTGATCTACAACATGAGCCAAATAGTTGTTTAAGCTTAACATTTGCGTATTCTATGTTACTTTTTTATGATTATAATCATCATGATGTCTCAAAATTTATTTAAATATTGAAATTTTGGGATTAAGTATTTGCCATCTTGTTAGACGAAGGACGTAAAAATATTAATAACCTTAAGGCTTAGTCTAGTTTTTTAACAGTCTAAACGTGATTTTTCTTCGAAATGTTCCATGGCAAAATGCTTATTTCGGTGTAGTATGTAATAAATATAGAATCCGGATAAATAATGGGGCTATTTTATGTTTAAATTTCAAATGCAAGTGTATACGATAGGATTAAAAAGAGACAATGGAACCTTGACTAACGCTGCTGTTAAATGGTAGGCCTGCACCGATTGTAAACCTGCTCTGTGAAAATGGTCTTCATTGTCGACATAATTAATGAACTTCAATGAAGTAATTAAAAAATATGTATACCAACTTTCAAGTCTAGATTGCATGGTATAGCCTATATGTGTTCGAAATTCACCGGATAGGAAATTCTTTCGTTTATATGCATGGCCGCGGAAATAATATACAGACGCCAAAGTGCCGCAAAGTGAATCTCATGCCTCAGGCTTTCACTTCCGTTGCTCTCCTTATCTTAGTCCGCAATGTCCTATCCCAGGGCCGGATTAAGGCATGTTCAACATTTCTTAATCCGGCCCGGCCCTATCCGAATATTAATATTGCGGCCTTATATATCCTAACTTTGTAAACCTTGCCATGGTTAACCGTATCTTATACTCTTCTTAATTTGTCATATATGCCACTTGGTCTACCATCTTTTGTCGCAAATAATGATACCCCTCATTACCCTTTAGTGAATGCTTGACTCGCACCGTCGTGCCCCTCCCTCTCCCACCCACACCCGCGTGCCTTATAACGTGTAACAAAAGATGGACTTCGTTGCATTCAGGTCACAATTTCCTGTGCGGCGGCGGCGGCGGTTGTTAGTTTCATAAATTCTGTGACAACAGAATATAATATATCTGGATGAGAAGATCTGATCTCCCGCGAGGCATATGAGGAGGAAGCGAGATGGATGTGATGCATATATCCGGAACCCGGCCTTTCTTTGGACGACAGGCGATAGAATGCTTCTGCTGCTGCTGATGCTTCTGATGCTGAGTGGACCTACATGCAGTTACCATAGCAACTGAAATTGACACTGCCGCATCCGCCTCGGGCAACGGCGTTTACAAAGCACAATATAAACCTCCAGTGTATTATGTGTATTGCAGGTTCATATGTACATGTATGTGTGTATACCTTACGTGTGCATGCATGCCTGTATGTATGTATGTATGTATGTATGTATGTATGTATGTATGTATGTATATATGTATGTATGTATGTATGTATGTATGTATGTATGTATGTATGTATGTATGTATGTATGTATGTATGTATGTATGTATGTATGTATGTATGTATGTATGTATGTATGTATGTATGTATGTATGTATGTATGTATGTATGTATGTATGTATGTATGTATGTATGTATGTATTGTATGTATGTATGTATGTATGTATGTATGTATGTAACTATGTATGCACTATGCATTCATGCAGGTATGTGTGTGTGCATGTATGCAGATCTATACGTATGAATGAATAAACGTGTGTAACACTGTGTATGAATAAATGCGCTTATACAATATACATGTATATACAAATTATACACTGTTTGTTTGTATGTGCACCTGTTATAGCGCCCCTTCAAGCTCTCTCTACTCAGAGGCGCTCCCGAATGCAGAGCGGACGCCGGACACATAATCGGAGTTTCACGCCGAAGCGCTGAGCAATTGTGAGTGAAGAACTTGCCCAAGGTCCTTACGCGGCGAGGTGGATTCGAACCTCGAACCTTCCGGCTCCAAGGCAACGACGCCACCACTACACCACGGCGCCCCACAGGAAGATATTATGTCAGCAGATATATAGCCTTGGAGCTGGAAGAATGCGGGTTCGAATCCATCTCAAGCTGCCTCGCAGGGACCTTGAGCAAGGCCTTCACTCGCAAGTCCTTCACTCGCAAGTCCTTCACTCGCAAGTCCTTCACTCGCAAGTCCTTCACTCGCAAGTCCTTCACTCGCAAGTCCTTCACTCGCAAGTCCTTCACTCGCAAGTCCTTCACTCGCAAGTCCTTCACTCGCAAGTCCTTCACTCGCAAGTGCTGCTCATGCGCTTCGACGATTCAGTGTCCGCACTGTGGTTTTTACTGCGTGTAATTAATAACAATGAACAGGTCAACCACGACTGTGTGCTTGAATCGTCAGAGAATAATAATAAAAACGACACGAATCTGTTTGTATCAACGACAAGTGCATATCAAGCTTAGCACACGACAGCCGCTCATCCGTGAAACATTTGTTGTTCCCTGCTAAGAAGCGTCGTTTCGTTCTCTTTTTATCTGCACACATAACTATGTATAGGCTACATCGAACGCAGCGGCAGACCATGTCATTGTTAGTCGGGTGCAAAACTGGGAAAAACGACTCGACTTATCGTTAAAACGTCAGTGCATCGTTTTCCGCGCGAATGATGCAGACGTTAAACATTATAGACGAGAGTCGAAGTCGTCTGCTGCGGCGAAGATGAGCAGAGGTGACGTCATTCGATAAATGACGTCATCACTCATGGAGCGGCAATCATCGAAGGCACACGAGGCAATCAGTGCGGTTCATCTGCGCATGATCGTACATATAATAACTGCACAAAACGAGGGAACAGCGCGTGCGCAAAGAAGTAGACATTAGCAGCTATAGCTGCTTAGCAGGACGACGATAATATAGGTCCACTCATGTGTGTTACATCATCATCTATAGAAATTTTTTTAATACGCATGCGCATTGTTTGACGACGCCTTTTCACTGATCAACGCAATCTGACGCAACGCCGGTTGAAGAAATCGAGATTTTCTAAATTATGATTTGTGAGGGATCGCCGCACAATACATTAATTATTTATACTAGTCCTATTTCATTCATATAAACTGGCAATACAGCGCTTCGACGTGAAAATTCGATGCATTGTACGCGCTGTAGTCGGGAGCGCCTCTGAGTAGATAGCTTCAAGAGGCGCTATAACAAGTGCACATACAAACAAACAAACGTGATTTCAGCCGGTTACTGTAGCCTACTTTTCAAACAGCCCTCTTGCAATTAAAACGCTTAGCTCAGAATTCGAGCAACGCACTAAAGCAACCTGCTATTCATTTATAACCTACTGGGGTCGAGACACAAAGTGACCCCATTTGACCCTACTATCTGTCATCGTTCTGGACCTTCCGTTTCAAGTCGGTGAACTCAGACATTTCCGTTGAACTTTAACATTTAGCGCCTGCAGTCACTGCAGGGGGAGGAAGAGTCGGGTAGACACAGCGGATCAGGAAGAGTTATATCAATCAGTGTAAATGTCCAGTGCATGTCCAAAATAACGGAAGAAGTTTATCTCCACGGTTTGTTGACATCCATGGTCCCAGGATGCATTGCGTCATCGGAAAAGGAGTAGGAAACTATTCGGTGGAGGATCTATTCGTGAACATCGCAAGCCAGACTATACCGTGTACCATAGTAGACTAGGTCTATAGTAGATAGAAATACTGATAGATGGCAATATTGAATGTATACGCGTTGCAGATTAACACGATCGAGACGTGCGTGGGCAGCAATGCAATTGTGTGCGAGTGAGCAATAAACAATAAACGCTATTGTTGTGACCTACGACTATAAAGATAACTGACGAACGTTGTGTTTGCCATGAGTGATTCTGCGGATTTTATTGTGTCCTATTCAGTTGCGCGCTTGCATGGTCCACATTCCATCGATTCCGAGTTCGAGCCTACTGAACGAACACCGTCTAATGAAAAGAAGCTGTCTATACGCAAATTCGTCGCACGTCTTAGGTTGAGAGCTATACCAACTATCCTCGCACACAACAAACGCAATAAATAGAGTATCCTACTTAGTGAGAAAAACTAACTGAACGATGAATGAAGCTGAAAAAGTTACTAAATAGTTTAAGGAAACTGTTATAATTTATTTATTTTTTATTATTTATCCAATAACTTTTGTTGATGATAAGTTATATTTAAGTAAGTGCATGGTGCTTTTTCCAGTTACGTATGCGCTTCTTCTGCTTGCAGATAAGTTGTTCTGCAAATTATTGATGAACTTTTGCAAAATTTAAACGCACCAGTGTTTATGGTGGTCCGATTCTGAGCTGCTAACAATTATACATCAGAAGTCAGGTAAGTTAACAATAATTGCATACCTTAGATCTATATAAACGGAGACTATGAATCCAATCGATCCTTTCATCCATCCTCACCTGAATCCATTCAGGGATTATTTCCTTAAAGCTCTTAGTCTCTTCTTCCATCTATGCATAGAATGCATCCTCGAATCTATCCGGCTGTGCACCCATCCATCCACCCGCCTCTTGATTCCCTTCCCAAGTTCCTTCTTCCTCCGTCCATGCCAATCTACTGCATCCATGTCTCCACGCTGTCTCTCTTTATCCTGGCCTCTCCATGGGCGGATGCGCTCCCTAGGGGGCCTAGCTACTGCTGTGTGGTGACCCTATTATCAGACACTTCGAATGGTTCTAAATGCAAACGTGTCTGATGTGAGCGTGCAGTGTCTACAGGTGGCTCGCTCCACATTATGGTTGGCCCGTCCGAAAAGCGTTTCATTCCAGATCTGCAGGTCATGAGAGCCACGCACTCCACGACATGAATCATGAATCGTCTCATGTCATGTCATTTTCTCCGCCTCCGTGAAAGTCCATTCATGTTGCTGATATTGTGGCAGATTATAATACCCGATTTATTCTCTTTTATCCAGAGATTTAGCAGACGCCAGGCGGGTAAGTCAACTAATTACTTCTGCAGAAGCAAATCAGAAAACGAACGCGTATTTTATCGGCTGCTGCTGCAGGCTCAAGATGTCAACGTAAATTATTACGAGACTTTTGCAATTATTAATTTCTGCTGATATTCTGTCGGTCGTCATAAATCGTATATATTCTTCTTCTTACAGTCTTCTACTGCACACACGCACGCACACACCCATAATACACACACACACAGTCACACACACACTCACAGTCTCACACACACACACAAATACATAAATTATACACAAATGTGTGATGTCTCGAACTGATTTCCAGTCTCGCAGCGGCGGCAGCGCAGCTCCTCTATACAGGATACCATGCATTAACATGCATTGTGGATTCCAGTTTCTTTTATCGATGTTTACTTTCTTTCGACAATTCATTTTTGCCTGACATGCATGTCTGACGATGCATGCAACGCTATATTACTGATGTATTAAGTAGACTGTTGCTATTCAGTGTGCACAGTTCGCCTGGAGAACTACCTTTTAGCGAGTTGAAATTATTCGGCATAATTAACTCCGTGTATGATACAATATTATGTTTGACTTGTTTGTATTTGAATTCAGATAGTCTAAACTCTATGGGGAGTGGGTCAATGTGCTACGATTGGTATGCAGTTTTCTAAGTATAAGATTTATTATTATCATTATAAATGTCCATAATTACAACTCCTTTGTGACACTTTTGTTGTTTTTATTTATTATTTTTACTGAGCTGCTTCTGAAACTATCTGAAAAAAATCCAGACACGATGTGTAGGCAACGCGTTCAGCTCTGGAGACGTAAAATGTCTGGTTGTATCAAGGATGCGAAGGCAATAACTGAACCGTGACAATGAACTCGTCTGCTCCAGTCAACAGCATTGGTCGTATTGATTAGCTGATCAGTTTAAATCTATCGATCTGTGTTCGATTTCTATACTAGACGACAATGATGAGAACCATTGCAATCGTATCATTCGCATGATGTCATTTTCCAGATTCAACAGGATGAAGAGATGCAGCAGGATGAGGAAGAGGAGGAGGAGATGGAGGAGGAGATGGAGGAGGAGATGGAGGAGGAGATGGAGGAGGAGATGGAGGAGGAGATGGAGGAGGAGATGGAGGAGAAGATGGAGGAGGAGATGGAGGAGGATATGGAGGAGGAGATGGAAGAGAAGATGGAGGAGGAGATGGAGGAGGAGATGGAGGAGGAGATGGAGGAGGAGATGGAGGAGAAGATGGAGGAGGAGATGGAGGAGGATATGGAGGAGGAGATGGAGGAGAAGATGGAGGAGGAGATGGAGGAGGAGATGGAAAAGGAGGACGAGAAGGAGGAGGACGAAGACGAAGAGGAAGAGAAGGACTAAGAGAGGAAGAGGAGGAAAGGAGAAGGAGTAGGAGGAGGAGGAAGAGAGGAAGAAAAAGAAAGAGGAGGAGGAAGACGAGGAGAAGGAAGACGAGGAGAAGGAGGAGGAGGGCAGGAAGAACAGGAAGAGGAATATGAGAAGTAAGTGGAACAGTAAAGGCAGAAAGAGGATAGGAAGCATGATGTGGAAAACTGAGAAACAAAGAAACAACGACGGAAACAGCAGAGAGGAGGAGGAGGAGGAGGAGGAGGAGGAGGAGGAGGAGAAGGAGAAGGTGGAGAAGGAGGAAAAGAGGATTCTGCGAATCTTCCTCATTTTGCTTCTGCAGCCTATTTCAGTCTTTCCGAGGATGAGGAGGAGAAGGAGGAGGAGGAGGAAGAGTATTTCGCGGATCTTCCTTCTTTGGTTTCTGTGTCCTTCTCAGTTTTTAGTCTTGTTGTGACGTCGAGTCGTTTTTCTGTCGTCGTTTTGTCTCCTCCTGATCCTTTTTGATCCTCTTTGATCCTCATCCTCATCCATTTCAGTCCTTAACGGCCTCGACTTTCAACAGCGACGATCGAGATTGCTCCCATGCCGCTCCATGTCCGCGTCATCTAACTTTCTCGTCCATTGTATGTTCTGCGAAATAAAAAAATAACCGCCATGCATTGTGCTGTTCCCTTTGTCCGCGCATCCCGTCTTGCACCTGATCTCCATTTTTTACTGTCTTCCCTTTCCTCTCCCTTTCCCTCTTCCTGTTCCTCTCTATGTCCATCTGTTTTCCATTTCTTCTTCCCCAACCCTCTGCTCTGCCGCCCTCATTCCAAGCTCCCTGAGTTCCTTCATTCCGATTCTTCTTCTCTTCTCTCCTTCTCTTCTCCTTTTCTTCTCCATCACTGTCCCTCTCACAATTATTGCCTCTTCTATTTCTCTGCCTCTCTGCCTCCTCCCAATTCACACATTTCCTTCTGTTTCCTCCGCCCTTCTAATTTTCCCCCGTCCATCTTTCCCTCGTCACGTTCTTCTCAGGCTTTCTTTTATTCTCCCACCTTTCCCTGCAGCTTCCAATCTTCCCTTCGTCTCCATTCTTCCTTCTTCCACGAGAACGGTGCACCATAAAGAAAATGGCCGATGTGCAGCCGACTCCTTCAGCTGCAGCCGAAGAAGCCGTGCTCAGTGATCAAGATGCAATCAAGTGCGTATGAGTGTCACCGTCCGCACGCGACCACGCATTGTCTATTCAATTACCAGGCGCCCGAATAAAATCACGGCTTGGAACGGCAGTCAGTCTGATCTCCAGAGACATCTAGCGGCGAAATTATTGCGCCTCAACGACGCCTGTTAAGAAACCATTTTGCACGTCCACCGTCGGCGCTGGAATTGATTGTGGGTGTGTTGGTGGGGGGGGGGGGGGGGGTAGTTGAGGCAGGTGAAGGCACGGTCGGAGAAAGCATTATGTAGGCCTATAATTATGGTGTATTATACGCTATTATTATAGTGCAAAAGTGCAAAAGGTCTGACAAAATTAAAATAAGGTAACGTGTGTTAACGCGAGGTTAGATAGGGTTCAATATAATACAATGCAAAATATGGTATGGTAAAAGGCTGATCTGTTTTGAGGTATAGACTATAACGAAAGGATCATTAGATTGGAGTAAGATTATTGCACGCGTCAAGGCAAGTTAGGGTATAGAGTAAGTAGAGTTGGGTAAAGGGTTATAGAATAGATGGCAAACATGAAAAATGGTTAGACTGTCATCTGTTCTGCAAAGAAAGACATGGTGAGTAACTAGGGTAAGATTGGTGACGCACTGACGCCATTTGCAATTGGTTAGACTGGGTAAGACTGGGTAAGACTATTCTGGTGAGACACTGCATGCAAGCAAGATAATTTTTATTTCCCCAGAGCTGTCCTCATAAGTAGTGCAACGATTCTTGAGCACGACACCAGAAAATTAACAACCAGACAACACGTCTTCCCAGGTTGCACGGCTGGACAGCAATCTGTCAACTTTCTGGAGAAAACGTTCAGCGAAGGTCGCAGCAGCAGCGGTGACTGTTTGACCTGTCTGCAATCAGTCAAATTGTTAGAATTAATAGACGAAACAAGGCGGCCTCGTGAGTCTCAACCGCAGAGACCTGCAGCGAATTCTTTTAATCTATAGACGACGCTACTAATGAGATCCGTCAGCCGCACATTAATCTATTCATCCATTGTCATAGTCATGCAATGTTCTTTTTCACTCCTTCTTTATTTCGCTCCTTCAGCTCATCATCGTTTTTCATCTGTTCAGCCAAATATTTATATATTCATCCGTTTATGTAATATTATATTATGTGCTGTGTTGCTGCAAAGTCTTCGGACCTTTAATGCCAGACCATTAAGCTTTACAGCCACAGTTATGTGGGGCACCAGCATAGACATCAACGGTAAAAGCCATCAGAACCACCGTCGTTATTGCGTTTTTTGCATCTTGCAATATTCATGCGTTCAAATATTTATTCATCCAATGCATCAACCGTCATGTATATATATGCGACTGATTGTATACTTATATATATATATATTTATATAACCTTTTTAGGTCAACTTGTGTTATGGCAGTATGGTTGCGTGCATGTTCAATATTCAGGAATAAATAAATAAATAAATAAATAAGTAAAATAAGTATTCGTGAATGTTTGCCTCAGTCATTTGATCTATCGCCTTTCACCTAACTCTCAAAGACGGTGTGTATGTGAACGTTTGTCTGCTTGTCTGTGTATGTGTGAATGTATGTCTGCCTGTCTGTCTGTGTATGTGTGAATGTTTGTCTGCCTGTCTGTGTATGTGAACGTTTGTCTGCTTGTCTGCTCGTGTGTCTATCGTGCTTCTTATTCCTCCTGAGAGAACTATTTGGTGCAATTGATCCTCATAAAACTACATTAATTTGCATCTTGTTAAACTGCCTGACTCTCTTTTTGATCCTCTGAAAATGACATTTCACTGCATTCTGCTCAATCTGAAGCTGTCTCTCTGCCTGTAGCCCTCTATCACTGTCCCTCTCTGTGTCTTGATGTGAACCCTGGTTTTTATTTGTATGTGTGCGAGTCTTTAGTTCTACGTTGCACAGCACGTATGTATGTATGTATGTATTTATGTATGTATGTATGTTTGTATGTATGTATGTATGTATGTATGTATGTATGTATGTACATGCATTTATATAGGCCTTACAACAGCCTCGCGAAGGCTCTTCGAAATCAGTTCTACGCTACGACCGTCCCCGTTGACCGTCCTTTATCCTGTTGTCCCTTGACTCTCTCGTCTCTTGTGTCCGTCGAAGTCCCGTTCTCTCTGACTGCTCTGTCACCGATAGAGACGACCGCCTTCCCGCAATGTATCGATGCATTAGACATTTGTATAGCGCCATTTCCCCGTTTCAAATGCGCTGCAATCTCGTGTGCATGTCAAAGATTCGTCCATCACAACATTTCAAGTATAAGCTCGACCACATGCACAAAAGCAGATTGGCTTCAAATGCGTCTGAATATTGGTCCACAAGTGTGGGCTGATCAGCATGTATGCAGAGGAACAATAACGACTGGAAAAGAAGTCAGAGCTGCAGTCGTTTGATCCACTGTGGGATGGAAACACGTAATGCGTGAATGGCCTGCTGGAAACATCTATGGTTATATTATATAGGTTACCATCTTTCAGCGCTTTTGTGTGACTCTAAGAGAACGCTACACAAACGTTCACAAACAGGAATGTATGCGCACATTCGTACACACACACATACATACATGCATACATACATAGTATTACATATACAGACATACATAACATGCATACAAAGTCATACAAACATGCATACATACATACATACATACATAGAATCTGCATAAAAAACATACATACATACATACATACATACATACATACATACATACATACATACATACATACATACATACATACATACATACATACATATATACATACATACAAAGCTACAAACATATGTGCACCCACACACCTACGTGAGGATACATGCGTATACAAGCATACATTTGCACACAGATATAAACATTGTTATATAATTTGTGGTGACAGATATCGGATCGAAGTAACCGTTTTGACTGTGTTTGATGTCAGAGCGCCTGCCTCTGACATCATCAATCACGACATTTAATTAATTATTCTTTTTTGCACGTCACGTGATCCGCGTGACTGTCATCGCTCTTTGTTTGATGCACGTATGTCCTATGCTACATGTACAATTGTAGGCCTACATGTATGTATCATGTATGTATGTATCATGTACATGTATGTATCATGTATCTTGCTCGATCAATCCCACTGGTTCGCTGACGCCTTTGTTCTATCACGAGGCTTTGTTTTCGGGTCATTGCTAAGCATTTTGTGCACGCTGACAATGCGACTGTCCTGGCAATTTGCGGTGCTTTGAATTAGCTTTGTGCTAATGACATTCAGACTACAGGCCTACATGTAGGCCTCTATTACGTTGAAGCAAATGATGCTTTTTATATAATACAGGTAGGCCTACAGTGACAACAATGCAGCTGCAGTGTATGCATGGTGGCGCTTGCAACCTGGCTGTCGCGTAATGCGTTTAAAACGCATGATTGGGTTATATTGTCAGCAGCTTAGAAATATAGATATATTGACTTCCTTCATCTGTCAGCTACATTAATTTTGTGTGCATTGTGTTATTGTGTCAGAACCATATTTTATCTAGAATTTGTGAGAGCATGTATGGATCTTCTATGACTGCTATACCTGCTCTCGTGAGCTCAGTCAGCAACGAGTTAGGTCTATTTTTTTTCTATCTAACCTAACACTATACTTTCAATTGCTCTTGCTTTGGCTCGTGCATGCACTTTCATTCATTCATTCATTCATTCATTCAGAGCATTTATATAGCGCCCCTTCAATAAACTACTCAGAGGCGCTCAGTATAATCAGTATAATCGACCACGCTAGGACCGTCTATAGGCCTATGGGCCTCTGCCTGGGCGCATTGGGCAGCTTGAAACTTCAGCATGTACTATGTGCATATATAAGACTTACATGTATAAAAGGCATTTTAAAATTGAATTGTTTCTCATTTTGAGCGTGACGTAATTCATTGCAGGTGGTTTTTAGAATAGGGGGGGGGCTTATTTTGTGGGCCCTAAAAGTGAGATCAATGTACCTTATTATTATTATTATTATTATTGGGACTGTACTGAACATTCACTGTGCAATGTAGACATACATGCAGTATACTAGTTGACCTATTGAATGGTCGGTTGGACAAATAAATTAGTCGTTTTGTTTATGGTTATTGGCTTAGATTCTATTGGCTGTCATTGTTTTTCAGCGTATGGGATATAAGATTTTGATTTAAATTTAGAGTTTTCACTTGGGAAATGCCCCATGGTGTTTGTGTCTCATTATTTCCTGGTCCGGATGATGGTAGAATTCTTCTCTGCTCTTCCTTCGATGAGAACTGATTCTGCTTTTGCATGCAGTATACAATACATTCACTATACAATACATTCACACCAGTTGACAATGCAGCGGTAATTGAACGATCCACATGGAATACATGTATACAATACATACAATACATGCATACATACATACATACATACATACATACATACATACATACATACATACATACATACATACATACATACATACATACATACATACATACATACATACATACATACATACATACATACATACATACATACATACATACATACATACATACATACATACATACATACATACATACATGCATATAGCCTCGCTTTGTATTCGCGTGTTGTTCTGGCTTTCTATGGGGATTCTCTTCACGCTTGATACAAACACTTAAAGCTGTTCGTTGTCATTTCCGCCTGAGTTGGCCTGGGTCCGCTGGGAGCGCCTCTGAATAGTATCTTGGAGAAACATTGCATAGAATGTTCTGAGTAAACGAATGGACGAATATACAATACATACACGCATGCATATAAAGATGCATGCATACATACATAGGCCTATATACGTATACATACAATACATAGACTACACAGTTTAAACGCATACATACATGCATACATACATACATGCATATTACAGCATTTAGGGCAAACATGATAGAAACGATTGTGGTTACATTGTAAATGCATGCGGATGTGTTATTGGATTGAATCCAAGTCTAATTCATAGCAACACGTGCAAACAATGATCCCAAAGAAAACAATATTATGCAAAAGTGAATCCCAATTTCTAAAACAGCAGCCCTTGGAACATGCAGCAGACAGTGACGTATACCCAGGAATTTCTGATGGGGAGGGGGGGTTTATGACCGGATGCTTGATTTTTTTATTCTTATATAATTGGAGAAATGACATTTAAAAACGATTTTTCCTAAGCCAATGGGGAGTTTAATCCCCCAAACCCCCCTTGTCTACGCCACTGCACGCAGATGAAATGAATGGGACCAGACAAGTTCAGAAGAAAGCCAGACCACATTCATTGATACGTGCGTGAATTCGGTAACCTACCCATCGCCATGCACCATATGCATGTCAACGATCGCAAACACAGAAGATTATAGAAAGTAAGGAACACAAAATAATAAGGGGAAGGGGCAGCCATAATGACAAGGTCCGCTACAGAAGTTGATAAAAGAAAGACGATTGGCTGGATAGGTGAAGCGCGTGCTCTTGACAAGTGTAGACTGCAGTGTAGGGGAAAGAACAATTCCTCAGTTCATTGTAAACTCGCGATCGCAGATAATGAAAGTGTGTCAGCCAGTATATAATATGCGTGAACCTAAAATCCATAAAATTACAAGACTGTGTTGCAATGTCGTCACGCCAATTATTATAGATCTATTGCATGAAGCGAAGACGAAAAAAGTTTGTCGACGTCAAGTGAAGAACGACACGACAGGCGACAATTACATGTATAGTCTATATACAATATATAATATATAATATATACATATAATATATACATATAATATATAATATATATAATATATATTATATATTATATGTATATATTATATATAATAGGCCTATATATACAAAGAAGATATATATATAATACAAAGAAGAAACAATGACTAAAACCTATTGGAGCAATGGCGACATCGACTATGAACCATTCAAGGCCGTAGCCAGGATTTTATTTCGAGGGAGAGGGTGTTTACTCGACCTTGAGCAAGTCGACAAGCAAACGAATCAACGGATAAAAGGGTTTGGAGGATGATTCAATATATTGTAAAATATCACATAGAAATAAATGCTTCAAAATAAGATCTCCTTAGTTCTTACATCATGATTGTGTTAGTAACTGTATTTTTTTATAGTAGCAATATTTAATATGGGGGATGGGTGCTCAAACGTCACCAACACCCCCTAACTACGGTCTTGGAGCTATTGGTAGATAACTGCACTTGAACCTTTGGTGCCTTGGAAAGTCGAAGGCGAATAATCATAGAGAGTTTTGTGTATTATTGCATCCGATGTGCAGTGCTGCAGGGGTTGGCGCATTGAGTTCAACATCCTCTAAATATAAAATAGACTTATGCGAGACACCCTATAGTCGTGTTTTTATGTAATTTCGCGGATGATCTGACGTATGGGCCTACTAATTAAATGGGTTTTTGCTTTCTCTTCATCGGTTCTTGGTGCTATTTCCGGCCGACTCTCTTTTGGCATTTTCATCATATAATGCGCCTGAAGATGCTGTCCATTGCAGACTGCAGTCAACGCTCGGAACATGCAGAAAAGAGAAACGCTCTGCATGCAGAAGACTCAACTCTTTTCTCTGTGTGGTCATCACAAACTTGACAACCTTAAATGCAATGTTTCTCCATGTTACCGTGTACTGTCATTCTAAAAGGAAACTATCCACTGCTTGCAACATTCTGGCAGTGCTCTTACCGATATACCACCTGTTGCCTATAATTATGCGGTTTGAAATCTTGTCTTCTCTTAATCATGCTGTCCCTAAGCATGCATCCAACTGTTAAATTTCCACATGCACGTTTTATTGAAACACACCACAGCACTAAATGAGCGCGCATGACAACTTGAATTGTTCATCATGACGTCAGTTTTAGAAGACATATATTTGACGTCATTTGAATTGTTGGTTTTTTTGGAAAACAATGTGAAATCAACGTCGAATATTAATAATAATAATTTCGTTTATTCAAAAATCCGGTTGACAGACCGCAACCGGTTACAGCATTGTATGCTTACAGGTCAGATTAAGACAATGTAACAATAGCCAATCGCAAGTCACAAAATGGCTTACAAAATGCTCAGCGTTCATATAAGGGATCAAGTAAATCGCATATTTACAAGCTATATTAAACTATAGTTGCTTCAATTTCAAAATTATAGCTGTCTCCAGTGAACAAGGTAGGCCTATCACATAAGTCTTTCTATACCTGTGATAGGCCACTGCATAATTAAGTTTACAACACGCACGAAACAAGAATCGTTTCTTTACATGTCTAAAAGTATGATCGTATTTATTACTATTGGACCGAGTGATCAATGACGGGTTTTGATGCTCTGGTGGCAATGCTAATAACTACAGAGCATTAGAGAGCTGTACTTGCCAAGCTTTCTTCGCAGGCTGCCCCCGTTCATTCAGGGGTATTCTGTGGGGGACTTTGGTTCAGTTGCTGCCACCGTTCGCGATGATCAATGTAGATGAAAATCTGTTCATTGGTTTCGTCGGTCTGTCAAACAACTTAATCGTATTGTCAAGTACCAGCCGGGGCCTCTGGCGTGGCCTAAAAACCCGTAAGCCCCCGCGGGGAAGGCCCGCCGACGCGGAGACGATGTCGTTAGCACGTTATAACATCATCCTGTCCGTCTTTCTGTCATAACTGTCTCTCTGCAATGTAGGCCCTATGTAGGATATAATATCAACCACTGAAGCAAGAACCATGGCATATACAGACAACTTTCATACTTCATCTGTCAAGGTATATGTGTATATCATATATTTTATATATATATATATATATATATATATATACCTTGACAGAAGAAGTTATGAAAGTTTATTGATTGTAGACTAGAGTGGTTACAGTAGGCCTATAGGACTATAAATATGATAAGTCCTTTTCGTGCAATTCTGCACATCAGGCAATGCAGCTCCTCATCTATAAAGGACTGTTAACGCTTACCTAAATAAACCAATTTGCATGGATCGTATATTCTTCAGGGATCTGTTCCTTGTCCTTTACCGTCCTCTGTAAAATTAATTAATTTATTGATAATAACCATTTCAATTCATCAGTCATGCAGCCTCAAAGCCAATCGATTTGGATCCGAGTAATACAACTTGCAGCAGCATGCTAGTAGCTACTGATTCTTAGTTGTTTTGATCTCACTGGCATCAACTGCAGTCAAACGAAGTAGCCCAATAGGGGCCGTCCATAAAGTACGTCACGCTATTTTTGACCATTTTTGACCCCCTGTCACAAACTGTCCCAAATATCGGACCCCCTTAAAGTACGTCACACTTTCGAATTTAAAAAAAAACATCGCAAGGCTATACATAGGGCCTAAAACAAGGCTTCGCAATTATTTTTAAAGCTATTAAATTCTACAAAAAATATAAAAAGAATTAGAAATATAATTCAAAAAAATAAATGTGTGACGTCACACATGGCCTGACCCCTCCCCTGTCACACACTGTCACACTTTCTTACACCTCCTCACCCCCCCCCCCCCTGGAGCGTGACGTACTTTATGGACGGCCCCATACTGTAAGAGTTCCTCTATAGAGATTGTGCAGTTCCACTTCTGTGGCTTTGATATAAACCTATACAAGACAGAGGCATTCTCGTTTATCTTACGTCAACGGCTTAACTATTTTCCTATAAATAATTAATCATTTCATCAATGGCCATGCTGGGCTGCAGTGCTGACTCTATGTGTTCCGCTATCACAGACTGTCAACATACTTCGGACCACTTTAGACAGCAGCCTCACATTCTTGTCCCACGTAATAAACCTCAACAAATATTGTTTCTGCTATAATTTTATATAAAAGCATGGCAGGTCATTTAAATGAGCATCGATGCAACATGGTGCATTGGTGCTGCACTGCAAATTCTTATGATAATATTATTAATAATAAATAAACAATAACAACAATTTTAATAATATCAGTAATAATAATAATTGCAATGACAACACTAACAATAAAAATAATTATCATTATTATTACTATTTTGTATTATTATTGACATAATTGTTATTATATCATCAACATGATCATCGTCACCATTATCACTATGATAAAGATGGTGTAATATTTCATAATCTATTTATGCAGAATAATATTATTATGGCTCCACTTAAAGGCAACGTATTTTTTGCTTGAACACTGTAGTAGCTTTCGGCCTACGTCACGTTTATCCGACCCTTCGAATTTTCACTTATCTTTTCCAACGAATTATATTTATTAGTCTATATTATCTTACGCTCCTCTGATGTAAAATGACCTGATGCCTACGCAACACGATAACGGCGGCATAAAAGTCATTACATAAAATATAAATAAATGAATAGTTAAACACATTATATATGATACATGGATATATAATTATATATATCATATATATATAAATAAGGAGCTCTTGTAGCTGAACGTGTTTTGCGTGCATCAAAAACATGTTATGTGGCACCGTTTGCAAGCTCTCAAAGCGCTGCTTACAAGACGATGTCAACTGGTATAAATAGAAGCAAAGCAGTCTCATAAACAAACCTCGAGAGGCAAATCTCGGCCTGGATTCTTAGTCACTTTATTTGCCTCACATCCGCCGATGAAGAAGAAGGGTGGTCAGTGGTGTGAGTAATGGTTGTCAATGGTGTGAGGAAGAATGACCAGTAGTGTGAGGAAGGGTGGCCAGTGCTTAGGGTTGGCCAATGGTGTGAAGATTGGTGGCCAGTGGTGCGCAGAATGGGTGGTCAGTGGTGTGAGTAATGGTGGCCAGTGATGTGAGAAAGGTGGCCAATGGTGTGAGGAAGAATGACCAGTAGTGTGAGGAAGGGTGGCCAGTGCTTAGGGTTGGCTAATGGTGTGAAGATTGGTGGCCAGTGGTGCGCAGAATGGGTGGCCAGTGGTGTGAGGAAGACTGGCCAGTGGTGTGAGGAAGGGTGGCCAGCGGTGTGAGGAAGGGTGGCCAATGGTGTGAGGAATGGTGGCCAATGGTGTGAGGAAGGGTGGCCAGTGGTGTGAGGAACGGGTGGCCAATGATAAGAGGAAGGGTCGCCAGTGGTGTGAGGAATGGTGGCCAATGGTGTGAGGAATGGTGGCCAGTGGTGTGAGGAAGGGTGACCAATGAAGTGAAGAAAAGTGGCCAATGGTGTGAGAAAGGGTGGCCAATGGTGTGACGAAGGGTGGCCAGTGGTGTGAGGAAGGGTGGCCTATGGTGTGAGGAAAGGGTAGCCAGTAATGTGAGGAAGGGTCAGCCGGTTGTGTGAGGAATGGGTGGCCAGTGGTTCGCAGAAGGGTGGCCAGTGGTGTGAGAAAGGGTCGCCAGTGCTGTGAGGAAGAGTGGCCGATGGTGTGAGGGTGGCCAATGGTGTGAGAAAGGGGCAGCCAGTAGTGTGAGGAATGGGTGGCCTGTAGTGTGAGGAATGGGTGGCCAGTGGTGTGATGAATAGTGACCAGTGGTGTGACGAAAATGGCCAGTGGTGCGCAGAATGGTGGCCAGAGGTGTGAGGAAAGGTGCCCAGAGGTGTGAGGAAAGGTGGCCAGTGGTGTGAGAAAGGGTGGCCAGTGGTGTGCGGAAATGGTGACCAGTGGTGTGACGATAATGGCCAGTGGTGCGCAAAGTGGGTGGCCAGTGGTGTGAGGAATGGGCGGTGAGTGGTGTGCAGAAGGTGTGGCCAGTGGTGTGATGAATGGCCAATGGTGTGAGGTTGGCCAGTGGGGTGAGGAAGGGGTTGCCAGTTGTGTCATCCATCCCTGAATGATTATGGCCGATGAAGGCAGCTTACAAAATATTTCGCTGGAGTACGCAACTGGAAATATCATTAGTATCGGTTTTGTTCACATTGCTTCTAAAGTGACATGAAAGCTGTGCGCTGACAATACAACACATAATTCATTAAGTTATTGACTAATGTGGCGCATAATAAATATAATTATAATGGTAAGAAAAATACATATAAAGTCGGGGATTAGAAACCAGAGCCTGTATGTCTGAATGCACATAGTTAGCGTCTTTATATACAATACATACACAGATACACACAAACAAACAAACAAACATACATACAAACATACATGCATGCATGCATACTTACATACATACATACATACATACATACATACATACATACATACATACATACATACATACATACATACATACATACATACATACATACATACATACATACATACATACATACATACATACATACATACATACATACATACATACATACATACATACATACATACATACATACATACATACATACATACATACATACATACATACATACATACATACATACATACATACATACATACATACATACATACATACATACATACATACATACATACATACATACATACATACATACATACATACATACATACATACATTCATACATACATACATACATACATACATACATACATACATATATGCATACATGCATACATGCATACATGCATACATGCATGCATACATACACACGTCCATCCATACATATACATATTACATACGTATACATCAATGGAATGGCCTTCCTCTCCCTTTCTCTCCCTTCTCAGTCATTCCTCTTTCACCTTGACAGTTTTATTTGGCTTCCCTAGGGTTCGTTCGAAGTGCCTCTGAATATTCCCCTTGAAGAGGCGCTATACAAATTCTCGAAATATTGGCCTATAGGTGATGATAAATGGTACAACTCATAAATATATACCCGGTATTACATATTATATATAAAGTTGAGGTGGTAGCGAATACAGTGATTAGATCTATGTATATAATTATTGAACATGGGATAATTTTTTTGGCTCAAACAATCGTTCTATCAAACGCTGGCTGATATCTGACTCGCGAAATGTCTGTATATTATATATTATATATATATTATATAAATATATTTATTATTTCTAAGTATATAGTATATTATTTAGCCTCTGTCGTCGTTATAGATGCACCAGATCGGCCTTCAGGTGGCGCCTTAGTCGATATTTGCAGTGCGCATGCTCAACAACACTAGATATATTGACGGCAACAGAATCAAACGCTATATATTATATACATGTATATATATATATAATTATAGGCTGTATAATTTATATACAATGTACATACATATGGTATAATTATTAGGCCTATGGGCAAATCGCGTTGATGTCTCGCGTGAAGTTGAACATTTGTGGAACATAGTTCTTATACACATGCACAGTGAAACTATAATCTGACTGAATGGCCGTATAGCCTACGTCATTTCAGTTTTGAGAGGTTTACTAAAAGCCATGAATAATGAGCTGACCACTAAATGAAGACTATAAAAATTGCACATATGTACATGTGCGTGCACATATGCACGCAGCAATCGTTATGATAAATTTGACTATAACAAATAATATAAATCATATTTGCGCTTATTAGTAGGCCTACTACTACTAATAATAATAGACTGGTTCAACGCAATATGATTAGCCTATAGGCCTACATTGTACATGTCGCAATATGAACGGATGATTACACGCTATTACAGTGTCAGAATCTATTCTAACAGTATGGCAATCACGCAGGGCTCAATATCTTTTTGCTACTCATTTTCATAACGCCACCTTGCGAATGAAAGGTGAGTTGACTTTGTGGAGGGCATAGAGGGAGGGAATCGGCCACACGTCGGTGTTGATTTATTCTCTTCGTGCCTGAGTGTTACCATTCAACTAAACCCTCCCGCTCTCCACTGACATTAGAGCGTTCCAGCAACACTGGAGTATGTCGTCAGCGGTCAAGAGTGCGCTTGTGTGTGGTAGATCAAACGCCGGCTGTGACCTATAATTGCCTGCGCTATGGAAAAATTTCCAACCGTGCATAGAGCAGCGATGGTCCTCAAACATACGTAGGCCCTACACAGACTTAACAGTCAGCCGCCATTTCATCGTTCACCAACGATGTTTTGCCGGTTGAAGCTATAAACACGTCTGATGCTAAATGTCTGATGTTAATGTCTGATGCTAAATGTCTGATGTTAATGTCTGATGCTAAATGTCTGATGTTAAATTAGGTAATTTTGCAAAAATTTCGCAAATTCGTTTGGGTCTACAGTCTTAAGAATCGTTTGTTTTTGTTGTATTAGGTGAGAGCGTGCACCGTCGATTGACTCCGTTACCTTCAGGACTTCCACTGCGACCTTTTTCAGTCGATCGTAGGGCATACACGATTTTTAAAAATTAGCTTTATACTTCAGACAACCGTCAATAATTAATTATCATTTAATTGAATGCCGATCATAAAAAATTGCGCTACATAAGTCACCAAACTTGGACAAAATCTCTTGGAGATTTTCACCGGACTTCTACAACGATGAATTATTACATTACTCTTGAGAAGAAGGTCTAAATGATTTATTGTGTATGCCAATTTTGTTGACGATGTTATATGTAGCCAGATCTAAGGAAATCTAAGCGCTGCAACAATTATTATAATAGACATATAGTGTTGCTGAACGCAGCAGAAGTTATAGCCAAGCGCTGGAAGGAACTGCTTAGTGACAAACACTGCGTGCCTTGTTTTAAGACAATTCAGCGCTTGTTGTATAGCAAGCGCTGATCGCAAATGCTGCTGAATGCCTGCGTCCGATGAACAACGCTGCAAGCGCTGTAAGCAGCCGATGCGCAGCGCTTGCTGCTGATGAAAAGCAACGGACAGCGAACTTACGCGGCAGATGTCACTCTGTGTGTCGCAGCATAGACTGAAGTAACCATTGAGAGAGAGAGTGACTGTCTGTCTATACTTGTATTATACAGTCAACCAACGCTGACTATGTTTAAAATTCTTATCTAAACTTATTAGGAAAATGAAATTTAATTAAAGAAAGAGACTAATGAGGCATAATTATTATTAGTAAGTTCAGATTCGAATAACACACATGCAGCCTGCAGCACTGAAGCATTCAAAGTGAACAGATAAGAGATTTGACGAGATCAGACTCTTATGAAAAAAATCAAATAAGATCGAACAACATAATATATTGGAAGTTGGGCCAGCGTCAGGAGACAATAAAGAAATCACTACAATCGCTAACAATGGATTTCCACAACAACACGCTGAACTCCTCTTTCGATATTTCGGCAGACAACAACAACAACAACAACAACAACAACAACAACAACAGTGTGACCTGGACATGTCCAAGCACGGTCTCACCAACAACGTGGGGATGTGGACTCTACTCATTCGTCACCTACACGATCATCGGCGGACTACTTTGTGTGTGCGGCATCATCGGAAACTCCTTCACCTTCTTCGTATTCCTACGCGATTCGAAGAAAACGTCGGCGACATTTCTCTTCCAGGCGCTGTCCATCATCGACACGCTGCTCCTCATCACCGCCATTCCCGTCTATTCCCTACTTCCGTTCGTCGAACACACCGGTCTCTACACCGACTACAAGCGGTTCGGATTCTGCATCGTGCTCGTCTACGTCTTTCCCTGGTCGCACCTCGCGCAGACGGCGACCATCTGGCTGACGGTGCTGGTGGCGGTCAACCGCTACATCGCCGTCTGTCTTCCCTACAAGGCGGCTCGGTTATGCACCGTCAGTCAAGCGAAGAAGCAGCTTAGCATCGTGCTCATTCTCGCCGTTCTCTACAACCTACCGAAGTTCATCGAAGCGAGACTCGACTTCTCCGTTGACGACCGCGGTGGAGTCGTCGCTGCCAAGGTGAAGTACCGTGCCATCGTCAACTACCATCTGTACTTCATCATCTACAACAACATCCTCTACACCATCTTCCTCCTCTCTCTCCCGCTCCTCTGCCTCGCCATACTCAACATCCGACTGATACGAGCACTCGCGCAGCTGAGGAAGAAGCGCGCGCAGATGCTGAACGTTCGTCAGCAGCAGGATAACAACATCACATTCGTGCTCATCGTCGTCGTCATCGTCTTCATCGTTTGCCAGACGCCGGCGCTCACCAATCAGATCTTGTGGAGCGCTCTCGAGTCGCCGTACCGCGCCTGCGGTGGCTTCCAATTCTACTTCAGCCGCATCTCCAACCTGCTCGTCATCTTCAACTCGGCCGTCAACTTTCTCATCTATTTCGCCTTCAACACACGCTTTCGCCAGATCTTCATGCACATGATCTGTCGAACGATGGCGATACAAAGACTGCAGATGATGAAATCAAGCGCCGCTGATCAATACGCGGATGAGGAGACGGTTGTCAAGACAACGACGCTATGACTGCACCAGGTACTGGATTAGAATCCCGGTGTGTATATATATAGATATATATATATATATAGACAATATACAAACATTTTGACCTCGGACATGGAGACTCGGCGCTCGTGTATGATCACGAGAATCATGGATTTCTATTACGATAGTATAATCTCGTCTGTAACATGCAGTGGAGCCGTTGAGACGCCTGAAGCACCCTAGGAAAAATAATGATCAAGATGATAGACTACATCAAGATACATTTATCAAGATGATATTATATCAAGATACATTTATCAAGATGATATTATATCAAGATACATTTCTTAACACGAACAGAGTCCGAGATGCGAATCAAACATTGACAATTATGGTATAAGAAGCGGACGATAATAAAACTCGAACTCTCAATTTCATCAGCTACCATTCAAATAGCCGCCTAACCATTTCTGTTGCATGGTCTGAAGTTCTGAACTCGACACATCACCGTACGTAGCAGTTCTCTTGTCTCCGTCTCAATGTAATGCATTATGCGTTTGCAAATGGAGTAATAAAGGCTATGCTTACTTACTTCTCTCCCAGCATCCGGAACCAAACTCACCATAAGCCTATCTTTCTGGGCAATCTCTGTTGATACTTGATAATTATAATGGTTCGCAAATTCGCTATTAATTTTCTCTTCGCTTAGCCGTTGAGTTACGCTTTAGAACTGTTCAAGATGGCGATTATAGGTTACACCATGCACTACGATGAGCCTATATATGTACGATCAACTGTGAAAAGCCGCTCTGTTAAGGCACTAAAACGTATGCATATTGAACGAATAGTAGCCGCCTGCTTGACCCAATCTCACCATCCATTTCACTGTGCGCAGCATATGAGAATTATGGGAAAATAAGATGGATCAGACGTTGATTTATGCGAAGCAAGAACGACTTCACTATGGGGCATCTAAGAAAGACTAGGGGCGTTGAACCCCTCAATTCTTATCAATTCTCACCCTGGCTATCAGTTGCCACAATAGCAATCTGCATTTTAAAACAATTTCAAAGACGTTTTTATGCATTTGAGAAGTATGTGACAACTTGTGACTGTAGGCCAGTGTAGGGACTATACTTGTTGTGAGCAAGAACCATTTATTTTGACGATTTTATGTTGGATGTTATACCGGTAACTCTTTGTGTCGCGTCTGTTTGACTTGAATGTATACAATTCCTGCAATTTAACATAATTTATGGACAAAATTGTGAAAAATAAACAGTTAAGGCTGAGTCTGTTCTCCTTAATTATTTGACAAGAGCAATTTTTGCTGCAGTGCGGTTTGTTAGGTTAGCTGCACAATTATTATTATTATTATTATTATTTTTTTTTTTTACCCGAGGTAGCCTACCTAGGATCCCTTGGGATTTACAGAAATTATGCTTGGAGCTGTTGTTGTGTGTTTAGAAGATCAGGCCTCGTCCTCCGCAACAGTATTGAGACTTATCCTGCATGATGTTTAATGTCTTTATGACATGCCGTTGCTATAGAAACGCGTCAAGCTGCTCGGAGCCCTGGGTGCGACGCGGCGATTGATATACGGTGGATCATGACATCTAGCGTTCCGGCTGACAACACCTCATGTCATGGGTTCATAACCCAGGCATGATATAGAGTGGTTTCGCTCTTTCCTGAGTGGGCGGACAATTGGGGTGACCACTGCCTTGGACAATTCATGAAGTTCGACAGTTTTTACACCCATTGTTTTGTTATCGGGAATGCAGCTCACGAACATCCTGCAGGCCTATACGGCAAATTGGGGGAGGGGGTCATCAGTAGCTGATAACATTTAGCCAGTGTTTAGGCCTAATCTAGGCATCTTGATGGGGGATGTTCCTCCAGAAATAACTTCTCCCCAGAAAAATTTGACAAAATTATTATAGATTCCAATATCTAGGCTATAGTTGCTGTTTAGATTATTGCATTGCATGAACTCTTATAAAATATAGACTACCGTGGTACTATAATAGGCCTACTATAATTCTATGACTGCAATGATATTGTTTACTACTATAATAAATTACACTATCCTACACTAACTGGCATAGTTTACTACTGTTAATATTTGCAAAAGACTATTTCTTACAATATAGTTAAAAGACTTCTCAGAAATGTTTTCTTTCAAATTTGAAACTGTCAAATTTAAAATTGTTTTGTTTCATGAACACTTAGTAGAACAACATCGTTAAAACGTGGCTTCCCAATTTTGTAGCAGTTTTGCAGTTCGTCCTTGGTTAACGTAGGCGTATATTTTGTAGCAATGTCTGCTAATTGTGTCATGGTCATCAAATTCAGGCATGTCTTGAGCAACAGGGATAATGGGATAGATCTATGCTGATTCCGGTGCATTGGGTGCAACATAGGTCTATTATTATACTCCCAACTGCAATTCGATTCATTATAATTAGCCTATATCCAGTTGCTGCAGCGGCGGCGGAACCGAGTTGCCGAAGTTAATGAATAAAGAAATTATTATTGTAATTAAAAGTACATTAATTGAAACTTTAAACCGCTCTTTTCACCAGCACAGAAATAATTGAGTAATGTTTTTAAGATGACATCTGAAAGTGCTGCCCTTATAACGTGGACACTCAAAAATGAAGTTTTTATTGTACGTAGGATCGTAGGCCATATGTTTATTGAAGCCTTAGACCACTACTATTAGCACTGAAACAGTACAACAATTTGCTTAAAGTGACAGTCTAAAATGCTGCCACTTCAATGTGAAAATGAAAAAATCTGGTGGGAGTGGAAGCATCTCACACCCCAAACTCCTCCCTGCTTGGCGGCACTTGATAGGCTACATGCAGCGATCGTCCGCCGGACGCTCTTTTGTCTATATCTTAGAAGAAACCTTCATTCTCCAGAAGAGGAGAATTATTACACACTGCACCTGCAGCAGAGCTCTAATACAGAGGTTCTCAACCTTTTTTCGCGCGCGACACACCTAAACTTGCAATAAAATTTGGCGACACACCACGCAATCGTTATGTGAATATTGCTAAAAATTGAAATTAAGCCAGCTAAAAAGTTGAAGTTATTAAAACATGTAATAAACTAAATAAAGGAAATGTTGACGCTGAATGCTTTCTAGTTTCTAATTTTTGTAAAATTCTTAATTCTATTGATCTAAATATGCGATTCTACTACCTCGTTTTATGACTCTGCGTAAATTGTTTGACCTAACAGTTAATAGGATTTTTTGCTCCTGGATTTTCTTTGGGTCATAGAAAAAATAAGATTCATATGCTTTAATTGTAAGTGCAACTCGTAGCCTACAATAGCGTAGCAACCTAGCCAGATGTTTCTGAAGACTTTAAGCTTGGGCCCTTACCCGTTAACGAGACTAACGAATAAAATAGCCTAATAGGAGTTAGCTTATATAGGCCTAAAACTGTTTTAGATATACAAAAGAGCATGAAATAAATTATCCATAGTCCATGCAAGCCACTCTAATAACTCATGGCAAAGCAAGAAAACATGGGATAAGGGTATACCTAAACATTACTGAAACTAAACGCCTTCACAACATCAAATTATTGTAACGGAAAACTCGAAAAAGTAGGTATAGGCTACCGGTAAATTTTAGTTTAAAAACTTGAGCCATAGGGACATCTGGGCCCATGGACTTTGTACACCTTTCTTATACGCTGTATTATCACTCTCTGAATAAGCAAACAGCTAAGAAGGCACATCCAACCATTCGGCGTCATCAATAATTTTAGAATCGAAAAAGTTCCGTTTCTTTACAATAATTTTTCCCATTATTTTCGAAGGTTGCAGCATTGGGAAAAAGTTTAATCGGTGTGCTCGTTAAACTGCTTATGCCATAGCCTACTGCATGGCATATTGGCCTACTATGTGATTGCTTCTAAGACTGCTCCCACTGCGATAAAATGGAATAGATAAAGCCTGTAATGAAGTCCTACGAATATTATTCTCACAGCCTACGCCTGCCAAACTGCTAAAGTGAACAAGTCCTCCGTGTAATGCAAGAATGACGGATATAATTATGCTGTGAGAATTCGCGACACACCAATTCTTCGCGACACACCAGCGACACACCACTTTTACGCGACACACCGCCGGTCGCTTCGCGACACACTAGTGTGTCGCGACACACCGGTTGAGAACCTCTGCTCTAATATGCAATTATGCATGGTTAAAGGTTGCAATTGGACCCATGTGCTATAATATTTTTATATGGTGGGTGATTTGGTTTATACATGAAACTGTATACACTGTAGCTTATATCCAGGCATTTATCATCGTGCTCTGTTTTATCATTGCGTCGGTTGCATGATGTATTGCGTCTAATATCGTTCATCAACATGTAAGCTCCTCCAGGACTTCAAACTGGTGGACTAAGCTCTTAGATGTCAAAGCGCTATCGGACCAATAAAAATTTGAGCTTAGCAATTTCCTATCGCGTTGTAGGTCTATAATGCTGTTTTCCGGTTTCGGAAAATGTACACATTTTAATTGAAGTCTGAAATGAAGTCTGTTTTTTAACCGACCTCATCGATCAGACCTCATCTCTTTGCATTCTACTATATGCATTACCTCAACTTAACCCCAACAACAGGTTTAGTTTTTTGTTTAAAGTGACACCAAGTAACAAAACTATCTGTTTTGCACACACACCATACATGTAGGCATGGGTGCAATCACGTCCTAAAAGTTGGGGACCATAATGAATCACGTCCTAAAATTTGGGGACCATAATAATAAAGTTAGGAGACCACTCAGAAGTTGGGGGGACGCGTCCCGTGGGTCCCATAGGTGGTTGCGCCTATGCATGTAGGTATAGGCTTAGAAGGTAATAAAAAGCAAGATTAGAGAATCCTTAATTAAGAGACTAATGTCCCGTTATCAGGGTTACCCTACAGGCACAATTGAAAAGAAACAGCAACAGGTTATGCGAATATTTAATAAAGATAAAATATGTTTTGACTAATTAACCACGTGCTAGGAAAGTGTTTTAATTTTTTTTAAATTTATGTTTGCTGTGTATCGTGTTTTAACAAGTAGGCTTGTGTTCCTCCGTTTCAAACTACACCTCACCGTACGCCATATAGTGGAAGAATTTTAGGAAAATCGACTCAACAAATTATTACAAGTTAGAGACTTGGTAGAGTTGTTAAGTACACCCCACTGACGAAAATACCAAAAGTCCCCATAAATCCGAGCTGTGCTCGAGCCGCCATCTTGGAAAATGGCGGCCTATCTTCTGTTTTTTGTTAATAACTCAAACACCGTCACAGCTACTAAGAAATATAAAATAGCAAAAATGATCCTCATTTAAAGACAATCAAGTTTGCTATACAACATTTGTTTCTAGGATTATAAATAAAAATGTTACATATGATAACGTAGTCATCATTATGTATATCAATGCGACATACAAAGTTTTATGGCGGGAAGAATATAAGGAAATACTGTGCTGCAAATGATGATTTAGGATCAACCTAAAACTAGCTCCACCATCTTTATTTTTGATTCTATAAACAAATGTTGTATACCAAACTTCTTTGCCTTTTAATGAGGATCATTTTTGCTATTTTAGATTTCTTTGTAGCTGTGACGGTTCTGGAGTTATTGCCACAAGACCGAATTAAGTCCGCCATTTTCCAAGATGGCGGCTCGAGCACAGCTCGGATTTATGGGGACTTTTGATATTTTCGTCAGTTGGGTGTACTTAACAACTCTGCCAAGTCTCTAACTTGTAATAATTTGTTGAGTCGATTGATGATTTTTCGGCTAAAATTCTTCTACTAATAGCTTATTCCTATGCAGTACTGTTACACGTATACACGCCATATATCTTTTCCACCCTCACTATTATACCTCTCCGTAGCTGACGTACCCATGCTTGCCCAACTTCATGATAATCTTATATATTATAGCTTTAATTAATCCTTGACGTCGTGTTTCATTGATCGAGGCAGAAGAGAGGACCATCAATAGCACTGAGTGACTGAATGCCATGGTTGGCGGTTGGCATCTGGTTGTATATTATACACCGTGATTTAAAAAAACTAAGCCAAATTGTTTTTCATATATCTCTAATGCCTTATAACATAGCATGCTAAAATTTTCCAAATATTTAGAGAATTGGACAAAAGAATATGATTCCAAAATTTCATAAGATAAAGTTGAACGGATAAAAAGAAATGAATATTTAAACTTCATATGCCGAAATGCAGTTTACAAGCAATTTTCTGTTACATTCAATAAAATGTTTCCTTATTATCTCTAATGCCTGATGATTAATAACTCTAAAATTTTCCAGATATGTAGAGAATTGTACTAACAATATGACCCAAACAGTATGGTTTCATTATTTAATTAAATAACATGCTCAAATGCCCTCCTCCTGCTTGCACGCAAAGCTGGAGGCGCTGACGCCAAGCATTGGGCAACAGCATCTTCGATTATCCTCTGGTCCAGGCAATCCCACACTTCCAACAAGCGTTGCTTCAGATCGTTTATATCATGGATTGTTGTCTGCTAGATTTGGTCTTGCGTCATGCATGCTCCACACTTTATAGTCGACAGGATTCAAATCTGGTCTGTTCGGAGGCCATAATGTGAGAGAAACGAAGTCTGGCGTCTCTCTTGTCAGCATTTCGATAGTTTCCTTGGCTCTGTGGACTGGCGCTGTTCTGTTGAAAAAGAAAACAGCCTTCTGGGGCTACAGATTTCTGATAGCAGGTGGAATATGTTGTGACAGCAGCACATTGCGATAATATACTCTGTTAATTTTACTCCAGAATAATTAAAGACCAAAATTGAGAACTATCAAGCATCGAAACCGCAACGAACACCATAACAGACTTGCTGAAAACTGATATTTCTGGTTATGACGTTAAAATATTCATATCTTTCTCTCCGTTTAAATTTATTATATGATATTTTGGAATCATATGTTTGGTCCAATTCTCTAAATAATTGGAAAATTTTAGCCTGATATATTATCAGGCAATAGAGATATGTGAAAAAGAGTTTGGCTTAGTTTTTTTAAATCACGGTGTATATACGTTATGCAAGTTGTCAAGCAATAGAGTCTATATATTTTATATAATATCTATAATATATATAAACGATATGTATAATATTATATATGTCTGCAGGACCTATGATACGTCTCTGTCATTTTGATTGCTGTCTTGCTTTCTCTCTCTATATGTCTGTAAGTCTACGCCTATCTGTCTGTTGGTCCGTTCGACTAACTCGGTCAGTGGAATCTATGTATATCATCTCTGTCTAGCGTTTCACTTAGCTTGTCAGTGTGTCTGTCTGCCTGCCTACTTGTTTGTCCGTCCAGTCGTCGTCATCGTCTATCCAAAAAGTCTGTCAAGCAATATAACAGTGATGACGGATGGTATAAGACGGGAAGAACAGACAAAGCAACGAAATATTCATATTATGGTGACATGGACGCGGACCACTTAAGTGCTTGAAAGCGATGTCTGGACACTGCATGCACGGGGGTTTGTTTGTAGACCATGCATCAACACCATTAATTTATCAGTGTATCCAGACACTTTTCCCATAAATTGTCAGTAATAACAACAATAAATATAATAATACTTGCGGCAATAATAATAACAAAAATAATAATAATTCCTGGGCTCCTAGTCTGGGCTGCCCGGGCCGGCCGCTCTAAGCAGACTGAAATTGATCGATAAGAACTAAAACGATATCCAAAAACTAATAATAATTCCGGTTATAGTAATAATAATAATAATAATAATAGCAATAGTAGCCTAATAATAATAATAACAATGATAATAGGCCTAATAATGATAACTAAATTGAAAACTAAAACTTGCATTCCGGTTATAATAATAATATTAATAATAATAATAATAATAATAATAATAGTAGTAGTAGCAGTAGTAGTAGTAGTAGTAGTAGTAGTAGTAGTAGTAGTAGTAGTAGTAGTAGTAGTAGTAGCATAGTAGTAGTAGTAGTAGTAGTAGTAGTAGTAGTAGTAGTAGTAGTAGTAGTAGTAGTAGTAGTAGTAGTAGTAGTAGTAGTAGTAGTAGTAGTAGTAGTAGTAGTAGTAGTAGTAGTAGTAGTAGTAGTAGTAGTAGTAGTAGTAGTAGTAGTAGTAGTAGTAGTAGTAGTAGTAGTAGTAGTAGTAGTAGTAATATAATAACAATAACGATATTACTAATAATATTAATAATAAAATTCCTTGAGGGATCCTAAATACCTGGGGGAAGAAAGTAATATAATAAATAGCAATATAGTAAATAATATTATAATGGTAACAATAAAGATAATAGCTGTCAATTGGCAGTGATAGACGGTAGACCACAATAATTATGGCTTCCCTTGTCTACCCCGATCATATTTGCTGAAACCTGTACACTGTACAGTGTACACGTGTCGACTATGCAGTTTATAATTTATGTTTAGAGGGGTTTCGCTGAGCCAAAGGACATGAAGGCCTTGGTTTGTATCTGTTTTATGCCATTGTCAAGGACCGTTTGGATTTTTATTCTGGTTACTCAGCTGAACCCATTCGCCCCAACAACCTATTTGTCCTGCAGGCAGCCATTTGGAACAGATAATTATTGCAAGATATACAATCTAATCGTAATTAGACTGCATTAGGCGTCAATTTTTTTGTTCGTGGATAACATTACTAATTATAATTTTTACTGAGCACCAAATCCGTGGATTGTGCGGCCTTGGTTCGTAAAAATTTAATTGGATGGCAGTGACCATGCAGCAGCAGGGATTTTTTAACGTGCAGTTGTACACAAAATGTGCAGTTCTAAATGGAACTGTGCAGTTGTAGAAGCACTTCTGTACAGTTAAAACTAAAAATGGTAATTAGCCTCCGATTGGAAGTAATTTACCATGGAGGATGGGAAGGAAAAGAATGAGTTTGTGCAGTTCTAAAAATTCCTTCAAAACAGCCCTGTGTGCAGCAGCAGCAATTTATGGCAGTTGATAGCAAAATCTACGGCATCGACTGTGCCATCAGTTCTGATTGATTAATCATATAATTATGCACTCGCTATCAATAATAATAATTACGAATTCACTTCTACCTGCATAAACTCGACGTTGACGAGACGAGAACTATAATTATACGGGAGAAGATAATAATAATAATATAACGCAATATGCATGGTGGGATTTTTTCCAGGGTACGAAGAAGCAGTGAATGACAGTGGCGTAGCCAAAGGAGGGGGTTGGGAGTTAAACCCCCATTGGCTTAGGAAAACGTTTTTTTAAAGTTATTTATTCACTTAAATAACCAAAAAAGAACAGTTGTTTGTAGTAACAATTGTTTTCTTCAATTTGTTACTTTACTCCCTTTTTATTATTTAATTTATCTACTGCAATACTGTTGGGTTGGTGTCAAGAAGAGCATCCGGCCATAAACCCCATCATAGATAAGGGGCGTCCATGCATGCACTTCTTTTCTGACACTTTAAGAATTGGCTATAATGTATACTCCGTGTCTTAGTATTGCTGCTTTAAAATTGCAGTACCTAAGGGGAGGTATATTGTACTCTTATTAAGCGTCGCAGAACCACTTGCAATGCCTAACGATTCTCCTGCAGTGAGGCCAATCCTAACATGCACTCTAAAGTCTAGAGTCTAGACTCTAGAGTGCATGCATGGTTGTATAGCGCGTACGTCACACATCGTGTGGACTGCAGGGTCATCGAGAGCCGATGGCTATACAAGGATTTGTATAGTCTATAGTGATTATTTATATACATATACATATACCCACATACATAAACATGCATTCAAGCATACATGCATGTATTGTAAAGACATCCATACATGCATATACACATACACGCATACATACATGTCATACACACATACGTACATAAGTATAATACATTGCACATTATTATCTGCATACATGCAGACATAAACTATTATACAGTCATACATGCATACATATAGTTACATGCATGCATGCATTACAAATATAAATAATTGTAATTTGTAATTGTAATTGTAATCATACATTTATATAGCGCCACTTCAAGAGAACTCCTCAGAGAAGCTCCAGACCTGACACCAAATCATATTTAATCAAAGAGAATGGTTTTCAAACGCTTGCAGAAAAGGAGCGAAGAAAGACAAAGAAGTTCATTACGGAGACTAATAGGTAACTTATTCCAGAAAGACGGACAGACCATAGCAAAGCTTCTATAGTCTATACACATAATATTATATGCAGACATACATGTAGGCTACATGCAGACATAGGCTACATGTGAGAACACCTGCAGGAAGATTGGATTAGAGGATCACGAACCTGAAGTTCATGAAGGCAATGTAAGAAATCCAGCAGCAGAGCCGTTAACCTGTCGCATGTAATTGCAAGAATACATCTATAGAACATATTTTCGTTGATTAAGCAAACGACTCCATTGCTGCAATAAACGCTGAGACGAGACGCGATCAGCCAATGAAACATCATTTGCGATGGTTAGTCGAACAGCCATGTACATGTACATGTACATGTATATGCTTCACATTCGCAGACGACAACAACCTGTGGGTCTATGGTCAGCAAAAGTGAGCGTCGCTGTAAGTGGCAGCGTTGCAGCACTGCAGAGCAAGCCAGATAAAAATAATGCCCCCGGTAAAAAAACCTCTGCCCTGGTCGTTGACCTGCCGCACGGCTGCCATAAATTGTGCCCTGCACAGAATTTATTTTTGGCATAAATAGCCACTGTGTCAGGACTTACATGTATATGACTGTCCTCAGTGTCCTGGCCACTCCATAGTTAAAAATTTGACGCCTCTGCCTACTATACCGTTGAACTTTTCCGCATAGGCCTACATTGTTGCCCTGTTAAATAATTCGACTTGCTTATAACGGGCAGCTGACCAATATAATAATTTATGTAGGCATACCGGTATACTACCACGGGACGGTAGGTAAGCCAGTTCAGAGACATTGAGCACACCCGCGCAGCGCTGCAAAGTGTCAGCAGCTATTATAAACGTGACCAAACTGTGGGGGAACAACAAGCAACATGAGCAGAGACAACAGCGGCGACAAAGAAACATCAACCAACAACAACAACATACATAAAAGAACAACAAATTCTGAGAAACGACTCAATGGCCATCACTCTACACGTCCATTGTTGTGTAATCTGTACTATTGTGTAAATGCACAATTATAGCACGACCAAATGAATCAGCGACCGATGTAGGGACATAAATAATTTATGAAAACTAATCAGCAAAGAAGGATTAAGCAAACATTTAATGGAGAAATGAAGAAATGGACAACCGAACGTGTGGACAAGTATGCACAGGAAGGACTTGACAAATGATCCGATGAATAAAATTAATGAAGGAGTGAAGGAACAACGGAAGAGCTGAACAACGATTGAACGATGGAATTTTGAAACAAATGAGGAAACAAGAGACTGAACGACTGGGCAAAATTAATAAATAAAAATGTGAATAAATGAACAAAGAGCAAACATAACAATTGAATATCATATATTAATGACCCAAATTTCTGATAGTAGGCAATAAGCTTCTGCATATCGATAGGCCTATATAAAAAAAATCGCAAATGTAGTGATTTGCCGACATTAATATTTGACCATGATTTGGTTAAGATATTGTTCTTTAGGCATGTTTAAGTACAAGATTATCTGTTTAGCGCTTCCTTGGGCGTGTTAAATATGTAATCTGTTTCTGGCCAAGATGTTTCTTGAGGCATGCATGCGCATCATCGATCTGGCATGAATAAATATTATAGCTGTTTACTCGGTACTGTTCCGTGCCTTCTCACGCGACTATTATCACGTTCACGCGATCTGGAACAGTTACAGGTGCACCCAGGCGAGCAATTACCATGACAACTGCTGGAGCGATTCTGAAGTGCTCAAAATATGCCACAGGCGAATTCTATAAGAGGACCATAATTATATTGTACTTGATGAGTATAGCACAATGACGTATGTTCCTTAATTCTAGACAAGTCTTGTAGGAATACGATCAAGAGTCAGCCTATATGTAATTTCTTCTGCTTCGAAGAAGTAACGATTACACATGCATAATGTTTGAATAGTTCTGCACACACACACACACACACACACACACACACACACACACACACACACCGGAAGTATCATTAAAAAAAGGATGGCGGACAACTCAGACACGTTCATAGAGAGTCTGGGGAAATCAGAAAGACCTGGCACTCTTGGTAAAAGAGCAAATAATGGCCACAGCACTTAATTCGCCAACTTTTCATCTCTTAACTTGTGTGGTCAAACATTTGCCGACTTAATAATTCAATAGCTACAGTGTCGTCTGAGTTGGCATTATATTTGTATTCGACGGAGTATTCAATGTGTCATGCACCACAGGCCATAACAATATAAACAGAACTAGCCGAACTAAACGTTGCTTACTGCTTCTCTGCGCATATACTAGTAGGCCTATGGTATACACATAGCATCCAGCATGCAAAAGACTTATGACAAAGTGCCAGTATATTAAATATAAATACTATATTATAACTATAATATATACAGGGTGGCGCAAAATAAACCGGACTATTAGTTTTTGCAAATTGCATCGCTTGAATAATCAAAGTAATTATAATACTGTGACGTCGTCCTACATCAAGGATTACTACCAGACATTACAGCTCACTCTGGTGACAATTTCACTTTCCAGCAGGATGGAGCACCTGCTCATCGTTCACGAAAAACAGTTGCTTTTCTCACTGCTCACGTTCCAGACTTTATTGAACCAGAAAATTGGCCACCGAACAGTCCGGACTTGAATCTCGTAGACTGGGGATCTGGGGAATGCTGCAGCAGCTTGTCTACAGGCAGAGAATTTGAGATATTGAACATCTGAAAGAAGTTCTGACCGCATGCTGGGACGAAATCAGCGAGGACACTATCAACCGGGCTATTGGACAGTTTCGCAAGCGATTATCATTGGTTATCGCAGCAAACGGAGGACATATTGAACATCACTTTGACTGAAATTTCTTACGCATTCAGAAAATTCTGAAATTTTGCAGTTCATTCAATGTTATACTAAATGCCAAACCAGTGCCATTTTCTGTGTCATTTCTGTCTAATGATAGTTTTAAGGCGATAATTACTTTGATTATTCAAGCGATGCAATTGCAAAAACTAATAGTCCGGTTTATTTTTGCGCCACCCTGTATATAGAGTCTATATATTTAATATAAAGGTTTCATTACCAGAATGATTTACACTTATTAACGTTTGTTTTACATTACTTTTCACGTATATTACTAGATAGACTACTGTAGGCCTATTATCACTTCAATGTGTTTTGTTGCATTATTAGTCTATTTCCATTGTGCGGCGTTTGCAGATAGAGTAATAAAGACTTACTTACTCACAATAATATATATAGGCCTTTGCGCACAATCACAAAGCTGGATTACACAACGCATGCATGATTTAGGCCTACTTGTTACTATGATTAGGGCTGAAAAGGCCAGATATCAGTAGACTTATAATGAGTTAATCAATAATTGTGTCCAAGATAAATACGCGGACAAAGAACGCGTGGAATGAAGTTCCTGTCTTCTTTAGGTTCATGAGACTGTAGTTCTGAATTCGTGAACCTTGGGACGGCGCGGTATTAAAACTAATGTAGTGTAATGCAATACGCTGTAATTCGTCAGGACACGTCGAAGCTGCACCATGTTATGAGGACCTATAGAAAAATTTAATGCGCTTTATTAAAAGAAAGTACAGCACTGCAGAAGAGCTGTAATGAATAAACTTAACCTTTAATCATTTATTGGACACCTTTATCAACATTGGTCTCTAAGGATGCGGTTCTTAAAATTTAATAATTGCGTGCATCGGACTATAATAGCACATATATATATAATTATATATATATATAATGTTGCATGTGTGTGTATATACATATATATATATTCAGTAGATGACAGAGACTTGTATAAAGATTATTAACGGGACAAAGATGATTCGGCTGAAGAGCAATTCAATAGTCGGACAGACGGACGCCTCACGGGACAGACAGCAGCGGAAGGGTGCGACCGACTCTGGTCAACAATTTTGTTTCCTGAAACTCAGAGAGATTCGAACGTAGGCAGCTGAGGTGAAAGAAAACACAATAACGCGAGAAATATTCGCGTTTCAGGCATGAAAGATTTATCTGGACAAACAGACAGGCAGACAGACAGACAGACAGACAGGCAGACAGACAGATGAAATAATGGACGAATAGAAAGGCAGAGGAACACAGAAACACCTAAGCTACAATTTAGCAGATAGAATCTGACAACAGAAGGTAGACAGGAAACAGGCAGATCAACAGAGAGGTAGACGGATGGATAGAAAGACAGGTAGCAGACATGCGTCGAAACAGAGGTGCTACACATGCAGACATATGCATGTGAATGGATGCATAGACAAAAAGATTAAACAGGCAGCTAGATAAGCATACAGGCTAAAGACACGCAGGCATACACGCAGTGCGACGGATAAGCAGGCAGAGAGAGAGAGAGAGAGAGAGACGTATTTTAATAACACGATGTTGAGACGATGTGATGCTGCCGAGTTCTTTAGAAATTTTGTATGTGGACCGGAGTTAATACCACCAAGAAGGCATTGACCGGCGTTTGTTACATGGCATAACGAAACCATGCCGTCTTAATAGTCACTCTCTCTGTCTGTCTGTCTGTCTGTTTGTCTGTCTCTCTCTCTAAAGGTCCGTAGGCCTATGTCTATCCGTACTTCTCTGTCATGTTCTCTTACTCTTTTCTCTTTTTTCTTCTCTGTTTGTCTCTGTCTCTGTCTGTTCTCTTGTTTTATTTCCAGATCAACGTCAGGCTGTCTGCATGTCTCTGTCTTTGTTTCTCTTTTTCTCTCTTTTTCTCTTCATCTCTGTCACTGATTCCCTGCACCCATGGCATCTGTCTCACTCCGTTTCCTTGTCTGTGTCTGTTGCGTGAGTTTCATCTCCTGAAAATAAACCAGATAAAGGATCTCCAAATTTGCGAGTTCTTCTTTCGACTCGAACACGGTCTTCTTCCTTCGGTGTTCCAAGGGTACCCCTCCACAAGCCTCTAACATCCATTCGCATTTCACTAGAAATTCATCTGCATCTCGTCCTGTCAAGGCTCAATCTAACACTAGGCATTTTTTACTATTAAATCTTATGGCAAAGCAATACCAATAAATATTCGTCAACCCAGTAGTCTGCATGGTATTTAAAAAGAAACTTCGTGTTCTTCTACTTTCCTATAAATCAAATCAAATCATTTATTTGGCAACCAAAAACAACAGGAACAAATCAAATAAAACATCATAAACACAAGGTTAATAAGTATAATAAAACATTACTTAAATAACGATGCCAAAGGTTTCTATTTGGTTGCACAGGGGACTCGGAAGGGGTCTTACAACCCCGCTAGGTGAGTCCCCTGGGCGACTATACCAAGATGATGATGGCCAATAGGTTGCCGTACCGTGGTCCTAACATGAAGTATAAGTGAGAAAAAAAAACTAATTTAAGAAAACAAACAGCAAACACCTTAACTAACTTAAATAATAGCACAAATACACATTAATTCGATGATCATAGGGCCTTTAGTAGATCTAGATGAAGTTAAGGCACAGAGGTCGCTGGATGGTCGGGATGCTGCATGGGTAGTAAGGATTTAGATATAATTTATTCAGAGTAGGAGAAGATATTTAAAAGTTTGACGATTTGTTCACTCTGTAATGAGAATCAATAATAGTCATAATGCACCAGAATAAATTATTATTTATTGTCAAGAATCAGGGCACGCAATTTTGACTTAAAGATTCGAAGGCTAGGTAGCTGTCTGATGGAGAGGGGAATCTTATTCCATGTTTGAGCCCCACTGTATTTAACAGAGAAGCGTCGGATATTGGTGCGGGCGTGAGGCAAATGGTAAGAGTCAGCGTGTCTAGTATGATATGAGTGCACCTTAGTAGTATGGAGGAAGAAATTCTTAAACACGGAAGGTAATAGGTCATGAAAATATCTAAACATAAATTCGCCTAACTGCACCTGCCTAATTTGATAAACATTTAGAAGGCTATATTCCCGGAATTTAGATTCAGTCGTGGTCCCATAGGGCAGATTTCCTATATATCTAATAGCTCGCTTTTGGAGCTTCATTAAATTCAGAAGACTTTATACTAAAGCTACTTGAAGTGCACATGACCACATGTAGTTAAGGTTTTACTTAAGTAGGCTACATAGTTAAGTTGGTTTCTCTATACATGCTCTTGTCAGTTTAAACTTTTCTGCAATCTGTCATCACCTAATTTAATTTAATTTCTTTATTTCCGCTATCTTGGTTAATTTTTCTTGGGAAATTTTTACTTGGGTGACCCTTCCCAGCGGGATGTTCATCCCTTTAGGGTCCCTTTTTGTAGCCAATGCATGTATGGCCTATATTTTCTACCTTTGCTGTCATCTTGTTTTCTGGTTGCAATAAAGTGAATTGATTGATTGATTGCGTGCGTGTGTGGCGGTGTGTGCGTGTGTGCGTGCGTGTTTCTCGATATTCCTTTCGGCATCAACCACTGCTTTTACTTATCCTGTCTCTGTCCACCGTCTGTCTACTCCTACCATGCCTGTTAGTGTTAGATCGGTAGATTGCATGGTGACAGCAGCTGCTGTGCACCCAATGACCTCATGCACAACAGACAGCAACTTGATGAAGACCAATGGCTAACACAACAGATCAAATGACTGACAGATTTCCAACGCTCACTAATCTGCTTGTAATACAGTCAACCAGAACAATATTGACTGATAGGAACTGAATACTTCCAGAAGATCATGCTATCATGGTTTGGTAAATAGTTTGCCAACAGTGCAGCTTTTATCACAGCGACCCATTGACGCTGTAGTGCGATATAATGGTTTGAGACGGATGCGTGAAGGTCTCAGGCCACAAGACAAATGAATGGAGTCCAATAAAGAACACATGTACATGTAGGTAAGTGATTCTCAATCACTTGTCTCGCAATTTAAAAAAAGATTTACTGATGTTGTGGCAGAATAAATGCAATGAATAAATTATGCAAAATAGCCACCGTTTTCATATTTTAAAAGTGTCGACTCCCACATTACTGAAGCCGTCTTTTAGTTCACGCATAAGGCATTAATCGATTGTGTAAGAAAAGCGGTATTAAGAAAATACAGCAACATCCCTCCCTCCTTCTCTGTGTGTCTGTCTTTCTCTCTGTGTGTGTCTCTGTCTGTCTGTCTGTCTGTCTGTCTGTCTGTCTGTCTGTCTGTCTGTGTCTCTATCTCTCCGTGTCTCTCAATTTCTTGATCTGTCTCAGTGTACCGCCTTTTGTTTACACTGTCTCTCAGTGTCTTTTGCCCGTCCACTGTACATTGTACATTATGCAACAATGTTTTTTGCTAGATCCCAATGTTTCCGTATCTCTGTTTCTACTTCTGTACGCCTCTTTAATTGTCCTTGTATCTTTTGCAGTTATCCATCTCTGTTTCATGCGTGCCTCTATTTCTCTATTTGTCCTGCTTCATGTATAAAATAGCGGACGATTCAAACGGCATCCATTATAGGCAATTGATCCGATTTTCACGTTTTCTATTTATGCTTAACGAAAATAAATCGTTGCATTTCTCTTTCGATTTCCTCCAAGAAAGTAAACACCACATATAAATAAGTTGCCAAGACCAAAAGAACAGGAAAATATGCAAAAATAAGCAGACGACGAGATGATGGACGAATGGAAAGGTCGAAAACAGGCGTACAGGGTGGACCATAAAAAACCTTAGACGAGTCTTGTTGTATGGCACACCCTGTATATGGATCGAGAAAGAAAGTGCAGACACAAATGGACGGACTAATGAGAGGCGTGACAACAAAACCCTGCGGCGACGGCTGTTGTGATTTCAGAAATGTTTTTTGCAGATATTATTATAATTATACTGATAACTGGAAATGCCATACATTCCGTCGTAACCCGAACAGCTGCCACGTTTTAATGAGATTTCGTTACGTAAGAGTAGCCTACCTTATTTCGCCGCTGGCAAGAAAATGGAAATGGCCTTCTTAGTCCGAGCTCTTAGTCGTCGAAAACATCGTTATTGTGCATTTTGGTGCTACATATAACAGCTACAAGCACAAGAAATATAATATTTTGAGTTCAGGAAGATATTCTAAGAAAACTGTGATATATAGATCTAGTGCAAGTTTAAAAAATGAGAATTTTTCAAGTTTTTCCATCGGATGTACATGTACTTGTAGGTCTATTCCAGGAAGTATAAATGTGAAAATATCTCGTAATAAAGTGCATTTTTCAGAATGGGTGTAGGACTATGGGCAGAATAACATACCAAAAGTGCCAAGCATTCCTTTGAGAGCTTTTTTAAACAAACTCTTTCGCTTGGACGGCGGAAGGACTCAAACGTCTTTCTTATTTTATGCAGTTCAAAACTGATATTAAGTTCATTAATGACCATCACATGATTACCAATTATCAGAACCCTTGTCACTTCTGGTACTGCCCAGGCACTGCCTCATGCCCTCCACTCGTATGTGCGGTGGATTAGCCTTCCTTTGATTCAAGCTCAGGTTGTATCTGGTATAGGCCTACATGGCATAATTCGACCATGATCCTGTAGCTGCATGGTTGAGAATATTATTGTCAGGAGATTATCCGGACTTCCATTGAAGAGGAGGTAACTCCGGGAGAAATCCAAACGTGACAGATAATTGGCAAAATCCTAAAATCCTGGTCATTGGTCATGTATACAACTGCAACTGGATCCTCTTGCTTCCATGTAATCACGCTTATGAGGATGGTTTTAAAAAAATGACGAAACCATCCTCATAAGCGTGACTGTACATGGCCACAGTAATATGTTTCATCAGCTTATAAAAAAATTGATTGTGTGTATGTCTACTGTCTTTAGTTTCAATAATTAAGGCCGTGATGACATTCAGAGTCTTTTTTAAACGCCAGGTACTATTATACGCACGAAATGTAGTCTTTTTTTCTCGCAATACTGTCATTGAGCCGCGTTCCATGAGAGACGACCCTGGTGGCCTTTAGGAAGAAAGGTGACAGCACGAGGTGTCTGCCTGTCTATACAAAGCCTCGTGATGTAAGCTCTTATACATACATTAGAACCTGGAAGTTTGTTCCTGAAAACTATAACGGAAATATCAAAAGTCATCACGATATTGAGTTTCTTGATTGCATGCGCTAAAAAGAAGAGAAAGTTTTGATCTGACACGCGCTACACATACTTCATTCGACAAGAAGGAGAAGACGGGGAAAGAGGGGGAACTGGAGGAGCATGGTCGGGTTATAGAGAGAGAAGATGAAAGTCCACTTTGACAGTGATGAGTTTCTATGCACAATACTAGATGCAAGAATGAGAGGTAGATAGATGGACGGATAGATGAATGAATAGATGGATGGATTAAGACAATTACCGGCATAAGATATCTGATTCTAGTCTGTGAAATTCACGTGCTCTGCAAACTGACCGAACCGAGCATAATAATTATAGTTTGAAAACAACACGATGTGTGCTGCGCAGTCAGTGTGCTTAAGAAGTTAGTCAAGCAACTGTCCATTGGGAAACGGAACCTTACCTTAAAATCTGCCTGTTAACTAATTCGTAAAGTAATCAATGTTACAACTAGAACCTATTTTTGTGCCCAAAAACCTTTCGCCCACCACCATACAAACAATATTCTGCACTCGATCCGTGGATGTTCTGACCCAGCATCTTGTTCGAAAAGGTTGTTTTTTCGTGGATAATAGACTCATTATTTTCGTAATAGATGGAAGTGAGGTCAGTACAAGCAGGTTATCACGCATTCCCGGTCTCCTGGGCAGATATGCATAGAGACAGATCTCTGGCTTTTTCTGCGAACCCCGCGGAAAAAGGGCATGTATCATGTATCAATGTATCAGTGTATCAATGTATCAATGTATCAATGTATCATGTATCAATGTATCAGTGTAGCATGGTTTGCTTCACTCTATTAAGACTCTCTATTTATTTCTGCCGCCCTCGGGATCATGACCTCATCGTTTTATTTTTCATGCAGATTGCAGATGTTTTTGATGCGTAAACTTTCATCATCAGATTGGTATGCCTCGCCAATAAATTACTATAAAGGTTTTATCAACAGAAACAGTCTTTCTGAGACTAATGCGAGACTATTATTGGTTTATTGTTCTACACCAAAACGAGCTAGATATTCTTTTAATAATACTTAATTGCAATTTCAGTGGCGGCGCCAGGATTTCAGTTTTGGGGACTGAACTCGAGGAGGAAATTTTCAATTTTCATTCGCCAAAATTTTTGACGACCTTTTTTTAGTCATCTGGTTCGTTTTGGGGGGCCTAATCGCGTAAATATTTTATTTTTACATAAAAAAAGGATGGCCTTTGGGGGTTAGTTCCCTAGCTCCCCCTAGCGCCGCTACTGTGCAATTTATGAATTTGTTGAATGTTTTGGCCATGAATGATGTAGTCGTGCATTCATGGCATGCATCCCATGTAACAAATTCACTGTTACTTTTTGCCAGTCGCCTCTATCACCACTAAGCAACAGAACTCAATTTCTTTTCTTCCTGACTTCCTCCCTTTCCGGGGCCGGGTTTTTACGTCAGTTTTACCTCATTTCTGAATCCGCCGGCTTTTAACTGGGCTAAAGTTGCCCCTACCCAGACTTCAATCACTCGGAGAATGAATATAGTGCTTCTTCAAGAGAACTACTCAGAGGCGCTCCCACCCCAACCACAGCTGAAATGTAGAACTTGATCGACTTTATAAAATGAATAGGCGTAGAAGCCTCTGCTTTGTATAAGGATATACCTTCAAGCAGCGGAACAAATTTGGCTCCTTCGAAGTTTTCTTTTTGACACCGAATCCTAGACTTATCGTCTCACCTGTAGGCTACCAGGTAACTATTTGATGATCACAAAGTTCGGTTGCTAGACTTCGGTTGCACTAGCCTATACTCGCATGTTGACGAGGCTATAATTATCTACGATTAAAATATGTTGGGCTCCGTGAATCCAGTTCACCATTTTCATGTAAGAAAATTGGAATTATATTTTCTGGACTGCTTTATCACTGTTTTTTGCACTCGTTGGTACACCGATGATGCGAGTGAAAAGGAGGCTCTTCATTTAGTGACGCACCTGTGGGTCTAATGATTTCTCCAACGATGTTTATCGCCATGGCGACCGGATATGCTGTGTATTACATAAGAATGAATGGATGAAAGGAACATAACTACAGTCTACAGACACCGTATTGAAATCACTGCGACCATTAGCATGCCGTCGGGTATATAGGCTAATTTAATCCAGTGTTGACTTTGTGTCGTAGTTTACATTTTTTAAAATTCTGGATCATGAAATTATAATCTGACTTGATTTTCTAAGTTCTAATCTGATATTATTGATCTCGTGTTGTCTAATCAAATCTTCAGCAGTTCAGTTTGATCTAATCTGAAGGCTTAATTATTTTTTCCTAGTCGCAATCTTCCAATCTGAAAACTTCCGCTTTAGTCGCATCTAGGTCTATGAAATTACGCAATTTAATGAGACTACTTTTTTTATAAACAAAACACAGACAAACCTCTGCTATAGACTAGTCTTCCATAATCTTGATTAATCTTATATAATTATAAATATAGGCCTATATCATTTTATATAATTCAAATAGTCTGCTGGGCTCCTCTCTATCTTTCACACACGCACATACACAATTACACACACAAACACCCTTATAGCTGCATATGCATCAGTCACGCGGGGCACGTAGGTGTAGTGGGTATGTTCGTGGCCTTGCAACCGGAGGGTAGCAGGTTCGATTCCACCTCAAGTCGCCGCGTAGGAGTCTAGGGACCTTGAACAAGTCCTTCACTTGCAATTGCTCAGCGCTTCAACGTGAAACTTCGATGTAGTGTCCGCTCTGTAGTCGGGAGCGCCTCTGAGTAGTGAGGTTTAAGGGGCGCTGTAACAAGTGCACATACAAACAAACCCACACACACGCATGCAAGCACACAGTCGCGCTAACAGAGAGAGACAGACAGACAGAGATAGACAGAGAGACAGAGCGAGAGACAGACAGACACAGAGCCAGAGACACAGAGAGAGCCTACGGTATGCGCGTTGGGGATTCTTATGATTGTGAAATCGTTCAACTAAGAGATATCTTTACGACCGAGATCCTCATAAACGAACCCATCATAGACTTCCTCCAATATGCAACGCGAGGCGATCTGCATTGGTCCCCATCCTGTACTCATACAATGAAGCAGCGTGGGTAGCTTCACTGTGTTCGGCCAGCATCTTGAAATAAGTTGTCACGCAATCCGCTTCTATTTCGTTATATTCGACTGTGGAGTCGGGTTGTCAGGTCCGAAGTACATGTACCTCAGAGGAGTTTTCTCATGTGTACCTCTATATAAATGAACAAACACACGATACCGCTTTCATTGCTCAATACGTCATCATGAAGTCGACTGCTCAACGTCTGTATTCGCAGTAATAGTAATAACATGATGGTCTTTAAATAGGTTTTATGTTGAATTAGATGTGTTGTCCAACCTAACACTATAAAATGTCTTCAATGAGGATTCCATACAATACACACTCACGAAATAAAATAAACACATTGGATAACGGTTCACTGAATGACAATCTTGCGATTAGAGAGGCGATCGTAAAAGGCGCTATAAAAGGGAGTCATCCAAGCCCAGGTCAAAAGGAATTACTTTCAAAGAGCGTCTGTAAAATTTTTCACTTCCTCTTGCCTCCAAAAAGGGAAAAAAGTCAATGAAGGGATGAAGTGCAGATGTTGTGACCCGGCTGAGAGATCATTGCCCGTGTTAAAACGGGCGTCATATAAATTCATCGTCGTTTCATGTGGCAGGTAAATAACTCGCCGACTGAGTCAGATTTGACTCCGTGTTGTTAGAATTTCTTGTCGTCACTTTGCGAATGGTCAGTATAAATGCATTAGCGTAAAAATCTGACTTCACGAATAAATGACTTCGTGACAGCAAATGCCAGGTAGGCCATATATATACTGTAGGCTAATTATTGTAATTATCAATCCCTCTCTTATCAAATTCACATTGCTTTTCCTGCCACGAACTCAAACTACCTTATTATTCCCATTTACATGTATCTTTCCATCACTTCTGTAAATAGAAAAATTGCCGAATGCTTAAGAAACAACCGGAGTAAACTAGACCAGAACGGTCTAGTGGAAAAGCTTTCTGTTCGAGAACTATAGCGCCGTCGAGTGACGAGGCATTACTATTTCTGTCGTGCTGCTAATCCGCACGGCACTCTCTATCGTATACATCCCAGTTTATCTCTACAGAATCGATGCATTGTCACTTGTCAGACATCCTGGTCATCTGCAGCAGACCTTTCATTGATATAATTTGATACTAATTGACTATATGACAAGGCTGAAGCGTGCGGAAAAACAACTTGCGCTGAAAAACAACTTAAGAGCATGCTGAGTCTTGCTGACGCTTCAAACTGACGATAGGGCCTATAGGACGCACGCCCATGCAGCACAAAAAGTGGATCGCTGATCGCATGAGGATGTCACAGCTCTCACGAGAATGCTTGCTTAATTAAGCATAGCCTACTCACTACTCAGCCTACTGGTTATAAATAATTTATTCGCTCCCATTTTAAAAACTAGATATCAATGGTTTCGATGAAAGGAGTGTTGCTTGTGCAAAGAATCTGTGGAAATAAACGGAATCAGACTCATCTCCGGTGATGCATCAAACGGCAACTACGCTTATGTATTGTAGGCTTACATGTACAGGGTGCGCCAAAAAAGTAATCTCTTACGGTTTTTAGCCCATATCTCGACCAAACATATGAATTTTTAAATTAAACTTTACAGTCTTAAAGGCAATTCATATTTACGCACAATGGTCAAGTTTCAAGAAAATATTTCAAACAGAACAAATGTTATACCACTTTTAGTGAGGCCACCCCCTGTTTTTTGACGATTAAAAAACGAAACGCAAAAAAATTAGGTTTTTTGCCAATATCTTGGCCAGAAGTAAGAATTTCGAAATGAAATTTTGCAGGCTTAAAGACAATTCACATTTACACACGAAGACCAGTTTTCATCAACATTTCTCAAACACAACGCAAGTTATACCACTTTTAGTGAGACCACCCACCGTTTTTGACGATTCAAAAACGAAACGCAACAAAAAGTAGCAAAACACGATTTTGTCAAGTCTCATCTCAATAACTGTTGTCGTGTGAACTTGGTAGTGCTTCCCAACTTGTGTTCAATGTGCCCACCACCAGTGCCAAAACTTCTTTTGAGTCTCTTTGCAAAGTTCTTGATGGACCTGTTGATTAATCTGACAAATTCGGTTTTTTTTACCAATTTGATTGTCATCTTGCGAAGTGACTTCTCAGTGACGTGCAGCTACGCTGGTACCCTGTTTCTATTTTAAATAGTAATAATAATGATCATCTGACAATATCAAAGCTATTTGACAACAATTATTTGAGATGAGACTTAATAAAATCGTGTGTTTGCTACTTTTTACTGCGTTACGTCTTTGGATCGTCTAAAATGGGGGGTGACCTCACTAAAAGTGATATAACTTTTGTTCTGTTTGAAATATTTTGATGATATCTGGCCATCATGTGTAGATATGAATTGCCTATAAGCATGTAAAATATCAGTTCGATATTCTTACGTCTGGCCAAGATATTGACCAGAATATTTGAATTGATTTTTTGTTATTTTTTGTTGCGTCGGGTTTTTGAATCGTCAAAAAACGGTGGGTGGCTTCACTAAAAGGGGTGTAACTTTTGTTCTGCTTGAAATATTTAAATGAAATCTGGCCATTTGGTGTAAATATGAATTGTCTTTAATTCTTACTTTTGGTCAAGATATGGACTAAAAACCGTAGGGGATTACTTTTTGGCGCACCCTGTATATGTACAATGTGTGCATAATCATCGGGAATGAATGTATTTATGCATGCATGTAGGCCTAATTATGGCATGTATGTATTTATGTGTGAATGCATGAATAAAGGAATAAAGGCATGCAATAATTATTGTAATCGTAACTGTTTATATAGCGCCACTTCAAGAGAGTCCAATCTGAAACCACGACTGAAAGGAGCGGTCTTCAAGCATTGCATGGCGGAAAGAAGCAAAGTGAAAAGCTGACGAGTTTCTCATGTCGCTGGTTGTTAGGCAACTTATGCCACGTGGTTCGGCCGATCAAAGCAACAGCTAACGCACTTGACTGTGGAACGAGCAAGTAGCCAGGATATGGAAGATACTAAGACCCATAATTATCTCCTTGAGATAAGATGGAACAGACCCTGCTAAACAATTGATATTAAGACACTATAGGCCTATATTTCTTTTAGATAAGATGGAACAGACTCTGCTAAACAATTACGCATAAAAATATGGATCTTAAACTGTCGATGAACCTGGATACATTAGGGCCTACTAGTTCTATGTCCCGAATATGAATCATCTTTAAGACTGTAAAATTTCATTTCGAAATTCTCACTTGTGACCAAGATTTTGACAATAACCTTTGGGGTACTTTTTATGGCCCACCCTGTACGTCTGATTATCAGACCCATGTATTAATAGTTGTATACCTTATATTCTCTACACTGCTAATGTGGGCCGAATTCTTTTTTCACCAGGGGTTGCAGCTCATCAATTTCATAATTATTTGTAGGCATGTTGTCATTGTCGAATTAAGAGGATAATAATAATATTATGAGTTTTAATGGAGGAAATGCGTCAGATATCGGATGCGTTTAATTGCTCGCATTATTGTGTTATATTCGTTTATTAGATTTCCTGCAGATTGACATACTGTAAATCGGGACATAGAACTAGTAGGCCCTAATGAATAAATTAATATTAAAAAGATGAGGAAATTGGAGATATGAGCGATTGTTAATTTAGACTAATTTAGACTATTATTATACATCTTGTTTCCGGGATTTTGTCCAACCACACGAATACTCAGCAAGTGATCACAATAATTCATTTCTTGCTGTGGACAGATTTTCTTTTAATAACTTTTAAAAAATCTTTTTTGATTAGTACGTTGCGTTTATCCAGTGCGTCAGCTCCGTAATTAGGCTATAGTTTTGTTTCTTTCATCGGATTTAGATTTTCACAGTCATTTCATCTAATTTTCAGCATCGTTTTTATTACTGCGCTGTAGCCTACACGTACAAGTTATGCGACAATCTAAAATAACGTCAATCTTAACTGCCACCAGAGAACAGACAGCCTGCAATACACGGCGTTAGTATATAGCAGTCTACAAAACACGTCCGCCCTCCGGTGCTCCATCTCGGCATCTCTCGCTCTCCAATGCCAATGTGTTATCCAATGCGCTACAAATGTATGGATGTGTGCGCGCGCATGTTGTTGTGATTCGTTGACTTGTTGTTTTACATCCAATGAAGCAATCACGACACAATAATTTACAAAATAATAAAAATATAAAATATAAAGTCTTTCCATTCTACCTCATCCATCAACCGTATTTTCGATTGACGCGGGCTGTTCAAACTGCATATCGCTGCTACCAATAAATTGCATTCGTATATTCATTAGGCCTAATCATTCAATCATTAGATTCATTGCGAGAATTTATCTAGCGCCTCCTCAAGGGGGGACTACTCAGAGGCGCAATATATACATCTATTCGCATGGGGGTCAACGGGACTCTGGTGATCAGATGGACTTCTCCCTATACATACGGTCGATCTCAAGGGACCCGAACGCAGCATGCAACTACATGTAGACATCTATGGAGCCGGACGAATCTCGTCTCGACGAATGAGAAACGATGCAGGTTTCAGGGGCGACATCGACAGATAGTTTCTGGTGGTGGGGGGGGGGGAAGATGGGGCTTCCATCTACTGACCAACAACCGACAAATGCATGTTCCTCTGGGCACGTCGAGCTCTGTGTGTAGGCGTGGGCGATCAAAATATTTGTGTTTTTATTTTTATTTCTGTGCATCATTTATTTATTGACGAAATATCTATTCTTAGATTACATTATTTTGACAACATACCGAATTGCACAGGCAGCGGCGCTTGTAGGGTACTACTTAGAAAGCGCCATGGAACTAAGAGTATGCATGTACACTTGTAGACCTATACATATACATATACAATACTATGCATGGTACATGTTTCATACAAGCAAGCGCATGGTCACAGTCGCTCTTTGAGGAGTGGCTGTTGATATCAGAATCATGTTGATCTGCTACTGTCATCGTCACGGACAGACGAAGGCTATTTATAGACACATACAGCCTGATACTGCAGGGTGACAGGGTCACAGCGTGTCCATTAAGGATCTTCTCAGTGACCATTACACTTCTATGGTATGATGCGAAAAAAATGAAGCACACCATCTATGAAGTAATTATTGGTAATGATTTATTTTTCTAAGACCTTTCTTCCACTTATCTGAGACAGTCACATGTCAGTAGACTATACCAGCACGTGCTTCTTCACACCAGCGTTTACTAGCCTATAATTAGATAGTAATATTGACATTTGATTGCATTAATAAAGAGCAAATTAGTGTATTTATGTCTCTGTCCGCTTAAAAAATGTGTCGCCACAATGTGTAATGGTTTCTTCAACTCTCGCATATCGGATGTCCATGTCGTTAGGTCCGCACAAGATCGACGGGTAAATTGCGAGCACAGTTTTCTCACATTAGCATCCAACAATTTTCTTATAAAACCTTAAGAGCCTCTAAGAGGTTATTTAGATTTTAGACGCAACGCTGTACAGTGTAGGCCCACACATGTTCTGTTCTGTTACATTACATTACATGATTACACTCTACTAACTATGGGAAACTCTGGATGGATATCATGTGGATAAGTAACAAAACGTTTTGACCAAACTTTTCCAAAATCCATTGAGATAATATTATTATCATCTTAAGTTGCCTATTTGTCTATTAAAACCCATTAATTAATCTGTGCCGGTACAGTTCCATGATGTAGCATTGTAGGGCCATCCATGTCTTTCATGCTCTGATATCACTAGAGGGCGCTTATCACTTTCACTGCAGATATAATAAACACACAATCGGAAGACGATGTGCACGTGACAGTTCAGAGTTAACTACAGTCAGTCGAGGATTATTAACAATTTACTGCATCATTAAACAGAAAATTGGTAGAGTATGCTACATGTACATATGTGTGTGCGTGTGTGTGTGTACATGTGTGTGTGTGTGTGTGCGTGTGTGTGTGTGTAGGTGTGTGAGTAGGTGTGTGCGTAGGTGTGTGTGTAGGTGTGTGTGCGTGCATAGGTGTGTGTGTAGGTGTGTGTGTAGGTGTGTGCGTAGGTGTGTGTGTAGGTGTGTGTGCGTGCATAGGTGTGTGTGTAGGTGTGTGTGTAGGTGTGTGTGTGTGTGTGTGTGTGTGTGTGTGTGTGTTCAGACGATCTACTTCAGTCTCCTTTCACTGATTACTTCTTCCGTGCATTGGATGTCTGTAAGCAATACACGAAATCTTCAGGAAATTAGTTGACCCCCTCTGCTAGTGACTGGTGCTTTTGTCGTTCTCCTTCCGATCGCCACAGTACTTTAGGCATACGGTCCATAAATAAAGTGGCATGACGCCAGGCTGCCATTGCCTGTAGCCTTATAGGCTATATATAGCTTTATCGGGACTTCGCATGGTCTCCGGAAGATGCAGACCACCACCAGAGACCCTTATGAGACATCAGAGACCATCGTGGACTGAAATTAGCAAGACCACAAAAGACCCAATGAAAAATAAACGGACAAGCAAGGACCATTTTGGGAAAAGTTAAGCAGTAGGATCTGAGGACCTTGAAAATCGACCTTCACACAACATTAAGAAGGTATAGACTAATTAATTACAGAAGAGCAAGGACGGGGCAAAGCTCGGCTGAATTCACCACTAGCAGAACAAACCTGCCTTGTGCGACTTAGGCTTTTAATTACACCTTTAGATGACTGTGTATAGTTTTATACTATTCCTTGAAATATTTACTGTAGAATTAATAACTATTAATCATTATTTTTAGTGTTCGAAAAAATTGCCAATTGCATAAAAATGTATTTTTCTAACTTTAAGACAGTCCGTCGTTAATGGACTTGCTCACGACTAGCCTTGGAATATACCGACGTGTGCAGCTTCTCAATGCAAGTCCCACTTCCTTGCCTTTCTAACTTGCCACCCCCATCACTTCCCTTCCATTAATGCTTACACTAATGGAAGGCAACACTTCATTCGTTCATTATTATAATTTATATAGCGCCCCTTCAAGAAACTACTCAGAGGCATTCCCAGCCCAGCCACGACTAAAGAAAACAGATTTAAGGGACTTAAGAAATAAAGATTGACTGGTCAGCTGGAGGAGGAAGATGACATTGCATTGTCGTACGGTACACGTACACGTGCGACCTGGTGGCGGACCGGTAACGCGTCCGCTCACGGAGCGGGCGGTTGCGGGTTCGACTCCGGGTAACGACCTTGGACAAGTTGTTTACGCACACGCGTCTCTGTCACCAAGCACTATAATATGGTACCGGCGTAAGCTGGGAAGTAAACGGCATGTCCTGCGATACGCTGGCTCCGTGTCCAGGACCTTGGGATTCATCCATTGCCGGCTCAAGGCCATTGAAAAGGAGATGAGCGCCTCCCTATGTTCCTCATGGAACGGGATAGGACTTTATTTTTTACATGTATATATACGAAAAAGTCGATGTATGTTTGTGATAGTCCTATCTGGGTTTAAAATACGTCTCTCGCATGAAAATAAGACGCATACGAACTAAGAAGAGTTTTGGCAGATGAGTTCATTTCCTAGAAAGGCAAATGTTGTCATTTGCTATGCATATTATATTGTAACATTTATGCAGCGCCTTTATATGCCTCTCGAAGGCGATGGCGGCGTTTAATAGATGTGCACCAGGCTGAACTTCTCTGGATGGGTTACTGCCTGTCTTCCGGTCTGTCTAATAACTTTCCTTTGACCCTTCTGTCCGTCTGTCTATCTCACTGTCTCTCTGTCTAGTTACATAAGCCTGCATCCTGCCCATAGGCTATGTCTATTTTCTATCACTCTCTGTTTATATGTGAGTCTGCTGGAAAAGGAGATGAGCGCCTCCCCGTGTTCCTCATGGAACGGGATGGGACTTTACTTTTTACTGCTGTTCATTGTCTGCTTGTCTGTCTTTTTTTGTCAGTCCATCTGTCTATAATGTTATATCATTGCGTATCTCCCTCAGCCCGTTTTCTTACATAATAACTTTGTATTAGATCCAATTTTTAATTGGTCATTAATAATTAGTAATGTTTCTATCGCAACCGATGGTTGATACACGAAGAATCTCTCGACGTCGATTTAAACTCCTTTTAAATCCAGCCAACATCAACAGAAGAAGTGGAGGAAAGGGAAGATAATTTGGTAGTCAAGCAATTTGAGAAAGACGAAATCATTGGAGCGAAGCAACACAATTGATCGAACAGAACAAAATAGACACAGCGTCAAAATTAAGGTCAGTCTTTTCCACGCTGTCTGCCTGCCTCTGTGTCTGCAAATTGTGTCTGGCTGTCTAGCTGGTGTATGCATGGCTACACGTCTGCATCTATAGATTATGCCTGCCGGTTGCGCATCAGTCTGCTTGTCTGCCATAAAAATCCTTATAGTGTCGCATAAAACGATGCAGATGTTTTCTGCATCGTTCAACTGATGCGTTGCCTCTCCTCTTCTCTTCCGTTCAAACCTTGAAAAGGTCACATCATCATTTTTTCTTTAAGTATAGATTCAGCGATGGCTTCAGTGTCACCTACATGTACGATGCATGTTATGATGTTAACGCTCTTTTTAGCAGGAAATTCTGACCTTCGAGTTAGTGTTGGCTTTAGAGTGATTGTTACTAACATTGCGTCACATTGCATTGCCTCATTGTAATTTCATTTGCAGCAAAATACAGTAAATTCTATAAAGAAACGTTGCGTGTATATAATATTGGGGGGGGGGGATTGTACGTATACACAGTGTATACACATGTGAAGTTGTGAACAACAGCTCTACATTTCTTCTGTGGGGAATTCTCATTCCTGGGGGACTTTCATCCCCAGAGACGTCTAGATTGAGCAATGGCAATTTAGCACGTGCAACTCACACTAAATGTAAAAGAGTTGTGCTATATAAACGTGTCGCACGAAAAATACATGGGCTGGACGGGAATATCTAAATGCCTACAGCCGCATGACTTAGTAATTCGTCCTTGCCAGCAACAGCATTGCGCCTGCGCATTCTTTAAATGTAATCCCACAAAGAACCAACAGCAGCAGAAGCAAAGAAGCCGACGGAGACAGCAGCTGTTAACTTTCAGCTTGACTGACTTATTTTCCCGACGGCAACGGCGACATGTGCTTCTAATGCTTCTCTGGCGGCGGAAAATGATTGCGTATGGATCCTTGAAATTGGCATCTTTTGATTAAGATCTGCAATGGCGTCTATAAGAGAATTGTGTTCGCTTGGTTTCTGCCGAAAACAGAGACAATTCCCATTAACATGTATAGAATATGTATTCTGTATATACACATAGGAAACACCTCTCTGTATAATATTTTGTACATGTATAATATACAGGACAGGCCGAAAAAGTAATCCCGACCGTTTTTTCTTCAAAATCTTGGCCAAAAATAAGAATTTTCAAATCAAGTTTTACGGGCTTAAAGATAATTTATATCTACGTAGGCCTATAATATATAAATTTCGCCATGGAATTTCAAACAGAACAAAAGTTATATCACTTTCAGTGAGCCCACACACACTCACTATATTTTTGACGATCCAAAAACATGACGCAACAAAAAGTTTTAAAAAATTATTCTATTAAGTCACATCTCAAATAATTGTTATCAAATGAACTTGATATTGCCAAATAATCATTACTATTATTACTGAATTTGGAGAAAACGACCCAAACGTTTGTTAGCTTTAATCAATTGGCATGATAATAATTATGTACATTTTGTACAGTCAATGCTAACCAACTTTTGGACTGTTTCCACTTAAGTATATCCTCGTATTTTTGTAGGCTATATAGTTGTGAATCCGTAGACGATCTATGCATGTGATCGACCGAGGTGACCCGTCAGAATAGCCCCGTCAAAACAGCCCCGTCAAAACAGCCCCGTCATAATCGCCCAGCGACAAAATAGCCCCGTCATAATCGCCCAACGACAAAACAGCCCAGAAAAATTCAGTTCCCGACAATATACTATATAGCCCCGTCAAAATAGCCCCGTCAAAACAGCCCATGTAAACAGTTAGGCGAAAACAGTCCAGTCATAGACGACACGGAGATCTATAAAACCTTCATCCAGCTAACATTTCTGAGGCGTTCTATCTGGATCAAAGTTTTTTTAAGGATCTAATAATTAATCGGAGCTGGATGACGGTTTTATAGATCTTAAGTAGAAGCTGAATTAATGATAAAACGCTTAAGAAATGTAAGCGGGATGAAGGTAGGCCTATTTTATTTTAAATGGAAGCTGGATGGATGTTCAAACGCTTGAGAAATCGAAGCTGGATGATGATTTTATAGATCTTAAATAGAAGCTGGATAAATGATAAAACGCTTAAGAAATGGAAGTGGGATGAAGGTATTTATAAATGGTTGAATATTCGTTGATTTTTCGCGACTTGTGCATACACTGGCCATGCATGTAGAATCTAAATACGGATGATCAAACGTCTGAGAAATCGAAGCTGGATGAAGGTTTTATAGATTTGAAATACAGGCTGGATTGAAGATCTTAAATAGAAGCTGGATGTATGATAAAACGCGAAGTTCTTTTACCAACGGAAGTCATCTTAAATTTTACAAGCATTATTTTCATCGATAATTATTCGGCTTCCTTAAAAAGATGTCAATGTCGTCGGTCTATTTTTTCACGAAAATCGTGTTATTCCGCGACTTTGTCAGTACCCGACAAAATAGCCCCGGGCTGTTATGACGGGGCTATTTTGACGGGGCTGTTTTGTCGTTGGGCGATTTTGACGGGGCTGTTTTGTCGTTGGGCGATTATGACGGGGCTGTTTTGACGGGGCTGTTTTGACCGGGCTATTATGACGGGGTGCCGATCGACCGAAGTCCGATTGTCTAGAATAGATTGTCTGGAGGTTATTGTGCTGGACAGTCAACAGAGAATTCGAGGAATCTGAAATCAGATTTGGACTGCATGAAAATATGCACATTCCCACATGTTATAAACTAGATGTATACATGTATACCATTATGATCACTGAATCGTATTTACCGTACATTTTTCTCATAAATACTTTTGTATTGTATTGTATTGTATTGTATTGCACATGACCATTTATAAAGCGCTTCTCGCAGCAAGAGCTTTTCAAAAGCGCTCCCAGTGCGTGTAACCCGAGAGAAAAGGCAAGTTCTAAGGTGAGTGAAAGACGAGGAAAGACTACCGGAGAGGATGACAGAGCGAACTGATGATGGAAGACCATTCCATAGGGAAGGACCTGCATGTGCAGGCAAATTGTCTGGTTTCAGCCATGATTGTTCTGACGCGGGGAACAAAGATCAGAGGGCATCATGCAGTGACGAATTGACGATGACGACAGGGCTGAAAATATTGCAGGCCAACATCTTGTCATTCCAGAAACAGTTTTTTACCTATGGCAACCGTTTTATCTGTCGACAGTGACGCCGCTCTACCAACTTCCTTTAGTCAACACCAATGCAATTGTCTAACAGCGACAGAGCCTACAATTCTATATGCTTACCTATTCTTATGTCAGAGCTGCATGTATAGGCTATACATGTATTTCTTCCAGATAATTAGCCAGTTTATGCTGAAAGATAATTATATGCATCACAAAAACACGTATGTGGCTAGAACCATAGTGATTGCGAGACCATGCCGCTCTGGACGGTTCATGTCCTCGATTTTCACATAACATGACATTGTTTTCAGTAGTTTGCTGTGTATAAATGAAATTTGGTATAATAGAAGTTTACAATTTCCACAAATATTTGTTTTATTAGATAACCTACGTGGGCACATTTTGAATCGTAACCTTCGGAGATGCGGGCTTCTTAATGTTATGCGCTTTTAGAAATCGGTCTTTCAGAAACGCAATTTTTTTAAAGTAGTTTCAGTTTTTACTTAAGTAGATCTAAGTACTTATAAGATTTAGGTCCAACGGAGAAAACTTTTTTTCGCAAATCAACTGTAGCAAGACTATTATTATTAGTAGGTATACGCATGCATATTGCATTATACAAAGAACGTAATGATGAGGACGATTAGATTAGGATGCAGCTATAAAGTGGAAGAAGGAAAAGAAGGAGATTAGGATGCTGCTATAAAGTGGAAGAAGGAAAAGAAGGAGATGAGAAGAGGAGGAGGAGGAGGAGGAAGAAGAGGATGAAAATGAATAGAAGACCCTAAATGGATTAGCGAACGCTCACCCAATGATCTGGATGGATTAGCTAGATAATTGGATTTCGTTTCCGCCGTCTCGTTTTCATGGCCACGGCGTACTATACATTATCTGTAGCTGAATTAAGTGACTACGCAGTCTCAGACATCCTTTGTGTAACTTTTATAGCGCTTTTATGCAGCCACGCTGGCGCACCAACCGATTCATTGCCAAATTGACCAAGAACACAAGGACACAGTATGCATGGGTCGGTGTCAATGTGAAGAGAATCAGATTTAAGACTTGACTTCAACAAGACTGTGTAGCGAATGTCAAATCGTATGCAGCTGCAGCAAAGGCCAGCCGTCTCAAGGCTGGAACAACAACTATAACCATGGCAATATTTTTCAAAGGCAAACTGAGACTAAAATTGCAATGCTTAGACTTGATAACTGCCTCGTTTCTGACACATACTGAATCGCTGAAAATATGCAGAATATGCAAGACATGTAAGATGATGAAAGGGTCGAGGATATAAAGAAATAAGGAAAAAACACAGAATAGACATGAATGGTGTCGTGTGAATCTTGGACTTGCCTAAGGGCAGGAACACTTAAGAAGAAGAAGAAAAAGAAGAAGAAGAACAAGAAGAAGAACAAGAAGAACAAGAAGAAGAAGAAGAAGAAGAAGAAGGAGGAGGAGGTATGCAAGATATACATTATTATACAAGACATGCAAAATATACAAGATATGCAAAAAACTGTCAGATTGCCATTCAGTTTGTATCGACCTTGCTTCAGGAATTCGAAGAAAGATATTATATATGTGATATTGGACCTTTATTGGTAAAAACTTATAAATCTTCAGACGCCCTTTAATCCGTCTAAACCCATGGAGCAAATCTAACCTTCGAGCCAGTGTCATTGTTATCGCTGTTGACATCGAATTGTCAAATGTATTTTACCTCATAAAGGAATGTTTCTTTTTAAAGATTCTCTTAGATATCGGTCTCCTGCAGTTATGATCGATCACTGGTTTGGCTGTGAAATGATGGTCATTTGTAATAACAACAGGAATCTAGCATATATCTATAGCTTAGAAGAGCAGAAAGACGTCGGCCTCACATGGAGAATAATATATCAGCGAACAACGACCAAAAATAATCGATTCTATGAGAAGGACAATACTATGCATGCAGGAAGGGGAAAAGATGCGTCAAGAGTCTGGCGACAAGATGTACGACTAACAATTTCACTCCAAGGCAAAAATGCTCCGACGAAGTCCAACATAAAATAACTTAATAACATCTTCAACTCGCTTGTTACATGTTTAACGACACTGCCATATCAAAGATGATTAATATCGCCTTCATTTTTATCCAGGCTTGGGACTTCGGCGTGAAACTCCGATGCAGTGTCCGCGCTGTATTCGGGATCGCCTCTGAGTAGTGAGCTTGAAGGGGCGCTATAGAAATGGATAAATATGCCTAAATAAAGTTGAAAAAACAGGGCGGTCCATAATTTCGTATCGCTCTTGGAAGTTGCAAATAGTCATGACCGTCATTTTTTCTTTTCAAAGTGCATTCTTATCTGTTAGATGCTTATCATCAACCTGAGATTCAGTCGGTTAATCAAAAGTCTATCCAGCCCAATTAATTATTATCTCTCCATCTGTGACGTCTAACCGACCAATGCATCGAAATAATTTTGACTATTAAGCGCCACGTTGTTTTCTTGCAAACGGAAATTTGCCGGATAGCTTTTCGCTGGTGCCATATCATCCATTGATTCATTTCGTATCTCGACCCAGTCTTCGTGCATAATTCAATAACATTTAATCCGACTTCTATTGAATCAGTTTCACTTACTCGTCTGAATGTTGTTCGATCGACCAACGTCCAATTAGATCAGTTACCATAGCGCCAATGAGATTTCACCTATTTTCGTACGATTGGATTATGTTCTATAGTACTTCATAAGGTTATAATAGTTAACTTAGATTAGATTAATTAACATAATAATTAACTTAGATTAGATTAATTGTCATAGATTAGAACAATTAGATTAGATTAGTTGACATAGATTAAAATAATTAACTTAGATTAGATCAACTACCTTAGATGTATAGGCTATTAATTTTGCTGGAAATGCAATCAATACGTGGGATTACTCTGCGTAGCCTATACGACGTAACGTGTACCACTGTACCATAATTATATCCTACACAATTGCATTATTACACTATAGATCTAATATCTCGATAGAATGGATCAAGTACGTGTGTTCAATTGGTTTGCAGTTATTCAATCTGCTGCAGAAACCGAAGCGTGAAGCCGACTGATATCAGATGAACATGACATTGTGTCATGCATGAAATCCGGATAATACGATTTATCCGATTACAGATAAAAAAAAAGTTGAATCAGAATTCAGTAAATTAAATCAGTGAATAAAGAGAGAGAGAGAGAGAGAGAGAGAGAGAGAGACAAACAGACAGAGAAATAGAGAGAGAAAGAGAGACAGACAGAGAGACAGACAAACAAACAAACAGAGACAGACAGACACAGAGAGAAAGAGAAAGAAAGGCAGACAGATGAGAGAGAAAGAGAGAAAGTGACAGAGACAGAGAGACAGACAAACAGAGACAGAAGCAGACAGACAGACAGAGAACGTATAGAAATCGAATCAGATCTTCTGACAGCAGAGAAATTGAATTGGATTTTTCTCATCTTCTGATCGCTCATACTTCAGCCAGAAACGGAGACTTTGAAATAAAAAAAAATATGAAATCACATCAATTAGTTTGGTTAGTAAATTTAGTTCAATTCAACTTTGAAAAAGTCAATTCATAGTTCTTTAACTTAAGTCTACTACCTGAAGCCGAGGTGGCCACGATTGGATGAGTGAGTGGATGGATGGTTGTACAGATGGATGGATGAATAGATAAATGAATGGATAGATAATCAGGTGGATTGATGGATGGATGGATGAATGAAGACCTACAAATAGTGTCGAACAATTATTGTTTACTAGATTATTGCCGTACACAGTTGAATTCATGCGCTCGTAACAGTGTCTGTCTATAAAGTAGGACATACAGTGACTGGACTTCACTACAAATATCACGAGAAATCTTTTATTAACAGGTCAAGCAGTTTCACGGTGTGATATTGGATCAGCTTTGACACATGGCAGTGTGTGCGTGTGTGTGTGTGTGTGCGTGCGTGCGTTTGTGTGTGTGTGTGTGTGTAGGTGTGTGTGTGTGTAGGTGTGTGTGTAGACGCTGTGACGCAGCCACACTTGCGTGTGTTGCGAGGTAAGAAGCTGCTTGAGTGATCGGGTAATAAAACTGACATAATATTTGAATGAAGTCGGTAAAAAGGCAACAGCGAGAGCATTCTGTATGAACAGAATGTTATGAAAAGAACAGAATGTTATGAAAAGACGCATCTCTTCCTCTCCTCTGCCAATATTATATTATCAGCTGTGGATATTTCTTTCGATAGCTATAGTTAAATATCCGCGCTGTGTTGCTTACACGGCTTAGAGACGCGTGTCTACGCACATATACAATTATACATTGAGTCTTGCCGCCTCTGTGGCGAGAGAGGGAGGAGGACGGATGGATGGATGGACGGACGGATGAATAGATGGATAGATGGATAGATGGATGGACGGATGGATAGATGGATGAATGGGTGGATGGGTGGATGGACGATTCAGCAACTGGGTAGAGTGAGGGCACATACCAGGTGAACACTACAGATGGATATACGGACCCTACGCTCTCTTACATCTACTATTCCATGTACCAGAAACTGAGAAATGATGAGGGCGAATCTTGTGCTACGATCTTCACCGAACTGTCCTTTTATGTCCCGAGATGCAACGCGGCCAATAACTCCTCCAAACATAGCTTCATCTGCAATCAGCTGTAGCTGCAGAACCGTACATGTATAGGCCCTATTTATGTGACAAGACGCCATTAAAGACTTTTTACTAATTATCTGAACACTGTTAGCCTATTTAGTGTTTTTTATGTTTTTTCCGGATGTGAAGCTAAAATATCTTTGCGGAGGCGAAAACTAATGAGTTGATCTGAAAACTGAGCCATACAATGTCTTCATCATGATCGTTATTAATAGTCATCTTTATCTATATCTTCATCATCATAATCAGCATTACCACCACCACCAACAGCAGCAAAACAACACCACCAACAGCAACAACAACACCACCACCACCACCACCAACGCCATCATCACCGCCAACGCCATCATCACCCTCAACACCATCATCACCACCAACGTCACTACCACTACCACCAACACCAACACCACCACCACCAACGCCATCATTACCACCAACGCCACTACCACCCCCACCACCACCCCCAGCGCCATCATTACCGCCAACGCCATCATCACCACCACCAACATCATGCACCAAAGCTAGCACCAGCACCATCACCATCACCATTATCGCCACTGCCATCATCTTTTTCAAGGTCATCATCGTTTAATCCTCGCATAATCGCATTGTTTTCTTCTTGTTTCATTGTCCGCTCAGATCTCAATCAATCAATCAATCAATCAATCAATCAATCAATCAATCAAAAATTATATAGCGCCCCTTCAAGGTACCTACTCAGAGGCGCTCATCAACGACTCTACTGCGTTGGAAACTGAAGTGGTACGAATCATTCGCATAATATTTTGAATTGATCATTATTGTTGTCTTCAACAACATGATGATATGTTTTACTTTGCAGCTGTTAAAGAGCCAACCAAGTTGCGTAGAACCGACGGCGAGAGGCATAGATGTAATAATAGTAGGTTCACTGTGATCCTTTATCGTTTGGTCTACGTGGTCTCATCTGGGACTTCACAGTAAAACTAAAACTACCGTAGATTTCTTTCCTAATTGCACGCAGATGATGTGTTTGCGGGGCAGTAGTAGGACCGGCTACACATCCTGACAAATACGGCTAAATATATTCAGCTCCTTTCAAATTTCCACTTTGTCTCGTTGGTATTCGAGACCATTGGTCTCATTTACAACAGCTGAGGGCTGAATTAATAAGTGAACTGGGACACGCTGCAACCTACACGAAATCCTGGAAATCAACAGGAAACAAACCTCTTTCTCTTTCAACATTTGGCAAAATTAAAATATTATTCTAGTGTTAGACATGAAACCTCTGTCTGATACATTAATTACATAAATATGATAACAATGCACAATAATATTATTCATTCACTTTATATGTTAATTTATTAGACAATTTCACAGCGTAAGATCTAAAACCAGTCTGCGCTGGAATTCTGGAACTTCTACAACAGAACAACACTACTGCTTCAAGACAGTTTCAAAAATGTTCAGAAACCGCGAGCTCGATGCAATAATATTGCATAATATTATAGGTTTCAAGGCCGAGACAAAAGAAATCCTTTCTCGAAACTTCTCGAGACCGTGACTCGGTTTCAAGACACACTACTCTGCCTCATCACCAGGGCCGGATTAACCAGTATGCCATGTCTGCCATGGCGGCGGGCCCCCCGTCGTCAGGGGCCCCCCGCGTCTGCAAATAAAATGTTTTTGGGTGCATTTTCCAATTTATTAAACTTTGCTTCAAGGACATTGTGTAAATTTACGTCAATATTGCTGATTGTTTTTCCAAGGGGAGCAATTATTTATTTATGTCGGCCTCTACATCTAGGCCAGCTATGATTTATGAATTTGTCCGTATTCCATATGGCCTACTTTTAAAAGAAATGGGCCTGAGTGACAAACATGCAGACAGAGAGGGAGAGTTCGGTCTACTAAGAGACAGACGCGTAGGCAGAAAGACAGACAGACAGACGGACGGAGACAGAGATACTCAGATTAGGTTAAACTAAGTTGAACAAAGAGGAACTCTGTTTATATTATACTGGATCTGCAAACTCATACGCTTGCAAGGTGCATGTATCACTGTATCGTATTATCTTTGGCCAGTCTTACAAATGCAATTTATAATAATAATTATGTCGTGTATAGGAATGCTGCTACATGGATGCGTGGATGCGGTGCGTGGGTGGCGTCCAGGCTGTGTAGCTGTGCTGTCCTAATAAGTAGGCTAAGCATGAATGTATAGATACGTACAATAAAGGCCTGCTGAATATAAATGCGATGTCATTATTACGACATGTATGATATAATTATATAGAAAACTGATTACCGAATTCTGATAAACATCGAATATACCCATTTAGGCATTTAGCTCATTGGACTGACAATGACTGACAAACGCTTAACTGCATTGGAACTTCTTAGCTTTGAGAGTGATCTCTTAGATATTGTTTCCTTTAATGACATTCTTGACCAGTTTGCCACTGCCAAGAGTAGAAAAATGTGAACCATATTTGGCATATAACAGGATTTAAACCGCTAAACTGAACAAAATAATCTATTGCATCGACGTTTATAAAGTGTCATTTAATTTTTTCATTAAGCTACACATAATTAGGTTTGATCTACATAGCCTAATCAATAATAGGCACGCACAAACAGGTGGAACTGTATAGGAAGAGTATGGCGACGGAAGGTAATGGTGAATTAAGGGCCCCCCTGAGAAAATGGCGGCGGGCCCCCCGAGGGCTTAATCCGGGCCTGCTCATCACGAGTCATCAGCCTCTCGAGATATTTAGATGGAAATGCCACTAATGGGTAGAGGTCGATGTCGCTCCTATGGCCAACGGTCCGTATATATAGGTCATATCGCACATCAGGAAACCCATTTGTTTTCATTCGGTCACGAAGGTCAGAGAACGGCATGCGATGAAAGTGACGTCAAAACGCGCAGAAGAGAGAGAAAAATTAGATCCAAAACGTATACATTAGAAATTAATTAATTAGCAGCTTTCGCCTCATGCAGGGAAAAAACTATTTGTCTAAATGACATGAAAGGTGAAAAACGACCAATGTTGCCGGCGACATGTCAAGAATTAAGCTGTGAAGCCATCATATGATTCATATTTTCTGTTCTGCAGCTTAGCTTTGAAGTCGCGATTTGTACTTTACTTTGAAGTTTATTATTACGATTATGCCTCACATGTAGACCTACGTCAGAGGTTCGTTTTTTCCACACTCTGTCATTTTTTGATGAACTATAGAGAGGTCGTCGTTACATCGGATAAAAAAATCATAAAATAATTGTGTATTTATTAAACCATGGCTTCATTGACTAATTATTGGTCCGAGAATATGAAACTGACGTGAGAGACATTATGCGAGAAATTTGTCCAGGGTCGTTGATCACGGTCGAACTTGCAGTCGTTAGGATACTGACCAAGCGCTATGAAAATAGACATCCGTGGGGGTATTGGAGACCACCGTTGCTTTAAGGAGTTTAAATTGTTAGGAATAGGAAAGTGATCGAAAAACAATCAGCACGTTTGCATCCGAATGAAATCGTATAAACCTAGAAGCCATCACTTCATCGATGCAGCGGATTACTTTTTTCAAATATTAAAATATCCGAGGTCCCTTGTTTGAAGATGATTTCAAAGCTCTCATGCATGCCTCTGGTGAAACGTGGGAAAGGGGTTTATTTTCTACCATTCGGCCTCTGATCAAGCAAATGACGAACATTCATATATATATAATATATATATAGGCATATATATATATTTCAATCGCTGACCAGGCGACCAAAGTGACCATTCGACACCGATCCCGACACAGCAGACGCGATCAAAGGAACGAGTAGAAGGAAGGATCGCCAACGGCCATAGACAAAGCTTAATGGAAACGCAAGCACATTCCTTTCCATGTGGAGCGGCGGGGTGAGTGAAGTGGAGTGGGGGAGGGGGGATAGTTCGCCGCAGCCCTGACCGATATTCTGGCCAGCTCCGACGATTTATAACGGGAGTCGTTCGTTGTAAAGACGTCGTTCTTCACTGTTCTAATCGAGTGTTCTTCACTGTTCTAATCGAGTGTTCTTCACTGTTCTAATCGAGTGTTCTGCACGGATTCTGGACAGAACCACGCTGCGATTGAGAATTATTGGTGACGTCGCTTACTGTGATTGAGGTGTAAACGTCGAAACTGCGCTGTTTACATTAAACCTTCTGACAAACGACAGTCGGAGGTCGGGGGCAGATCAGGTCGGGCTGTTGGACAGAGAGTGGTCACCCTCTGGTAACCCACGGTACCATAAAATTTTATTTACCATAAAATTTTATGCGTCACGTGACCTCTCAAAGCGCTGCACTCATAGCTATCTCACTTAGCCTACATAAATAGGCGCGACCTAATTATTGTAAAAAGCATTTATCAATGCGCTACAAATAATTAAAACAAATCATATAAGTAGTACAAGTATATTTTTTATATTATATATCATATAAATACATAAGAACAGATTTGGCTACATTAACGATTCGCGTGAGATACGCCAACAACAAAGCACAGGCATCACTTATCGTTTATACAGTCAGCACACGGCAGTTGGCCTTCGAGTGTCAAGTTAAGTAGAGAACCTGGTCAAACGAACGTGTTCTAATAGTAGCGAGTCGGTTAAAGTTAACTCCTGAGTTTACTAAAATTAATGATCTTTTATCGGCACCTAAGCTATGCTACAGACGTAAAACTGATCGACGCACAAGTTCAGAAGAATAGGATAGATTCTATCGCTAGAACGTTCCGGAAATCACAAAATGGTGTAATGGCTTTTTCAGACAATGCTTTATGAGTTGATACTAAAACTATTGCTTTACATGTCCGCTACAAATTTGGAAACGAACGTAACATTACGAATCTGTCTTCGTTGTTAAAAAATTGCTGACGGCGTTCTCGGTTCTTTTCTCTGGCATTAGGCCTACTTTTTAGCGAAGACCACGATCCGAAATAATAGGCTACGTGACAAACAGTAAAAGCAAATATTTGACTCATGTCAAAATTATGATTCTATGGCCTGAATGTGTCCGTCATCCAATAAATAAATATGTCTGTCGTTGACAAATTGATTGTGCATGCTTATTAATTTTTCTGTAAATGCAAATAAAATTGTCCAACATTTCACAAATTAGGCTATAACATCTGTCATTTTACGCCGTCGGATTTCCTCCGGTGCCTATTTAAATTCAATTTGCTAGGAAAGCGTCACTGGTGTTGTCTCAAGACAGGATATGGTTTTGTGACAGGATATGCTTTTGTGACAGGATATGCTTTTGTGACAGGATATGCTTTTGTGACAGAATATGCTTTTGTGACAGGATATGCTTTTGTGACAGTTCCGCTTAGGGCTTCGGTTATAGATGTTCGGGAACGTTCTAGCAAACCTTGGTCTGCGGTGGACAGACTATTTCCTTCTGAACGTGCATTACGAACACTATAGCAGCATACCTAGATTAGAATGATAAAATATATAGATTGACTGACATGCATGCACTGAATGATCTTCGACTAAAATAATAATGATATTCGTATAATTTTAAAACACTGGCAGTGAAACGACGTAACAGCAACCAACGTCAACGTCATAATCAACGTCATTATCAACGTCATCATCAACGTCATTAATGATCGTCATACACACGCACGCACGTACGCACCCACGACTGCAGCATATTGTTCAGAAGCATCGATCAGTTCACAACAGTGTGGGGGAAACAAACTTCCGTTCTCACCTTCCATTTAGAGAGCTACTAGCGTACCCGGCCACACGTTGCTGTGGCTGAAAAGAGCATCCAACCATCCATCCCTACCTCCATTCCACCTCCCCTCCCCTCCCCTCTCCCTCTCCCCCTCCTTTTTAAAAATAGCATTATGCAAACCCGCGCGTATTCGAACGGAACGTTTTGGTGCAATTTTGAAAAGAATCGGTCAAGTCCTTTCCGAGATCCTTGGTCCGGACGGAAACGTGCGTACGCAGTTACATTTTTATTTATATAGATTAGCACTGATTGGCCAAACTGGGTTTTCCCTACGGAGGGGATAGCAAACGAGGCCAGGAACTTTATTCAATGGAGGCCATAACAGTCTTCAGCCAATGACAGTAGGCCTATGTATATATAGACACTATGTTATTATTGAAATTCAACAACTTACCCATAACTTTGATGGGGCAAGATTTAGTTTGTATGATCTTTAACGTGTTTTAACTAAGCACAAGAGTAAATTCCAAAACCAATAGATGGGATATAGACCTATAAATTAATTTGGAATCCCATAACCACCCAGTCTCAAGTGCACGATTTAGAAGAAGAGACCACTTGCGTTTTTTCATCTTAAACATTGTGTCGGTCATGTCCGCAGCTCAAATTGAGGGCCACATGACCCACGTGACCGATTCTGTTCCCATCACCTAAATTTGTGGTAGGAAGGAACATAACTAGGCTAATTGCCCGCTCATCTAGAATACAGGATGGAACGCTTTTATACCCCACAACTTAAAAACCGGGTTTTCAATGTCCTATTTGAAGGACCACAACCATTTACCCCCCCCCCCCCAGCTAAACATAATATTATGGTGAAACACGTCCCCTCAGCCCCCCGGGGATCGACGCCTCTGCTGTGTACACTAGTCGTCGTCGTCGTTGTCGTCTGCGTAGTTGATGACGTCATCATCGGAAGCAGACTGGTCCGGCTTCGAACCCGAACTGCTGTTCCCTGTGACCACCGTAGTCCTTCGGTCGAATGTCGATGATGGGCAGCTGGTAGAGACGTCGTGATCGGACCATGAAGACCGTCAGACCACTCGCCATTCGCGACTACAACACAACAGCCACAGCGTAACGTGATGTACGTCGTTTGTACGACACATAGGCTACCATGGTATAGGTATGCTACGATGGTATAAGTATGCTACCATGGTATAAGTATGGCCTTGGATTGGCTAACTATCCGTTTGCAGGTGAATGATTTAGCAAGCACTGAAGGTGAACTACAACATGGTTTGCTCCAAACAAAGATCTAAAGCTGCTATAATGTTTAAATTATCAGATTCCATAAAAAAGCTTGTCTCACAAATCCTCATCATAGCCTGAATTTGTCGCTCCATATTCTCCAGGCTCTTCGTTTTCTTACTCATCTGTTTCTTCTTCCTCTTTCTCCTAGAGTTTCTTCTCTCATTGATTATACCCCACCTTCTCCTCCAGAACTTACTCTTCCTCCTACCCTCCCTCCTCCCTTCTCATTCTGTTCTTGTTCCTCCTTCTTTCCTCTGCTCCTCCTCTTCCTCGCATGTCCATCTCCTCGTCCTCCTCTTCCTCCTCCTCCTCCTCCTCCTCCTCCTCCTCCTCCTCCTCCTCCTCCTCCTCCTCCTCCTCCTCCTCTTCCTCTGGCTTGACGATCTGCTGTATACGTTCAGAGCATCGGATGCTGCCTGCACAATCATCGTCTGCAACAACTTATCACTCCATCCTTCATCGACTCAACATTCAAGGCGTCGGTCGCAGGTCTTAGCAGCTAAACAATGTTGTAAATCGCGAACAGCAGCGACTAGACAATGTCTAGAAATCTCAGACACTAACGTGCGCTCATCGTCATCATCAGCAGCAACAGCAGTTTCATCTTCATTATCTTTGTTACAATCACCATCTTCAGCACAGTCGACAGCATCATCACCATCCTCATCAACAACAACAGCGTCATCATCGTCATCGTTACCAATAACAACAACTCCATCGTCGTCGTCGTCATCGTCGTCGTCGTCGACGTTGGCTTATCAACATTGGTTCTGTGCACCATTACTTTGTGTCATTAATTTTTATCAATAATAACTTATCCTCATGTTTAGGATTGTCCTCGTGTATGTCGCCTATCTAGTCAGACAATCATGCTTTCTCTATCCTTTTCTTTTTTAAGCATTCTCGTAAGCATTCTCGTAGGCAATGCATTTGAATGCATTGTGTGTTGCATTCAGACATCCGGTATTCTTTCTCAACGCCCATCAATCCGAGTCTACATTTACACGACGCCATTACATGCATAACATAGCAAGGGTTTCAACTGATTCAGAAGACGTATATTGTCCGTTTTAGAACCAATACAAATTCACTTCGTACGCTTAATAGCCCATTTTTCCTAGCGTCCATTTAAAAGCCGAGACAGCGTCCACTAAAACCCTACAGTCATTCATCCAGGTCATTGCACGACTCTAAAACCCTTGTACTGAAGAATTTCTGCCCTAATGTTCCTGTTTGCTTCTTAAATAAATAATTATACACGTGTCCTTGAGTTTCCTTGTAATGTAGGGTGATGATTCAAAAAGCTCTACAACGGTAGTGCTTCCTTTCCATTGATAATCCTATCATCTTCGATTCGATATATATGTATTTCGTTTATTCAAGGAAATTAAGTTGACATGGGGCCTACCGCACCTTATTACATGAAACAAGAAAATGAAACATGGACTAAACTTGATGTTTTTGCAAAAAATTATAGTCTGGAAAAGAGTGTTAACCATTCCAAGAGCTAACACTCTCTTGTTGCTCCTTTTCTCTAATGCTGTCAGTCTTTTAAAGAGAATCTTTCGCACATAATATAGCGTCTTTGTTCAAGGGCGGATACAGAAATTTTGGACGGGGGGTGCCAAAAATTCTTGGCCTTGGGTCTGGGAAAAAATTTCGTATCCGCCAAACAAGTTGATGACCTTTCTGTAGTCATCTGGCGAAATTTTCGGGAAAATCATACCATTTCATCCGCCAAAAAAGCTGATGGCCTTTTTTTAGTCATTAAGTACAAATCCTTCAAAATATACCAAATTATAAGCTTGTTCAAACCATATGGGGGGGGCCACGATACATAGGCATTTCTAAATGGGGGACATGGCCGGATTGCCCCCTGGATCTGCTCCTGTCTTTGTTCAACACTCTGTCGAAGCTCGGCTATAGATTAATATCTCAATGAAAGCAAGCAGCGCTGTTGTGTATACGCTGTCGCCGAAAACCACAACGTTAAAAATGCTGATTAAACTGCGAGAAAAAACCTTGAGACTTGCGAGACTCATCATCTAAAAAAACCAAGACTTTCGAAATGAAATTGCTAGCAAATTTTATCGTTGGTCATCTGTCAGGATTTTATCTTAAAGGACTACGCTAGCTGCTTCTCATTCATTCATCTTCTTCGTCGGCATTCACTTTGTCTTTTTCCTTCTTCTCCATTTCATTCTCTTCATAATTTATAGCTTCCCTTCCACGTCTTCTTCGTCCAAATAGAACTGGAAAGCGTGCCTTCCAATGCAAGGGCTAATGCACTCATCACTCATTGTTCCACCCATGGAGAGAGAGAGAGAGAGAGCGATCGTGGACCATTATTCAACCTCAGGCGACCCGCAGTTTCACGAGGACAAACGTCAGACGCCACGCGTCGCCACAATACCATTTTGTGCTGCACCCATGCGATGGTTGTGCTTGATTGATCGATGGATGAATAGGTCGATCTTTTCATTCTTTTGTTCACTTCGGCATGATAGATGAACTGATCATTGATAGTCAAAGTAAGACATTCTTCAATGATACGAATCAACCTTTAAATTATTATCCCAAACGAACTGGATGCCCTTGGGTTGTTGGGGTGGGGGGGGTGAAGGACACCGTCCAGCTTCCACGTAACACGACGATTAATTCATCTCATCTCGTATAGTCTACCATGGAACGCCTGTAGACCTAAAAATGACTAGTGCTAATGCACTCAACGTGTCGCCTCCCTGCGGACATTATCGTTCCAATAAGTCCCAGACGCCATCCTTAATGTTACGGAAGGCAATACGTGCAAATTTTATATTCTTTACGACGTAATTTGACAAATCTACTGAACTTATTCTCGTGATTAGTCACAATCTTGCTGTATACGTCTACATTCATATTATTGTCTATATTTGGGCTTATATTGTTGTCCAAGCAGTGAACATTGGCGCCGCCTGTACAATAATATTCTGTCTATAGTTATAGTGCAAAGTGATAGTCTACTACGCTAGTGCCACGCTCACAATAGCGTGCCACTTAGTGATCACTAAGCGACAGCATCGGTCATATGAAGGGCGTTCTGTTTGCATAATCGTCACATGTGCCGATGAATTTACATGGAAATTGGTCATTACGTTTTGTCTGCTTACAATAACTGCCGGTAGTGTCTGATGTGTGCACACATTTATGTTTAGTCTGACCAGACCGTGCATAAGTTCAGTCGAGTAGTTTTATTGACCATCAAATCTATGAATAATACTGAAACAACGCATGCATTGACAACAACCATCAGTTAGCTCACAGAGGTCACGAGTGTTCTACATTGTACTATTAATATGGCACTCGGAATCATCATCACGCGGCACTCTGGTCTATTCGTTAGCGCACTGGGGTTTTCAATCCAACGATTTCGCGTTGGAGCTTGCTGAGTAGACACGGTGTGTAACGAAACTTGGACAAGAAGGAAAAATTGTATCGGCCTCCCAGGCTCAGGATGATTTACTAACGTAAATGTCCTGGTTAAAGGACTTTGCGCTGGTCGTTGCCCTGACAGAATTTGCATGGCATATAATAATTATTTCCTATACATGCAGGGCCTACTATCCCCCGTTCGTCCGCGCGTTCTCAATTCGCAATCCAGGTCTCCGTCGTGACGCAGTGCAGCATTGCGCAGTGAAAAATTGTTGTAATTTTACACAATGACGTCATTCGAAGACTCTATCGATCCATCATCGTCGATGATTATAGGTCTAATTATAATCATCGTCGACGATCATATATATATATATATATATATATATATATATATATATATATATATATATATGATCTAAGCAGGATATATAATTATAGCCTTAATTGCATGCACTATAATCTAATTCCAGTTGCATCTGCTCAATGAGAGCGCTCTCACTCGTTCAGTTGCCTCAATTGCTAATAACGACACACTTGAGAACTACTACTACGTACGTGTCGCACAGTGCTCGATTATGGATTTTGCTAGATGCAGCAGTTTTGCCGATGCATGCTTTCATCATAAACCTGTTCATTGGACTAGAAGTCTAGGATAAAGTTGTGGAGAACTGGAGAAGATATAATTATAGCGTATAGCTGTGCAGCGCTTCCGAATTGCCGCACACGACTGACAGGAGAGGTCTAACTGTTTCATAATTTTAATTTTAAAATGGCACGAGTTATTTGAGCAGCGGTGCAAACAATGCATCTGACTCAGTGGCTCTATTTCTTGAACTCGTTGTTTTTTAAACTGTCGTGCCCGCTGCCAGAAACAGGTTTGCAATGCTTCCAAGTGCGCCCCCTGGAATTTTCGCATAGTTGCACATAAATTTAGATTATTTGGCTGTGGTTATTACAATGCGATTTTCAACATAGGCCTAATTAATTATCGGTGCGTTCTACAAGTTTGGACATATTATCTGTCTTTGGACGCATAACATAATTTGAAGGGCTTTCGACAACCCATTAAATTTAGACCCTGTAGAAATTGTTTAAAAGTTTGCGACCCCCTAGAAAAATTCCTGCGGACTTCCATGGGTGTGAAGGCTGATTTAAACTATTGTAAAACGTCACATAGAAATAAGTGTTTCAAAATGAAACCCAGTTACATCTTGCATCATGATTGTGTTTGTAAAATGCATTATTTCACGGTAGTATTATTTCATTTCGCGGCGTGTTCAAACACTCGAAACACCCCAAGCTACGGCCTTGAATGCTTCACTAAGTTCACTGATAATATGCTGAGATTTGCTATACAAAAACTAACGTCAAACGACCTTTAGTTTTATCGGCTTCACCCAAGTGACCGACCGACCATTATTATAAGAGGGCTAAATTTATAGATGGCGCTGCAGCGCGAGATTATGATCAGAATATACAGGGTGCGGCCAAAAAAAATACCCCAATACGAAAATTGCGATTTCTCGAAAACCGCTGAATATTTTGTTACAAATATTTTCATACTTATTCGTCACATATTTCTGCACATTATATGAAAATTTTATGTCAGTATCTTTATATCTGTGATCATGACATCAGGCAAAAGACAGACCAGCATTGTTTCAACTGAACACGACATTCACGCAATAGAAAATCGTATTTTTACATAAAGTAGCCTGCAGTGTGCCATAATTAGGTTTTCTTCACCAATGGAAAGATCTTTTACATCAATCCAACCATTAATAATCAAAACAACCACGTCTGGACGAAGAATTAAAAAGCCGATATCAATCCAAGCCGTCTGTTGGTCGAGAGAGCCAAATTCTCTCCGCACATCATGGTTTCTGCAGGTGTCAGCTATGATGGTAAAGGACGCTTACATTTCATTGACGAGAAGACCAAAGTCAATGCTATGTACTACGTGGAGAATATTTTGCCTAAGCTTGTCGATGACTGTCACACCAGCTGTTTTGGGAAATCAGTTCACTTTCCAGCAAGATGAAGCGCCCGCTCACGGCGCTAAGCTGGCCTAAGATTGGCTAACAAGTCACTGTCCGGACTTCATCGACAAGGATTCATGGCCGCCAAATTCCCCAGATATGAACCCACTCGACTATGCTGTCTGGGGTGCAATGCTTGAGACTTACCACAAACTTACCACAAAGCCAGAGAACATTTCTGAACTTAAAAATACGCACAAATCATCTTTGCTACTTATTGCTGTCATGAAATGTCTGTTGAAACGAAAATAACGTTGTTTCACTTCAGAGTTGCACCATTTTGGTGTTCATGATTCGAATTTAATTAAATTTAGCCAAGTTGTCGATAGATATGTGTCAAATAGACTGGCGAAGTTTTATAACAAAATATTCAGCGGTGTTTGAGAAATCTCGATTTTTGTAATGGGGTATTTTTTTTGGCCGCACCCTGTACATTGTAAGCTCATGCCAGAGCACTCGCGGCTCGCCATAAATCCGAGATAAATCGCCCTCTGCCCTGGTCACTTGTATGACTGCCCTGGTTATGCCCTGTAGGCTACAAAAATGGCTGGCACTGCAGACCTTCTCATAGAAAAACCTCCAGTTTTATCTAACATTCGATCGTCCAGGCATTTTACGATAATATATAGGCCTATATAATATATTATATATAGGCTTATATAGCGGTTATTGAAATGATTCATGGTGTACCGCAACTTACTCGCATACGTATACGTGTAAATATTTATGCATATAGGCCTATGTTTGTCTGCATGTATACATATGCATATTGACATGAACGCAGGGGTATAATATGCATGTATTGTATGTTTGTATGTATACTATTGTGGGTCACTGGGTTGCATATATAGTGTGGGAGAAATAACGAGAAGGCGGATTGAATGGATAAGAGCGTAAGATTTTTTAAACGAGATTGGACTTCACTTTGAATGGAAAGCACGCAGAGTGAAATATAGTTTGTCTGGCAGAGGAAGTTATCTATCGCTCATTCGTATGCCTCTTTTGTATGTGCACTTGTTATAGCGCCCCTTCAAGATCTCGCTACTCAGAATGCAGAGCGCACACTGCATCGGAGTTTCACGCCGAAGCGCTGAGCAATTGTGAGTGAAGGACTTGCCCAAGGTCCGTATACACGGCCAGGTGAATTCGAACCTCGAACCTTTCGGCTCCAAGGCAACTACGCCACCACTACACCACCGCGCCCATTACTTGGACTATACCTACTCAATGATGTTGTGAAGTTGTGATGAACTTACGCTGCACCCGTCCACCTGGACATCCCTCTGCCTGAACTTCTCGGTTGGCATGTCCTGTCCATTGGCTGCGATTAGAGTGACGGCCGAGTCGTAGGACGCCATCTCTGCGTCGTACCATGCAACTGAGTTGCGACAGAAGTAGGTGAACAGCTGGTGAGCCTCGTTGTGCAGAAGTCGCAGGAAATTCATCTGCACTTCGTCCACGTAGGATATCTGGAAAGAGAGAAATGTGTAGGAAAAGTGCTGACTTCAATCCTATAGCGTATAGGAAACTGGATGGATGCATAGGCGTACGAGGCGGGGGTCTAAAAGGGGGGGGGCAAATGCCCCTCCCAAATTTTTGGGCAAGTCTGGTTTTTCGGGCAAACACAACCCAGGGCGACTTAAAAAAGGCCGTCAACTTTTTTCCGGATAAATATTTCGGGCAGAAGTTCAATCTTTGCCCCCCCCCCACCACTGCTGAAATCTCCCGTACGCCTATGGATGGATGGATGGGCGAATGAATGGATTCATGCAGGGAAGGATGGAAGGCTAGATATATGGTTGGAATATAAAGATGAAATGGATGGATAGCCTGATGCATTAACGGATGGATATAGATATGGGTCGACTGATAGGCTATTTATACAGCGCCAAAAAGAGAAGCTGCAACGATTCATGCATGCGAAATTGAACGACCTTGTAGCCTATAATAACTGGAGGGATGAGAAAGACATGGTGGATAATTTGAAACGTTATGCACAGCGTTCGTCCACATTTAGGTATAAGATTAGGCTGCAACCAACCCCTGCTCCTCACACAGTTGAGCAGACATAGACTAATCTAATTTGTGGAGCTGTTCATTTGTGTCGGAAAAGTGTCTTACCTTCTGCCCGCCGGAAAATTTGCTGAATGTCTGGTTCGGATTTGCTTCGTCCTTTGGCCAAAACCTCGTCAGGATCTGAAATTTTAGTTAAAGAAACTGTTATTATGTATGTAACATCCAAACATAATGAAATTATTACTCCACATAAAGGCCATTTCTGTATTTGATTTATTGATTTGAATATACTGACTATGCACTTATTACGCGATTAAGGTAAAAGAAGATGGTATATAGTCAGTCCAGTGTCAACAACTTGTGCTATAGGTGCTACAAAAATAAAGGAGCTACACGAAATCCGCTATAGGCGTTTAGTTCAAACTCCTTCCAATGACGCAGCAAAGCGAAAGAACATATCAATATATCAAACACCAATAATAATTATAATAGACTGAAACGACTGATTGAGAGAATTGCAAATCCATCCTAAGCCACTCCCTCATTGATCATTTAAATCTCCATCATCATCATAATCATCATCGCAATCATCATCATCATCATCATCAGCAGCAGCATCAGCATCAGCATCAGCATCAGCATCAGCATCAGCATCAGCATCAGCATCAGCATCATCATCATCATCATCATCATCATCATCATCAATCGGTGAGCACAAAGAGAATGAATTGACGGCGGTTACCAGTCGCGACTTGGTCTCCGGATATACGCACGTCTCTCCCTTGGCCGTCATGTTACACCAGACACGGAAGCCATCGAGTGGTACGCCGAGATTTGGATCGATCCAGTACCAGTCTGAAATTAACATTTAACAAATCAAAACGTTTCATTACCGCAATTCTGTTTGAGCTTATATCTAAAGTGACGAGCGTTTGTTTGCGTTTAATAAAGAACATAGAACTTACTTCCCTACTTCCTTAACACCACTGTGCTCTCACAAGACTATCTTTTATGACCTCTGCTGCATAACATACTTGTGCATGTCAGTCATAGAACTGTAACAATCAGAATAGCACCGACAACGATAGTGGCAAAAAACAAAACTAAGAGCGATGACATAAGTAACAACAAAAGAAGAACAGCAACAACAACAACAACAACAACAATAATAATAATAATAATAATAATAATAATAATAATAATAATAATAATAATAATAATAATAATAAAATAACAATGATGATAGATTTATTAACCGTCAGGCATGTTGGGATATTCGAGGTAGATATCTTTGCAAGAACGCGCTGGCATCTCCTTTGTGCCGCGGGGCTTCTCTACTCCACCCAAGTCGTTGCGAAGGCCATCGATTTCGCTGAAGATCTTTGCCAGCAGTTTGCCATGACCCTTGGGCGTACCATCCTTTGATGGTGGCTTCTCAGACATATCCACTTTCCTTGAAGTGGCTCGAGACACGGAACGACGCTTTCGTCTTTCTTCAGAGGCGTGTGATTCAGAACCAGGTGGACCTGGAGGACCCTAAAACCAGTTGCTGCTGTCAACCTCATTTTTAACAGCTTTATCATTAACCTCTTATATTAGTTTTATCGACTACATAAGTGATCCGCAGGGATTTACAAAATTTACCAAGAACAAACTGCTAGGAATGGGACAGACTGCAAGGATGCGATAAAAACAGCCTGGTGCAGTTGATGATAGTAATAAACCAATTCACCGGATGAAGTTAAGAACTATCTATGTGGCAATTGATAATTTCAAAGAATTTCAGAACACGTTACCAGTCCTTAAAAAACGGCAGCAGTTATATAGTAAGACCTGTTTGGCATGGAAAATGATTGTAGATTGGCTTTTAAAACATTGTCTGCTCCTAAAATCTCTCAAAATGTCGAATTATTGGCTACTCTATTCTTCTGAAATCTTTGAAGCCTTCCCAAATTCTCTATTAATCTGCTTTAGCTGAGATCTCTGAAGCTTTCAGTCAACTCACAGGACTCATAAAATTACGAGTGTGCACTCACTGGGATTGCAACTGACTCATGCTCTCAGCCATACCTACTACTAATATGATTAACATAATTGCAATTTCTACTTATTATTAGCATTGCTACAACTACAGTATACGATTGACATCATATTTAGCTTTAGCCTTATAAATACAAAAATGTTTACTTACTGGTTGACCTGGAGCACCTGGGGAACCAGGCTGACCCTGAAACCACAAAAATAACGTTACAGACGAGTAATCGTAATATAAAAGTTTAAACCAGCGAATGATTTTGAATTCAAAGTAAGATATTTCTCCTATCCAACTACAAAATGACCCTCACACGCGGTTACAGTTGATCGTTGTCAGCAACAAACCTACGACGACCACCAATTATACATGCACTCCTTCTCTTCCTCTAACCATCTCTTCTTCGATCACTACGGTCGTTATACCATTAGCAATGAGGCAACCATCCATACCACTATTGTCGAAACAGACACTCTGAGTCACTCTGAACCTTCCATCTCTACTATATATTTTATCATCTTCAAAAGTTTTACGTCTTTGCTTCGACATCATAATTATCCACATTCTCCATATCGACCACATTCATTAGACCTAGGCTATTGTGCAGATGTTTCATAGGCCTATTGGCTGCACTGCATATTTGCCAGTTGAAGTTCTTGATGAAGCATTGAGACCGACTCATAAACTTACAAATACAGTTACGGCCCAGGTAACAATTAAAATACTCGTAGTTCACATGGACGATAATACCTTGTCTCCTTTTGAACCCAGGACTCCTAGATGTCCCTGCAAACACGAAAAAACATGATTAGCAAATATTGAACGCAGAAAGTTTTGGAAATCTTAAATTAATATATTTATTTATTTACTAGCTGTACCCGGCCACGCGTTGCTGTGGCAGAAAAGATCCTCCCCTCCCCTTCCCCTCCCCTCCCCTTCCCCTCCCCTCCCCCTCCCACTCTCCCTCCCCCTCCTTCTCCCCCTCCCTCTCCCCATCCCCCTCCCACGAAAAAACAAAACCATGACTAGCAAACATTGAACGCAAAAAGTTTTGCCAATCTTAAATTAATATATTTATTTATTTATTTCTTATATTTGCTACAGCACCCCTTCATGCTATCTACTCAGAGGCGCTCCCGACTACAGCGCGGACACTGAATCGGAGTTTCGCGCCGAAGCGCACGAGAAATTGCAAGTGAAGGACTTGCTCAAGGTCCATAGAGGCGGCTTGATGTGGATGTGAAACCCTCCGGCTCCAAGGCACAGAACCCATCACTACATACACAACATGGGTGGAAAAGTTTCGCCATTTTTCGCCTTGATTCGTTTCTTCATACTTTCATTTAATTTCTACAGCACAGATGTTTCCATGTATAATTGTCCAAAAATGTTGCTGGGAATTCATAATAATAAATATTGTATTGCAATCGCGGATTATGAAGCAATTCTTCCGGAGAGATTCATCCTGACCTGACGACACGAAACCACAATCAGCACACGGAATGGACATAAAGAAAGATCAAGGAGCTTCTGTGAAAGGCGACTATAGTCACTAGGTGACCTATTATTTTCAGGGAGAAGGGAAATAGCCTTCCTTGAATTATTTCTATGACTTCACCATCGACTTAGCTGTTTATTAAAAAGGAGCTATAAAAATCCTTAGAAATATCGGATTAGATTGCTGCCTTAAAACAACTTTTATCACCGAAGACTTGAAGTGTTATTCTCAGCAAGCTTATGGCACACTCTCAAAGAGCAATTATTACAACCATCAGAACGTGACGAATTGTATTTAATGGCTGTTGTGCCATGAACAGAAGATTGTACACATGGCACTTGTAAATAAACACTTACAGGTGCGCCATATAATTGAACATGGTACTGGTACTGTGGGACACGACTGGAAATTAGGTGATTGAGCAGTCAGTGTTTACCTCTTGTCTAGAAATGAGGTGGTTAGGGCAGTTCTCTCGTCGAAGTTAGAAGGTTATAAAGACTCGGCTCTCAATATGCTTAGTGTACTAGGCCTGCAGGTGTAGGCTGCGCCGAGTGTTATATGGTTGATCGTAACATAGCCTAATAGCCCTATACGACTGTCTCCATGCGGAAGGTAAAGGGTTACTTACCGGGTGTCCAACGGTTCCATCCGGCCCAGCCAGACCCCGAGGTCCCTCTGGACCCTACAATTCAGACAAGACCATAAATTCATCAACATGGAAAAGCCATAGACGTATGTGAGGTCTATGGTCCACTTCAAACATTCCGAGAAGGAATCATAAATACCTATTCTAACAATTATTCAGTTAATAACAAGATATATATCATGCTGGAGCTATCTTACAAGTAGGCCTACTGCTAGAACTATAGAATATTGCTATAGCTAACGTAGATTTAGTCGAACAAGCCATCCTATGAGAAGGGAATAAATGATTTGCTCCAAGGTATCAAAAGGGCGCTATATAAATTACTTAATACATACAGGCAATTTTGAGCGTCTATGTAGGCCATTGATGACTGTGACAGCTGCCATTGAAATCTTGCTAAACGTCGCATATTCATCGTCACCGTTAATACAACTGGATATTTTATTGTCTGACCATGCTATTGCTTCCAGAATAAATAGATTACATCCATTAAGAAGAATTTCTGTCTCTTTATGATAAGCCTTTGTATCCTGAGAAGCTGCACAATATTTTCTTTGTGTGCAATGTCGGTCACAGATACATTGTTCTGTGTTCACAGGTTCAGTCAGAAAATTTGGAAACCGTGCATTTGCACTGTCTAGCTGGCCCGACTGAATAGAATAAACTACCGGACTTCATTCGCCAATCATCTTCTGTATCACGCTTCAGGAAAACCTGAAGACTTATTTGTCTAGGATTTATTACGAGTAGACTTTCCTGCAACGCGCTTTTGTGCAAGATTCTTTTCTTTTTTGTTTAGGTGACAGTTTAGTAATTAATAATAATTATTATCTAATAATAATAACAATAATAAGGGCCATTCTGTACTGGTTTTTAAACACGTAGTTAGTAATAAAGTCCCTGAGGGATCCTAAATACCTCGGGGTATAAATAAAATATTATTAAAATATAATAATAATGATATTGATAATTAATAATAATTATTAATAGATAAGTAGAGTTGAGCTGAATCGCTTGAGAGGTAGGCCTATAAGGTGAAGTGACTTACCGGGTATCCTCTATCGCCCGGTGGACCTTGGCCTCCCATAGGACCTCTCTCACCTTTTGTACCCGACTCACCAGACAGACCAATCAGACCAAGGTCTCCACGATGACCCTGCATATAACAAGTGTATCACCCTTGGTTTACACACCCATTTTCATCATTATTGTCGATGATGATGATGATGATGATGATGATGATGATGATGATGATGATGATGATGATGATGATGATGATGATGATGATGATGATGATGATGATGATGATGATGATGATGATGATGATGATGACAAATGGTGATGATGGCAATGGTGATTTTGGTCGTCGTCATCGCCCTCTAGGCCTACTTCATAACTTTGTTCCTACTCATATCATCATCGTCATCATTATCGTACCATATCATGACCACCACAACACCATCATCACCACCACCGCTCCACCATCAGCATCACCACCAACATTACCATCATTATAATTTATAACTGATATCAGATCAGTTCTGACCTTATCTCCTTTTATTCCCACTTCTCCCTTCGTTCCAGCCGGACCATGCGGACCCTGCAACAGAAACTCAGCGCTTCATCTTTCCGATCGAGTTTTCATAAGATTATTATTCTCTACAAAATCTGCTCATCGAGGTTTGTAATTATATTGCAAAATCCTCCGAAGAGCAGAAAGAAGAAACGATCAAGTTATAACAGTTGAATGTTGAAAAATTCTCTTCCGCTTCATGTTTGCGACTCTCTTTCTGACATATTTTACATTATAATGCTTGCATCTGAAACACGTATCGCTTTCCGGCATGCAGATCTGACATTATTCGTGCTATTATTATTACTAGACTATCCCAAACCAGGATATGGCTATCTCGTGTAATTGCTCATAATCTTCGTAATCAATCAATAATGTATGGATCCAGTAGGCCTACGTTGCGTTCTTTAAAATGCATCTATTTTGGAGATTTGTTCATGGGTGTCGTAAGATTTCAGTTCTTTACTGTGCGCCACAATAATCTGTTTGGTACAGCGCTGAACCTGTAATCCACCGATGACGAGTTCGAGCCTTGAGTGAGCGGACTCCATGTTAAGACACTTTTTAAGGCGTTCATACACACTGCCTTGCGTCTCAGATAACTGTCCATGCGTGCGTTGTAATTTAAATAAAAATTTAATGACAAATCAAACAAATGTAGCCTAGATTTACGAAAAAAGAACGTTTTATCACAAGAATCGTCTCACTCAGAGTGGCCTTGACGACTGAAATTATTCGTCTCTTCGGCCTGCCGCTGCCAGAACGGAATGTACAGCACTAGCATTTTAAATTTTGGGTACTTACGCTTGGTCCACGCTTTCCCAAGGGACCAGGAGGACCAGTGGGGCCAACTTCTCCCTAAAAAAGAAAATACAGAAAGACGTCCGTTTAATCGCTTGATTCGCTTCATTGAAATGTCATTAACAAATTCTCCTTAAAGAAAACAACACTCCTAAAATCTAATATAATGTTAGATTATGAAACTCTCATGCCAGCAGAAATCTCATCTATCTTCACCAAAAGCAAGGGCAGAAAGATGCTTCAAAATGGCTGCTGTATTTGCATCTCGACGAACTAAACACAAATGTATCAGGTTTCTTATTTCAGTCATTGCAGGGAAAATGATAGGCATGGACAGCTGCCATTTTTTCTGTGCTGAAAGCAAGAAAAACTATCAAGTCACTAAACCGTTAATGAATGCAAATGGTTGCCTTCCAGGGTAAGACCAAGGGACTGCTTTTTTCTACCTGGTCTTATTTAATATTAATACCCTGCCTTACCTTGCACTACCTTACCTTAGCGTGCAACGCCATAAACTATCTGAGCCCCAAATGATATCACTTAATTAAAAATCAGCATGATATTGTTCAACGATATCTATAGATAGCATATAAGAAAACATCTCATGGGCGTCTAAGAATTAAGTCAGACGATCAATATATCAATTAGACTATAATATTAATATTATCCTACGAAGTAATAACTTACTGCTGGACCGGGCAATCCTCTTGGGCCTCTCAGTCCTGGCTTCCCTGGCGTTCCCTGCAACAGAATAAACCGGATGACATAGATTGTCGACATAATTATTGCATAAACAGAATCACATCAATTCAGTCGATTATAAAGCGACTAAATGACGATATTTGCATGAAATCCTCATATCAACAGTTTTACTCGACACAGCTTCACTTAGAAAAATTAGATCAAAACTACGTGAAATAGAGTTTTTACCGCAACTAAATAAATGTTTAGAATTCCGTAAAACTGATTGCACCAATAATGATCAACATTTAATCTACACAGGAAATAAGTTCGATTCCGTTAATTCTTCGTACTAAACAATAAAGTGATCGAGTCTTACGGCTTGTCCAAATGGTCCACGCTCTCCAGGTGATCCGTCCAATCCACGATCGCCCTTCACTCCAGGCTGACCCCACTCACCAGGAGGACCAGGTGGACCGGATTTGCCCTGAAATACACAGTCACATATAAATTTTACGCCACAGATAAAAGTAGTTGCACACTTAATCCCTGGATCCGCACCATTTAATGTTATAATTTAAATATTTTAATTACACTACATTACACTCTGCTATGACGCAACATAAATGTTCCATATATACGTTACATATGACGTGGCAAGCGAAGATTTCTTACCAATTTTCCAGGTGGTCCAGGAGGACCCAAGTCACCAGGTCCACCAGGTCGACCCTGAATGAAAGAAATGGAAATAAGTTCATATTAACATACAATAAACTCTCAAATGTAACAAACAAAATGGACAGAAATAAGGACTCTTATAGTCGACCTTTTAAAAATAATTAATCGATGCATTTGCCTGTAAGCTTAATTATTCTCTGAAGCAAATATTCATTCATTAATGAAACCTGTCTCTACTCCGCTATTTCGCGTTTTCCCGCCGATAGAAGGCGCTGAACAACTAGATTCAAATTAACGTGCATGTAGGTCTAAACTTTAGACCTACATGTACGTTAATTTGAATCTAGTTGTTCAGCGCCTTCTATCTCTAAACAGATACTTCGCCAATCATGCGCTCCTCAAATTCATCATCATCGAGGTTATTGCCTTTAAGAGACTTTAATCGGTCGCTATACAAATCTTCAGGTACCGTACTGCAAACTTATGTAAAAGATAACTATTTCTAAACACATTTTATTCACCCACCACCACAGCAGACGCCGTACTGGGGGTATATGTGTATGTGCGTAAAGTGTACGCCTATGTAAAGACAGGAACATAAACACACAAGCATAGGCCTACATACAAATTATCACACATGCACGCATACAGCTCTAGACTATAGGCCAGGCCTACTTCCATATATTTTCAGATCACACTTGTATAGTTTGTTAACCACATTTTCAGAGATGCGCCAAATAAAAATCTCTTGTCGCAGTGCATTGCCAGTATCAACTACATATAAATAGTCCTGCCTTCAAAGCAAGTTCTGAGAGAGTCCATAAAGCTGTAGTTGACAGGCGTCTTAAGGAACGCGCTTAAGGCGCTATATAAATGTTTCCCCATTATTTTTATAATGAGTTTCTGGCATCTTTCTCTGTGGGGCAGATCGATTGGTTTCCAAGAGAAATTCTTGAAGAAGCATTATTAGTTTTTTTATCCTACATAATTATGGGCGTTATTATCGGTTTATTCAGAGCACAGGCTAGTGGTATCTGCCAACAGGGACGCTCATGTGGTCCCATTACTAATCGTAGTAGACCTCAACTGTCTTGTAGCAAAGTAACAGTAGTAAAGTAGCAACAGTATAAAGAAATAATTTTACCAGTAGGCCTACTGGTAGCCGGACAGTGTGAGTGGCAGTAGACTAATAGTATTTATTTATTTACTATTTATTTCATTTATTTATTTAAATCAATTCGATATAGCGCTCCTTCACGATTACCTACTCAGGAGCGCTCTGGAGCGCTCCTGAGTCCAACCCCAGTCGAATAAGACAGTTTTAACAACAGTGAGATATGAAGCAGAAAGATCAATAGGTATTTCACGAAGAATAACAGGGAGCTTATTCCAGGTAGGACCCGTCGTTATAATTATAATAAGCCAGTATAATTTCACGTAAGCATAATTTAGTAATAAGTGGCATCATGGTGTGCCTATACTTCTGTCAGAGATAGCACTAGTAACTGTACAGGCATAGTATTTGTTGAAATAGGAATAGTTGCAATAGTTGAGTATAGTATTAGTAATAGTAGGCCCTATTTGAAAGCAGCTATATGTGCGATTAGGCAATAATATTATAGGCTAATAATATTATTATTCTCTGTGTGATTCATTACCGCGCGTCCGGCGTCGCCTTGTTTGCCTTCCTTGCCGCGTAGTCCTGGTTCTCCCTTTAGCAAAACAACAAACAAAAACTCGCATTGGAGTTGCCAAAAATGTCATTGGAATCAGAAACAACTAATTTAACTACAATATCTAACTGATTAAAGACAAATTTGAACTGAAAATATTAAACGCACTTTACTGAACATCTTAAAAATGCAGACGAAACAGCATTTAGGGCATATTAGGAAAATAAATTCCAGTATAATTGCGAACCAATGATAGGTCTAAATTTATCTGAAAGAAATTTGTTATAAGCTATATAAATAATTTATCATAAATTATTATTTTAATTAGAAACATTCAAAAGAAAAATTCAAGAAAATATTTTTTAGAACAAGCAATAAAATTATATTACGTTTCAACAGGATTGCATTCCATTATTATTTAAAATATCAGTTCTTTTTTAAATCACTAAAACAAAGAGAGCAGCCTTAACTATGCTAATACCTGAAAAAAAACCATTTTACCTTAATTCCGGGGTTTCCGGGTGGTCCAGGAGTGCCCGGAAAACCAATTGACCCCTAGAAAACATTGAAAAGGTAAATTGTCATCAAGAAGGAAAAGATATTGAAGCTCCGAACGTTAGAATATTGGTCAATGCTTCAAAAGCAAATCTATGAATTAACAAAATTATAGACTACATGAAATCAAGTCACATATTCGCTTCATCATGCAACAAATTCTTACATTTACATCAATTTGCATTACAATTATTTGCATTGCATTGCATTACATTAAAGTCTAACATTCCCAATGCTTTACTAACCCTCATATCGTTTTCACATTAATATTTACATCATATTACTTCGAATTATTTTGGCTTAGAACATTACATTACAATACACTGTAGCTTACTTTTATAGGCTACAACGCTTTACAACTCCTCAGTGCATATTGAATGAATAAGTAAGTAAATAAACCTTGAAAACTCAGGAAAATAAGGCAGAATTCAGGCATTTATTTAGTTAAAATGTGATAAGAGATTTTTACAATCTGCTTACCATGTAACCCTTCAGTCCATTTGGTCCTGGCTTTCCTGATGACCCAGGAGAACCAGGTAGACCAGGGATTCCCGACGAGCCCTTTGGTCCGAGCTGTCCTGGGGGACCCTGCAGCAACAACAACATCAACCTGTATACTGTATAGGCCCTACTATAGTTCGCATATCACATAAATCACCACTAGCTAAAATTAATAGTCTTAATTGAATACCCGAGAACGAAATTCTACTAGTCAGGTTCTACGAGTGTGCGAGGGTCTACCAACGACGACTTTTGCCATTATTAAAGCTTCATTCGCATTTGGGCTTTCAACAAACTCTAACAACATCGAGGCTGATGGGAATGAGGTTCTTCATTGGTGCTATATAAATGCAAAATGACATTGCATTGCCAACTTGGATTATTTAAATACTCAGACTTGATTGAATAGTGAATGCTGCACAGTTTGGTCACAGAACTGTGGCTCCATCTGTGGAATTCCATGCAACAAAATAATATAGCGCCATCGTTCGAATCGTTGAATTTATGCCTGTGAACAACATTGAGCATCTTATATCCTAAAAAACAGATAAATAATTTTATATTTCATTATTATATTCCGAGAAGTATGTCGGTGGTCATTTTCGCCAATGCATTTTCCAGTTGACGACTATAAAACATTAAATGCCAGCACTTACCAGTTGACCGTCTCTTCCGGTTTGTCCGGGTGGCCCATCGATTCCAGTTTCTCCCTTGATTCCTTGTCTTCCCTCGGGTCCTAAAGGTCCTGGCAAACCGGGTGGACCCTAGCAAAACACGTAATCTTTCTATAATTTATGTGAAAGAAGTTCAGATAAGACAATATTATGCAAATACAAAGTGCTACCTGAAATTTATAAAATGGCGCTATGCAAATGTGCAGATGCATGATTATGGATGTTTTAAACTTTTGTAGCAATTTGAGCAATTGAAATGTAATGTAATATATTCCTATATCTATATTTAATGTTGCAAAACGTAATCTTTATTAACTCTAAAATTAATTATGGCAAATAAAGCAAAGTATCCTTACCGTGATGCCAGGCGCTCCTGGAGGTCCAGCAGTTCCAGCCGGTCCAGGAGGACCCTGAAAAACATAACCGTAATCGTAACTGTAAACATGACATTTCAAAACTGTTACTTTCACGCTGGGCATTAGCTTAGCGACGAGTGCTGCGTCAAGTCAACAAGGCAGTCCACACAGATTTATGAGCAACAAGATTTGATTCTTGCAATGTGAATCAGACATAATTATAGGAGCTGATAATCACCAGAGCTGTTAACTAACTAACTATTCACTTACTCGTCTACTAACCCAGTCATCCTGTTAGTTGGTCAGACAAAAGGCTAGTTAGTCATTCAGTCAGAGTTGCTGACGAGTTACTTTTATCGTGCACGGTGTCAATAATTTTCAAAATCACTGCGGGTTAAAATGAATAACCTAGTTGCGGACGAAACTGATGAGTCCTACCTTTTGGCCAGGGTCACCAATTTCACCTTTGGGACCAACTGTTCCAGGCATGCCCTGCTTTCCAGACGGACCGATTGGACCAGGCAGACCTCTCGGTCCCTCAGCTCCCTGAACAACAAACAATATTCAACGTTGAAACAGTTAATTGTGTTAATCTACATTCATTCCTGGTCCTGGTACAAAGGATCCAGATTTGCTCGCCGGCTCTTTGTTCTTTGCGCCGACTTTATCATAAAATTGGTAATGGTAATGTAAAGTGATGTAAAGTAGAGTGTTCGTTTCTATTAATTGCCAATATGTCATGCACATTGCACATACGTCGAAACAGTTTCCGTTGTCAATTTCTTTGCATAAGCCTATAGGCCTACATAGACCTAAAGAGAGATAGCTTGTGCTTTACCTGATGATGTTCATCTAGTATATTTATTTATTTATGAAATTGTTAATGGGCGCCAATAGTCCATAATATATGCAGAACCCAATATCAAAATAGGCATTAAGAATTCAGTTTAATTACCTGACTTCCGTGGATACCCTGTAGACCTCTTTCTCCTGGTTCTCCTGCCACGCCCTAAAACCACATGATCAAAACATTGGATTTTCATTGAACAACAAACATGATAGAGTCGAATACGTACAGAGAGAAAGAACCACTGACTAAAATACGAATGCATTTAGCTTATAAATGGATTATGAACAGACAAAATTAAGATCAGGTTTGATCAACATATTATGCATCGTTATGTTGTGTCATATCTGGTGATGTCATGTTGGATTAAATTAAATAGATGAGCTTAGTTTAAAATAGATTAATCAGATGCAGGATAAAGACTCACAACTGCTCCCATCTGGCCTGGAGGACCTGGAATTCCTGGAGGTCCTGGAGGTCCCTGAAAGGACAAAAATTCATATTTCACGTTCACTTATCCAATGCAAGATATATAACCCGTGCAACGCTAATTGATTTGTTGTAGCAATGTAGTGGCGCTATAAAAATGTTTTTAATGAAACTGACAAATGCTCAACGTCCTTCAACATAATCTTTTATACATCTTCTCAAGTAGGATTATCGATTCTGCTGATTTTGACTTGCTTGCCCTCCATTATCTGTAGGCCTAATAAGGCATCAGTGGTGTCATATCTTGCGGTGCTATGCTTCTTCTGGAGTGTGTGCTCACAGCCTTAATACTTAATAGACACCAATGACGACAACTTACCCTCGTCTGCTCTCCCCAATGAATGATCTAATAAGCGAATAACTACATGAATGAACGAATGGATGATTAAGCAGAATGACCGAAACATGCAAATAGCATGTATACGAGTGCATGCAAGCAGCTTATGACTCATCGTGTCTATGTAGATCTAAGCCTTTCCAAAATTAAACGCGAATTCCATGACTTGGTGAAACGAATTTATACTGAGCCAAGCTATAATAGTTATACGGAAGTCAATCAGCAGTCTCTCACAAAACTACAATCGTTCAATGCAAGAACCAAGTGTGCTGCATGGGAAACAGAGATCGTAATTTCAGACATTAATGCGGAGCTCACTAACATTCAGATTCAGTTTTTAATATTAAAGTCAACTATTATATATATTTGCCTAGAAGATAATTTCACCACTCACCAATTCACCATATTCGCCTTTTGTGCCGCGATCTCCCAGATATCCAGCGTCACCCTGAAATTATCCAGAATAGCCTAGTCTTCAAAATAGATAATGCACCAAATTATCTCCGCAGTAATTTTCAAATTGATTTCAAGAACAATCTCTGATAGTAATGATGTCCCGATTATATTCTTCGGAAGGAATCCAAAATATTCTGTAAAATATTACCAAGAATAATTTCCAGATCAAACTGCAGAATAATGACCACAATTACCCAGGGCCGGATTAAGGCATGTTCAACATGTTCCGCCGAACAGGGGCCCCCACACTTTAGGGGGCCCCCACAAATGTGTAAAAAATATTTTTTGAGCAAATTTCGGCCACACGGCTATTTTCCAAAAAATTTCGGCGGATGACTAAAAAAAAGGTCATCAACTTTTTTGGCGGATGAAATGGTATGATTTTCCCGAATTTTTTTATAAATTTTCCGCAAAAAATTCCCGAACAGGGCCCCCACAAAAATTCCCGAACAGGGCCCCGACATTGCTTAATCCGGCCCTGCTTGAATTACCACATGCAGAGCAGTAATTGCTCAATCTGGCCATCGACGTTTTTACTAATTTACCTTGGCTTAGTTGGTATTTCCTTTTTGCTCACCTTTTCTCCATCTTCTCCCGGAAGTCCAATAGTTCCCGTTGGTCCAGGGTCACCCTGAAAATAATAGAATATAAACTTCTGCATGCACATCATAATTATGTTTGCACCTATGCATGCGTGTGTGTTATTACGTACTGCTCCAGCATAACACACAAGTGCTGGCCGAGAAAATCTTCGATCTGAATCTTGATATAAACTTGTTGTTCTCTCTGCTCACACTTCAAAGACACAATATACATACACCGTGCCTTTTCAGTGGTTGGACCGACCATGTGGAATGATTTTCGTGCTGATCTGCATGCTCGTTTGGGTATAGGGACTCTCTGCATAGGTTTATACGTCTATTACAAGCATACGAAGACTGTTCTTCATCGTCGTAGATCGATTGGAAAGTGCCTATGATTCGGTTATCTTGGAGGGAAGCTATAAAGGTCTAAGTACCCTGAGCGAATGAATTATATACAACGTGCATGTATGTATAAGTAGGCCTACAACATACCCATAAAATGTGTATGTATGCTTCAAGCATATACTTACAATGTATGCTGATATGCATATACGCATGTAAGTGTATAGAGGCCCTTAGAGGGTCTACGTATAGATGTACATAATATTTATGTATGTAAGCTTACGTATTGTGTCTGTTTGGAAGTTGCATATAATTGTTTATGCACGTCTGTATGTTTGTATGAATGTATGTACACATGCATTCGTCTATACCTGCACACATGTATACATGTAAGACTTGTAAGTCTCCAATTTCTCGTCTTATATTACCTAGCCTATCGTTACCTTGCCACATCGTACTTACCTTCTATTGCAATACTTGCATTATCAATATATACATGTACGTACATGATACTATAGCTTACACCATAAGTTACCTTCCCTAATCTTACCTTACATTACATTTCCACACCTCATCCTGTTTAATTAATCATAATTAACAGTGTCTTAATTCACGTCATCTTTACTTACATTGCCTTACTGTTCCCCTCACCTCACCCATTCAAATAGACATAATATTTTGTGATAGACTAATTGATGACGTCATACCGGTCGTCCTCTTTCTCCTCTTGGTCCTTCGAGGCCATTCGGACCAGCCACTCCCTACAAATGATTCACAAAAAGACATGTAACCTGGTCCCACTTGATTGCATCAATGACACCTATATACAATGAAAGCCAGTGGCCGTGCCAGGATTTTACCTAACAAGACAAGCGGTCATAATAAACCATAGTAATAGGATCTACACCGTGCCTGCAGTTAAGCCCAGGTGAGGAAGAAGGGAGGCCATACGAAAAAAGTCCATGCTTATGGTCAGCTGATTAAGCGGTCTGGAATAATAGAGCAAATCAAACACTCTGCATGTTCATTGTTCACTGTTCAACAAATCAAACACTTTGCATGTTCACTGTTCAACTGTTTCCACAGAAAAGATGCTCTATAGGCTACTGGTATATAATAATTTTAAAAATGGTATAACTTTAGATCCAGGACGCAGAGCGTCACCAAGTGGCAATGTTCGATTAATCTAAAGCATTGCTGCCTTATAACTAGCGATTGCGTCACGACGAGACTCCGTTACTAGCGTGCTCGGTGTGTAACTTAACGGTTGCGGGCTAATTATGTTCCAAAAGGCCTACATATAATTATGTATGTAGGCCTACATAGTAAGTTATTTATTTGCTAATTTTATTTATTTGCTCACACATTTTTATTTGTCTGCATGTCTTTTCTAATGGGGGCTTTTTTATAGAGCGTTTTAAAGACAGTTTTTAGAGAAGACAGTATTGAACAGAATATAAGACTTAGATATCTATCCCTAGAAATTACAGCAAGATAGGATGGAATCGGGTGTGATCAGGCTCTTGAGAGCCGGCTCGGTCAAGAGTTTTGATTGTAGTCGAACTGATGTTACACGACACGGGTCTTCTCCAGACTCATGGACTACGAAGGCCGACATCGTGGCATGCAACACCTATCCGACGTTAAAAGACAGACTAGAAGTGTTTGAAAAAGAAAGGAAAGTGAATACGGAATATCCACAGGGACGTTTCTTCCACATTTCACACAGCCGTCCATCATTGGCTAATTGATGAAATAGCTGTGTACATACATGTGGACGTTCCTGCCTAGCGTACCGACATTATATAAATTAATCGTTTTGGTAAAGTGTTGTAACCTCCTAGGCTGCGCCTGAAACGCTGCTTGAAAATAAATTCTCACAGAGAACCAGGTTAGTACTATCTAGGAAGTATAACGATACCTCCGGAAGATTAGTAAATATATGCAATAAATTGTTTGAGCCATGAAAGAAATCGACTCTCGATGCGCTTTATTTATAACCGTCTTAGCTTGCAGCTTTCATTCCATTGGATGGAAAGAAATGTAATGTAAATGTGAATATCGTAGAGATATCTAAGCATGACACTTTAATGAGCAGCTGATTTGCTGACTGATCACCATGGCAACCGAACGCGTCTAATTGTTCGATAGACAATATGCAGCTGTAACCATGGCAACCGATATGTGACGTGCACTCTATTCTCAAGACTATAATAAATCATTGTCAAGAGTCTATTATTCCCAAATTAAGACAACAATCAAGTTACGTCACGTCTTTATCGATTGTCAAATTGCGTGTTCACCCTTAATTGGCTGCAACTGCAGGGTAAGCCCCTATTACCGGTTCAAACTTCAATCCACTAAATAAGTTAATTATTATAATTATCGAAATTTTAAAAATCATTTTTGAGATTCGAGCCTCGCCGGCTCCGGACTCAAGTGTGAAAAGAACGGGAAATAAGCGCCTTCTCTACATCCCTACGTTCCAACATGTGAGACAAGGAAGCATTACTTAGCGATTAAAGTTATCTTTTAAAAGATTTTAGCTCGCGCCATGTATTTACAAAACCTAGGTTTGTAAAATGTTTAATAGGGCCTACATCTAACTCCTTAATTCCAGCAGGCCTACGAAGCACCCAATCGTCAAAGAGATTTGAGCCAAGGTAAGGAATGGACTATAAGACACCTGCTGCTCTACTAGAGCAATTAGTCGGAAAACAAAGAAGAACAGAAGAACTTAGTTTTAGCTGTTCTTTAAAATTTCTGTAAGTTAAAAATTAAAGCGTTAGTAAAAGAAAAAAAACAGATTTCAGGCACATTGCTTGTTTCAGGCTATTTATTTAGCGCCAACTCAAAAGATATAAGAGGAATGAAAATAAATTGATTAGAAGCACTGACGCTAAGGAATGAATGTAAAAATTGAAGTAATGAACTAGTCACTAAGTACCTGACTTCCTTTGACGCCCCCTGGACCATGTGGTCCTGGAGCACCAGGTCGACCCTACAAAGAAATCATTGTCAGCATTAGCCTATGACTACGATGACTCGAACTTATAGGCCTATAATGAAGCTTACTATTGTTTGTAATGTGACGTCCCTATACAAAGTTTCAGTTTGTGACATTTCATTTGATCGCAAGTCTAATATGATTACTACAGTGAGAAGCACAATAATATTATAGAAAGAAGTCACTGAATGCAATAAGCAATAAGCAATATTATTACTTATAGTATTCAATGACTTCTCACTATAATTATGCGAGCTGCGTTTGCACCTATGCATGCCATATAATTTAAGTATGTTTGCTTGTGTATAAGGCAGTATCCAGCCTATTCACTTGACTGTATGCAAGTGATGCGCATTTGTTTTGTATGTATGTGCGTTTGTATGTATATCGTACTAAAATGCAGGACTAAACTAGTTCTGAAAGCCAGATGGTCACTTACAGGAGGTCCGCCTGATCCCATGTTTCCTGGAATTCCCAGACCACCTTTCGATCCCTACAAAGAAAAAAATCATCTTTGTTGAAGGTTGGCAAATTCTTTTCACTCATATTCCAGTTAAAAATGAAAATGATCAACCAATTATTTCTGATAAATTTTAATATTATAGGATTAAACAACAATTAGTTTAATTTCAGTTTGTTATTTAATTTCATTCAGTATCATTTTGTGTCTGTGTTCGATTCGCTGCTGCTGAACTGATTCTGTGTTGCAGCATCAGACATTATGTTGCCGTCCACAATAATTGTCTCGTGATTCGCATTCAGATTTTTTCACACAAAACGCGTGGAAAGTGCAATAAACAATAGAACAAATCGATTTGCATCGCTGTCAGTAACATCAATATCAGCAATATGATCATCATTTATAATCATCATCATCTCCATTAGAGTGACAATCATTCTTAATACTGCCAATGGTAGCCTAGGCCCTATAACTTTCCATTTGCTCCATTATCACGTTGTCGTCTGAATGTTTCAACAAATAGAAACTTCGTAACTTCTTCTCATTGACCATTTCGTCCGTATACCATGGCAAGAGTTGCCGAAACACCCTATATGCCAGGGCAACACTAATTTTGCATTCTTGCTTACCGGTTGGCCTGGAGATCCCATGTTTCCTGGGTCGCCTCTTGAACCCTCTGTGCCCTGTTTACAACACAAATACAAGAACGAAAGGTGAAAAACGATTCTGCACAGAGCAAGACAATTTTTTGTTAGGCGAAGAAAAATCTTGAATACGGTTGGAGGTGGAATAGGCGAAATAATCATAATATTAATTGTAAGTATTCAAGTAGGCTAATATTATAGGATCTAGCTATAGGAAACGCATTTTTTTTTTCGTCTTTCCCCATACCTTCCCTTTCTCCCTATCCTTCCCTTCCATGTCTTCCCTCCCGTCTTCTCATTCTTCCCTCTCTCTTCTCTTCTTACATTACCTAATTCTAAAATCACCAGTGTGCAGTCGATATACTCAGCTTATTACCACGTTTACAACAAGAACAAACTATCCTTGGGCTATCTTTCTGCCTCAGCGGTTTTTTCCCATCCACTTTCATCGGTTTAATGTCTTAGTTTACTTATAAAACCCAACAGAAGTGAAGCCGCTGTGTTAGCCTATATGGACTCGTTGACGTTCAACAGCGCCGTAGACTTGACTAGGCCTACCATTATTAATTTGATGAGCCATCAGTAATTGATCCAAATGAAACTGCGCCAGGGAATATTCATATGTCCTCGATTCTAGCTTGTCTTGTCCTTTTGAGCGCGTGTCTTGCAAATTAACTCGACCGCCGGGTTTTATCTGACACGGTCACTCGTCTGATTAAATTCATGATTGGAGGACTATTTTACTCGTCACTTACCGGTGACCCGATGAGACCTCGTTCACCTGGAAAGCCTCGAGGTCCAGTCGGTCCAACTGGACCAGACGATCCTTGCGATCCTGGAGAACCCTGTACCAAAGCAAAAGAAGGAGGTTAGACTTTTAATAATGCGCCCGTCGGTTTTACAAGATTGGAAACCGTTTTCTAATGATGACGATGATTATTATGATGATCATAGGTAGTTGCTTTGAATGAGCGTTGAATAATAAGTTCGGAATGAATGCATGGATTGTGGATAGATGGCTGGATGGATGAATGGATGGATGGATGGATGAATGGATGATTGGATTGATGGATTGATTGGTGGATTTATGGATGCATGGATCGATGGACGGACAGATGAACAGATGGACAGGTGGATGGACGAATAGGTGGGTGAATTGACTATTTCGAGTGTAAAAATGATCACAATAGTAGTGGTAGTAGTAGCAGCAGCAGCAGCAGCAGGTGTAGTAGCAGTAGTAGCGCTTGAATAGTTGAGGACTTGAGGAATATGATCATAAACCCTCGAGATTGCAGTTTTGAACAATAATTGCGCCATCGAAGCAAAATAATAATGCTCGTCTAAATTAAATAAATTCTTAAACTTACTGGGGCGCCATCATTGCCTGCCTCACCGGGTTGACCTCGTTCTCCGGGTGGACCCTAAAAACAACAAATCCAAAACTTTCGTAATCGTAAACTCAACAATGTCTCAATAGATGATAAAAAGCGATGCAAACATCATATTGATCACTGATGCCGGGTCAAGTCAAATGGGTTGTGAAAGATATCTCGTGTAGAACACAAGAAATTATCACATAGTTAAAAAAAACAAGCACAGAACACTTCGCTACGATTAGCCTATTATTACACAGTCGAGGTAATGAATGTTAGAGCAGATACACTTGTAGCTATGATTAAAATAGACACGTCACCTATTGTACGGCTGCTCCTAAGAATCGGTGTACACAAGTGTTCTACAAATAACCGCTTATTCTATTATAAAAGCACACTAGAAGCTGTGGATGTTCTTGAGGCATCGAGAGAAGATCTATGCTAAGCACCAAGACGTAAGTAAAATCTTAAATACAAATAGTAGGTTTACATAGATAATTAATCTTAGAACATAATCTAAATAAAGATCAGGCAAAATAAATAGGAAACAGATCAAGCAAGATGACAGTTGTTTTTATGAACATCATATGTTCGGTAACTCAGAATAATAATACTCTTTTATATGATAGCATTTTGTCAGCAATTCAACCTTTGTGGCTTTGAACCTGCTGTATAGACTCGTGCAACGTTTCTAGGACACTTTATTGCACTTTATCGCACTTTATCACACAGAACCATGATAAGATTTACATAAGTTTCTCGCATAATAAAGCTACAAAAAACATAGTATAGAAAAGTGCAGAACTGTTCAACAGACTAGAAACAGAATTGGCCTAACCAGAAGTCCTGGTATTCCTCGGTCTCCTGCAATTCCTGCTGGTCCAGCTGGTCCCTAAAAGAACCAAACACAAAAGGCGTCAATACAATTTACAACACCACAGATCAAAACACCGACGAAACCCACATTTTTTAAATACAAAGGAATAATATATAAATGTAGTAGGCTACAGCATATCTGAGGTGTATAGCTTATACACTAAAACTAAATGGAAGCTGTCTACTATCTTTAACTCTTCGCGTAAGCGAGATATCCAACAGAGGCGAGTATGATAAATAAATTTTACTACAACATAATTATTCCGCATGCCAACCACTGCCGTATTATACCACATGCATTAAAGCATATATACATACAAGCATGCGTGCATGTTTGCATGCTTAGATCTACGTACATTATGTACTCCTTACGGTTCATTTGCCTCATCGTGGCTGGACTGGGAGGGCCTCTGAGTAGGAGTAGGGGTTTAATCAATCACTAGCACGTCAACCCTTTGACTCATAGGCCTACGTGCAACGTCATCGAAAATGTTGCTGCTGTATATTGTATAATGCTCGCTTACACGTTGTTAAAATAATAAGCGCATTATTACGTTCACACGAGCTTACATAGTCTACATCTTGCACTCCATTAAATATGAAGACATTGAAGAGCCTTACCGGATTACCAGGCTGACCGACAGCACCTGGTTGACCAGCAGCTCCGGGCATTCCCTACAAAAGTGAAAGAATTTATGTTGTCAAATGAAAGCGAGGTCTGGCCAAAAAACACCTAGAGCTAAAACCCTCACGACTAATTATAATCTGTTATTTTGGACCAACTCTGTATCAAAATAATACATAATTCGACAATGTTTAAAGTACTGTTGGAGCCTCATAGATCCCATTTATCCTGGAGGACCGGGATATCCCATCTTTCCCTCGGCGGATCAGCGTTTCCTGAAATAGAGTTGAGCGCTGCAGACAACTTTGCAAAGAACAGTAGGCTAGGATTAGGCCTGCTGGTACTAAGCTTTACTAACTCAATGATGAGCGATATCTAACGCCAGGAACCAGAGGGTAAAGAAGAGATACGGAAGAAATGGAGTAGATCTAGCTGTTGTAGTTGGTGAGTTGATAGAAATTGCAATTTGGCTGATAATTAACGACAGCGAATAGGCCTAAGTAGCTCTCCCTAATTCAACTCTTGCGTAACGCTGGCAATTTCGTACATTCCTGTTACAGTTACAATACATTACATCAGGAACAAATTTCACAAAGATATGCACTCACCTGCTTATCGAATTCGTAAGCTAAAATCTGGTAAGATCATGGCATCAAATCCGATCAACCTTTTAACTTTATTATGCACACCATCATTATAGAACTTACGCAGCGAATAAATATCCACAAACATTCATCAGTTTATCTGTAGCAATTGGAAAATAAAAGGATGACCTGTGACAGATCCTACCATTTCTCCTCTTTCACCTGGAAATCCGGGAAGTCCATCTTTGCCTGGATTACCCTACAATCGTAATTTTTTGTCATCATAGTTTCACTTCTATTGGAAATTCATTGTTGTCAAACTTTAGGCACAAGCCATGATAATTAGAGCAATTTAAGTAGGCTATTGTCAACATTTCTGTTTTATCATGATTTCAATATTATCATGATTTCAATACTATCATGATTTCAATACTATCATGATTTCAATATTATCATGATTTTAATATTATCATGATTTCAATATTATCATATTATATTTTCATATTATTTAAATTATCATATTATCATGATTTTAATATTATCATGATTTCAATACTATCATGATTTCAATATTATCATGATTTCAATATTATCATGATTTCAATATTATCATGATTTCAATATTATCATGATTTCAATATTATCATGATTTCAATATTATCATGATTTCAATATTATCATGATTTCAATATTATCGTCATTAGAGTTTATCGTAATTCATGGCGAGAATTGCCGGGAGAGGAGTGGTGAGGTTCAATCCCCCCAGTCTTAGGACGCCATAGGAAAGTCTTCATTGCATACATCAAGACCACCCAAATCAACTTCTGACCCATAATTATTTTTCTACAATTTTCATACTGCCGTAATTTCCTTATTATTAGAATATTAGAATTCAAATCTCATCGTGATTAGATAGGATCAGACTTACTGGAGCTCCCATGGAGCCCATGTACCCTGGGGGACCAGGATTGCCTTGAAGGCCGTGGTCTCCTCTGGCTCCGATTGGACCAGTGGGACCCAGTTCTCCTTTGGCTCCTGGAGGACCTGTAGGTCCCATCTTTCCCGGTGGACCAGAGTTTCCCTAAAACAGAAACAGAGTTTTCAGAACAAAATACATAATTACTTTATATAGCGCCTTTACATGATGCATAGGACACATCTATCGATGTTCTGTCACTGTGAACTGGACCTGAAGTCAAAATCCGTTAATTCGAAGAAACTGAAAGTCCAAATACTGGAATGAGCCAGCTGAAACATATGATGATATAATTATAGGCCTATTAATTATGAGCATAGACAGTGTGAAGCATTTTGTATGTGAAGCATTTTGCAGATACGATCTACGAGTAATTTTGGTTATTTCCTTCCTAGCGATTTCTTGCGCTGCATACGAATCAGACCTTCATGTTCCACTGTTCATAAGGGACCTACACATCTTGCAGGATTCGTTCTCAAATTGAGCATAACACACGTAAATTGTCAGAGGTGAGGTCTGAATCAGACCCAAAATAAGGCTTCAGCTCTACAGTCCCAAATACCCGTGGTGTATACCTGTTGCCCACAATGCCTCTGAATAGATCCCCCCGCTTCTGCGCTATGGTCTATGGTTCATAAGTTCATAACGATTGTCTACTTGAAGCACAATGGTCCATTGGATGCGCCCTGGGTCTGTAATGATGTAACGATAGCAGATTTGAACCTGCCGAAGGGATCTCCGTGTAACGAACATGTAGGCCTACATGTATTGACGCATAATTATTTGTCTCAAGCCTGCACCTGAAAATTTTTACTTATATACACTGCGCAAATATTAAGTGCAATGAACCAAAGACATGAAATGTCAAACTGTCTTTAGATAAATTCTTTGTGTTTGGTATGTCTGCAGTGTGTGTTAGAAAATGGAGAGACACGGCAGAATTTACTTAAATTGTTGTCGCTATTCCCGTTATAATTATTTCCTGTTTGCACTTACCTGAGCTCCTGGCTCGCCTCGGTCTCCCATTGGACCAAGAGAACCCTAAAATTCACAATGCACGCACAACTTGACACAAATGATCATGTTACAATACCATCGAGTATAGCCTACGTAATAACATTTTCAGAGCACAACTTGAACTCGTCAAGTTCGTCATTGTCAACGACTCAACGACAACAAGAAATTACAGAAGTAGAAAGGCGGGTGGAATACTCAACTCTTTTTGATTATTTCTATACTATAGAGTAGGCCACACTGGCATTTGCTAACGCGTAGCCTAATTAGACGTCTAACCGTTTGCCCTTGTTGGTTCGTGCTTCGGTCTATAGCTATGCGAAGGCCTGCAAGTAGTAGCTTTCCTGTTTTCTAAGTATACTGTTTATTTATTTAACGATGCACTAATTATTCTTAGAGCCTAGCAAATGTAATATGAAACATTTAGCTTACAAGACGCTATAATTAAACGGCTAGGTAGGCTACATAGGCCTAGATTCGTTTACTTAGGCGCTATGTAATGTCAGTAGGCCTATCTACAGTTGTTATTGTTTTGAATTGCGGTTTTGATTCAAGGTCACGGTGGATTGACCTTTTGGGAAGCGTCGTCACCTGAGAATTGTTCACCAAAGGAGCTATAAACTTTCTTTACATGGAATTGACTGCTTTGCAGACATGCGTGTACATGGTGTGCAAAAGTCTCGTGCATTGGCAACGAAGCTACGATGACTGTGTAAATTATGATCAAATTGTGCATCACTAACAAAATCCTGCGGCTAGATTAGATCATGATCCTATAATGGTCCAAACATTCTAAGAAATGTAGATTTCCTTACTGCAGATCCTTTCTGTCCATTGCGACCAGATTTGCCCGCCGGTCCTTGGAGACCCTGGCAGAAGAACGAAGCATGAAAATTGATTCGTTAACAATGCACTCTCATAAACAACCGTTAGGCCTATGTATTATATACAGTGGTGAGGTGATAACTTCAAAATTTTAAGTCTTGAGCCTGCATAAGACCTAGAGAAAACTCCCAGATGCTACGGCTCCGTCTGCAGCTGAATTTTTAGTAACACACTGCGTCTGTATTCCAACGATTGCTGGTCTTAGATTGCTGATCGGATTAGCCTATACTGTGTACCGACCGATCTTAGACATTGTTTTCTCACGCCTCCGATTTAGATTTCATGGTCCATCTTACATATAATGAATGCAATAAAATGAGGAAGAAAGATATAAAAAGATTGGATTGAAAGTCATTCTATCCAACTGAATCGAATTATCTTACAATGTAAGATCTGCTTGATATCCTGATGGTCAGAGTTGAGATGTGCATAATTCATCAACTCTGGTCATTTTCTTCACAAGAGATCGATGGACTTGAGCACACACCTTTCTTATAATTTTGATATCTTGCAACAAAGGTGATAATTATATTCGAGAAGAATACCTTTGGTCCAGCGGTTCCTGGGAATCCCGGATAGCCCGGTACTCCACCGTGACCCTGAAATTGGATAAAATAAGCAAAATCGTTATAAATCACCAAGTTAATGTTTAAAATAATTATTCTTAGGTGATCAAACACAAGTAGGCCACACCTGTAATTTTGCTCCACTTCATTGAACGATAAACATTCAGAGTGAAACACAACGCATGGGTGATTTTAACTGATAGATGGTATACGATGGACAGATGGGGAGGAAAGATAGACAGGGAGCAGTGGTGTAGCAATAGGTTGTGCAGGTTGTGCAATGCACAAGAGCCCCCCGGCCAGGGCCGTGTTTAACATAGGTCCATTCGGTGCGGTGCACCGAATGCCCCTGAGCCGAGAGTTTGTTGCTCTTGCCAAATGTCTCAAATGCGAGTGCAACGAGTTTCAATTTTACTTAGGCCTAAACCTTTTGTAAAACCAGTGAGAGAAAACATTAATTAAAAGTGTTGCCACCATGAAACCCCTATAGGACGATATAAATTTCTTTATGATAATGTATAGCCTACTTATTTACACGTGGCCGTGGCTTTTGGCACACCAATGGCCGCTCGAACGACACTATGCCCCTGCGGTAACACTTTGCACCGACACTCTAAGAACCTTAAACACGGCCCTGCCCCCGGCTGTCAAGGGCCCCCCGAGGTCAGATTCAATTTTTTACTTTAAGGATATTCAGAACCTTCATGTACAGCGTAGACCTACAAACTCAGTAATTTTGTGCGTTTGAGCCGGAATGTCCAAACAACCTGGCTGTAGAGGGGGGCCCGGCAGTCATAGTCAATTATTACTTTAAGAATATTCAGAATGTATTCAATGATCAAATCCACATTTACAACGGTGGCGCAGGGATGGATTGTGCAGACTGTGTAGACTGTACAAGACCCCGATGACTTCATCAAGCCTGGTGACAGAATTGAATTCACGTTGATCAATGCTGAGGTGGTGGTGGCTTTGGATACCGAGACCGAGCAGAGAGGCACTTTGGAGACTATGGTGGTTTGCCAGTTAAGGCCTAGGCTACGTGACAACAGAATTCTGGAACGAAGGCATCTCAATTATTTTTGCGCAAGGGAATTCTCCCAAAGGTATTCGCCCAAGCGAACATTTCAGCATTTCCGATTTTTTTCTTCCTTTAGACTTGCAGTGTAGTAACCCAAACTTGAGTTGCTTCACATTACAATAGCAATTTATTAATTGGTTTTTTTTAGTCAAATAACCCAACTGTTTGATAGAATTTCACTGTGGATAGTTAGCCTATAATTCATACTACAAAAGAGGAACGATCATCGATGTTTACCGATACTTTTTGTTCTGTATACTCTGGCAGCATGAAGAAACAGAAAATGTTTAATAGAACCAAACTGGATAAAATAATAAAGATTTAAATAGGGCCTAAGTTAATTTTAAAATTTAATTTCGAGTGTGAGCTATGCAAATAGTCTATCGCAAAAGCCAGTCGCTTTTGCACAGCTTTATTGTTTGAAATTATGGAGTTCAAGCATTGAAGGGGCCCACCACGAAAACCCTGCACAAGGGCCCCCAAAACCTTGCTACGCCACTGGGAGGTAGATAAGGAGGGTTGGTAGCGGATGGAGGGCGGGAGGGATAGACGGATGAATGCATCGACATAGGAATGTACAAATGGACGAACGGATGAATGGATGAATGGAGGAATCGATGGATGAATTCATGAAGAGCTATAGATGGATGAATGAGTCGGTGGTGGAGTGAATGAATCGATGGATGGATGGATAGAACAACTGATGAAAGAATGGGCGGATAGATATATTATATCAATCGATATTGGGATGGATTGATGGATGGATTTATGGACTGCTGAATGGATTGATGGTTGCAGGAATGAACGACGGAAGTAACTGAGAGTCGGTCATCAGTTCTGAATTGTGGTGAATCATGAATGAATAGATAGAAAAGTTTATTCACAGATCAACAGAATGAAAGATAACAGTTCGATATGCACGCCAACAGATTGCACAACCATGTTACCAATCTAATTGCCATTTCATGATAAATCGTCTGTCACATATCTGGAATTTTACTATAAATTATTATAGCTAAGAGATAGCAATGACGACGATGGGAAAGACGATAACCAGACAGACAATCAACGAGACAAGCAGACAGAAACATGCACATAGGCCTACTTAGAAAGACAAGTTGATTATAGATAAGAATATATCAAACGGAGCAGATAGGTGAAAAGACTGAAAGACAGATAAGAATATTCAACTAAAACCCTGACGACATTTAAGCTCATATCTTTTATCACTGTCGCCCATTGCAAGTTCAAATAAGCAAGAAGTAATCGCAAAATATTAAAGACCTTCTCTCCTCTTGTTCCTGGAGGTCCAAGTTCGCCCCTCGGTCCAAGATCACCCTGCGCATTAAAACAGTTACGACATTAATTTTTTACTTTTCAAAAGATGATTGATACACTGAAAAGTTAGTCTGCTCTGTACTATAGGCCTATATATCGCATTTTAAAACCCATTCCTTAAGCAATTTTAGCGAGTCAAAGACTGTTGATGCATTTGAATTCCGTCTCACACAAACATGAACATTATACTGGTTTTCATAAATTAATGCTACATAAATGCAGGCACTAACAAATGAATACATAAAACGAGTGTTGACCTGGCCGGTTTATACAGAGTGGAATAATTGTCTTACCTTTGGTCCAACAATTCCCTCTTCGCCTCTTGGTCCACCGTCTCCTTTCGTTCCCTTGTCTCCTTGTATCCCGGTTTCTCCTTTCAGGCCATCGTAGCCTTGTGGTCCCTGAAAAGACATCAAGAACAACATCAGATAAACATCTCCACTATTATACATGTAGGCTAGACGTCTATACTGATAAGCGCATGTTTTTCTTTCACTCGTATACGAAAAAGTCTCGAAACATTGAAAGAAATCGAAACGTCTCTCTTCATTGTTGCACCCTGTTAAGAGCGTTGTTCAGTGGATAATAATAATAAGTAATAGGTGGAGTGAGGTAGCCAATTGGTTAGGTCACTCGACCAGCAACGCGTTGGGTAGATGTTAAAACCTCTGATCAGAAGTCAACTGTCTATTGATGCTGGTCAAGGACTTGCCTGCAATCACTCTGTGCCATCTATGCTTTATCGAATGGTAATGTTGAGCGAACACATCATAGGTTCAAAAGTAGGCATAATGATAATTCTATGTGATTTCTTCACTTTCTATAGTCAAACAAGTTAATATTAGTATTTAAATTTTAAATTCACGGGATCTGCTTGCTGCGACCCTTATTCTATTTTTATTTTAAGTTCACACGATCCTCTATTCGCGCCGAATTGTTAGCGCTCTGTTGTCCTGTTCCGAATTGTCTGGTTACAAGTCAATCCACTTACTCTGTCTCCCGGATCTCCCATAATTCCTCTTGGCCCAGTTTCGCCCTGTACACGAAGAAGACAAAAACAGCAGAAAATACTGAACAACGAGGCTCAACTTTCTCGTGACTTTTATTCAGTTGTTGCAAAGTCTGCAAGTATTGTCTCCAAGGTCAAATGGCGATGGAGATCGTGTTATCAATGGCGATGGTGTAATGGCGATGGTGCGATGGCGATGGTGTGATGGCGATGGTGTGATGGTAATGGTTTCCACCATTTAATGGTGTTGGTTTCGATGGCGGTGTTGCTGCAGGTGGATGATAATGCTGATGGTGATGGTGGAGGTGGTGGTGATGATGGTAATAATGGTGAAGATGATGGTGACGGTTAATGTAAAGATGATGTTAGCGGATGCTATTGCGGCGGAGGTGATGCACTAATACTATTTTGTTAAGCAAGTCTTAGTGACAAACCACAATCAGTAAAGATAACAATGACGATGACGAAACCAATGCCAGAGCAAAGAATGATGACTGTTACAATTGCGAATGAATTGCTTCACTTAAGTTATACTCATATAGGCTAAACTGTTCGTTGAGTGAGATGCAAATTCCGTGTGGAGCTGGATCTGTATTCCACCGAATGCAGGTTCAACCAGCAGTAGGCTAGTCCTACCAAACAGAATTCGTGTAGGCCTATTGACTACAGATCCTGAAAAGTCAATTACTTACACCTTATTATATTACGGTTTAATTGGCTTTGTGTGCGTATCAGGAGCAATAAACAATCAAATTGTCGAGAAAACACAAACCTTGACTCCAGGCTGCCCTTGTAATCCCATATCACCCATTGGACCCATGGGTCCCTACAATCAGAAGCATGTGAAGCTATTAACAATAATATCAGTAAATAATATAATAATTTAAAGTTGCATCTCAGTGAAAGATAGTATAATCGCTATCGCACGGCTTGGTAACTCTTCGCAGTTAGGGCACAATTGCTTTACCAAGGTTCCACTTAATCATTGTGTTCTGTCCAAGATGGCGCTGTGAACATTACTAGATTAGAATCGATGAATGTAAATAATTATTCGATACACTCACCGTGTCACCTTTTTCTCCAAGCCATCCCGGATTTCCTTGTGGCCCCTACAAAGAAAATCTCCGTTTTAAGGTCAAGTCAGGAGCAAACAAATCCTGATTTTTGTCTTCATGTAAGTCATTGCTTTGGTGTTTACGTGTGTGTTCGAGGCCACTCGTGTTAACTGTCTCCGCCTATATAGGAACTCCATGCGTTGCTTTCCTATAAAAATGACTCTGGAGAACAGAACCCTGACATCAGTAACACTAAACACCGATTTGAAAGATTTCCAAAAGAAAATGTCCGAATACATGTAGGCCTGCCAACCCATCTTGATATTCCTAGTCATCAGCTAGTCTATACTAGGTCAATTGGTCAAAACAACTAGCGCTCTCATAATAATCAATCACAATGATTTTTGCACCACAGCAATTTAATACTAACCAAATCTCCCTCTTGACCTGGAAGGCCCGGAATTCCAGTTTTTCCTGTTGTTCCTGGGAGACCAGGTGGTCCCAACGGTCCCGAGCTGCCAGGGGGACCCTGAGAAGCAGATAATGATTCAATAAACATCATACGCGCCAGTCAATTAGTTAATTAATAAGAAGAGATAGCCTAAACTTTCTTTCTGTTCTGCAAACGATTAAAACTCCAACTCATCAATTAGCAGTCCTTCATAAAAACCGTTCAACTGCGCAGAATCCCACGTTGCATGGATGGGCAAGTCAATTGAAACGAGAAAAATTATATGCCCTACATAGTATTAATCTAACTTATTAAAATTACAACCTAACCATTTTATAGACCTGACGTGCGACTAACTAAACAGTTATGATAGAAGCCTAATTCTAATAGTAGCATAATGTGACTTTATAATAATTTTTAAAAGACTTACCGGTTGGCCTGGCATACCAGGTATCCCAGGCCGACCATATTCTCCAACAGGTCCCTGTAAAAGATACGCAAATTGGTTAGGCCTGTGCATATAATATATATATATTATACATTGTATTATATATATAATATATACACTGTGTCCCAATAAATCTGGACCCCTTTTTATAATGTAAATAAAACTGGCAAATATTCATCGATTGTCAAAATTTCAAAACTGTTTTTATCCTGAGATAATTATCTACAAATTGGTAATTTATGAACGGCCCTCACTAAAACATTACGTCATAATGACGTCATTAATTTACATATCGAAACCAAATGTCAACAAAAATCGTTGTGTTCGGTACTTAACATTTGAATTCTCTGATGCAAATGACGTAATTGTGACGTCAATAATCATGCTAAAAACTTAATATTTGAACCAGTGTAAGATAATTATCTCAGGATAAAAACAGTTTTGAAATTTTGAAAATCGATTAAGATTTGCTTGTTTTATTTACATTATAAAAAGGGGTCCCGATTTATTGGGACACAGTGTATATATATATTATATATGTACTTATGTAGTCTACCTACACTTGCATTGTGGTGACGTATGAGCATCATCTGCAAAAGGTTCTAGCAAGCCAGAAGGGAAATCTAGTTGCTGTCTGTGTCTGGTGGTTATTGTGCCATAAACGAGGAAGCTTAACAGGTTTACTATAGCAATCGACAGCCATAGGGCCATGCGTTTTCAACGGTGACTCTGGCAGACCTATTGCCATTTATGAATGAACGAAGGTGATGCTCATAAACTTTTATGGAGGAATGGCCTTCAGTCAGAGTGAAATATATCTCAGAAAAAGAAAGAAAAGAACAGGGGACAAAATTAACAGAATAAAGACGCCAGAATACCAAAGACTTCCAATGAACAACTTGCAGTTTTGATTCAAGTAGTCCAGTGGCATCTATCCCACTCACCCTTAATTCAGATGTGGAGGAAAGAACTTATCCGCTATAATTTAGAATCTGAATTCCGGTTTGGTTTCTCTGTAAGGATTTCTGATTGGGTAGCAATCGATAGCATACCTCGGAAGGAACAATGAAAGGTCACGTTATGGACAGATAGACGATCTCTGGAAGTCGTGAGAAGGACTCTGGTTAAAGATTTGCATGGCGCAGTATAAATGCCGATACAAATACATACATGTACATGTACATGTACATACATGTACATTGTTTATATGTAAAGACAGCTTTAGGCCATTACCACGAATCCCTTTGGTCCAGGCGGACCATCGATCCCAGGAAGACCCTGAAACAGCAAAAGGTATACTTTTAAAACACTCTGACAATAGCATATTATATGTCAGTCAACCACCACCACTCCCATCACCACTCACACCACCATCACCTTTCCATCGTCACATCTAATGTCACTGCTCTCTGAAAGCACACTATAGCCATCATTACTACAATCATCTCATTCATCTCTACGTCCACCGCTACCACTGCTGCTCCAACTAACCCTCCAGTCAAACATATATGCATGCAGCCTCACAATCGCTGTCATTGTTCTGGATTACCCTTGCGGATTATAGGGTATGACTAGATCAGCTAAACATTTACAATCATCAAGTGTTTGCATAATTAGGCCATGTATTGCCATGGGTACACGTATAAATTTAGCTTAAATCCTTACGCCTAGACATAGGCTCGACATGAAATATATAAGATTGACCGACTAGGCCTATATATAATTATATATAATTTATAAAGATAATGGACATACTCCGACCTATTATCCTACATGTAGCCTATATGTGAACATAATGTACTTGTATATTAGTATATTATACATATATAGCCAGTCGATAGCTGCTGTGGTGTCCAGAGAGATAAACGGAATTTCTTCAGACAACGATCTAATACAAAGAAGGAACTTTTGAAATGCATCCGTTGAGTAACAGTGTGGCCAAAAAAAACCCAGACAAACAGACGAAACCATTTGATATGGAAAGACGATGACATTCAGTATAGTCGATTGTGTCAGATGAGTCGAAAATTTGATATAGACGGAATCCAGACAACATCATCTTCATCGTCACCACCTTATCCACCACCACTACCATCATCTCCACCATGACAACCATGACCACCACGTCCACCACTAGCACCATCGTCACCAACACTCTCTCCAGCAACAAAACCACAACCGTTTCAAACTTACCGCTGGACCAACGGGTCCTATTTGTCCCCTCGGACCATCAAAACCTCGTGGACCCTGAGAGAAAAACACACACATCATAATGTAGCCTACATCTGTTATTCGTGTGCATAAACAGCAATCATCTAGCTAATGCTTCAATTTTATGGTGTAATGTATTATGACTCACTATTACAATGCACAAAACATCGATAGATGATCGTTTAAAGCGAAATTGTAGTTGTAAGAATCGTCGTCACAAATCGTAAGCTTAATCCATTGAATTATTCTGGTAGCAACCCGACAGGTCCGAAAAATCAGAGATCAGAATAATTATGCTGTTTTTAAATGTTGAAATTGTCCAGTAAGAGGTTAAGAATAGCTCAGTGGCATTACTGAACTGTGGGAATTACAGAAAAATCAATAGGAATAAAAATTCGAAGTTGCGATCCTGTTACATAGAGTGTCAGACCGTTGATCCAATGCAAGGATGGTTATAGTGTGTCAGTAAAAGAAGTGAGCTAGAAAGCAGTGCATAAACTGGTTAAACATCATAAGAATGAATAGGTCCCTATTATAGATTATACTTACTGGTTCACCTTCAGGACCTGGTGGCCCAACTGGTCCGTGGTCACCCTAAAAGACATTATCAATTGCATTTATTCGAATCAATGGTAAGAAATTTCGTTTTAGTTCATAGTTACTAAATAAATGCTACCATTATTTTGTGCCTCATTATTTAACTCTAACATGATTTATTTATTTATCTATTACAGCAATTTGATATAGGCCTAACCTATCGTCTAATTATGTCTCTCTCTCTCTCTTCTCCCTTTCATAAGGCGTGGCCCGACGATGAGGCTTTAACAGTTAACTGAAAGTTTAACTATATACTTCTCCAAACAGTTCTGTCTCCAGATGGCCTTTGGCCTTTTTCCAAGGCATCTCTCATGTCCATGTCCTGCGCTCCTACTATGTCCTCTTTCACATTGTCCATCCAAGTTTTCGGTAATTATGTATCATTGGAAAATGCAGATCACTGCATCACATTAATAATTCCAGCTTCAGATTGATATGGGACACAGTGTCTCATTGAAGCGACCCTCGTAGCCAGTTGCCTAGGGCACGCGTAGCCTAGTAATGCAGTAGGCCTATATAAATAAATATGAAAACTCATAACAATAATTATTAAGCTATGACGGTAGCAACGGGTAGCATAAAGGACCAGTTAATTAGCAAAAAGCCTAAAAGACGGTGAGCAAAAACACTATTAGACAAGATATGCAGACCTAAAGACGGCGGGAGTAATTTTTCAGAAGAAAATGAATGAAAGACAGAAGGATGAGTCTGACCTGTTCTCCTTCTTGACCTGCGAATCCTTGCGGTCCGTGTTCTCCATGGTCACCCTTTATTGCAACAAGACGCAATGTCATACGGATGATACGGTACATGTATGATGTATGTCTGACAGCTATGCAATTTAAGGTGGTAAACTTCAACCACCGATTTAAATACTGCAGCTACATAATTATCAGCGACGTCTTTGAATGATCGTAACTTATTATGCGCTTGCTATGAATAACGTTTATCATCTAATTCAGCAATTCTAGCCAAATTCTGTGTAGTAAAGTGCCAAGCTTTGATAGAGTTCCGACTATAAAGTAGCCTATTATAGGCCTATGTTACGACAGTGTATGCCTAACTCTAACAGCATAACCATAAACGACATAGGCTACACTTCATTTAAAGATGCTGCGATCTGACTGTTCTATAGATACGAGGTCGAATTTTCTGAATGAATGCTATGAAGAGGTTCAAGTGTGTGCATAGACTATAATATTTATTATTAGAATAAATGTACATTAGATAGCAATGTGTTAATATGGAAAAAAATGTGTCAGTGTGAATGGCATGTAGCCTACACATGTAAGGGCGAAAACTTACCCTGTCTCCCTTTTCTCCAAATGGTCCTGGCATCCCAGAGAAGCCCATGATACCCTACAAGAATAATAATAATAATTGACTTAAAAATCAACCATCGACAACGGCAATATACTCTTTTCCGTGTGTTACAGTGAAACTTCTATTGAACGTGCAGAATTTCTATCAGCTAGAAAGCAACAATTGTAATCCGGAATTTAAATGCAATTCACCCTTACTCTTATCCATATTTCTTTGTCCCAACTATAGAACAATGCACGTATAATTATTTCTCAAAAAAATTCCGTCCCTATCCACAGCCCTTTCCTCCTTGTGCTATTATAAACACAAGTAATACCCGGCAGAGATACATGCAGAACACTATGCATGATGCAAAAAATAAAGACTAAAACTGACCTTAAGACCGGGCGCACCAGGTGGTCCTCTCTCACCGTCTTGACCCGGTCGACCCTATAAAAAAGACCAAGAAACAACGACTGTAAATCTTCAATAATATATTCTGTGTCTTCTTCTTCTTTACGTTCTCTGCCAAGCGGCAGGTCGTCCAATGTCTCCACGCTTCACCCATTTGCCGTGGCTGGGCTGGGAGCGACCCTGAGTAGGCTTCTCGAAGGGCCGCTATATAAATCCATAGAATGAATGAATGAATGAACGAACGAACGAACGCACGAATGAATGAATGAACGAATGAATGAATGAATGAATGAATTAATTAATTAATTAATTAATTAATTAATTAATTAGTCTTTGGATCGAATGGTCACAACAGATAGTCAGAAGATCCACTCACCCTTTTTCCAATGTCACCTTGAGGTCCAGGAACTCCTCGCGGTCCCAACGGACCCTGTGGACAGACGACAACAACGAAAACAATTAGATCTATTATGTTAACCTAACATCAATCTACGTGCATGTCTACACGATCGTGATTCTCATGATTCTGCTGAATCGATTAAGATATTTAGTTGTTTATTAGGATGATGACGAAAGCGATGACGACTAACTTGATGATGATAATGATGATGATGATTTACAATGATGACAATGGCGAAAAATCGCATGATGAGAAGAAAGTGGTGGTGGTGGCGGTGGTGGTGGTGGTGGTGGTGGTGGTGATGATGATGACGATGATGACGATTGTGATGATTATGATTATGATGATGATGATGATTAAATCAAAATTTTCTTAAAATAAAGTCGTCAAAATATGAGCACTTTGTTACTACAACAATTGTTGCGCTCAAAACATGTTCGTGTCAAGATCAAAGGTTAATACATGAACGATCAGCAATTGCTAGACAGACCATTTCGCCTGGGTCTCCAGCTTCGCCTTTCGGTCCTTCTGGTCCTGGCCAACCCTACATGTAATTGCAGCGAAAACAAGACACAGAAATTAATTAGAAATTGAAGAATTATGACATCGTATGTGCAAAGAGATTGATTTGCTTTAGGTCTGAACTAAGTCACAGTCTCATAGAGGAAATTATGCAGAAGCTAAGCATAGACTGCGAATAATTATTCAGCCAATGGCGGATGCTCTTAGGGAAGCTACACAGCTGAGAGCCTTTCCGTAACAGGAACTGGAGTTTCCTTGAAGACGAATTATTTGCTTGTTGCTGTATAACGACACTGTGTCATATATATCAAGGAATACTTATTAGTGTCGTCTTCCTCTTTTCCACACTTGCATGGGACTCGCACTATCAAAGTGCGAGAGCAGTGGCGGAGTTAGATGATTTCATTTAATTCGAGTGTTTTACGAGTCTCGTTGACCTACTGATGTACTTTAATCATTGAACCACAGCGTGTCATCAGTGTCATCGTGATGCTTATAAGAGACTCTTAGAGACTGCCAAGTAAACGTCAGAGTTAATTGCATTACGCAAAGTGCGCGTATACTTTACGTTGCGTCATAATTCATAGGTCCATTGGATGGTGTACCGTAGCATTGTGTTAACGCTACAATGAATGAAGTTGTACAATGTATCATCCTTGAAAATGTACGATAATTAAATAAAATTTTAATGTTCTATTGGGTTGCATTGCAATTGCATCGCATGAACGCCCGGATACATCACATCACATCACTTTAAACAATTTTTACGTTGCATCACGTGAAGGAAGCTTCATAGTTACATCTAGCATTTAATTTTGTTGTCAACTATTATAGTGAACGTCACTCACCGACTGCCCCGGAGATCCCGTCATGCCTTGCGGGCCAGGTGCGCCTCTCATGGCCATCTGAAACAAAGGTCATTTGATTCAATTGCAACTATGGACATTTTCACTCTTTCCTTTGAAAAACTGCTTAGGGAAGAGAGAAGCGGAAGACAGATAAACAGTCAGAGGAAGAGGAGCAAAGTCAACACTGAAGCTAAATCCCAGAGATAGTCATAAACATAAAGTGCTAGCCATTTCATATAATGTGTTAGTCTTGGCATAATTATACATGTAGGAGAGCGAGTGGCCAATCCTCTCCCTCTCCGTCTCTGATTTCTACAGACAGTATAATATATCTTTCTCGAAAGGGTGACAGGATTTACAATTATTCTACTATCCTGGGCGGGTCTTTTAATCTCATAGGCCTACATATTTGAAGTGAGAGTTTAGAATTTTAAGAAGAGACTACTAATCTCAGGGCCGGCCCTAGCTATAGGCAAAGTAGGCAGTTGCCTAGGGCGCCGCAGCCTTTGGGGGGCGCCGCGGCACCGGCGAATTTTTTTTACACTATAATTGTTTTAAACTCAAGACTAAGTCTTTCGCTAATGGAAATATTTTAAAACAATGTCTTCAAGAAAAGGGCAGTAACTGAGGCAGGGCCGACCTTAGGCATAGGCAAAGCAAGCAGTTGCATGAGGCGCCAAGTTCTAAGGGCGCCATTTCCATCAAAGAGGGCACCATTTCAACAATAGTTTATTTTAATATTTTTGTAAACTTATACCATTCTCCACAAAATTGAATATTATCCAGCCTTCAGTGCATGGGCGCCCACACATAGGGGCAAGGGGGGCACTTGCCCCCTTGGAAAATTGAAACCTATTTTTCTCACTACTACTTTTGGGGTTTATAACAAATTTCTTCACATTAGAGAATTAAAAGGCCTACTTTTAGCTAATACTTTTCGATTTTTAAAACAAATTTCCTTACAAAAAGAAACAATTCATAATGTTAAAACATGAAACTGAGAAATTTACATCAAGACACCTCTGTGAAAATACCCATGCATGTTCTTAACTCCCCGCTTTGCATTTTTTGTTCTCCTGCAAAAATATTTTAACGTTGACCATCGTGTTTTGCCCCCTCCTGCAAAAATTTCTGCGGGCGCCCATGCTTCAGTGTACAGGTACTAATAAAGAAATTAGAATGAATTACTCATTTTGAGCGTACAAGGCCGTGGGGATGTTTTGGGTGTTTGAACACCCCCGAAATGAAATAATGTAAAAATTAAATAATTATGCATTGCTAGCACATGACAGTGTGTAATGTAGGCCTATTTTTGAGCAGAAAATAGTCGAAAATCGCGGAAAATAATGTTTTTGGACGTCAGAAAATTCGACGACTAACAAAAAAGTCATCAGAAAATTTCGCCCAAAAAGTCGACCGCAGCGTATACGCACCTCAAAATTCACGGTCAAGAAAACATCCCCCGAAATAAAATTCTGGCTACGGCCTTGTGAGCGTAAACCGACTCTGGCTAATTCATCTTTAGATTCTGACGTGGGCTGAACAATTGAGTGGGAATCTAAGGGCGCCAAATTCAGGCCTATGCTTGGGGCGCCAAATGTATGCCTTGCCTAGGGCGCCATTTGGGCTAAGGCCGGCCCTGAAGTCTAATCTTACCATGTGTTGACTGAGCATAGCCCGTAATGCCTCTGGCTGACCACCGTTGGGACTTCTTGAGTCTCCAGCAAAGTTATTCTATCAAACAGACACACAAGAAAGCTCTCACAATTGAAAAAACTTTTGTAAGTAGATACAAGATAATAATGGAAAATATATTTTTCTACGCATCTGACTCATCAAGCTGATTTCTAATATTTAGGCACTGTAACAGTGTAACACGCATAATATTGGCCTATATGCAGCAGTTGTGAGAGATTATATATTGAAATGTGCTATAAATGTGCTATACAAACGCTTTTCACTTCATTTGCTTAGTGCGAATTCATATGTAGGCTAAGCCTACTCTGTTTAAAGTGACATTTTAGTTGTTGATTTATATAGCGCTTCTTCAAGAGAGGCAACTCAAGGGCTCTTCAGATCGGATAAATCCGATAAAGCAAACAACCAAACATACCACGATTTAATTTAAGCACTGTAGTGTCATTTAGGTTTCAATGGAATGGCAAAATGTCAAGACGCTAAATTGGGATAGGCCTATATATTTTAAATTGGATTACGTTGAATTGCAAGTGAATTTTGTTAGAGTAGATTAGATAAGATCAGATCAGATTACATGGATGCCATGGTATATTTTTGAGATATTCTTATAGATGGTCTATTGCATCACATACCGAGATGACAAAGACGCTTCCAGGCGGTCCAGGAAGACCGTTGTGACCATTGACTCCATCATTACCAGATGAACCCTACAACATGGTTCGCATTCAAAACAGTGCAATTTCTATATTCAATGTTGTCTGGTGGCAGATGTGTGTGTGTCTCTCTGTCTCTCTGTCTTTCTCTCTGTCCCTCTGTTTGACTCTGCTCGCCTTTCTGTATGTCTAGAAAATGTTGTCTGGTGGCAGATGTGTGTGTCTGTCTGTCTCTGTCTCTCTGTCTGTCTGTCTCTCTCTCTCTCTTTCTATCCCTCTGTTTGACTCTGCTCGACTTTCTGTATATCTAGCCCATCTAGACAATGTTTTATGCAGATTGTAAATGAATAAGTCACTCAGACAGATAGATGATGTCTATCCGTCTGCCTTTCTGTCTGTCTGTGTATCCGTCTTGTAAAATGTCGATAGTCGGTTATAATACATACAGTTATCTTATAACACTGCATTACAATGTACTAATCAAATTGCAATACATTTCCACGCATGGCGTCTTGTGTACGGACCTGTTCTCCCTTGTCTCCCGGTGGCCCTTGCTGTCCTCTTCTTCCTGGACTTCCGTTTCCGTTTCCGGATGGGGGTGAGCTCGTCCCCTGCGTCGCCTACAAAGACCAGCATTGCAATCTATATTATAGCAATTTAAATAGCTTCACTCGGACTTGCACGTACATGTATACGTGCATACTTCAGGATCGTGAAATCACAACCCAGAGGTTTAAATCCTAGTGAACTCGGCTTCAAAAATATTTAAATGAACCTGGACGATGATGTTGGAATGGTCTGATTTTTATTCCGTGGACCCATAATGGAACGAAGAGCCGTCGACCGGTCTACGTACCATTCTCCAGTTTTAGAGCTCTCTTGAACCATCACAATCTATGTTCCACTGTTGTGATTCGGACACTTTCGGTGGAAGTAACTACGAAAATAGCCATCATTACCGTTTTTGTGCTTAGCTATTTGCGTAGAAAATAACCATCTCTTTGTAAATAGTTAGTAGACCTATTAGGTTTTTAAGCATAGTATAGACATTTAACTGCGAATTATGGTTGAATTGAACTGACCTCGCAAGAACATTAGCAACAGTGTTGTGTTCAATTGCTAATGTTCATTTCTTGCAGCTGCAGGCTGTAGCCTACAAGACGAGGTAAGATAAGGCACTGCAACATACAGTGCGAATCTGTTCCCCATTCCATCACTGGACTATTAGTGCTCAATGCTCATGTGAATACAATTCCACCTTCTCTCTTCCTTTCTCATTGTGCTCCTCCTCCTCCTCTTCCTACTTCTCTTGCGCTTCTTGCTATTTCAAGTTTCATATAAGTCTCCTGCAGTATCTCGTTCTTCTAGTTCTTTCTTTTTCCAGTGCACATCTTGCTATCTTTCTTTCTTACTTTCCCTATAGACATGTTACAGTAGAAGTGTTGCAGTCTTACGGGAAGAGAGTTGCTCGAACACTGCGGCGTGTAGCTGCAGACATCAAAAGCAGCTTTTGGGTCAGGAATCATCGCCAGTTGCTGCACGTCTCCCTACAAATTAAAACATCACTTGAGTTAATATTATCGACAAAAAATTACGTTCACAAGCTTCACAAGTTAAAATCATTTGAATATAAACAGAGTTCTGTTCTATAACCCTCTGATTTTCCGCCTTGTTTTCCCCTTTCCTCATTATTCTCCTTTTCATGTTCTTTATTGTTCTCCACTTTCACCGTCGATTCTTTCTTTTCGTCATTACGTTCCTCCTTCCTTCTTGTGTCCACCTCCTGTTAGTTTTTCGTCTCTTCTTTCGTTTTATCTCCCTTCTTCTTCTTCTCCTCCCCTTCCTCTAATATCAAAACCAGGTGATATGAACATTCTAAACACCATGCATCCAATAGTCCATCCATCCTTACTTCTGTACCGTCTCTTAAGCACAGCTCATCAGTCATAACAATAACGTTCCATTGTTGTAGTTTTCGTTTTACCTTATCCATCTTTATCTTACTTTCCTTATCAAGATTCGCCTTTTACCTGCATGTACAATATATGCTACCAATCAGTTTGAAAATATATATAGTTACCTCAAAGACTTCTTCTGGTGAAGCGAGAGGATGATTGCCGACGTAGATGATGCCTTTCGTGTCGATCTTTGGTCCGGGATAAGTCCGGTTCATGACCAAAGTGTCCGTGACCTTACAATCGAAGATCAACGTCAACGTTGTTCCTTCAACGCTCACACCAATTCGATGCCAACTGCAAAATACACATTCGTTGTCTAGTCAGTCATACCAGGTGAGTTACACAGCGCCCTTGGTGACCTCTATAGTTTATACGAAGACATTCAGTATATAATTATTATTATCTAGACATTATCTGTACATGTAGGTATGCCTATCCAGACAAGTTTCGTGAAGTCTCGTATGCGTCTACGTTAGTATCTGTTGTTTTGAAGCTAGTTATAGGTAAGAAGTTCATCCATAAACAAATATAATTGGCATATATCATTAGTAGCCTACGTATACAATAATAGATGACAGATTCTGATGACTCAAAATTCACAGTTCTTTGATTGGATTACACCGACTTATTTCGTCGGTTACAGTTCTAGTTTATAGTCAATTAGTCATAGCCTACCCATAGTTTATAGTTATAGTTTTATAATTATTATTCATAGTAGCCTACATGTACGTATTTAGGCATAGGTTGGTAGGTAGCTTCATATGTGTTTGTAGATAGCTATAGGTAGCTAGCTGTAGTGAACGCACATTTCGAAAGCTCAAACCTCCACGCACCAAGTAGTATGCATAATATTATATGTACCTAATATAATAATTATAATTCAAATTTTTTCGACAATACATGCCTCTACTTGAAACATTTTTACTTTTCCTCCAGACCTTTTCCCTTACATATATATAGGCCAACATGCCTACAGCATCATGCAATCGTACATATTATATAGGCTACATGCACGACATTGCACGTACATAGATGCATAGCATTGCAAACGTACTTTCCGTCGGCCATGTTGACGCTGAATCGAGGTGAGTGATCGAATCCAGGTCTTCCTTCGTGGTCTTCGTAGAGGAAAGTCGACCGGTCTCCGATCTCGAGACCCATCACTTCTCGCGCGAGCACTCCGTCGTAGATCGTGAAGAGGAAGGCCGATGTTCCTGGCTTTGCTCGAACGGTCGCAATGAACGAGAAATCCTCCGGATATCCGTCTGCAACAAACCAAGAATCAGAATTACGGAATGATTTGATTGCTAGCGGAATGATTGACTGAATGATTGACTGAATGATTGACTGAATGATTGACTGAATGATTGACTGGTCGACTGTTGATTGACTTAATATTAACATTTTATTATTTTCAACATTTTTTTTGTTTTCAAGGCCTACCATGCTGCTAATTTTCTGTGCGGTTTCAAGTTAACGGCATGGCTTTGAGTTAAGGTGCTATAATTATATTTGACAGCATGAATCGACAACATCAGAACCTGGATAGATAATAGATCGGGTGCTGAAAGAGAGAGAAGACAGGGAAAGATGGAGAAAACTTGTCTATAAAACGACCAACCCTCGGACCGAGTAAGGTTGAAGACAAGCTATATAGGCCTATATTATTGTTATAATTTTTTTGCCCCGAGGGGGCCGAGGTATACAGGATCTCTCAGGAACTTCACCTTCGCCTATTACTTTTTTTACCCGAGGTAGCAATGATCTATCAGGATTTATAAAAATTAGAAGGCATTATTATTAGCAAACATTAGGGCGCACTTACGTACGTGCAGACTGACTGTGTAACTTTATTTGAACAGAACAACACAATATGAATTATAGTGGTGATGGTGGTCCTGAGATTTAAAGAGCAACAGACTTACTATTGAAGAATCTTTCGGTGTCCACTCTGAGTGATGCGCTGGGACTGATGTGATACCCGGCACCTGGCAGAGTCCGTACCTGTCCGTCAGATGGCGTGGCACAGATGGCATCAATTCTGCGAACACCTGGCTGATGATCGTGGCTGATGTTCACCGCAGCCAGCATATCAATGGAACCTGTAACGACCGCATTTAAATACGATATGATTTTATAATTTATATTCATGAAAAAAATTAATGTCTACTGCTGTGCACAGATGATGTCATAATGTGCTTGGACCATTTACGTATTGTCTTTACGAAGTTATGACTGCTGTGACACTGGAACCAGGCGCGGATTTAGAGGGGGCGGAGCCGGCGTACGCCCCCCCCTAAACCTCAACAAATGTTCCCAAACTAAACTGACCTAAAACTAATATAATTGAAATTTGGGAATAGGATGTTTGAAGTATAGCTGGACCGGCAGAATGGAGCTCTCTTACCGGCAGGGCTTAAAGTGTGCCAGAACGGTCATGGACGGCGTCCAGGCACTTATTTTTGAGGCTGGACGCTGTCCTGCCACTTATTTGGCCAGCACTGCCTGGACGGTCGTCCATGACTGCATGGACGGCGTCCATGCAGTTACGGACGAGTCGACGACCGGCCATGACTGCCTAAAAATGGCTCCATTTGAGGTCGACACAGCCAAAAATGCGCTGGTCGCTGGGGGAGTTTACGACGCTCCCCCAGACCCCCTAGTCGGGACGGGCTTCGTGCCTTCGGCACTCGCAACTTCGCGCCTTCGGCGCCGCCACTGACGACCAATTACAATACAGCGTCCAGGCCCTCCTTTTTTACACTTTAAGTACTGCTTACCGGAGCTCTCTTACCTACTTACCTGAATTGCTAGCAGACGTTGCCCACGTGACCAATGACTTTTGCCGTTACGTCATTCACAAAGTTCATGTACAGACAAATAATTAGGCCTATACCCCTTCACCACTGCGCCAAACAAATGCATGTATGTGTGTGGGCTTATATGCCTATGTATTTATGTATATAATGTACTTATGTTTGCTTGTATGTATGTAGGCCTATGTATGTATGTATGTATGTATGTATGTATGTATGTATGTATGCATGTATGTATGTATGTATGTATGTATGTATGTATGTATGTATGTATGTATGTACGTAGTATTTACGCCCCCCCCCTAACCAGAAATCCTGGATCCGCCCCTGGGAACTTGGAGTGACAGATCATAAACATAATACACTGTAATTTATATGTTATGTAGGTATATAATTATTATGCATTTGTTCCATTCTACAATGTTTCTAATGCACAGAAAAACAATTAATAATCATCGATCTAATAATTAATGAAAAACAACATGGATAGGCTAAAAGATCAAGGGTTGAAGAACAACGAAACAATGCTTGACCGTGATTTACTCACTGCCTGACTCACTGATCTATGACAGCGTGTGTGTTGAGTTAAAAATAAATGCCTTACGAATGTGCTGGGAAGTTAGGGGACAGGTTAGTCATTTACTCATAGGCGTAGTTTTCGGGTGGGGGTACGAGCGGGACTCGTAGATCAGTAGCCCCAATTTTTTGCAGAGCTGCAAATATCTTGCTTTTAAAATTGCACGAAAGTATGCTTTGTAGGCCTACTCACAGTTCAAAAACTTCATTTGGCTTAGCCTCAAAAGTTTAATGTCTCAAAATGATGGCTTCAGAAAGTTAAATAGAATAATTGTCGGAAGAAAAACAGGTCAAATTTGAGGAAATGGGCACAAATTGGCTACGCCAAGATCTGACTAAATACATCTTGAAAGTTGGGTCCATACAGGTTTCCAGTCGAGTAGCAGGACTCGAAATACTGGTGAGAGAATGGCTGTAAGAGGAAACAGATGTAAAGCTAAAAGAAGGAAACAGTATAGTACGTTTGTCTCGCTGACAATTGAAATCATGGTGCACATTACAGACACAGAAGGAAAAGAAATCACGAAAGCCGACTAGAATAGAATAGACTAGAAGGTGAGACTGCCGTTGGAAGGGATACAGATGAGGAGAAGAGAAAAGATGGAAAAAAATTATGTTAGAGATAGAAAGAACAATGCAAGTTGAAATGCATTTGCAGAGGTGGAAAATAATTATTATATAGATAAGTCCAGGGATTACAAGTAGACTATATCTATAGAAACCGCTTTGTGAAAGAAACACCGTGTTCTTAGAAAATGAAGAGAAAGTGACACGTGCCTAATTAAAACAGCAAAGACGACTAATTAATTCAGATTTAAAAAATGGCATAAATTAGCCTAGAGAGAAAAGAGCGAATGGAAGTGGAACAACAGAGATATATGGAATAAAATAAGAGGTTGAAAAAATCAATTGGAAATGTCAGAGATACAAACAGAGAAATGACAACCTAAGCCCGAGAGAGAGAAGCGTCTTTTCCGTTGTATTCATGTCGTTAAGAAATCCGTGTTCATTAATTTTAGCAAGAGTGAAAACCAAAAGGTCATACATGTGCAGATTGTCCACCGTATTTAGAAAATTTTGTCTGTTGGTCAAGCATTCGGCTCATCTCGGACGTTCATTCGGTCAGTAGTTCATTCAATGGTCAGTATTTATTTATTATTAATTAATGAGATTTCAGGAAAGCTCATTTATTTGGCTATCCACTCGACCAGTGATTTGGCCGTTCGTGTATTCGGTCTTTTGGTCGGTCATTCGGTCGGTAAGTCGGTAAATCGGTCGGTGAGTAGGTCGTTCGGTCGGTCATTCGGTCAGTGGGTCGGTTTTTTGGTCGGTCAATCGGTCGGTGGGTCGGTATTTTAGTCGGTGGGTCGGTCTTTTAGTCGGTAGGTCGGTTGGTCGGTCTTTTAGTCAGTAGGTCGGTCTTTTAGTCGATGGATCGGTCTTTTAGTCGGTGGGTCGGTCTTTTAGTCGGTGGGTCGGTCGTTTAGTCGGTGGGTCGGTCTTTTAGTCGGTGGGTTGGTGGGTCGGTCTTTTGGTCGGTCATTCGGTGGGCGCTACGACGGTCAGTGGTCAACCGATCAATCAGTATTTCGAATTGTCATTCGGTCGGTCAAATGATCGTCTGGTCAGTGGCAGGTCTAAAAACTAAATATGTTGAAGCATCAAGATAAAGAATGTGAGCGTTAGCACTTAGAAAATTGTTAGTACACGTGTGCTGGGCAGGAAATGTTATTATTTTTAAAACAGACAGAAAAGATTTCAGAAACAGACCTAAAGTCTACAGAGCTTTTTAATTGAAACAGACAGGCAGGCGTTCGGACTTCTACTTTAATATGAGTTGCAACTTCTATAGCGCTCTTAAGGCAATAAAAAGGAAGAGAAGGACGGAGATAGGAGTCAATGATCCAGGCAATGGATGATCGGATATAGAGAAAGACAGAGTGACAGACAGACAGACAGATACAAAGACAGATGGACAGACAGATAGACAGACAGATGGACTGAATAACTGAAAGTACAGCCATACAGTATTCTTGATGGCTGTTTATTGCTTGCATACTCAACATGTATTATATGCATGTATGCATATAGGCCTACCTGCTTATTCATGCAGCGTCTTCTGGAACCCACAAGGGGATTAATTATTTTAATAATTTCATATATTGAAAAATGCATGTGCTTCAGTTGAAAACAAGTGAGTGTGAGCGTAGGACTAGTCTACTCAACAGTCACGAATTCACATTCGTTGGATTAGAGGCTCAGAAACCAAATAGACGATTGTCACACTAATTAATTATTACTACATTCGACAAATAATAATCTGACTTGCTGCTAAGCTAAGCGATCTACTCGGACGTAGGACGGTAGGAGGTTTAGTTTGCCGTCAGTTAGAATGAGTTAAACGAGTCAACGCTAAGACTTCGGACCATACTATGCTGATCTAATAGACGTATGCTTAAAAACATAAATCGTCTGCAAAGTAAAGAAAGTAACCGCAATAATTATAAACGAGACATTCCATGTTTGTCGTTTCCTAACTATTTTGGGCGAGGTCCTTCCAGATGAATGTTAAATTTAAAAAAATGTTTGTGATAATCAAAAACTTATAAGAATTTCTCACCAGGCCAATGAGGCCATGGATCCGACGATGATTAATCTTACGTAACGTAGTCTCTTGCCTCATCCAACCTGAACTTACCTTTACTTTTAAACAAAAAGGCAGGAAGTGAGGGTAAGTTCAATTAACACCTTTGGTATTTGGTTTGAAGGCGTTTTATGCGAATACTGCTTCGTAAAATCTCACCTGGAGGAAGCTGCGTGATGGCCGTTTTGACCGGTGGCATCATCGCCACAATTAAAGCAGCTACATAAACGAACGTCTGCAGTCGCACCCCCTGGGTCCTAGTGGGTGCCATCGACGTCAAAGTCCGACCGTCAGACCCCTCCGATCTATCCGCCGCCATCCGCAACCCTCCCTGGTGGGGTTGCATGAAACGTTCCATGACTCCACTTCTAAACACCTCTTCTCAATCCGCCCAACAAGTCGTGCAACTATTGCGGCATCTCTCAAACTTTTAATAAGTTCTATAAAATGCAGACGCCACTTCGAAGCCGCTATGAAGTCAGGCCTGCTTATAGTCCATTCCAACAGCTTTCAGAAGCCTCCAACCAGCTTCTCAGCAGCAAAGTGTGGACTGTAGCCCCTCGCTAGACGTACACCCCAGACGCGTGTACGACTATAGCGTACAGTTCACAGCCGCCTTAGGTAGAGCAAAAAAACGTATAAACAAGCGCCTACCACCAACACAGTCGAAAGGCGCTTTCCTCTTTCACTTGAGACATGGCTCGGGCCTGATTCGGAGTAGGCCTGTGCTACATGTCTAGGTGGAACAATCGTAAACTAGACACTTCTGTGGAAGTTAAACGCAAATTAGGTACCAACTACCAACCTATTCGTGAGTCTTGAGTGATTAGTTAGGCTGTTCAAAGACAAGACCTGATTACCGGAAGATGTAATACAAGAAGAGAACCTTCACCGAATTCACTTAATGGAGCTAATTATTCTATCTTCAGAAGCAGAATTATTTTTGATAACTGTGTTGATCGATGACGGCCAACACAAATTTTGTGTACGACAACTATCCTCGCAAGTTGTGTTGTATAATACATGACAAAAGACTGTGACGTTGGAAGTCCTATAATAATAAACGAAAATGAAGCAAGAAACTTAATGTGTCGCGTAGAGCGGAATTTAGATGCAGAGACTGTCCTGTTATTTTTCTTTATCAATCACATCAATCAATCAATCAATCACATAAATTTATATAGCGCCTCTTCAAGATCTCTACTCAGAGGCGCTCCCAACCCAGGCCTGGTCAAAAAGAAAGGTCTTTAGAAGACGGTAGAAAGAGCCAGCAGAGTCACGAGGAAGAGAACGGAGAGCCGTAGGGAGGCCATTCCAGATAGCTGGACCCACCACGGAATAAGCTCTTCGCTGCATAGTAGCGGTACGACAAAAAGGGACAAGATAGTCACCGCGGGCAGCTGACCGCAGCGAACGGCGACCCAGAGAAACGGAGACAGGAGTAAAAACGTGCACATAGATATGATGGAGCTTGAGACAGGATGCAGCGCCAAGCAATACACGAAACTCTGTAAGCAATGCGTTGCTGCAGTGGGAGCCAGTGGAGGTCGTCCCTCATGAAGGCAGAAACGTGATCGAACCGGGAGATGCCACCAACCAAGCGTGCTGCAGATCGAAGGACCCTAACCAAGGAGTTCGGAACTTCATGGCAACCTTATCAGTGGCAACCGTAATTTCTTTTCTCCATTAAGGAATCGGACAATTCTGAATCCTCCTTGGATAACACAGTCGCAATGGGCAGTGTCTCGCCATGAATATATATTATATATAATTATATATATAATTAAATATAGGCCTATATGGAGGCTGGAGCTGCCGATGCACGTCGAACTATGGAAAGGACAGTGGTGTGATGTAGCACTGATGTGTTCTCTGAGGGCCGCAATAGGACTAGTTACCACCTTTTTAGTCATAATATTTTTCCCCGTCAAAAAAGGTGATATTCTTGTCTTTATAATCTTTACTTCTTTTAATATTACCAGAATTTACCAATTCACCACTATCAAAATTTACCATTCTATTTAGGAATATTTCTTTTCTTAATTATAAGTGGAGCATGACCATGGACGGTCCCCCCACCACAAACATTGGGGGACCGTTCCCCCTGTCCTCCCAAATCTCCGCCCATGCTATCTGTCACGGTTTTGTATAAGCAAACTTTGTGTGTTCGACGACCTTGACTCTGCTCACTGCTCGTTCTGCTCGCTCTTCCGCTTCGACACGGAGCATACTCGGAATGAAGTCCGAGCCATGTTCCGAACAGCAGAGGAACGCACCAGAAGTGCTTACTACCATGACCCAAAAGACTATAGCCGACAGACATCAGGGCGTGGTATGAACTGGTGCGAGGGGAGTGGGTGTGTATGGTGTGCTAGACAACAGCAGCAGCAGCATCCGACATAGGCTTGTGTAGGACATGAGCCAGGCTCAACAGAGCTGCTCAACCATCAGCCGCTAACCTTGCAGCAGATTAGAAACAGGCTAAGATGTCTGGTCCTCCTCCTCTGCTATAAGACTCCCATAACACGACAAAACTTGAATCAATGCATACATGCATGCATACATGCATACATGCATACATACATACATACATGCATACATACATACATACATACATGCATACATACATACATACATACATACATACATACATACATACATACATACATACATACATACATACATACACACACACACACACACACACATACATACATACATACATACATACATACATACATACATACATACATACATACATACATACATACATACATACATACATGCATGCATGCATGCATGCATGCATGCATGCATGCATGCATGCATGCATGCATACATACATACATACATACATACATACATACATACATACATACATACATACATACATACATACATACATACATACATACATACATACATACATACATACATACATACATACATACATACATACAATGTCATACATACATACATACATTGTTCTATGTGCACCTGATTGGTAAAAGGCCGACATTTGCTAGATTCAAATATTTCTACAAAGAGATGCTGAGCTACATCGTAGAAAGCAGTTCTAGCTGTCATCCGTGTAGTGTTAAAACATGGGATTTATACGTATACAGTCATGTAAGTGCTATATATACGATCGAGCAATCCTGAAATGAATGACGTGGCAATCATTTATAAACACCCTGCAACAATTATGGCCCAAACGGAATCATTCGGCACCATTGCCATCACGACTTGTGAAATACTATCCCCCACCACATGATCTTCAAGTCTTTCCATTCTTTATAATTATATGCTACTCATATCTCTCTGTCTCGCTGTCTCTCCTTCCAGTATGAGAATTGTGGAAAAATAACTGGGGGGGTTGGCCTATGATAAACTTGAAATTGGGGTATGAAAAACATACTTTAACATGGGGCTCTAAAAATGACTGGGGGGGTTGAACCCCCCCAACCCCCCCCGGCAATTCTCACCCTGTCTCCTTCTATCAATCTCTCTCCACAAAACCTACAATATATTTCATCTCTCGGTTTCTCGCACAGGGAGCGCTCTTGAGTGGTCTCTGCCGTTATTAGCGCTAGATAAGTTACCAGCTTCGTTGGGTGTAAGTTTGAAGCAGAGTAGCCTACTAAACAAACAAATCTACGAACACAGCTGAATAGAAAGATCATAATTTTGTGGGCACGGATTGTCAGATGACATGAAACACAGAAATTAATTGCGAAATGAATTATTTCCAAGCAATAAATTCTGTAATCTGATACATAAACAACATGTATAATTGTTATCGCATAATTATAATATTGGCGCCCATATACGTGTAGCCTACATATTGCAATATGTTTACTGTTTGGGTATAATAATAAACACAACATATTGCATAACCGCATGCTGTCGAGCACGCCTATATATATCATACATATCATAATATATAATATTATTATATATAATACTGCATAAAGTTAGATCTATAATTCTATATAATATATAAAGCATGTGTAATAATGTAAAAATATGTGGGTTTATACGTAGTATTTCAGCCGCACCTGAACACCTGACAAACATTAAACAATTTTCAACATGAATATACGTATACAACTACACATATATTTGCACTATTATGTATTGCATATATATACGACGTACGTGTGCTATGATGGTCAGGGTATGCATGCATGCATCATGCATTAGTGTGTACACACGTTGCAAGAGATAACCCTTTAGCGTGTGGCTCCTCTTGATCCGATAGGCAGATGTTTGTTTCGCCCGTGTGTGTGTGTGTGTGTGTGTGTGTGTGTGTGTGTAAAAAACATATGTAGCCTGAATCTCTGCAGACTGCCCTTGGAGTCTTGGTGCCTCTCTCAA